>JALAZF010000321.1:6141556-7369868 GCA_022829125.1 Lathyrus tuberosus
TAGGAAGTGGGAGAAAAAGGATATATGACAGGGGTAACACTATCATTAAGAGGGGATGAACCAGAAAATGAGTTGGCAGATGTACTAGCAGGAGTACTATGGTCAAGAGAAAAAGAAATATCAGTAGTACTAGCAAGAGGTTGCAGGTCAGACATATCCTCAAAAGCATGGCCAATGGGAAGTTTTACATTGGTATTAGCAAGGATGGAAGTTTGGTTATTTTTAAAAGGAAATTGGGTTTCATAGAAAATGGCATTTCTTAAAACAAAGATATTCTGATTTTGCAGATAATAAAGAATTTATCCATTAGTGCTATCTTTGAATCCAAGAAAAATGAACTTTCTAGCTCTAGGATCAAACTTAGTCTTGTGAACATGTAGTGTTGTAGCAAAGCTTAAGCATCCAAACTCTTTCAAATGTATCAAATATGGGGGTTGTGAGAATAAGAGGTCATAAAGACTTTTTTATTTTAATAAGGGAGAAGGAAATCTATTCATGATATGGATGGCATGCTGAACTGAAAAATTCCACATGTTCAAAGGAATATTAGAATGAAAGTATAAAGCTTTATCCACATTAAGAATGTGTTGAGATTTTCTTTCAACCACCCAATTTTATTGGAGTGTTTCAACACAAGATTTTTGATGAATTATGCCTTTGGATAAAAGAAAATAAGATAAGGCCAAAAACTATGTGTCATTATCTGTCTTAAGGCATTTAAGTGAGTATGAAATTGATTTTCCAAGCAGGCCACAAATTGATAAGACTATTTTTGGTTTGATTCTTTGTTTTAAGAAAGATAACCCAAGTGTACCGGCTATAGTCATCTACTAAAGTTAAGAAGTATTTGTGTCCTAACATGGAAATTGTAGAAAAGGGGCCTTATACATCAGCATGCAGTATATCAAAGGGAGTAGAAGAATGAGTTACATTAATTTGAAATGGTAACTTTCTTTGTTTGCCAAAATGACAGGAATCACATGGATCATTGTTGGATTTACAAGGAATAAAGGGAAACAATTTTGAAATGTTTTCAAGCCTATATCAGAAATATGGCCTAACCTTAAATGTTAAAGATTACAAGATGGATTAACAATGAAATTGTAAACTGAAGATTGACTGGCAGTATCAAGAACATATAGCCCTTTTTAAAATTTAGTTGTACCAATCATTTCCTTGGAATGATTTTACAGGATTTGACAGGTATCATCACCAAAATGCACAAGGCAATCATTGTTACTAACAAGCTTAGCAACAAAAATTAGGTTAATATGAAAACTAGGAATATATAGTGGATTGTGTAAAGTTAAAGAGGATGAGAGGATTACACTACCAGACATGGATGCAACAATATGAGAGCCATCAGGTAAATTGACATGAACATGAATGCTACTTTTGTAGTTAATAAAAACACTACAACAAATAACGATTTTCATGACAAAACTTTCACCTCGAATAATAAAAAACTGAGATATAAAGGAAATGAGCACTATTTTTTATTATTTAAAAAAACAAAAAAAAACATCAATTCTCTCGGTTTTTAAAATAACCGAGGTGAAAAAACAACTTAGTAAAAGTTTCAACTCCCAACAATTTATGATTTTATTTATTTATAAGTGTAAACAAGATGTTTTAAACCTTTGGTTTTATATTTAACCGAGGTATAAAAAAAATAAGATTTTACTATAAAAGCACTCGTTAAACAAATATTACCCTAATTCTTACTCATATGAGGTCGCCTCAAACTTGCAAGCATCATTCTTTGGGATGTATTACAATACAGAAAAAATATCAATGTTCTTCTATCTTGAACAAAACATTTTTTCTACCCTTGTAATATATCTCATAATGGTGTTGATGTTGTCGTTTTTGTATTTTTTTGGAATAACACTCAGTTAAAAAAAGGTACTCAGTTGATAAATTGCAAATGCAGAAAAACTTTCTTTCTTCAAGTTACCCAAAGAAATGCGCTTAACGAACAATGAAGTGAGCTCAACCTTTGAAAAGAGCTCAGTTGATAGATTGCAAGTGCAAAAAATCATTCTTGTTTCAAAAAAAATTATTTTTGTGGGTATGAAAAGAAATTTGGATATCACCGAAGATTTGTTGTAAACAATGTTTTTTAATATTCTATGTAAACAATGTATTTTCAAAAAAAAAAATAGTCACCTCGGTTTTCTTTATCACCGAGGTGATAGTTAATATAAAACCTTGGTCAAACAGATTTTACCTAGGTGGTTAGTAAGCATATTTTACTTTTAAAGCACTCGTTAAACAGATTTTACCCTAATACTAAATTATATGAAGTCGCCCCAAAGAGAGGAAATATTCACCACCGTCCATTTATATCATGAGTTCCTACTACAGATTTTACAATATATTTTTAATATTTTGTATAAACAATGTAATTAAAAAAATAGCTTATCCACCTCGGTTTTCTTCTTGGCCGAGGGGATAATTAAGAGTTTTTTTACTATTCGTCCTTAAACAAATCTTTGTCATCTATTTAATGTTTACCAACGCTCAAGAATCTACCATTAGTGATCCGCGTGAAACCTAAGGGCATCTGTTATAAAAGCATGTTGAATATTGAAAATCTAACCTAAATGAAACATCAAATGCTTGAAACATAAATACGTTTTGAAAAATTATTTAAGATGGATTGTAAGAGCAGAAAATTACTTGGGTTTAAGGTTGGTTTTCTTATATATTTATTTGAGCACAAAATCATATATTTGAATATGGATTTTATTTATCTAACCCTTATTTTGTTTTGCTTCAGAATCAAATGCATGCAAGATCCGAAGAGATAAATCTTGCACCCAACATTTGATCTTCCCCAAGACTCAATGATTCGAAGATCTAAGATCTAGATCTTCAGGGAATTCGATTTTTACCTTGTTCTCTAGGGAATTTGACTTTTATTTTAAACAATGTAATATTCTGGGTAAACAATGTAATATTCTGGGTAATATTATGTGTAAACAATGTAACAATTTAAAAAAAAAATCTAACCCCTCGGTTTTCAAGATAAACTGAGATGAAATATACGCTAGTTTTGAAAATAATAAAATTTTGTTGCTGGATTTCGAACCCAATGTGTATTTAACTTTACCTCTCAGTTTTAATAACACCGAGGTGATAAGTTGTGAGTTATCATGTCGCCCTATATTACCTCGCTTTTATGGCCGAGGTATTATGCATTTCGCGTCCAAGGTAACAAGTGTTTTTTGTAGTAGTGAAAGGGTATTATCATATGAGATGTGATCAATTGTTCCAGTATCCAAAATCCAAAGTTGATGGTTTTTACCATTAGTGGTAGATGAATGTGAGTGCATGACAAAGGGTGAGGTAGAAATGGAATTGGCTTGGGAAGTAAGCTTGACTGTTGAAGCAATTCAAGGATGTTGTTGTATTGCTCTTAAGTGAAATCATATGAAGATATAGATGAACTTTGTTGAGAATAATAAAAAATGGCATTGACTGTGCCAGTGGGTTGAGTATGACTTGCAGAATTATGAGCCTTACCTTTGCCTTTAAAGCCTAGTAGATAACCATGCTTGAGGAATCATATTTCCACAATGTGATTATATCTGCCATAGTGTGTGAAAACGCGATTCTAACCTCTAGGACCAAGAAAACCTTGATTCTTCCCTTTGAATGCATTGTATCCAGGTTTACTATTAGAATCACCTGAATGTGTTTGAACCTGAGAAACAGCAGTAACAGTGTCTTCAACATTAGCAGAAAATTGAGCCATCAAAGATTCAGAGCTATTCATTTCCCGTTTTTGTTGAATGATGGGAGAATAAGCCTTATCAATGTCTGGCAAAGGACTCATCATTATTATCTATGACTTAGAATGTGTGAATTTCTCATTCAGTTCTTTAAGAAATCTGATAACTTACTTACGATATTTCTTGGAGAGGCGATATCACCACAAGAACAAGGAATTGCACAAGGACATGCAAGATGAGAAGATAGTTCTCTAATTAATCCCATAGAACTTTCAAGTGAGTGAAATAGTTTGAAAAGTCGAGAGTACCATGGCGAAGTTTGTAGATATCCTCTTGAATATTTGAGATGCGAAAAATGTCACTGTGAGAGAAACAAATATGCAAATTCTTCTAAACAACAATTGCACTATCAATCCAGGGAACCAATTTGGAAATTAAATCGGAGATTGAGCGATGAATCCAAGCAAGAACTATAGTATTACAACGTATCCATAGAGCATATAGAGGATCCGAAACATGTGGTTTGGCAAGATATCCATCGATAAACTTTTCTTTGTTTTTCGAAATCAATGTTATGTGCATTGACCTAGCCCAGGTATGATAGTTCTTGTCATCAAGAAGTGGAGAATAAAGAACAAGCGCAGGGCTTTCGATTGGATGAAGATAGTAGGGATTTGTAGAATTCGTGGAAAAATCAGTGAAACTTTGGTAAGCCATTGATAGAGATACAAAAGAGGTAGTGAGGGATAACACAAATTGCAACAAAAAGATTGCAGAGGATGCAAGATCGTAACCGAAAAAAGGAATTACAGAAGTACCGTTAATAAAGAAGATCTTGCAATGTTGCAGAAGAAGAAGATAAAACAATGGCTACCAAAGCTTGTGAAGCTCTGATACCATGTTAATGTTGAAGCATTCAACCTTAGTTTTCATGGAAGATGGTGAAGAAGCCAAGGGAAGAAGAAGAAGAATGCAGAAAGTTTGTTACAATTGTTAAAATCGTGTAACTGTTTTATTAACTATTGGATAAAACAATGAATATACAATATCATCTTATATACAAAATGAGATAAAGCCAAATAATATATAATCTAACTGTACACCTGTAAGCTATCTATTGCAAGCTAATATAAGCTAATAGCTCTTGTCTTGGATCAGATACACAAGGGTGAGTATAAAAGAAGGGCACAACAACCAAAAGGGACAACCTCAATTCTTACATTAAAAAACTCAATTGTGACTCTTACTGGACATAATCTGTAGAGTTATCAATTAGTGTTTTTAGATTGGTTGATTCCTTCTGTTCTTAGGTTTGTTGAATCTTTATGTTCTTGATTTAGATTTACTATTAAGTTGTGACTCAAATTCTACTTAATTATTACTAGATTTTTATTTATTTGTTGTTTCACGGGCTTGTGCCAAAAAATGATGTTGCATGCAAGTTTCAATTATTAATATAAGAGTGAAAATGATTTTGATTCAATTTTGGTAGTATGTGTTTTACTTTCCACATTGTTCAGGATTTGAATCAATATTTTAAAATTCGACCAGGTTAAGTTATTAGGTTAATGAGTTAGTAGTCAGACCAATGAGTCATTAGTCTGACTGCATGACTTCTAGTTCAGTTTATATAAATTAAAAAAATTATTCATGGAATAAAATTCTAGCCATAAATTTCATAACTCTAAAATCTATGGAAATTTTTTTATAAATTTATTCGTGCAAATAAGTTGAATAACAATTTTAAATAAAATTTCAACTTCCAAACATAATAATTTGTTTTTTTAAGAAAGCAATGGAATTAATAATATGAGTACAAGGGGTACTCAATCCCTTACAAACTGTTAGCCATTCCTCAAACAATGAATATGATGACTCAACCAATCGGAAAACCAGCAATAAACGAAAGGCTTAGAGTTCCTACCAATCCAAAGCCAAGATGACTGTTTTATAGAATAAACAACAACTGCTACGTTAATACTCGAACGATTAAAAACAAAGTTATTGTGAGCCAACCAAAGGTGCCAAACAACAGCAGCCCAAACAACCAAATTGTTCGGAGTATCGGTTTTCTTCCTAAATAAAACTGCAGCCGCATCAAACACCTCTTCGCAATTATAGCCATGCTGCACTTCAAATCCTATCCACAAGCCTATCTCCTGCCACACCTGAACAGCAAATGAGCAGTGTAAAAACAGGTGCTTAGAATCCTCTAAGCTAGCAGCACAGATCTTGTACACCTTGTCCGCGTCATCAAAAACCAAGCCTCTTCTGCATAATTGGTCGACAGTAGGTATACGATTCAAGAGAATACGCCACAAGAAGACATGAATTTTTGAAGGGACCTTCAAATTCCAAACCTCCTACAGCATCTTCTCAGTTTCTCTCCGAATCCCTTTAGTCCCTCTTGCCTCTCTTAACTGATACAACATCTCATAATAATTAGAAACGGCGAAGACGTCTTCACAGTCACCTTTCCACTGCACCGAGTCCGCTACCCCGTCCTGAAGCTCCACAGTGCGTAACAATTCGAGACAGTCTGAAACCAATCCACTTCTATCCGAGCTAGCGCCTGTATCAATCAAATTCGTTTGCCAAACAATACCATTCACAGTTTTGCATAGAGCCTCCCTAACAGAGGTCTTTTTGTTAGAGCTCAGTCCAAACAGCAAAGGAAAGGTATCCTTTAAGGCTTGGTCTTTCCACCAAGAGCTGTACCAAAAAGAAAGGTTATTTCTGTCTCCTAAGCTACAAGACAGATTGTCCACGAAGACGTCACGTTGATCTCCTTCGTCGAAACTAATTTTTGACAAATCTATCCACCAAATAGATCCATTTCTCCGGCCCTTCTTACCATTGTTGCTCAACGCTACTAAGTCTATTCTTCCTTTGGAATATCTATGTTCAATCAGTGATTTCCACAGAGCATTCTTCTCTGTTAGTAACCGCCATTTCCAATTCATTAATAAAGCCTTATTGAAAAGTGAGATGTCTTTCACTCCTAATCCATCGTCCTCTTTAAACTTACATACCGTATTCCAACTCACCCAATGGATCCGTCTATCACCAATCTCACCTCCCTGTCATACCCCAAATTTTGACCACTAAGATTTCCCATCATTGTACAAATCATCAGCACAATATGGATGGACCATCATACCTCATTAGTCTCCCCCAAAGGTGGGTGAGCATTCACTATAAACAGGATTTAGGCTTTCAAGCCCTCGCAGAGCTCTTAGAAAAGGATCAATCAAAGAATGACATGATCTTCAACTTGTCTAGCCTCTCAAATATCCACAATGGATCAAGAGGACTCCCACTTCAAGGATTAAGCATAAGGCTGCTCCCTTCTAGGTGGATCAAGCCTCAGGATCGCCAGTGTCACCAAATTAGGGTTTGGTCGACTAGGGCCTCCAGATGGAAATTTTCCTCTGGGCATGAGCCAATGCTTCAAAGCATAACCTAAAATGCTCCATGGAACATCATAAACCCCATCATCAAGTCAATTTAGCCTCAGGGGATGCATACATAAAAAATCAGGAATTAGGGTTTCTTGACCTAATTCACCCCTAAGTTGACTTTTGGGACAAATCATGAGCCAAGACCTCAAGACATGATTTGAGGGTCTCCAACATACCACGTTGATCCATTTTCAACAATGGATTGACCTAAGAAGTTTGAGCAACAAGTTTCAATTTCATCTGAACCACAGTTGGGGTTTCGCGAGAAAAGTCAACTGTAGCTTTGACTTTTGACCAGGACATGCTCCCAAGCCGTGGGACACGATTAAATACACCCTATAACACCCATGGAACATGTCCATCAATTTTGATTTAGGTCAAGGACATGATTTCCTAAAGGATCGCACAGTTTGGAATTCATCTGATAAAAAGTCAACTGTGCACAAAAGTCAAACTTTGACTTTTTGAGATTTTTCATAAAAATGGTTTTTTAACCCTAAAATGATGTTAATGTGTGATTGGAATCATCATTAATCAAGAAAAATCAAAGAAAGTGGGATAACTTGTAAAAGGGGTAACCATAAAAACTTAGAAATTTTTCTAAGTTATGGAATAAAGTGGCAAGGGTACCAACTTTGGAGGATCATAACTCCTAAACCACAAACCCATTTTTCCCCATCCAAAGATGGATTTGTAGCCCTCATGGCCCTCTACAAAAGTGTCAACTACACTTCATCCCAATTCATCATGGATTTTGAGTTATGGTTGGATCAAAATGGCTAAAAACCTAAAATTGACATTTTTCAGCACTTAGCCAAAAATCTGCCTTGTAATTTCAGCACAATGTCCCAACTTCAAGGCTGTTTTTCTCCATGATCCAAGTTGAACCAGGTCTAGGGCCAAACATCAAAGTTGAAGTACGTCATCTAAGCTTTCCGGAAAGTCCTAGAACGTCCATGTAGCATACTCGAGCAGGGAGTTATGGATCTTACAAAAAGGCTTGCTGCAGCTGAATTTTTCAAGGCAGATTTGCACATTTTTTGTGCCACACGAATTTTCAAGCCTTGTCATCATTTTGGACACATCTAAGGATCAAATCCAAGTGGGATGATCTGATCCATGAACCTCCCAAGTCCAAGGAACCAAAAAAAGCATGCCAAAACCTAGAAATCCCTAAAAGAGGGACAAAACTCCAATTTTAGTTTGGAGCATTTAATGGATGCTTAGAGGTGGCATGTACTGAGCTTCCTCCAACTGAATTCAGTCAAGATTCCTCCAACAACTAGGGAACCAGCAGCCTGTGCTCTAACCTCTAGTCAATGGCTAGAGGAGACTTGGATTTTCATTAGCCAACATTGGCCAAACCTCTGCTGCACCACCATTCACTATTGCTTGCAAAACAAACTTGCTCTACTATAAATAGAGCTCATTTGTGCTCAGTTTGACACCAAAGCCATCAAACAGATGCTTTCCTCAAATTCTCTCTTTCACTCCAAAATGCCTTCTTTAGTAAGGAAATTTTGAGTTTTTGAGTTAGAGAGCATTTCCATCACAGCTCATGATCCTAACACCTCATAAACATCATATGTAGGTGATCCAAACTCTCACAAGTGACCTATAACACCAACATCACAAAGTCACCTCTCAAAACCTCAAAATGACACTTTTTTGCATTTTTCAAGCCATGTCTTGATTCAGTCACTTTCCAAACCAGATAAAACCTCAAACACACTCTAAATATCATCCTTGAACTATCCCAAATGGGGCCACACATCTGGAACACCATTTGAGAGGGTTGACATTTGGGCCACTTTTGACCATTTTGCGAGAAAGTGCTCAAACTTGCTCCAGAGGTTTCCAGCTGATTCCAACCATCCTAAAAGCTTCTAAGAGGTCATTTAAGGTTGTCCAAAGCATCAAATCATTTCTGGAACAAAGCACTTGGTAGGTTGCCCAAAATCTACAAAAAAGAGGTAAAATTCACAACTTAAATTCTTTGAATCATGCTTTCCTTTGTTGTCCACATACATGCATCATATTGAACAATTCTTGAGGCAAAAATGTAGTCCTTAATGTGTATGTTGTGATCCTCCCACTGTTTTCATTTTAACATGTTTATATGTGGAATTTTGGTTGTTTTAAAATCATGTCCAGTTCTGGTTGTTTTGATTCGTGTGTCCTGTACATTAAGTTTTAGTGTGCATGAGTAACACCATTGGATTCCTTGCGAAAAATCGGTCAAGATAGGTTTTTACGTATTTCAATTCCGATGAAAATTGAGAGAGTTACGCGCGTTGGAAATTTGACGCGAAACGACGTCGAATTAACGATAGCAGTTCTGGTTTTTTTGCTTTGTGTGTTCTGTACAGTGAGTTTCTAGGTGCGTGAATAATACCATTGGATTCCTTGCGAAAAATCGGTCAAGATAGGTTTTTACGGATTTCAATTCCGATGAAAATCGAGAGAGTTACGCGTGTTGGAAATTTGACGCGAAACGGAGCCGAAAACACGTGCAGTTCTGGTTTTTTAATTGCTGCGTTTTTTATGTTGAGTTTCTGTGTGCGTGAGTGATTCCATTGGATTCCTTGCAAAAAATCGGTCAAGATAGACTCTTTCGGATCTTGATTCGGTTAAAAATTGAGAGAGTTACGCGTGTTGGAAATTTGACGCGAAACGACGTCAAAAACTAACGTGCAGTTCTGGTTTTTTAATTGCTGCATTTTGTACGTTGAGTTTCAGTGTGCATGTGCAATACCATTGGATTCCTCGTGAAAAATCGGTCAAGATAGACTCTTTCGGATCTTAATTCGGTTAAAAATCGAGAGAGTTACGTGCGTCGGAAGTTTGGCGCGAAATGATGTTTTCAACTAACGCGCAGTTCTGGTTTTTTAATTTCTGCATTTTGTACGTTGAGTTTCAGCTTGCATGTGCAATACCATTAGATTCCTCGCGAAAAATCGGTCAGGATAGACTCTTCCGAATCTTAATTCCGTTAAAAATCGAGAGAGTTACGCGTGTTGGAAATTCGACGCGGAACGATATTTCGAATTAAGTGCAGTTCTGGTTTTTCTATTTGCGTGTTTCGTACGTCGAGTTTCAGTGTGTATGTGCGGTACCATCGGATTCCTTGCGAAAAATCGGTCAAGATAGGTACTTCCGAATTTTGATTCCGATAAAAATTGAGAGAGTTTTGAGTGTTTGAAATTTGATAAAAAACGTGTTGAAAATTAAAGTTTCGGTACTCGTTTTTACCCCATAAGAGATGTCAGAGATATTATTGTAACATTTTCCCTCTTTTTCTTATTTTTATTTTCAAAACTCAACTAATTTTTTTACATAGCAAAAAATCATCATTTTTCAATTCATACCCCTTAATATTTTAATCCACAAAAAATCACAAAAAAAAGTTTTATTTTTAATATATTTAAAAATAGTGTTTTAAATTGTTTTAAATGCTTTTAAAATGATTTCTTTTTTCTTGATTTTTAAAACCAAAATGATTTTAAATATTTATGTGGATAAAATATTTTTTCATAAATCTTAATCATTATTTAATGATTTTTATTTGATATTTTTATCATTTTTTACTTAATTTTTCTTGGAAAAATGTCTTAAAAAATGAAATTGAGGTTTTCTTTGATTTTCACCCTAACAAATCTTTTTTAAACACTTTGGGCCTCTATTAGAGTGTAAGACCCAACCCTTTTTTAACCAAACAATTTTGGGTCTCAGCTATTGTATAAGTCCCGATACGTTAAAAATCTCGGCGCGATCGCCATTTTCAAACTGAAAATATTTTGGGCCTCTCCCTGAGTTGTAAGCCCCATCTTTTGTACAAAAATACACTTTGGGCCTCTAATAGAGTGTAAGACCCAACCCCTCTTTTTTATATTTTCTCATTTTTCATATTATTTTTTAATGATTTGGAAAATTAATAACTCCCCAAATTTTGATTATTTTTTATTGGTTCTTTTTCTGAAAAATCACAAAAATAGTAAAATATTTTATTCTACAAAAAAAATCAAATTTATATTATTTATTTAATATAGTTGGTATTTTTGTGAATAAATTCATTTTTAATTATTTTTAAACATTTTAAAAGTGAATATTCATCTTGAAAATCAAAACTAAATAAGTTTTAAATCATCTTGTGATTAAAACCTCATTTTTCAAACCTTAACCAAAAATCACAAGTGGTTTATTTAAACTTATTTGATTTTTTGTCATTTTTTATTAATTTTCTTTGAAAAATTACTTTTAAAAAGTGAAAATTGGGGTTTCTTTGATTTTTAATCATACTCAAATGTTTCAAGACTCTTTGGGCCTCTAATAGAGTGTAAGACCCAATCCCTTTGTAAATACCAAAATTTTGGGCCTCAGTCACTTGTATAAGTGCCACGGTGTTTACAAAACCTCGGCGCGACCGTCGCCCTTTTCAAAATTAACCATTGGGCCTACCCTCGAGTAGTAAGACCCATTTCTTTTCTTAAAACTCACTTGGGCCTCTAATAGAGTATAAGACCCATCCCTTTGTACAGAAAACCTTTCTTGGGCCTCAGTCACTTGTATAAGTCCCTCTGTACAAATTCAACAGTGCCCTCACTGATAAAACCCTGGGCCTTTCCTTGAGCTGTAAGCCCCAAATCTTTCTTTTTCAAAGCACTTTCTACTTTGATTTTGAATATACTGTTGTTTTCAATCTTTCTTTGTTGAACAACTAACCAAACAGCATGGAAGCTCTACAACCGGGTAAGTGTTTACCCGCTTTCATTTACCGCTTTCATATGTATATAACTGTATTGTGGGGTTGTTTCACTGTAAGTCTCCTTTCACAAACTCATATATATATATATATATATATAACTGTATTGTGGGGCTGTTTCGCTGTAAGTCTTCTTTCATAAACTCATATCAACTGTGTAATAATAGTATAGATATTTGGAGTTTCCCCGGAAACTACGTCTAGAACTAGGTGACGCCATTTCGTTTATTCGTAGAAATAGACAACTAGATCCCCAATAGGATCACCAGATACAGTCTTCTCTTCGGCTGTCCTCATTAGGAATTGTCAAGAAACTCTACTCCCAGAGATGAATGTATTCTCCGTGAATGGCATCTTTGAGTTTCTTCCAAATTCTCGAACTTTCCTGACTTGATCTATTCCTTGTGAATAGTTTGCCTTGAATTTCTCGGGGTTTGGGGACCCATCGGCTTCTTAAAAGCATCGGCCTCCTCTTGGGCATCGTACAAGGACCCACAGGCTTCCTAAAAGCAACATCGCCTCCTCTTGGGCTTCGTACAAGGACCCTACGGCTTCTTAGAAGTATTCACAGCCTCCTCTTAGGCTTCGTATAATGATCTCTTCCTCCAGGAATGATAGCCTCCTCTTGGGCTTAGTAAAAGGACCCGTCGGCTTCTTAAAAGTTTCCAGCCTCCTCTTGGGCTTCGTACAAATTGTCCCGATGACCTCCTAGAGGTATAGGAACAGAACATAGTCATCCTCATAGAACAGTCCTTTCATAGAGTCTACTACTATTTCTCAAAGCATAGTATAAAAGATAAAACTCTAGACACGGACAGTCTAACTTCCTTGAGTCTCAAAGACATTCTAAAGTGACCCCTTCATTAAATAGGAAGGAAACCCGCAGACTCTGACAGTCTCAATACCCTTTGGATTTCCTGTTTCCTCAAAGAGAAGGAAATATCCCTGATCCTCAAATCAAATCCCTGAGTAGAGTGTTGCTCATATAAGAACTGATTTTCTCTTTAAAATCAGTATACTGGACCTGCCACTTAACTGAAACAGTTACCATAGCCTCCTCTTGGGCTTTGTTCAATGATTCTTCCCAGCGAAGCAAACATTTAGCCTCTATCTCGGGCTTCGTACGAGATACCAAAATTCTCCCCAGTGGAGTCAAACAACGTTTAGCCTCTCTCTCGGGCTTTGTACGAGACACATAAGAGACTCCCTCGTTAAGTCAATCACCCATTTCGCCTCCATCTCGGGCTTCGTACGAGATACAAAGACTCTCTTATTGAGTCAAACATTTTTAGCCTCCATCTCAGGCTTCGTACGAGATACAAAAAAGGCTCTCTTGTTGAGCCAATCAAACTTTTAGCCTCCATCTCGGGCTTCGTATGAGATACAAAAAACACTCTCTTAGTTGAGTATAAAAGACTCTCTTGTTGAGTCAAACCCTTTCAGCCTCCATCTCGGGCTTCGTACGAGATACAGAAACACTCTCTTGTTGAGTATAAAAGATTCTCCTGTTGAGTCAACCCTTTTAGCCTCTCTCTCGGGCTTCGTACGAGACACATAAAAACTCCCTCTTGTTGGGCCAATAGCCTCCTCTTAGGCTTTGTATAAGAAAACCACTGGTTGATCCAATCAACCTTTTAGCATCAAAGTTGTGCCTCGTTCACAGTATACAAACATCAACAACTCATTCCCCTTTATCTAATTGCTGTAAGTGATAAGCCTCTGGATCATCTACATTCATGCCACTGTCCCTCTTTTAGCATGAGAAATTCCTAAGGAAAGATAGCATTGCTCTACATTGAGTTAAAGTCTTCTCCTTCAGGTTGGAACTCCCCTATAAAGGAAATTATGGCATTGTCAGATTCACATATCTCGGTTAAAGTAATTCTCCTTTATAAACAGTTGTGACAAACATACCCTCTTTAGAGTTGACAAAGTTCTCTCTAAAGTCAACACCCTTTTAGCTTCACATCTTAGGCTTTGAACAAGATACAAATCACCTTCAGCTTCACCTCTTGGGCTTTGAACAAGATACAAACCACCTTTCGCTTCACGTCTTGGGCTTTGAACAAGACACCAAAAACACCCATTTCCTCCTATTCTATGGGAGGAACTACGAACGTTCTGATTTCCCTGTTTCGGTAAACGGGAATACGTAGGCATAAGATCGAAAGAAAAGATCTTAGCGAGCACAATCAACAAAAAACCAAAATCTCATACTCTCACATACCTATCAAAAAGCATCAGTCCGAACATCCTAATCCTTGTTCCCCGCCATAAACCTTCTGCCCAGTTAAAAAGAAAGAAACCGTATTGGCGAAAATACAAATAACCAGTACAAAGGCCCCCCCACATTGATAGCATTCGTAACCTAACAGACCGCTGTTTAAACTCAGTATGCAAAGCAGGGTTAATTGGAGACATCTATTTCCCTTTCTTATTCAGCTCACAATAGGATAAAAAATGAATCGACCTGTAGTTTAAGCTCAACCGCAGAGAGCGACCAGCGCTTAAGAACCGCGTCCAAAATCGCTCGCTACAGAAAAATGGCGCCCACCGTGGGGCCCTTCTTTCTTTCTTTCTGTTTTCCTTGTGTAGAAACTACAGAGTGGTAACTCAGCCGGGGAGCCATTTCTGTCAGGAACTTAGGATTCTTAATTTTAAAGGTCTAGGATGTTTAGGACAAATATATATACCGCTTTTCCTAATTGATATACATGTTTATTTTTATGCTAATGGGAATGCGGGTGATGCCGTATGTGGAAAGATTGAGTATACACTTAAGATAAGTGATGGCGACGGGGTCGACCATCAACCTCAGTGGAGGCTGACCAATGCAACCCATTCTCTCACCTAGACAATGGGCCGATTGTTAAGTCTGAGAAGCTGAGGAGCCAAACCCTTTCGTAGTGCAGAAACTATCGGGAATAGTTGTTACGCGATACTACCCTCATTTGAGGTTGGTGATCTATTCTCGGTGAATGTCACTTACTCTAAGATTGCACTACAACTCGCTGGCGATCCGCTTGTTGTTTTGCTTTCCTGGGAGGAGCTGATGATAATGAGTACAGGTACAAAAATCACCCTAGTATAAACCTTTGGGGATGGGTAGAGCCTTGACTTCATGACAACGACCCTTTGACCCCATGTTTTTTCTATGTTTTTGTGTGCTGCATTCATGCATTCATTTAATAAAACATTAAAACATTCAAAAAAGTTCTCTTCTAGTCTCTCTGTTTTTCAAATTAAACTAAGACTGTGATTGCAAATATCAGAGAAGAGGATTACGCTAATGGATTTCGGTAGAAGGAGAACTCATACGTACACCTTCAAGGTTCCAAAACTAGAGGATTTGAGAATGTTAGTAAGGATAATCACTAACCCTGAGGCTTTCAGAGCCAAACACGAAGGTCTGTTACCACTGTTAAGACTCCATGTGATTGAGGGAATCATGGATGCGCTCATTCAGTTTTACGATCCGGTTTATCACTGTTTCACATTCCCAGATTACCAGCTAGCACCAACGTTGGAGGAGTATTCTCATCTGATTGATCTACATATCACTGATCGAGCTCCATTTTTTGGACTGGAAGAAATTCCAAAGAATCAGATCATTGCAAGAGCAATTCATTTGGACGAGTCTGAGGTCAGGACTCACATGACCACTAAGGGTGACATACAAGGTTTGCCAGCCCAGTTCTTGACAAAGAAAGCCCTGTATTTTGCCA
Organism: Lathyrus tuberosus; assembly: GCA_022829125.1. NCBI lineage: Eukaryota > Viridiplantae > Streptophyta > Magnoliopsida > Fabales > Fabaceae > Lathyrus > Lathyrus tuberosus. The sequence goes on from JALAZF010000321.1 coordinate 6,157,242, forward strand.
GTATAGGAAACGTGACTGCTTTTGAAAGCGTCTTTGTCTTGCTCACCTACGGGTTATTTTTGTTTCCCAACATCAATAACTTTGTTGATATTAACTCCATTAATGTTTTTCTCATTGGAAATCCTGTGTCGACTTTGCTCGCAGATGCATATCATTCTGTACACTTAGGAAATTTGTACAGCGGAGGGGAGATCACATGTTGTGTACCTCTGCTTTATAAATGGTTTATCTCTCACTTGCCCAAGTCTGCTGCTTTTTGGGATTGCAAGAGTGCCTTACGTTGGTCGCAGAAGAACATGTCCCTCACCAACTCTGATATAGATTGGTGCAATAGGATTTATGAGGGAATCAGAATCATTGACCGTTGTGGAAACTTCCCCAATGTACCCCTCATAGGAACTAAAGGAGGAATCAACTACCATCCGGTATTGGTTCTTCGTCAATTTGGATACCCGATGAGACACATCCCACTGGGTGTTCATCTGGAAGGTCTTTTCTTCAAGGAAGGAGAAAGTGACAGAGCACTAAAGATGGAAATAGTGCACGCTTGGAAACATGTTCATAAGAAAGGACGGGAGTTTCTAGGAAAACTGGATTGTGTCTCGGTGGAGCCTTATCTCCACTGGGTACAAACTAGAGCTCTCAAGCTAAAAATGCCTTATCCTTGTTACGGAATTCTTCCGCCAAAGGAATCTGTTATGTACTTCATGACGGAAACTGAAAAGCTTCAGGTTACTCTCAACAAAGTTCAACGGGAAAGAAGGTCTTGGAAGAACAAGTATCGCACCCTCGACGTCGAGTGCATCAAAATACAGCAACTACTGAGAGAAAAAGATGCTCTGATTGAAATTTTGGAGCAACATGCTGTAGAGAATCAAGACGACCAAAGGAATTTGCTCACTCATTTCACTTGGCAAAGGAATGACAACCCGACAACGGCTCTAGAGTCCCGGGCAAAGAAAAGAAAGATATCAGAATCAGCACCCAGTTTCTCCTCAGAGAGGACTCGGGACCCATTAGCTTAGGTGTCTGTTTTCGCATCTTGTAATCTACTGTATTTCCATTTCTGTAATCCTTTGGAATTCAATAAAAAGGGGTTTCCCCACTGTTTGATATTTGCAATCTAATTGTCGAAGTTTATTTTGATTAAACAAAAAAAAACAATTAATATAATCATTGCATTCATCATTCTCACGTAACGCATTCTTCTTCTCTACGAATCTCACATTTGTGTCTCGGTTCTAGAGTCAAACTGTCTCATTCGTACAATACTCGGGCCAATCGTCAGAAAAAGATGGATGATCTCGAGGAAGAGAACAGAGAGTTGAAAGAAGAGATCGACGCTCTGAGAGAGGATATGAGAAAGCTTCGTAACGACATGCAAGCCATGGCAGAAGCTCAACTACAAAGAACTGTGATCTCAGAGATCACCTCAATGCCCATAGTGGAGAAGTATGATCCTAGGTATCAGATGCCGAAAGATCGTCCTTGGGGCATGCCTGTTAACTATATCCCGGAAGGATATGTTCCACCGATCACTGAAGATCAGGGAATCACAACAGAAGCCACTGGGCCTGAAGGTTACAAACTTCGGGAAAGCGAAGATGCCAGAGGCATACTGAAGACTCTTGAAGGTTACAAACTTCCGGAAACGCCAAGGTTCGCTACCGTAGTCACGGTCCCACCCCTTGTGGTGCACACTATCCCGGAAGGACAGATTCCACCAATACCTTCTGGTAAGAAGGAAACTATGTTTGATAGAATGGATGAATTCCAGGAACAGTTCTTGGAAATGCAAAAGGAGCTGCAAGCCATTCGCGGTCAGGATCTATTCGGAAAGGACGCCGCAGACCTCTGCTTGGTCCCCAATGTGAAAGTCCCGCACAAATTTCAAGTGCCCGACTTTGAAAAATACAAGGGTAACTCTTGCCCTCAGAGCTATCTGATGATGTACGCGCGGCGGATGTCAGCTCAGACGGAGAATCAGGACCTACTGATTCACTACTTCCAAGATAGTTTAACCGGTGCCGCACTCAAATGGTACACGGGTTTAAACCGTGTTACAATTAGCACATTCAGAGATCTTGGCATTGCCTTCGTCCAACAATACAAATACAATTTGGACATGGCACCCGACAGAGATCAGCTCAGATCGATGTCTCAAAAGGACAAGGAAACCTTTAAGGAGTACGCTCAGAGATGGCGTGAAATTGCCGCTCAAATTTTTCCCCCTCTTGAGGAAAAAGAGATGACAAAGATCTTCTTAAAAACCTTAAGCTCATTTTACTATGACCGAATGGTTGCCAGTGCGCCTAGTGATTTCACCGAGATGGTCGGCATGGGCGTACGTCTTAAGGAAGCCGTCCGAGAAGGATGTTTGGCAAAAGACACTGGATCGACGAGCGGTACTAAAAAATACGGTAGTGCTCTCCCTAAGAAAAAAGAGCAGGATATTGGGAATATCTCTCTCGAAAAGCAAAGGCGACGTTATCAGCCAGTAGCAGCTGTAATTCCGACTATCAGACCTGCGCCTATTCCTACATATCAACCTCAGGTTGTGTAGAGCCAACCTGATCAGCAAAGGACACAACAACCTCTTCAGCAGGCTCGTCCTCCATATAACAACAACCGTACAACACGACCACCAGGATTTGATCCTATACCCATGTTGTACGCAGAATTATTTCTGTTACTACTGGCTAAGGGGCACATCTAGACTAAGTCTCCTCTTACAGTACCGGAAAATCTGTCTTTTTGGTTTAAGGTGGATCAGACATGTCCTTATCATCAAGGAGGTTCAGGGCATAACATTGAGACTTATCTCAATTTCAAGTCTAACGTGCAAAAGCTTGTTAGGAGCTGGCTCTTATCTTTCAAAGATACAAATCCCAATGTTCTCACGAACCCGCTGCCTCAACACGAGAAAGCTGCAGTCAATCTGATTGAGAGACAATCTAACAATGTCTATCAAATTCACGATGTACTCTTGTTAAAGACCAATCTGGTCAAGATGCATTGTAGACAGAGCGGATATGGCCATGTGCCACCTCATAACTATCACCAGTGTGATATCTGCTCTAAAGACAACCAAGGATGTTCTGTGGTGCAAGCAGCTCTACAGGAACAAATGGATCTTGGATGGATCCAAGAGCACCGAGTTCGTGGAGTTAACATGGTCTATACGAACTCCAACATCATTCAAAACCACGACATCCGTGCAATGAATGTCAACTTGGTGGCGATGCACTCAAGGCAAAGCCAGTATCATAATCTGCAGCGACATGATTACAGTTCCTGTCTGACTTGCTCGGTAAACAAGCAGGGATGCTCTTTCATACAAGAGGCCCTCCAGCGTCAGATGGATCTTGGATGGATCCAAGCTACCATGATAGAAACCCTTATCATATCAATATGATTCAAATCTTTGACATTCGCGTGATGAATACCAACCTGGTAGAGTTACATGCTGAGCAGGTCCGACTCGGATTCTTAACATCACATGACTATCAAAGCTGTAAAGCGGGTTGCAAAAATGATCAGGGTTGTACCCTTGTCCAGGAGGCACTTCAGCACTTGTTAAACCATTGGTGGATGCCAATCTACATGGACGAAGATACTCAGCAAATTAGTATCAGTAACAGGAATCCTACTCATCGTCAAAGTCAGGATGTCCTATCTGTGGAAGCTAACCTAGTGAGGTTACATTGTATTCAAAGTGGGCGTGGCCAGGTGCCACCACACAATTACGATCGTTGTAGCATCTGTTCGGAAAGTAACCAAGGGTGCTACCTTGTGCGAGCAGCTCTCCAGGGGCAGGTGGACCATGGAGAAATTCGTCCATATCCGGGTTTTGGACCCATCAACTGGACGCCGAATTACCTTGCCGATCAAGTTAAGGATGTTGTCACCATCTCTGGTCGTCACCAGACTAGGGATGTTTTTGCCATCATCCCTCTACTTGACGAATCTAAAGTTCCCAACCGGGAACGGATCGAGATTACTTACGATGGTCATAAAAATCAGAAGGCTCCCATAGTCATCTATCTACCGGGACCACTACCGTATGAATCAACTAAGGCTATCCCTTACAAATACGGTGCAACAATAGTCGAGAATGGAAAGGAAATTCCATTACCCTCCGTTGTGAATATTGCAGACATCAGTCGAGTAACACGGAGTGGTAGAATCTTCAACCAAGGGGTTGGGGAAGTTAACAAACAAAAGGAACTTCAGACAGAAGCTCCCGATCCACCAGTCGGTCAATCCAGTAATCCCGACCTTTCAAAAAATATTGATGAGATGCTGAAGCTCATCCAAAGGAGTGAATACAACATTGTCGATCAACTGTTACAGACTCCTTCAAAGATCTCGGTATTATCACTGTTACTCAGTTCAGAATCCCACAAGGAGGCTCTACAGAAAGTCTTGGAGAAAGCCTTTGTGGAACAGGATGTAACAATCAGACAGTTCGATAGCATTGTCTCTAACATCATTTCCTGCAACAATTTAGGATTTAGTGATGAGGAATTACCTGAAAAGGGTCGCCGTCATAACATGGCGCTCAATATTACAGTTAACTTCCAGGACGATGCTTTAGCCAGTGTACTGGTAGACACAGGGTCAGCCCTGAATGTTATGCCGAAGTCCACTTTGATGCAATTATCATTCAAAGGCCCTCCGATGAGAACCAGCGAGGTCGTCGTCAAAGCATTTGACGGATCCAGAAAAATGGTTATCGGCGAAGTCAATCTTCCCGTAACTATTGGTCCTCACACTTTCCAAGTCACTTTCCAGGTCATGGACATCCGGGCAACATACAGTTGTTTATTAGGAAGACCTTGGATACATCAGGCTGGAGCGGTCACTTCGACCCTCCACCAAAAGCTAAAGTTTGTCCAGAACGGCCAACTCATCACAGTCTGTGGAGAACAGGCCTTGCTCGTGAGTAACTTATCATCATCTACTGGTATAGAACCCGAGGAGGTTATTGGAACTCAGTTCCAAGCACTGTCGGTGATCAAGGACAATCATTTCAAAGGAGGAACCTTGATTTCCTCATACAACGATGTTATCAAAGCGGTCGAGAGTACCGATACGACAAGATAGGGACATCTTGTCATTCTCACTGACAATAAAACAAAGAAGTGTCTTGGTTTTTCTGCAACCTGTACCCAGACAGCTGCTAACGGCGAAAGTCTTCATCCCCTTCAAAACTTCTTCCACAGTGGAGGTTTCCTTCACCCAGTGTCTCAAGCAGTACATGCTATCAATGAGGAAGATCCCTCTGACACAGATGAAGAATGGAAGTCCTATCTTAACGAGGACGGTTATGTGTCTCAGGAAGAGGTGCCTACGCCATTTTGCTATCCCGCACAGAGTCCTAGATTTATACCACGGTCAGATGTCGAAATGATATATGGAGATTGTGATCCGGAAGGATGTCGTGCTCCGCCGAATTCATTGGAGGAGGACACTCCGATGAAAGACAATTTTGACTACACCTACTATGGCCCGATGGATGGCCTGCCAATGTGGCAGCCTTACCCAGGAAACTTGGGGCAAGAGAGTCAGCCGGACAATGAAAATCAACTGACCGTCATTGAAAAGAATACCTGCGTCCCCACCATGTCATGGGATCAACACTCGGGTCATCCTGAAACTGCTCAACATGAAGATGAATTCGCAATGTTTACAGGACTTGAGTTCATCAACTTTGCTTTTCCTGAGGTCAACGTCATCGAGAGGGATGACTCCTCCAGTTCCAAAGAGGTTTGGGACACCTTGGGACAACCGAGTGGAAAATTCGACTTTATGGTTAAGTACACCGCTCCCGAAAGCTCTCGTATCAGGCTCGAAGATATCCAGCCAACTGGATAGGGAGATGTACCTGAGAGCACCAATACTCTGCAGAATACAACTGAGGAATTCTCCTATGACAATTCTGCCTGGGAAACAGATTCCAATGATCATGGTCCACCAAAAATCAGCGTCATTTCTGAAGACAAATCGAGGAAGGTTCCAAACTTTGTGATTCACCGAGGAGTTCGCCGCCAATGGGTTGCCGTCGAGGTTCCGAAGGTCGTTCATCAGTCAAAGTAATTGCCATCTTTAAACCTTTCACCCTGCCCAGGTGGAACGGATGTTTTGATAGGGCTCGCTTTCTGTAAATTTCCCTCTTCGCTTTGCCCGAAGCGACAGAGTTTTGTTTTATAGGGTTGTAGTTTCAAGGATCGACTGATCATAAATAAAATAACGTAGTTCTGTAATTTCCGCATTTATTGCTGTTTTCTCTTTTTGCTTTTTCAGAAAATGGTAATCCTAAAAAACATTTAAAAATAAAAACAAGCAATAAAATAAATACACTGCACACACTTGCATTTTCTCTATCTCTTCTAAACACGAATCATCACGTCATGCAGATTGCTTGTTTTAAACCCAGTTGAAACATACGATCCGATGCCTTCTCCTAACTTTGAATTCTCGGTATTCGAGGCTGAAGAAGAAATTGACAACGAAATTCCAGAAGAGACCTCCCGACTACTCAGATAAGAGGAAAGGTCCATTAAACCTCACAAAGAGCCGTTGGAAACGGTAAACTTGGGTTCGGAAAAAGAGAGAAAAGAAATCAGGATTGGGGCACTGCTCAATCCAACTGTCAAATAAAGTTTGATAAAGCTTCTCAAAGAATTCCCCGATGTATTCGCTTGGTCCTATCAGGATATGCCAGGGTTGGATACCAGCATCGTGGAACATCACTTACCATTAAGATCGGAATGTCCGCCAGTAAAGCAAAGGTTGAGACGGACTCATCCGGACATGGCCATCAAAATCAAGGAGGAAGTACAGAAACAGATTGACGCGGGTTTCCTCGCCACATCAGAATATCCTCAATGGTTAGCCAACATCGTACCCGTTCCCAAAAAGGACGGAAAGGTCAGAATGTGTGTTGATTACAGAGATCTGAACAAGGCAAGTCCAAAGGACGACTTTCCTTTACCACACATTGACATGCTGGTTGACAGTACAGTAAAGTTCAAAGTTTTCTCCTTCATGGATGGATTCTCGGGCTATAATCAAATCAAAATGGCGCCGAAAGACATGGAGAAAACTTCGTTCATTACCCCATGGGGTACCTTTTGCTACAAGGTAATGCCGTTCGGTTTGAAGAATGTCGGGGTAACCTATCAAAGGGTCATGACTACTCTATTTCATGATATGATACACAAAGAAATTGAGGTATATGTCGATGATATGATTGCTAAATCTAGAACAGAAGAGGAGCATGTGACCCACCTGTCAAAACTATTCGAGCGGTTGAGAAAGTACAAACTCCACTTGAATCCCAACAAATGCACCTTCGGTGTCCGTTCATGGAAACTCTTAGGGTTCATCGTCAGCCAGAAAGGAATTGAGGTTGATCCTGACAAGGTCAAGGCCATTCAAGAAATGCCTTCTCCGAAAACTGAAAAACAAGTCAGAGGATTCCTGGGACGTTTGAACGACATCTCCAGATTCATATTCCTCATGACTGCGACGTGTGCGCCGATTTTTAAATTACTCAAAAAGAACCAGGATTACGTTTGGTCAGAAGATTGCCAAACCGCCTTCGACAGTATTAAGGAATATCTGTTGAATCCTCCGATTCTATCCCCTCCAGTGGAAGGAAGACCACTGATCATTTACCTCACAGTCCTAGAGGACTCAATGGGATGTGTACTTAGCCAACAAGAGGAAACCAAAAGGAAGGAGTCTGCCATCTACTATCTAAGTAAGAAGTTCACTGACTGTGAAACTCGGTACACAATGCTCGAGAAAACTTGCTGCGCTTTGGCTTGGGCAGCCAAACGTCTTCGCCAGTACATGATTTGTCATACTACTTGGTTGATCTTAGAAATGGATCCAATCAAGTACGTCTTCGAAAAACCTGCTCTTACGGGAAGAATTGCCCGTTGGCAGATGCTGTTATCAGAATATGACATAGAGTACCACGCTCAGAAAGCCGTTAAAGGAAGTATTTTAGCCGATCATTTGGCTCATCAAACGATTGACAATCAAGAATCAATCGGGTTTGACTTCCCAGACGAAGATGTCATGTATCTAAAGATGAAAGACTGCGATGAACCGCTACCCAGTGAAGGGCCAAAACCAGGTTCCCAGTGGGGACTTATCTTTGACGGAGCAGTTAATCATTATGGAAACGGAATTGGGGCAATCATTGTTACCCCTCAGGGTACCGATATTCCTTTCACCGCTCGACTTACGTTCAAGTGTACGAACAACGAGGCCGAATACGAAGCTTGTATTATGGGTCTCGAAGAAGCGATTGATTTAAGGATCAAAACCTTGGACGTATACGGCGATTCAGCTTTGGTCATCAATCAGATAAAAGAAGATTGGAACACATACCAATCAGGATTGATTCCTTACAGGGATTATGCAAGAAGGTTGTTACCCTTCTTCAACAGAGTTGAGTTTCATCACATCCCTCGTGAAGAGAATCACATGGCTGATGCATTAGCCACTATCTCTTCCATGATTAGTGTAGGTCAATGGAATGACATACCTAAGATCGACATAATGCGCCTTGAACGGCCCGCTTACATCTTCGCGATTGAAGCATTCATAGATGACAAACCTTGGTATCACGATATCAAATGCTTCCTTCAGAAACAAGGATACCAACCTGGGGCATCTAGAAAAGATAGAAAGACCCTCAGAAGACTAGCAGGCAGCTTCTTCCTGAGCGGCGATACACTTTATAAGAGAAATTTCGACATGGTCTTGCTCCGATGCGTAGACAGACCAGAAGCAGACATGCTGATAAAAGAAATTCATGAAGGATCCTTTGGCACTCATGCCAACGGACACACAATGGCGAGAAAAATTCTGAGAGCAGGGTACTACTGGTTGACCATGGAATCCGACTGCTACAAGTACATGAGGAAGTGTCACAAGTGTCAGATATACTCCGACAAAATTCATGTACCGCCATCACATCTCAAAGTTCTTTCTTCCCCGTGGCCTTTTTCCATATGGGGTGTTATTTCCTTGGTTTTATGGTTGGCATTATTTTGCTAAAACTCATGTAGCAGCAGGTGTTGAATGAAGATGTCTAAAGATATGTTTCTCTACTCTTTGTTCAACATGTCGAATGAAGATGTCCCATGACTGCTCATAGGACATCGCGCTGTGAAGTCAGGATTTATTGCAGAATCTGTTACAATGATTTGTAACTGGATATTCTGTGAATATTTGGTTATCCTATGTGGCATCCAAAGCATTTTTGGATTAGGGTTACTTGTTGGTTTTCGGATTTGCTGCTGTTTCTAATTATGGAGACATAATAGGAAACTTTGGATTGAAGACCTATTTTATTGGAGTTAATTTTGCAGATTTGTGAGCAGCCTAATTGCTGCATTTTTGAAGCCCAATTCAGTCCAGATTACAAGCTATAAATAGACTGATGTAAACCTAGTTTGAGGTGTCGAACTTACATGTATTTTTAGGGTTGTGTGCTTGTGTTTTGTGAGCCTAAATGGTATCTTATGATAACAGTACAAGGACTGTAGTGTAAGTTGTGTAAGGTTGCTCATAAGCTTTTAAGCATTGAGTAGCTGAGTGTTAATTCTCATAAGCTATGAAGTATTGAGAATTTGTGTTTCGACCATTGTTACTTGTCTTGTAAGGAACCAGTCACGGGTTGTGATTGAAGAGGGATTTGAGGAGGGCCTCATACCTAGGGGAGTCTTAGGTAGAAGTCATAGGAAGGGTAGTGATTAAGTGAGCTGATTGAACCGGGTGTGGTTATCAGTGAATTGATACTATCGAATATTGATTTCATCCCTGGCTTGGTAGCCCCCAGATGTAGGATAGTTAGATCCGAACTGGGTTAACAATTTCTGGTGTTCTTTACATTTTATGCACACTTTTGTTTTGAACTTGTTCATTGTTGTTGTATATCAGTGTCACAAAATCTCGATAGGACATCTGATATATATATATATATATATATATATAGGCCAGAATTTCAATTGGCATCAAGAGCTTGCACACTTTGTTTTCTGGGTGAGATTCAGGGAAGGTACTTTCTAGTACAATGGACAAGGATGGAGGAGCTCTGAATAAACCACCTTTGCTGGATGGCTCTAACTATGAGTATTGGAAACCTAGGATGATAGCCTTCATCAAGTCCATGGATGATCAAGCATGGAAAGCGGTTATCAAAGGTTGGGAGCCTCCAAAGGTAAGAGATGGAGAAGGAAATCTTACTAATGTTCTGAAGGAAGAAGAGGACTGGGATGATGTTGACTACAAAGGATCTGTTGGAAATTCTAAAGCCATGAATGCATTGTTCAATGGTGTCAACAGAAATATATTCAGGCTGATTGAGCATTGTACTATTGCCAAAGAGGCTTGGCAGGTCCTGAAAGTTGCTCATGAAGGGACCTCAAAGGTGAAAATGTCAAAGCTTCAGCTTCTCACTAGCAAGTTTGAGAGTTTGAAGATGAAAGAGGATGAGAGCATTCATGATTTTCATATGAACATTATTGAGATAGCTAATGCCTCTAGTGCTTTAGGAGAAAAGATGTCTGACAACAAGCTGGTCAGGAAGATTCTCAGGTCTCTACCTAAGAGATTTGATATGAAGGTTACTGCTATAGAGGAAGCTCAGGACATTGACAAGATGAAAGTGGATGAACTTATGGGATCACTCCAAACTTTTGAGTTAGGATTCAGTGAAAAAGCTGAAAAGAAGAAGAGTATAGCATTTGTGTCGAATGCTGATGACTCAGATGATGAAGGAGAACTGGTCAAAGATGAAGATATGTCCAAAGAGCTAGTGTTGCTTGGAAGACAATTTAATAAAGTGTTGAAAAGGATGGACTGGAAGTCAAGAGAAAATGTTCAGAACAAGTCTCTCAACATCAACAAAGACCAGGATGGAGGCAGAAGATCCAGAACTGAAGAGGACTCTAATCAAAGGAAGAGAGTTCAATGCTATGAATGTGAAGGATTTGGGCACGTAAAAACTGAGTGTCCCACTTATCTCAAAAGACAGAAGAAGGGATTATCTGTGACATGGTCAGAAGATGATTCTGAAACTGATGAGAAATCTGCAAAGCTGGTGACAACATTAACAGGAGTATGTGAATCAGATGAAGAATCTGAAGAGCTTACTTTTGAAGAACTGGCTATCTCTTATAAGAAGTTGTGCATTGAACATGAAGAAGTATGTCAGCAGAAAGAAGAACAAGCATGTGCCATTGTTCATTTAGAAGCTGAGAATACTGCGTATATGTCTACTATAGCTGATCTACAAAGTGAAGTAAATGTTTTGAATTCAAAACTGGACAACATGATCAAAAAGGTCAGAATGTTAAATAGGAGTTCAGATGTACTTGTTGAAATTCTGAAGTCAGGAAGAGATACTGGAAATGTCAGTGGTGTTGGATTTAAAGGTACAAATGAGTCTGAGGAAGTACCCATTCAAGATAAGAGAAGTTTGAAGATGTTGAATAACATGCTGCATCATCCTCCCAGGCATCAGAAGAAGTTCATAAAGAAAAAGAATCAAAGATGGACATGCTACCATTGTGGGAAGTTTGGTCATATAAAAGCTTTTTGCTACAAGCTACATGGTTATCCCAAACCCATGCAACAGTATAAGAAGAGCAGGGTTGAAACAAAAAGGATATGGACTTCAAAGGATTTTATAAAGGAACATAGGGACTACAAGTCCTTCAGAGTCTCTACAGATGAAAAATGGTTCTTTGATAGTGGGTGTTCTCGACATATGACTGGTGTTAGTAGATATATGTCGCATGTTAAGTATCATGCTCCTAATGAGGTGATTTTTGGTAATGGATCAAAAGGAAAAGTGCTTGGTGTTGGAAGAGTGGATTGTCCAGGACAGCCCATTCTGGAAGAAGTATTGCTTGTTGAAGGGTTAGATACTAACCTAATAAGCATAAGTCAGTTGTGTGATCAAGGTCTTAGGGTCATCTTTACAAACTACGAATGTTTAATAATGGATGAAAAGAATTCTGTTGTTATGAAAGGTGAAAGAACCTCAGAGGATTGCTATTTGTGGAAAGCTGAAAGAGCTTGTGAATGGCACGTGTATAAGGACCCATTTCCAAAACTTATAAATAGCCCAGCTAACACATTCTAACTTCAATCCTACAGTGCAAAAACTTCATCTGACCTATTCTTTCAAAACTCTTCTTTGCTAGGGTTTGCTCTTACTCTCCTCAATACTGCGTTTTGTGATCAACTAAACATGTCTCAACATCCTAACTCCGATTCCATGCACGGCTCCCCTGATAACACCGGTTCTCTACTAATCAATACTGGAGATGAAGAATCACTGCAGATGATAAACCTCTCTGACCTAGTGCTCGACATTGCTCCGTTGAAAGTTATGTCGGCTGACCCAAAAGGCAACCAACAAGCTTCTCACACAATGAATGTCAACATTCCAGGTAAGAAATCTAAACCCTTCTCACCTAAGAAGAAAGTCCACTCCATGACCAGTTTGTATGCTAACCAAGTAAGCCCTAAGAAAGACATGGCTGAAAAGGGATCTAAATCAGGCATAGTTGAGAAGCGGAAGGGTACTAAATCTTGTGATATAAACAAGGATTCCACTGATGATGATGCTGTCAGAAGGGATAAGGAAGCTAGAAGGGTTGTTGCCTCAATTCTGAATGGAATTAAGGCAAATGTCGAGTCTAATGCTCCAACACCAGTGACAGAAAATATCAATAGCAACCCTACTGATAGGACGGATGGTGATGTTTCCATGCTTGTGGACCGTGAGAGAAGAAGTAAAAGGAAGGCTGATGTAAGGACTGACGATGTTATTAATGTTGATGACCTCACTTCTGATGAGGAACCTATTGCTAGAAAGCTAAGAAGAATTCAGAGAAGAAGAGAAAAAAATGTAATAAATGAGGACTCCAAGTCTCCGAAATTGCGTGGTAAATCTGGAGGTGGGGAAAGAAAAGTTCAAGCAGGGCCGCCTAAGCAATGGAGCAAGGTTGTAGTGCCCACTAAGAAAAGAAAAATTACTGATCAAAGTGAGTCTGACTATGAAGTTGAAACAGATGTCCAGGATATCATAAACTCCACCTGCAAGAAGGCTTCTACTGAAAGCTCTGTGAGAAATACAGATAGATGGAAAATTGTTGATCAAAGAAGGATTGCTCTGGAGAGAGAGTTGGGGAAGGACTTTGAAAAGTACAAAGAAATAGTGGAGCTCATTGCTGTGGCTGGATTGATGAGAACAATGTCCAAGTTAGGACCCTGTTATGGAAATCTAGTCAAAGAATTTGTGGTAAATATGTCTGAAGAGGGTGACGAGAACAGGGGCAACAGTCCCAGACAAGTATGTGTGAGAGGAGAAGCTGTCACCTTTTCACCTGAAATTATCAATAACTATCTGGGAAGGAATAATGAACCTCAACCTGAGTTAGAGGTTACTGATAATACTATGTGCAAGGAGATAACAGGTGGCTATATGAGACATTGGCCAAATGCAAAGAAGCTGTCGTCTGGTAAACTAAGTGTCAAATATGCCATCCTCCACAGGATTGCCGTGGTAAATTGGGTTCCTACAAATCACACATCTACTATCTCGTCTACACTTGGCAGATTCATATATGCTATAGGGAAGAAGATCTCCTTTGATTTTGGATCATACATTTTTTAGCAGATCTTGAAACAGGCTAGCTCACATGCTGTCAAGATGCCTATTGGTTTCCCTTCCTTGATCTGTGGTATTATTCTAGAATAGTGTCCTCATCTTGTGTTGAGGGGTGACACTGCACTCAAAAGGAAATCTCCTCTGTCCCTTCACTACAAGCTACTGGGTGGAGCACATGTCCCAGACATTGTTGGGACATCTACACAGACACCTGGTCCTGCTAATCTTGATGATGAAGCCATTGCTCAGCTGCAAGAAACCTGCAAGGAGCTGGAAGAATCTATCAAAAGAGATACAACTAGGAAGACAAAGCTAGAGCAGCTGATTAATGCCTTGGTTGAGAAGAGAAATGCTGCTAAAGATCAAGAGCTGACTGAAGATGATGGACAAGGTGAATCTACTGAGTCTGATAGAAGGAGTGTCCAGCAGTCTGAAGATTCTGGTTCTGAGAATGGTGCTGAAGGAGAAAGTGATGAGGTTGCTGATAAAGAGGACAGTGCTGATTAGCTAGACTGTCTGCAAGTTTATTTTCTGTTTTGTTTTTCTCTTTGCTTTTAGGGCAACTTAATTCTGTTTTAGTTTTGAACAATATATTGCTATGTAATTTATTTACATTTATCTATGACCTCTCTTTGTCATATTTGTGGCTAAAAAGGGGGAGTAGTAAGTGTGAGGGGGAGCAGCATTGGTAAGTGCTTGTGCTGTTGAGGGGGAGTGCTGCAGGTAGAGTGTGTGTTCTGTAGGTAGATTATGTTTGTGGTGCTGCAGTTGTTGAGGGGGAGTTTTTGCCAGCTTACTATAATGAGTGTTCTTGTGGTACTGTGTGTGTTGTTTTGCAGCTGAAGGGGAGTGCTGCTATTAATGGTGTTTTTTTTCCGTTGCTGATACTGATGGTGTTTAAGTGTGTGTGGAGTTTTAGCCAAAAATAAGCCAAAGGGGGAGATTGTTATTTCCTTGGTTTTATGGTTGGCATTATTTTGCTAAAACTCATGTAGCAGCAGGTGTTGAATGAAGATGTCTAAAGATATGTTTCTCTACTCTTTGTTCAACATGTCGAATGAAGATGTCCCATGACTGCTCATAGGACATCGCGCTGTGAAGTCAGGATTTATTGCAGAATCTGTTACAATGATTTGTAACTGAATATTCTGTGAATATTTGGTTATCCTATGTGGCATCCAAAGCATTTTTGGATTAGGGTTACTTGTTGGTTTTCGGATTTGCTGTTGTTTCAAATTATGGAGACATAATAGGAAACTTTGGATTGAAGACCTATTTTATTGGAGTTAATTTTGCAGATTTGTGAGCAGCCTAATTGCTGCGTTTTCTGCGTTTTTGAAGCCCAATTCAGTCCAGATTACAAGCTATAAATAGACTGATGTAAACCTAGTTTGAGGTGTCGAACTTACATGTATTTTTAGGGTTGTGTGCTTGTGTTTTGTGAGCCTAACTGGTATCTTATGATAACAGTACAAGGACTGTAGTGTAAGTTGTGTAAGGTTGCTCATAAGATTTTAAGCATTGAGTAGCTGAGTGTTAATTCTCATAAGCCGTGAAGTATTGATAATTTATGTTTCGACCATTGTTACTTGTCTTGTAAGGAACCAGTCACGGGTTGTGATTAAAGAGGGATTTGAGGAGGGCCTCATACCTAGGGGAGTCTTAGGTAGAAGTCATAGGAAGGGTAGTGATTAAGTGAGCTGATTGAACTGGGTGTGGTTATCAGTGAATTAATACTATCGAATATTGATTTCATCCCTGGCTTGGTAGCCCCCAGATGTAGGATAGTTAGATCCGAACTGGGTTAACAATTTCTGGTGTTCTTTACATTTTATGCACACTTTTGTTTTGAACTTGTTCATTGTTGTTGTATATCAGTGTCACGACATCTCGATAGGACATCTGATATATATATATAGGCCAGAATTTCATGGGGAATCGACATGATTGGCATGATTGAGCCCAAGGCTCCAAACGGACATTGGTTCATCCTTATAACCATTGACTATTTCACCAAGTGGGTCGAAGCAGCGTCATACGCCAATGTAACTCGACAAGTGGTGGCCCGATTTATCAAAAACAATCTCATCTGCCGTTATGGTGTTCCAAGCCAGATCATTACTAATAATGGATCTAACTTAAACAATAAGATGATGAAAGAGTTATGTGCAGAGTTTAAGATCGAACACCATAATTCATCTCCCTACCGACCCAAGATGAACTGAACGGTAGAAGCGGCTAACAAGAACATCAAGAAGACCGTTCAAAAGATGGTTGTAACCTACAAAGATTGGCACGAGATCCTACCCTTTGCTCTTCACGGTTATCGCACATCTGTCCGCACTTCGACAGGGGCAACCCCTTTCTCTCTAGTATATGGCATGGAGGCAGTTCTCCCCATAGAAGTAGAGATCCCATCAATCCGAGTATTGATGGAAGCTAAGCTTTCAGAAGCTGAATGGTGTCAAAGCCGACACGATGAACTGAATCTGATCGAAGAAAAGAGAATCACGGCATTATGCCATGGTCAGCTGTATCAACAGAGAATGAAGAAGGCGTTCGACAAAAAGGTTCGACCTCGCATCTTCAGGAA
Source organism: Lathyrus tuberosus (assembly GCA_022829125.1). NCBI lineage: Eukaryota > Viridiplantae > Streptophyta > Magnoliopsida > Fabales > Fabaceae > Lathyrus > Lathyrus tuberosus. The sequence goes on from JALAZF010000321.1 coordinate 6,173,540, forward strand.
ATGAGACCTCGTGCTCAAGAAGATACAATCATTTCTCACTGACTCTCGGGGTAAATGGACCCCAAATTATGATGGCCTCTATGTGGTCATGAAAGCTTTCTCAGGCGGCGCCTTGAGACTTGCAACCATGGACGGAGAGGAATTTTCCTACCCCACGAATGTTGACGTAGTCAAAAAATACTTCGCCTAAAAAAAAACGTCTCGGTGGATTGAAAATCCGAAAGGGCGGTCCAGGCAAAAGTTAGAGACATATAAAAAATCATCCCGATGGATTTGAAATCTCATAGTACAATCCAGGCAAAAATTAGGGATAATGGCAAGTAACTATGTTCAACAAAGGCAAGTCCCTCAGCAGCAGCATCAGTTACATCGTCCATCGAAGGAAAACTCCAGTCAAGGTCATCTTCGACAGAAGCTCAGGATGTCCCGAATTCAAAGTTGGTAGAAGGATAGTGGTCGTTATGTTTTAACGTAGCCCTTTTCCCTGTAAATTACCATTTCCAAACTTTGTATATACTCTTTGGAATCACGCGTTTGGCTGATCTCCATCTTATCAATAAAATTTGAGCCCTTGTGCTTTTGTTTGTAATTCTTATTTGTTTTAGCTTTACAGAACGACGTTGTTAACATGATTAACGATTCTTTAAATAAAACAAAAATGAATTTACTTGTTAAAACTTTTTCTGCTTTTAAAATAAAGTTGGCAATTTCTTTTGACTGTTGAACATCAGAAGAGCATCAACCGCTTCTCCAGAAGTAAGCAAACTTCAAAGTGCAGAATCAAAGTACTCATTCTAGACCAGTACGCCTGTATGAAGGATCAACAATGTCAGAGACCATGTTTCGTCTGACATCCTCGACCGAGTTCTTATCTCCTAAGCCCGATCAACGGTACCCCCAACAGGGACCGTTTCTCCTAAGCAAGGCAGAATTGCTATCTTGAACCAGCGATATTTCTACATGCCCCACTGTGGCCGAGTATCTAGTCGTGTTCATCCCTTAGTCTGTATGTTACGTCAGTTTTGTCCGCATATACATACATACATCATGCATTATTGATTTACATTCACATTCATATTGCATCACTATCACTCTAGTCGTTCTTATCCTCTAGTGATAAGTCCTCTCAATTGAGTTGTCAGACCTTTCCTCGTTAGGAAGTGAATCATCTAAGCAATCTCTCCTCCAGTTTATCTCTGGATTAGAGACGGTCCTTGACCACTTTGGTAACTTGAACCTCTGAGAAACAAGAAAACTTTCAACAAATGTCGCTCTTCGCCATCGAAAACGATATCCTTGCTTTCCCGGATTAAGGAAAATCCACAGAGAAAGCCTCTTAATCAGAGATTCGGCGGTACGACAATTTTTCTCTAAAAAAACCACTGATGAAAAGGTCATTGGCACCTCAAAATTGGATTCCATCATATGGAATTTCTCTGGAAAGATCCCGAGAAAAGTATGATGTAAGCCCCCAAACGAAAACCGTCTCTCAAGAGACTCACTTTCCCCAGTAGAATCGACAAATGGCGTCTCCAAAATAGAAAAGTTTGTGCACCTCTACAGCTCAGACGATTGGGTTCCCCAGCAAGTCTGACATCAAAACTTTTTCCACTCAAATGGCATCTCCCCAGGAAAATTCGGCGAGAAGTTTGAAGGAAAACCGCTACTAATAGCGTTCCTTGTCAAGAAAGTTTATTGACAAAAGAAACTGAGACCAGTTCCTTGGTAGAAAACCAGGATCGAGGGGAAGTTTATTTCAGCAACTAAGACCAGGTCCTTGGTAGGAAACCAGGATTGAGGGGAAGTTTATATCAGAAACCGAGACCAGATCCTTGGTAGGAAACCAGGATCGAGGGGAAGTTTACTTTAGAAACTGAGACCAGTTCCTTGGTAGGAAACCAGGATCGAGGGGAAGTTTATATCAGAAACCGAGACCAGATCCTTGGTAGGAAACCAAGATCGAGGGGAAGTTTACTTTAGAAACTGAGACCAGTTCCTTGGTAGGAAACCAGGATCGAGGGGAAGTTTACAAGAGAAACTGAGACCAGTTCCTTGGTAGGAAACCAGGATCGAGGGGAAGTTTATATCAGAAACCGAGACCAGATCCTTGGTAGGAAACCAGGATCGAGGGGAAGTTTACTTTAGAAACTGAGACCAGTTCCTTGGTAGGAAACCAGGATCGAGGGGAAGTTTACAAAAGAAACTAAGACCAGTTCCTTGGTAGGAAACCAGGATCGAGGGGAAGTTTATTTCAAAAGAAAACTGAGACCAGCTCCTTAGCTGAAGACCAGGATCGAGGGGAAGTTTACCTTTTCTAAGCATCATTGCTTACCTAAAGAAGATGAATGCGTAAGCTACCATTCATAACCACCATCAAAATTTCGGGTATTCCGATATTTAATCCTCTTGCACCCCAAATGCCCGAATACCTTCGTCATTCATACCTTCGGGTCCAAGAAGATTAAATAGGGGCATCTGTCATACCCCAAATTTTGACCACTAAGATTTCCCATCATTGTGCAAATCATCAGCACAATATGGATGGCCATCATACCTCATTAGTCTCCCCAAAGGTGGGTGAGCATTCACTATAAACAGGATTTAGGCTTTCAAGCCCTCGCAGAGCTCTTAGACAAAGGATCAATCAAGGAATGACATGATCTTCAACTTGTCTAGCCTTTCAAATATCCACAATGGATCAAGAGGACTCCCACTTCAAGGATTAAGCACAAGGCTGCTTCCTTCTAGATGGATCAAGCCTCAGGATCGCCAGTGTCACCAAATTAGGGTTTGGTCGACTAGGGCCTCCAGATGGAAATTTTCCTCTGGGCATGAGCCAATGCTTCAAAGCATAACCTAAAATGCTCCATGGAACATCATAAACCCCATCATCAAGTAAATTTAGCCTCAAGAGATGCATACATAAAAAATCAGGAATTAGGGTTTCTTGACCTAATTCACCCCTAAGTTGACTTTTGGGCCAAATCATGAGCCAAGACCTCAAGAAATGATTTGAGGGTCTCCAACATACCACGTTGATCCATTTTCAACAATGGATTGACCCAATAAGCTTGAGCAACAAGTTTCAATTTCATCTGAACCACAGTTGGGATTTCGCGAGAAAAGTCAACTGTAGCTTTGACTTTTGACCAGGACATGCTCCCAAGCCGTGGGACACAATTAAATACACCCTATAACACCCATGGAACATGTCCATCAATTTTGATTTAGGTCAAGGACATGATTTCCTAAAGGATCGCACAGTTTGGAATTCATCTGATAAAAAGTCAACTGTGCACAAAAGTCAAACTTTGACTTTTTGAGATTTTTCATAAAAATGGTTTTTTAACCCTAAAATGATGTTAATGTGTGATTGGAATCATAATTCATCAAGAAAAATCAAAGAAAGTGGGATAACTTGTAAAAGGGGTAACCATAAAAACTTAGAAATTTTTCTAAGTTATGGAATAAAGTGGCAAGGGTACCAACTTTGGAGGATCATAACTCCTAAACCACAAAGCCATTTTTCCCCATCCAAAAATGGATTTGTAGCCCTCATGGCCCTCTACAAAAGTGTCAACTACACTTCATCCCAATTCATCATGGATTTTGAGTTATGGTTGGATCAAAATGGCTAAAAACCTAAAATTGACATTTTTCAGCACTTAGCCAAAAATCTGCCTTGTAATTTCAGCACAATGTCCCAACTTCAAGGCTGTTTTTCTCCATGATCCGAGTTGAACCAGGTCTAGAGCCAAACATCAAAGTTGAAGTACGTCATCTAAGCTTTCCGGAAAGTCCTAGAACGTCCATGTAGCATACTCGAGTAGGGAGTTATGGATCTTACAAAAAGGCTTGCTGCAGCTGAATTTTTCAAGGCAAATTTTCACATTTTTTGTGCCACACGAATTTTCAAGCCTTGTCATCATTTTGGACACATCTAAGGATCAAATCCAAGTGGGATGATCTGATCCATGAACCTCCCAAGTCCAAGGACTCAAAAAAAGCATGCAAAAACCTAGAAATCCCTAAAAGTGGGACAAAACTCCAATTTTGGTTTGGAGCATTTAATGGATGCTTAGAGGTGACATGTACTGAGCTTCCTCCAACTGAATTCAGTCAAGATTCCTCCAACAACTAGGGAACCAACAGCCTGTGCTCTAACCTCTAGTCAATGGCTAGAGGAGACTTGGATTTTCATTGGCCAACATTGGCCAAACCTCTGCTGCAGGCACCATTCACTATTGCTTGCAAAAAAAACTTGCTCTACTATAAATAGAGCTCATTTGTGCTCAGTTTGAGTACACCAAAGCCATCAAACAGATGCTTTCCTCAAATTCTCTCTTTCACTCCAAAATGCCTTCTTTAGTAAGGAAATTTTGAGTTTTTGAGTTAGAGAGCATTTCCATCACAGCTCATGATCCTAACACCTCATAAACATCATATGTAGGTGATCCAAACTCTCACAAGTGACCTATAATACCAACATCATAAAGTAACCTCTCAAAACCTCAAAATGACACTTTTTTGCATTTTTCAAGCCATGTCTTGATTCAGTCACTTTCCAAACCAGATAAAACCTCAAACACACTCTAAATATCATCCTTGAACTATCCCAAATGGGGCCACACATCTGGAACACCATTTGAGAGAGTTGGCATTTTGGCCACTTTTGACCATTTTGCGAGAAAGTGCTCAAACTTGTTCCAGAGGTTTCCAGCTGATTCCAACCATTCTAAAAGCTTCTAAGAGGTCATTTGAGGTTGTCCAAAGCATCAAATCATTTCTGGAACAAAGCACTTGGTAGGTTGCCCAAAATCTCCAAAAAAGAGGTAAAATTCACAACTTGAATTCTTTGAATCATGCTTTCCTTTGTTGTCCACATACATGCATCATATTGAACAATTCTTGAGGCAAAAATGTAGTCTTTAATGTGTATGTTGTGATTCTCCCACTGTTTGCATTTTAACATGTTTATATGTGGAATTTTGGTTGTTTTAAAATCATGTCCAGTTCTGGTTGTTTTGATTCGTGTGTTCTGTACATTAAGTTTTAGTGTGTATGAGTAACACCATTGGGTTCCTTGCGAAAAATCGGTCAAGATAGGTTTTTACGGATTTCAATTCCGATGAAAATTGAGAGAGTTACGCGCGTTGGAAATTTGACGCGAAACGACGTCGATTTAACGATAGCAGTTCTGGTTTTTTTGCTTTGTGTTCTGTACAGTGAGTTTCTGGGTGCGTGAATAATACCATTGGATTTCTTGCGAAAAATCGGTCAAGATAGGTTTTTACGGATTTCTATTCCGATGAAAATTGAGAGAGTTACGCGTGTTGGAAATTTGACGCGAAACGGCGCTGAAAACACGTGCAGTTCTGGTTTTTTAATTGCTGCGTTTTGTATGTTGAGTTTCCGTGTGCGTGAGTGATACCATTGGATTCCTTGCGAAAAATAGGTCAAGATAGACTCTTTCGGATCTTGATTCGGTTAAAAATCGAGAGAGTTACGCGTGTTGGAAATTTAACGCGAAACGACGTCGAAAATTGACGCACAGTTCTGGTTTTTTATTGCTGCGTTTTGTACCATTGGTTTTTTATTGCTGAGTTTCAGCGTGCATGTGCGATACCATTGGATTCCTCGCGAAAAATCGGTCAGGATAGGCTCTTCCGGATCTTAATTCCATTAAAAATCGAGAGAGTTACGCGTGTTGGAAATTCGACGCGGAACAATATTTCGAATTAAGTGCAGTTCTGGTTTTTCGATTTGCGTGTTTCGTACGTCGAGTTTCAATGTGTATGTGCGGTACCATCGGATTCCTTGCGAAAAATCGGTCAAGATAGGTACTTTCGGATTTTGATTCCGATAAAAATTGAGAGAGTTATGAGTGTTTGAAATTTGATAAAAAACGTGTTGAAAATTAAAGTTTCGGTACTCGTTTTTACCCCATAAGAGATGTCGGAGATATTATTGTGACATTTTTCTTCTTTTTCTTATTTTTATTTTCAAAACTCAACTAATTTTTTTACATAGCAAAAAATCATCATTTTCCAATTCATACCCCATAATATTTTAATCCACAAAAAATCACAAAAAAAAAATTTATTTTTAATATATTTAAAAATAGTGTTTTAAATTGTTTTAAATGCTTTTAAAATGATTTCTTTTTTCTTGATTTTTAAAACCAAAATGATTTTAAATATTTATGTGGATAAAATATTATTTCATAAATCTTAATCATTATTTAATGATTTTTATTTGATATTTTTATCATTTTTTACTTAATTTTTCTTGGAAAAATGCCTTAAAAAATGAAATTGGTTTTTTTTTTTATTTTCACCATAACAAATCTTTTTTAAACACTTTGGGCCTCTATTAGAGTGTAAGACCCAACACGTTTTTAACGAAACAATTTTGGGCCTCAGCTATTGTATAAGTCCCGATACGTTAAAAATCTCGGCGCGATCGCCATTTTCAAACTGAAAATATTTTGGGCCTCTCCCTGAGTTGTAAGCCCCATCTTTTGTACAAAAATACACTTTGGGCCTCTAATAGAGTGTAAGACCCAACCCCTCTTTTTTATATTTTCTCATTTTTTATATTATTTTTTAATGATTTGGAAAATTAATAACTCCCTAAATTTTGATTATTTTTTATTGGTTCTTTTTCTGAAAAATCACAAAAATAGTAAAATACTTTATTCTACAAAAAAAATCAAATTTATATTATTTATTTAATATAGTTGGTATTTTTGTGAATAAATTCATTTTTAATTATTTTTAAACATTTTAAAAGTGAATATTCATCTTGAAAATCAAAACTAAATAAGTTTTAAATCATCTTGTGATTAAAACCACATTTTTCAAACCTTAACCAAAAATCACAAGTGGTTTATTTAAACTTATTTTATTTTTTGTCATTTTTTATTAATTTTCTTTGAAAAATTACTTTTAAAAAGTGAAAATTGGGGTTTCTTTGATTTTTAATCATACTCAAATGTTTCAAGACTCTTTGGGCCTCTAATAAAGTGTAAGACCCAATCCCTTTGTAAATACCAAAATTTTGGGCCTCAGTCACTTGTATAAGTCCCACGGTGTTTACGAAACCTCGGCGCGACCGTTGCCCTTTTCAAAATTAACCATTGGGTCTACCCTCGAGAAGTAAGACCCATTTCTTTTCTTAAAACTCACTTGGGCCTCTAATAGAGTATAAGACTCATCCCTTGGTACATAAAACCTTTCTTGGGCCTCAGTCACTTGTATAAGTCCCTCTGTACAAATTCAACAGTGCCCTCACTGATAAAATCCTGGGCCTTTCCTTGAGCTGTAAGCCCCAAATCTTTCTTTTTCAAAGCACTTTCTCCTTTGATTTTGAATATACTGTTGTTTTCAATCTTTCTTTGTTGAACAACTAACCAAACAGCATGGAAGCTCTACAACCGAGTAAGTGTTTACCCGCTTTCATTTACGGCTTTCATATGTATATAATTGTATTGTGGGGTTGTTTCACTGTAAGTCTCCTTTCACAAACTCATATAGATATAACTGTATTGTGGGGCTGTTTCGCTGTAAGTCTTCTTTCATAAACTCATATCAACTGTGTAATAATAGTATAGATATTTGGAGTTTCCCCAGCAACTACGTCTAGAAATAGGTGACGCCGTTTCGTTTATTCGTAGAAATAGACAACTAGATCCCCAATAGGATCACCAGATACAGTCTTCTCTTCGGCTGTCCTCATTAGGAATTGTCAAGAAACTCTACTCCCAGAGATGAATGTATTCTCCGTGAATGGCATCTTTGAGTTTCTTCCAAATTCTCGAACTTTCCTGACTTGATCTATTCCTTGTGAATAGTTTGCCTTGAATTTCTCAGGGTTTGGGGACCCATCGGCTTCTTAAAAGCATCGGCCTCCTCTTGGGCATTGTACAAGGACCCACAGGCTTCCTAAAAGCAACCCCGCCTCCTCTTGGGCTTCGTACAAGGACCCTACGGCTTCTTAGAAGTATTCACATCCTCCTCTTAGGCTTCGTATAATGATCTCTTCCTCCGGGAATGATAGCCTCCTCTTGGGCTTAGTACAAGGACCCGTCGGCTTCTTAAAAGTTTCCAGCCTCCTCTTGGGCTTCGTACAAATTGTCCCGACGACCTCCTAGAGGTATAGGAACAGAACATAGTCATCCTCATAGAACAGTCCTTTCATAGAGTCTACTACTGTTTCTCAAAGCATGGTATAAAAGATAAAACTCTAGACACAGACATTCTAACTTCCTTGAGTCTCAAAGACATTCTCAAGTGACCCTTCGTTAAATAGGAAGGAAACCCGTAGACTCGGACAGTCTCAATACCCTTTGGATTTCTCGTTTCCTCATAGAGAATGAAATATCCCTGATCCTCAAATCAAATCCCTGAGCACAGTGTTGCTCATATAAGAGCTGATTTTCTCTTTAAAATCAGTATACTGGACCTGTTACTTAACTGAAACAGTTACCATAGCCTCCTCTTGGGCTTTGTTCAATGATTCTTCCCAGCGAAGCAAACGTTTAGCTTCTATCTTGGGCTTCGTACGAGATACCAAAATTCTCCCCAGTGGAGTCAAACAACGTTTAGCCTCTCTCTCGGGCTTTGTACGAGACACATAAGAGACTCCCTCGTTGAGTCAATCACCCATTTCGCCTCTATCTCGGGCTTCGTACGAGATACAAAGACTCTCTTGTTGAGTCAAACATTTTTAGCCTCCATCTCGGGCTTCGTACGAGATACAAAAAAGGCTCTCTTGTTAAGCCAATCAAACTTTTAGCCTCCATCTCGGGCTTCGTACGAGATACAAAAAACACTCTCTTGTTGAGTATAAAAGACTCTCTTGTTGAGTCAAACCCTTTCAGCCTCCATCTCGGGCTTCGTATGAGATACAGAAACACTCTCTTGTTGAGTATAAAAGATTCTCCTGTTGAGTCAACCCTTTTAGCCTCTCTCTCGGGCTTCGTACGAGACACATAAAAACCCCCTCTTGTTGGGCCAATAGCCTCCTCTTAGGCTTTGTATAAGAAAACCACTGGTTGATCCAATCAACCTTTTAGCATCAAAGATGTGCCTCGTTCACAGTATACAAACATCAACAACTCCTTCCCCTTCATTTAATCGCTGTAAGCGGCAAGCCTCTGGATCATCTACATCCATGCCACTGTCCCTCTTTTAGCATGAGAAATTCCTAAGGAAAGATAGCATTGCTCTACACTGAGTTAAAGTCTTCTCCTTCAGGTTGGAACTCCCCTATAAAGGAAATTATGGCATTGCCGGATTCACATATCCCGGTTAAAGTAATTCTCCTTTATAAACAGTTGTGACAAACATACCCTCTTTAGAGATGACAAAATTCTCTCTAAAGTCAACACCCTTTTAGCTTCACATCTTGGGCTTTGAACAAGATACAAATCACCTTCAGCTTCACATCTTGGGCTTTGAACAAGATACAAACCACCTTTCGCTTCACGTCTTGGGCTTTGAACAAGACACCAAAAACACCCATTTCCTCCCATAGAATAGGAGGAACTACGAACGCTCTGATTTCCCTGTTTCGGTAAACGGGAATACGTAGGCATAAGATCGAAAGAAAAGATCTTAGTGAGCATAATCAACAAAAAACCAAAATCCCATACTCTCACATACCTATCAAAAAGCATCAGTCCTGACATCCTAATCCTTGTTCCCCGCCAGAAACCTTCTGCCCAGATAAAAAGAAAGAAACCGTATTGGCAAAAATACAAATAACCAGTACAAAGGCCCCCCCACATTGATAGCATTCGTAACCTAACAGACCGCTGTTTAAACTCAGTATGCAAAGCAGGGTTAATTGGAGACATCTATTTCCCTTCCTTATTCAAATCACAATAGGATAAAAAATGAATCGACCTGTAGTTTAAGCTCAACCACAGAGAGCGACCAGCGCTTAAGAACCGCGTCCAAAATCGCTCGCTACACTCCCCAAAGAAAATTACTTTGCAAGCTAATAATTTCCTTCAAGACTTTAACCGACGCCTTATAAAAAGATGGAGAATAAATAGGAAAATGGTTGAGGATAGAGTTAATCAACACTACCCGACCTCCAATGGATAACAGCTTACCTTTCCAAACCGTCAACCGCTTGCGTACATTGGCTAAAACATGAGACCATGAGGACAGCTTCCTAGGACTGTCCCCCACAACTATGCCCAGGAAGGTAAAGGGCAGCTTACCGACCCTACAGAGGAGGAAGTCTTGAGCTGCCTCTACAAAACCACCAGGAAGATTGATGCCACACAAACAGCTCTTGTTAAAATTCACTCTTAAACCAGCACCATTTCAAAACCTTTTAGAATCGCCTTGATGCACCACAAGTTTTTCCAACTGCATTCGCCTAGGAACAACGTATCGTCTGCGAATTAAACAATGCTAATACCAATATCCTTATTGATACTAAACGATTCATATAACCCCAAGTTCACCGCCTGCTTAACGAGAAGGGTTAATCCTTCCATAACCAGCAAGAACAAAAATGGAGATAAAGGATCTCCTTGGCGCAACCCTCGAGACACAATAAAATCCTTCGAAGCACTCCCATTAATAAGCACAGACGTTGTACCTTTGAAAACAAGCGCTTTCATCCAACCGATCCATCTATTCCCAAAATTCATATTTGAAATGAGGGACCTCAAGAAGTTCTAAGATACACAATCGTAAGCTCTCTCGAAGTCGAATTTCAAAGCTAAACACCTCATATTATTTCTTTTTGCAAAGTCCAGAGTTTCGTTAACAACTAACACACCATCCTCAATACTTCTTCCCGTAATAAACGCCGTTTGCTCAATCGATATGATCGAGCCTATGACCTTCTTTAAGCGAGACGCTAACACCTTGGACAGGATTTTCTGGAGAGAACTAACCAGACAAATCGGCCTATAGTTGGATAAAGATTAAGGATTAGTTACCTTAGGGACCAATGTGAGAAATGATGCCGTGGTAGCCTTTGTCAAAGAAGGATTGGCATAGAAATCCCTCACAAACTTTATAATGTCATCTTTCACAACCTCCCAACAGTCCTGTAGTACCGCAAATGTAAAACCGTCCGGGCCCAGACTCTTGTCACCATTACACTCCCACACTGCCTCTTTGATTTCACTACATGAAAATTCAGAATCTAACATATTACGGTCCCCTACTGAAAGCTTAGAAAAAACCAATCCGTCTAACACCGGTCTTGTCTCTTTAGTTTCCTTGAAATTTTTGGAGAAGTGATCTCTAATAGCCGCTTTAATTTCCTCCACTCCCACCAACCTTCCCTCTGTTGAGTTCACGCACGAGATGAAATTTCTAAGTTGCCTGCCCTTCACTACACAATGGAAAAAACCTGTATTGCAATCTCCGTCCAAGAGCCATAAAAGTCTTGATTTTTGCCTTAAGAGATTCTCCTTGAGGTGTAGCTGTTTCCATAAGTTGGCTACCAATAAGGCCCTACTTTCTTGCTGTATAATAGAAAGGCCTGCTCCTGCATTGTTACTAATTTCTTCCTCCATCCTATGAAAATTGTCCACAGATTCTTCAACTTCCAGATCAACCCATCCGTAAACCGAAGTGCACCACTTCCTTAGTCTCTCCTTCATACATCTCATTTTCTCTTTCAAGACAAAATCTCCCCTTCCTGTAACAACCATAGATCTCCATTCCCTCTCAAAGAAACCCTTGAATTCAGTATGCTTAAGCCATCCATTATTGAACCTAAACGGTTTCGGACCCCAGTTGTATTTATTAGATTTGAGCCATATTGGACAGTGATCGGAAATATCTCTATTTTCGATGACCTGACCAACAATGTTCCAATCCTTAATCAAATTATCTGAGATAAAAAATCGGTTGATCCTACTCATTGTTGTGCCTTTTGCATTAAACCTAGTAAAAACACCTCCTACACAAGGGACGTCAACACACTCCAGATCTTCGATGAAGGTGCGAAACTCCAACATCTCAACCTTCTGCCCCCAGCACTAGCACCTTTCCTTTCCTTAGCAGACACAACGGTGTTAAAATCCCCTCCCACCAACCAAGAGCCCTTATTAAAATTGGCTTTCACAGACACCAAATCCCTCCATAATTTCATCTTCTTATCAAAGGAGCAAGGGGAGTAGACGTTCACTAGAAATAAGTTTTGCCCCTTCCATCCTGCGTTAATTCCCACAAAACCGTCTCCTCTAAAGCTGAAAGAGAGGTTTAGCAAGCCTTTTCTCCACAGAATAATAATCCCATCTGCAGCACCCGTCGCCCCTAATTCAGGCCATTCTACTTCAGGTTTACCCCACAGAGAAGAAGCCATTGATAAATCAATAGCAGCCATTTTAGATTCCTGAACAAAACAAATATATACCTTTTCTTTTTTAACAATTGAGCCAATCTCCTTCTTTTGATCACATTACCTCCACCTCTTATATTTAAAGATAATATATTCATTGATTCACGTTAAATAAATTCACCTTCTTGGATGCTGTTTCCTTGTCTCTGGATTCCAACTCCTTGATTTCTGCCTCTAAAACATCATTGCCTCCTCCTCAAGTCACACCAAGAGTAGTTATGATCTCCCTGACCTTCGACGACACCTTTGAGTCCAACTCCGCCCAGAATCTTAAATTCCCTTGAGCGACTTCCGAATCAGTGACCGAATGACATCTTGAAACTAAGTCAGCTGAAGATACATATTTGACTCCCTTCTTCATCTTCGACAAAGGTTGAGACGCCTCGCTGCTGTTGCCAGATTCAGATAGAGTAGAGCATCTATGAGCCTTTAGACTCCTAGGAGATAGAACACAGTTTTCCTCTAGAATATCAGCACTATTAGGAAGCCTTTCTGGCTGGGTAACAAGTTTTGATGAGAGTTCTTCTGTACTCGCGTTAGGCAAAACAAAAAGGTTGCAGGAAGAACCCTTTTTTTTGCATAACTTCTTGGGCCTTTTGGACTTGACATTACTCTTTGTCTCGCAATGAGGTTCATGGGCCAGCTGGGCCTTTCTCAAGATACCCAAAGACTCTTCAGGTAAGTGGGCCTCAATTTCGTTCACTACACCCAGAGGCCCCACCTCATCCGATTTTAACATGCTAGGGGAACCATATAGTCTGCTAAAAGACTTAGCAGCAGACTCTGCAACAAAACCTTCTGATCCACCTACCCTCATATTTTCACTATTAGGGTCAAAACCATCACTAGCCTCCTTTCTGCAGCTTTCGGTACTAGCAACAAAAGAGCCCTTATTAGTATTAAGCTCTTGAACCGTCACCTGGTCATCCTTTCCTCGAGCCTCACCCTCCTCGAAAAAATCGTCAGCCTCCTCGTGGTTGGTGAATTTTTTCCAGAGAGAGCTGGCCAAACTTTCCTCTGATGAATGCTCCGACTCTGAATCAACATCGTTCTGCTTAACCACTTTAGAAGAGGGTCCTAAAGTTTCTTCCATGATCCGGATTCTAAAGGGGACACCATTGATGTTGACTTTAAGAGCTTCATTGATTAACATGCCGTAAGACGTCCTAACCATGAGACTTGCCACATCCTTCCTTAAACCCTCAGAAGTAGAGTCATCGCAACACACATACTTCCCAACTGTGGCCGTAATGTGTTCAAAGAAAGGCACACACCAAGCATGGCTTGGTATCCCATAACATCGTAACCATGTAATCCTTTCCAAATCAACATCATCCATTCTCCACTTTCTTACTTTAGAGAACCACTGACTCAACCAGTCCGCAACTCCTTCTACCAGAGCTTCCAATTCACCTTCCTCGTCTTCTTTGAGTAAACAAAGATTAGCACCCAAGGGAGTTACCTTTAGAGTAAAATAACCTTCAGCATGAAGAGACCTTTGAATGTTGTAAGTCGAACCCGGAAACAAGACCTTTCCCACGTAAGCTTTGTAAAATCTCGTCATTTCTTCTTTGTCCACGTTGAACTCCATCTGTGTATCCTCCTTGCCCTTTGAGCCCGGGCCATTTCGTGTAGCTTCCGCATAGGACTTTCCATACTTGAACTTCCCTTCCCCAAAACCAAACCTACTAGAGTTCTGAGAGTAAGTTTTGTTTCGAGAAAGGGTTGTTCTACGACCCAACTTAGCCCCCAAGTTGACACCCTTAGGGAAAGCTTCATCTACCGCTCGTTGAAATCTTGGTAAGTTAGCGTAAAGCTTCTTACCGCCTAGCCAGAAGTTATCGAACTTCAGTACCAAACTCCTCACATCTTCAACATTGAAAAAACGAACAAAGCCGTATCTCCTCCCTCTCTTATCTCTTTTAGCAGGAATAACGACCTCATCAATCATCCCAAAATCTTCAAAATGATTGTAGAGGTCCTTAGCCCTCATATACTCAGGGAACTCTGTTAAGAAGATATTGGTTATTTTGTTATCTTCCTCTTCTCCCTTCTTCTTCCTTCTGGTAGTCTTGGTATCCCAGTGAACTTTTCTGTTAACTTTTTTACCAGAAACCCTAACCCACTCCCCCTCATCCATATGTATAAATTAACAAAAGTTGAAAAAGTAATTGTATGATATAATAGTCTCATAAACTAATAAACTAATATAAAACATAAACAAATATTATGCTTTATATAAATAATTAAAAATAAAAGATAGAATAAAAATATAAAAATGTATAAATAAAAGAATTTATAAAAATTATGCGACTTTTACTTCAAAATTATTATGAGATTTATATTGAAAATAGTATGAAAAATTAATTTCATCTTCTTTTGTAACATAATTTTTTTTTCAAATAATAAGATCCATACTAAAAAATAATATGAAAATATATTTAAAAAAATTTATAACAAATTTTTTTTCAAAGCTTTTGCTAACTTATAAATATAATTTTATTTTTCTTTTGTAACTGTACTATAAATAAGTTAAAAATTGATTTTTTAATAAAAAACTTTTGTTAATAAAATTGGATTTTAAAATAAGGACATTAAAATTTAAGAAAAAAAATAGGATGATCAAAATTATAAATATGCTAAAAAATAAACATATAAAATATCAACTCTTCAGGTCAAGAAATCCATGGTTCATTGGTCTGACCAATGAAGCTACCGGATCACATCGATTTTTACTAGGTCAATTGAAACTATGGTCTGACAATCTTATCAAATCGCTTTATCCTCTGCCTCACAGTCTAATCGGTCCGATCGACCAGAACGGTCCAGATTTTAAAACATTAATTTAAACCATGGATGAATTTTATATAATGATTAAATTTAAAAATATAAATATTGGTAAGTGAAAATTAAAATTTAGAATTAGTAACATTATTAAGGTGTTGTGTGCTTTATAGTTTTGTAAGTATGCATATTATATGATAGAGGTGGACAATCGGTCGGGTTCGGTTGGTTTCGGACCAAAAACTTAAATCCGACGTAAACCATGATTTTAGTTTTATGGCCCAATTTCGACCGATTAAATTTCGGTTTTTCGTCGGATTCGGTTAAGTTGGTTTGTCGGTTAAGTCGGGTAGGTTTAGTCGGTTTAATATTTATTAGAACAATTTTATAAAAATAACTATTTTTTAAATTTATTATAAAAAATATCAAATTTTTAAAATAGAACAATATTTATTATTATTAAAAGAAAAACTATTATTATGTGATAATATTTTCAATATTATTTGACATTAATTTTGATCATTATCATACTTTAAACCCTAAACTAAATAATACTCAAAATTTTATATTGCAAGTCTTGTATTTTTTAGAGTACACAATGCCATCATTAAATTATAAAAATGATAATATCCTCAAACATTATAAATCTCATTTTTATAGTGGGTCGGTCATATAGTAATAAAGTATATATTAATTAAGTTCGGTCGGTTTCGGTTTTCGTCGGGTCTAAAATAAACATCCGAGCCCGACCGAAACAACCCTATATTATCCAAATTAAGCAACTGAATCAATCCGACACCCGACCCGACCCAGTCCATTTGCACAAAAAAGACAATGGGTCGGTCGGTTTCAATCGGTCGGTTCAAATTTGTCCACCCCTATTATATGATATGATGTATCATGAGAATGAATGAATTAACATGAATTGCTTGAATCTTTAAATAAGAAGTTACTGTTGATTCAATATTATGTACACTAGGTAGTTATGTTTTTTTTGAAACGGCTAAATTTTATTAACAAAAGGCATAAGTAATGCCTAGGAACAAGCACATAAAGTTACAAAATATGATACAAAAAACACCCAACAAAACAAAATTACACCAGAGCTATCATCTATGAGACCCCAATACCAAGACATGAATCTACGATCCAAATAAAAACATACCACCCAGTTCAAATAAGTCTTACCCACTATTACACCCAAAGATTGAACTTGGGCTCATCCCAGCCGAAATACACATTGCAGTATGACATTCAAGGCAGAAATCAAAACTCATGTAGTTTTGCTTTATGTAGCTAAGTTGATACCTTTGATTTAAGTGAAGCGTAGCATTTTGGTCATCAAATAGGAAGCAATTGACAAACACTTGACAACACAAGTTCTTGGTGGCTAGATTCAACTTTTCATTAGTAGCCTTGAGTTCATCTCGACGCATTACTTTGTCAAATGTAACAACTCGATCATGATCTGCAACAACCTTACTAATAAGGGAGGCACAAAGGTTCTAAGAAGCCGTCTTTGAACAAGCTTTCTCAGACCATATATTTTTAATGGTAAGACTGTCTTTCTCATAAACCATGTGACCTCCAATAAAGTCCAAACAATCAAACTTCTTGTTTCACATAGAGAAATTCCCTTTTGAGTGAAGAAGACGATCTTAAACTTCTGAACATAACATTATCAAAACTCAATGAGCGACATAACAAAAATAATAACATCTAAGACACAGTTCTCTTTTGAGAAAGATCTCCAACTTTTATCTTCGCATCCCACACCTTTATCCATTGGGTTTTAATGTTGTAGTCTTAAGCCCAAATTTCAACTCGGTAGCCTTTGCTCATGGATCCTCATCATATAAATCTTCTTTTCCTCAAGGTCTACTGAAGACATCATTTCTTCGAAAAAAATATATATTAGTAAAAACCAGCAACTTGACTTATTTTACAGCACACAAGAATAAAGACAGATACTGAGCAACTTAGGTCAACATCATCACACTCTCTATCTAAAAGATCATTGTGACTTATTAGATAAAACTTCCCTAAAAAATAAACAATATACTTCTGAAAGTCAATCAACTTATTGTACCATAACATTTGATAGAAACATGGCGACTTCCCTCTATTGCAATTGATTTTAAATTTCCTTTTCGTTTATCTTTCTTTGTACCTACCTTTAATCAAGCCCAATGAGGTATTCATCCTCTGGAATCGAGACGGAAAGTCTATCCCCCTTTACACAAGGAGTTGGGAGTTGGCTAACTAGCATGTCGCAAACATTATCTAACACTTCAACGAATAATTTGTTGGGTTCACTAGGAAGCTTCTCTTTAGAAATTATTTGTTTCACCGTGAAAATTTCTAGAAAAAGTATAAATTTGTGAAGATTCATGGATGGACTCTCTAGGTCAGCAACATTTTTACTCTCATGCTTCTAGTATCAATCTCTTTATCCGATATTAAGTATATGTTAGATAAATTTTAACCATTATTGAGTATCAAATAATACATGGTGAATGACCTAATAACCATTTTCTAATTCTTTTTTCATTTTTTTTTTGGATGTTCTCATTTACCCAATCATACCCGTACAGATTTTTATTACGGAACTTTTTATTAGATTTGTACAAGAATACATGACCCTACCCCAACATTATACTTGTTTGTAGAAGGTGATTAGATAACCTATGTCCAATCCTATGCAAACAAGGCTTCAATCGAAGTTTCAGATGTTGTAACGGTTTTTTCATCATTTCTGCAATACAAAAAGGAACAAAGTGGCAGAAATCATCTGTACCATAAAAATTGTTGGAACTAGGTTCCAAGAAAGATGAATATTTGAGAGAAGAAGAAGACGGAGAGAAAGAGAGATTAGGGTTTGGAAACTTTGTAAAATTTTATTATGAAGTTGTTGTGTATATTACAAATTACAATGCCCTTTATATAGGCTATCAAAGCCCAGACCCAAAACAATTCGACTAACTCTTTATCAGTTATATTCGACTCTGTCGAATACAGCTGATCTACACAACACTACAACTATTCGACTGACTATATACAATTTCGACCAAAACCTATAAAACCCTTCGACTTCGACAAACTAACATAAATTACTTCTAACACACCACCTAATTCATGTTTTCGAGACTTCTCATCCCAATGCTCTTCTTTAACTCGTCGAATCTAATTTTCTTCAAAGGTTTGGTGAGTATGTCAGCTAGTTGAACTTCAGTCTTGCAATATTCAAGATCCAGCTTCCCTCTGTTCACTTGATCCCTGAGAAAATGATACATTCTTTCTATGTGTTTACTTCGACCATGACACATAGGATGATTGGCAAGATCAATAACTGACTTGTTGTCTACAAACAATTTCATCTTTCCAGGTTCCTTGATCTTGAGTTCTTCGAGCAACATATCTATCCATGCTGCCTGACATGCTGCATACGATGCAGCCACATACTCAGTTTCACATGATGACAAAGCCACAATGCTTTGTTTCCTCGAACTCCAAGAGATTGGAGCTCCTTCGATCATGAAAATATAGCCTGCAGTACTTTTCTTCTCATCTTGGTCTCCACTGAAATCTGAATCAGTATAACCATATACCTCAGCATCTTTCGACTTGGACTTATTTCGACATGGCATCAGCACACCATGATCAATCGTACCCTTAATGTATCTCAATACTCTCTTTACTGCAATAAGATGACATTCTTGGGGTTTCTCCATAAATCTACTTAACAATCCGACACTCTGACAAATGTCCGGCCTTGTATTGCAAAGATACCTCAAGGATCCAATAATTTGTTTGTACAGTGTCGAACTTACAAACTCATCATCAGTTACCTTCTTCAACTTTGCTCCTGTTTCCAATGGAGTTGTTGCAGCTTTACAGTCAATCATCTTGAACCTCTTCAAGATGTCTTGAGCATACTTCTTCTGGTGCAGGAACACACCTTCAGCTGTGTCTTTGAATTCCATCCCTAAGAAATATGACAAATTCCCTAGGTCGGACATTTCGAACTCTTGCATTAGCTTCGACTTGACTTTTCTTATCTCAGCTTCATTTGCACCTGTAATCAGCAAATCATCAACATACAGGCATAAAATGATTCGACTATCATTGTCGACATCATTTACATAAACTCCATGCTCAGACACACACTTTGTGAACCCTGCTTCGATTAGGAAACTATCTATTCTTTTGTTCCAAACCCTAGGGGCTTGCTTTATTCCATAGAGAGCCTTCCTCAACCTGTACACCTTCGACTCATGCCCTTTAACCTCAAATCCTGGTGGTTGACTAACATACACTTCTTCCTCCAGAGGTCCATTCAAAAATGCTAATTTTACATCCAACTGATGTATCTTTCATCCTCTATATACTGCTGTCGAAACAGCAATCCTGATTGTTTCCAACCTAGCCACTGGCGCATAGACTTCGTTGAAATCAACACCAGGTTTCTGCAGAAATCCTCTTGCCACTAGTCTTGCCTTATGCTTGGCAATTTCACCATTTGGTCTTCGTTTCAGCTTGTAAACCCATTTCACATCAATAGGCTTCTTGCTGGCTTTTTCGACCAGTTCCCAAGTATTGTTCTTCTCGATTGCCCTGAGTTCTTCCTTCATGGCTTCACACCAATTCGAATCATTCATGGCTTCATTCAAACTAATTGGTTCTGCTTCAGCCATCATCATTGCTTCTTCTATTAAGTCACCATCTGCATCGATTGCATTATCTGGAAATCTCTCATATCCAGCTAACCTTGTCGACTCAGCTCTTGTTTTAGTTGATCTTCTTACATTCTGCTCAGGAGGTTCTTCATTTCGACTTGTGGCCTCAGTTTGTTGGTCTTCTTCAAACACCGTCGGAACTGTCTCTTCCATCTGTCGAGTAGTATCCTGTCGAACTGACCCATGACTCCACTCCTATTTTTGATTCTCATCTACCAGAACATCTCGACTGATCACAAATTTATCATCTTCTGGTGAATATAGTCTATATGCACCAGTCGAATGATAACCTATGAGCACCATGGTTTGACTTCGATCATCTAGTTTTGTTCTCAATTGTTCAGGAACATGCCTATCAAAAAACTCTAAGATGACTTACATTTGGCTTCTCACCTGTCCAAGCTTCATAAGGAGTCTTCTCGACTAACTTCTTCGTTGGACATCTATTCAGAATATATACTGCTGTCGAAGTTGCTTCAGCCCAAAATCTCTTTGGCACCTCTTTAGCCTTCAACATACTTCTCGTCATATTCAGTATACTTCTATTCTTCCTCTCAGCTATTCCATTATGTTGAGGTGTATAGGGAGCAATAACCTCATGCTCTATACCTTCCTCTTCACAAAATCTAGCAAACTCTCGAGAGACATATTCGCCACCACCATCAGTTCTCAGTTTCTTTAGCTTGCAACCACTTTGCTTTTCGACAAGCAACTTAAACTTTTTGAACTTTGTGAATACTTCACTTTTACTTTCGATCACATAAATCCACATATATCTGATAAATTCATCAATGAAAGTTAAGAAGTAACGCTTTCCACCATTCGACCTAACGTCAAAAGGTCCACATACGTCAGAATGAACAAGCTCCAACTTTCCTTTCGACTTAATTGGCAGATCATGTTTGAATGCTTTTCTAGCCTGCTTTGCTTTGCAGCATTCCTCACACACATGATTTGGTTCCTTCACCTGAGGTAAACCATACACCATCTTCTTCTGATTCAGCATACCCAAACTCCTGAAGTTTAGATGCCCATATCTATGATGCCATAGCCAATTCTTTTCCTCTTCTGTAGTTGACGCAAGACATTCATGATTAATCATATTAATCTCAACTTTAAATGTCTTGTTATCAGCCAATGGTGCTTTCAGTACCAACCTACCATCAACATGATACACCTTCATTTGATTATTCTCCAGCTTCATATTATGTCCTTTGGCAAGTAATTGACCTATATTTATCAAGTTACTTGTCATAGAAGGCACATACAACACATCAGTAATGCTGGCTTTTCTACCATCTCTTCTCATTACAGATATGTTTCCTCTTCCACCTGACGTGATCTGTCTACCATCTGCAAACTTTATCACCTTCTTAACTGATTCATCAAACTCGCTGAACCAGTTCTAGTTACCAGTTATGTGGTTGCTGCAATCTGAATCAAGATACCACAAATTCGTTTCATCATCATTCGACTGAGTGTCTGCCATTAGTAGCACACCTTCAGAATCACTCTCTCCTGCCTGTGCATACTGCACTTTGTCACTTTCTTTTGCTCGTGCTTCCTTCTTCTTTCAACAGTCTCGAGCATAATGACCAAAACTTTGACAATTGTAACACTGCACGTCTTTCATGTCAACTTTCTTCCCAGAATACTTGTTGCCCATGACTTTCTTTGAATCATCATGATTCTTTGAACACTTGTTTGACTTCTCATCACCAGCAAGATTCCTTCCCTGCTTCGCCTTCCCAGATTTCTTGGTGAATTTCGCTTGTAGTGCTTGGTCCGATACCTTTTCTCTTTCTGAATCTTTTTGCTTCAATCTCATCTCATGAGCTTCCAAAGAGGCCTGTAGCTCTTCAATCTTCATCTCAGCAAGATTCTTGGACTCTTCAATTGACACTACAATATAATCAAAATTTGCAGCCAGAGATCTTAGTACCTTCTCAATCTTCTGCAAATCTGTGATTTTTTCTCCACAAGACTTCATCTGGTTCGTCAGCATCACCAATCTTGAAAAGAATTCCGAAACTGATTCATCTTCCTTCATTTAAATAATCTCGTATTACTTTCTCAAGGTTTGCAGCTTCACCCTCTTCAGTTTCTCATCACCTCCATACAAGTTCTTTAACTTGTCCCACGCTTCTTTTGCAGATTCTTCTTCAATAATTTTCTCAAACACATTCGGATCCACACACTGGTGAATCAAGAACAACGCTTTGCCATCTTTCTTCCTTTGATCCTTGTACGCAGCTTTCTGTTCATCAGTAGCATTTGCCCCCAATTCCATTACACCATCATTCACGATTTCAACCACATCTTGAAATCTGAAGATAACCCTCATCTGCGCCACCCACCGTTGGTAGTTTTCCCCTTTGAAAACCGGTAGATTCGCTGGGAATTGTGTGGACGTTGTTGTTCCGTTTGCCATTAGAATCTCTCTGAATCGCAACCGGGCTCTTTGATACCAATTGTTGGAACTAGGTTCCAAGAAAGATGAATATTTGAGAGAAGAAGACGGAGAGAAAGAGAGATTAGGGTTTGGAAACTTTGTAAAATTTTATTATGAAGCTGTTGTGTATATTACAAATTACAATGCCCTTTATATAGGCTATCAAAGCCCAGACCCAAAACAATTCGACTAACTCTTTATCAGCTATATTCGACTCTGAGTCGAATACAGCTGATCTACACAACACTACAACTATTCGACTGACTATATACTATTTCGACCAAAACCTATAAAATCCTTCGACTTCGACAAACTAACATGAATTACTTCTAACAAAATTGAGAGGAAACCATAGTGATAAATGAAGGACTCGACGGCCAATGTGTAGTGTAAAGTATTCAAAAAATTCAGAATAAGAAATGGTATAGTGTTCAGAAAATTCACAAGTTTTTTTCTTAGAAAAGACACTGAGGGTCAAATGACGAAAACAGCCCCCTGTTATTGTAAAACGGACAAAGATATAAATTTCGCAGCAGATGGTTTTTTATGTTGGTATTAAATTTTTAAAAGGCCAGTTGAACAAGATTAGTTGGATCATATACTATGTTACTATTAATTCATAATTCAACATTATTATCCAAGAATTAAATCCAACCATAATCCAAAAGTTAGTAGTATAAGTTTAACATCTCATTTAATTATTTAAAGATTTGTTCCCTAACATCCTGTCACATCAACTAAAGGCATGAATCAAGCCATCACAAAGGGCAGCTTGTTGGATTTATTATACTCCCCACAGAGCATAAATATAGTATTAAGAATTTATTATATTAATCAATAAAGATTAGTATGTTGTTTGAATATAAAAAAGGGTTAGGATGTTTTGAAAATTAATAAGGTATTAAGATGTCAATTTTAGTAACGTAATTACCAGAAACGTCACCATAGGTGCCCCACCCAACCCTTATTAGTCACCGTCCAAAGAAAAAGAGAGCTTCTAGATTTCTAAAAATATAACTAGTATTATTTTTAGTTTAATATCATTGATTTTATGTTTAAGATAAAGTTAAATATATTAACACATAATAAACACAATTTAATAAAATACTCTTTTTATTTGATTATTTTTTGAATATGTGTAAATTGATAGACTAATTTAATCATTTTAAATTGAAATAAAATATATTTTAAACGAGTTTTAACTATGGATCAGAGTCGGCCCAAATATGTGGCCTTGTTCTTGTTTTGAAATAAAGCGTCTAATAAATAATAGTTTTTTATTATAAAAAACAGTTATTAATAAATAAATATTAAACAATTTAATAATTTGTGTAGTAAGAGTCTTCATAATGACTTTTTTATAAATAAAATAATTAAAATTATAGAAATTAAATTTCTATATTCGAACCAAAGACCTTTACGTTGCCCAAAAATTGAACTATCCATTGAACTACTATGAAAATCAATTAATAAATTTGCAAACTTTTATATATTATAGCTAAATTATGTATAAATTAATTAAATCTATTTTTTTTATGGAGGCTGCAAAATATTTGAGGTCCTATACGGTGGCTCATACTGCACACCCCTGCTGTGGATAAATTAACTACATGGACAAAGTATATTAAATTAATCGTCAAATAAGTTTTTATTTAATAAAAAATGTAATATTATTTTAAATTGTAGTAATTAAATATGTTAAAAATAATATAATAGAGAAAATAAATATATATTTTTTGTGTTTCTTTGTTTTGCATGTGTTTTTTTTTTTTTTTTAAATTATAGTATATGTTTCATAAATGAACAAAAATGATGGATATGAATATGTGAAGTCGACTGGAGCGACAACACGTGCTTTCTAATACGGCAGAGAGGGACGAACTCGTAAGGTTAATGCTCTAACGTTCAAGTCAATGAGATGTAATAAAAGGGATGAAGTGATTATGGTGAGGAAGTCCTTGTGAATAGCGCGTGGTGAAACTTATATATGAAAGACTATTAAAATTGTCTCTTATCTGCCAGCATGATATGGAGAGAATCATCTGATCAAATTTAGTGACAAGTGATCCTTGGACAAAGGGATTAAATGTCTAATCCTTTAGCGCGACTTTAGTTGATCTTTATCTACTTTGTGAAGGTGCATTTTGAGTTGACTCTCATGCAATTGGGCTTCCATTATTTGGGCTTTTGACCGGTCTGGAATTGTATTCAAATGTTATAAAAAATTATAATTTTATATTTTTTTAATACTCACAAAAGTGTATGTGAAATAGCCTTTACCTTTTTTTTTAATGTTTTTTGTTATTATTAGTATTAGTCAATAAAAAACATTTTCAAACATTTAAAAGAAATTTAGTATAAATTTTGTATTTGTTAAAATTACAATAGTGAGAGAATGTGGACTTGCTTACGTGAAGACTATGAGAGATATTGTATTTTTTTCTCTTGGAAATTGTGTTTGTCTCCAACTTTAGAGGTATAAAGTTTTTATAGAGACCCATGGGCTTAGCTAAGGTCGGATCCCATGACCCCATCATAGAGAACATGGGGGTTAAAAAGAGCTTTTTCTTCCATATCATGGGGAGACAATCATCTCCTATCCCTAATATCCTTATATCAGGACAAACGAGTCATGTTGTGGGTGGGAGACTCGAATCCCATTAGGTGACTAGCCGCCCCTATGCGAGATACCATGCCACTTCGGGCGCCCACGCCAGCTTTAGGTGACTAACCCATCTTTCCTCCTTAGTTGAGTTTTAACTAGAAGCATACTTTATCACAGGTCATTCTTTATTCAGACCCAAATATATTATTCCAGTCCACAACCCCTCAAGCACAAGGGCTTAAAATTTTTGGAGTGATTTAATTTTGATGTACTACCATCCTAAAATTGTGTGAATTTTCTTTAAAGAATGGGTTGAGTCCTTTAAGTGTAGCATGGGATGAGTCCCTCAAGTGTATCATGGGGCAAATCCCTCAAGCGTCAACAAGGGAAACACATCCAACAATAAATGTTCCTAATGATGGACTCGACTCGGGTAGCCAAATCTGCAGAAGACCATTGGTTCGCCAACACATGTTAAGAAGTAAGACGTATGGCGGTTCATTTTGTGACCGTTGGTGTGTACCTAGTAGAAGAAACTTATATCCTACATCACCTAGTTTTTTCGTCTTTATAAAGGGAACCCTTAGCTCATTATTACTTACACTATTCCAAAATTTCTACTCCTAGTAATTCAAACTACACTTAGCCTCTCTCCAATTTTCGTCTTCCCCGCAATCAGACTCTTATTGGGTGACTATAGGAGCTATGTCAATAAGACTCTTATTAACCCCAACTCCAACCATTACAAGTACTATAAGGATATATTCGTGAGGGTAAGGGGTTATATGGGGCGTATATGGTCACCTGTGGGGAAGATGGTACCAACCACTTTTCTCTATACTGGATAGAGAGTCCATTTACCATAATTGGCTATGATTAAGAGTTCTTAACCAAAACGGAGAAGGAGGTGGTAAATATCTTGGACGAGTTTAAGATTGAGTTCTAGGAAGATTATGGAGATTGATCGACGTGAAGATCACAAAATTGACAAATACTTGAGTAAGTTCAATTTTCATATGCATTGTCGATTAGGACTATATTCTCATTTAATAATTGATATTTTATTTTCCTTTTATATAAAAAATGGCCCTCTTTAATTTTGTGGCGAGAAAGGCACATCTAGTGTGGGAAAAGGCCGCTCGGGTGAGCAATGAATCGATAGTCCTAAAAGTTACCCAAGCGACATCCTGGTTAAGGGTAGAAAGATATGCACTAGGGATGTAATTATGAATCCCATAGCTCTTAAGACGATGAAACTTAAGTCACCTAGAGGTAGTTCCTCCTCTGCCTCATATCTGAATAATAAAGGCGTTATACCTGCTAAAACTATTATCTTTGAGGATGAATAGAAAGCAATGACCAAAAAGGGTTTCCCATTCGGGAAGAGGCCCCTCAAATAAATCTTGAAGGCATGGCCTATCCTTCCATGTGGGATAAGCACTATGACACTAAGAGATATTCCAGAGTTCACCTCCATTTTGTTGAGGACTACCCCAACAGGTTTAAGGCTGTAAGCAAAATGGGGACCAAATTCTTATTGAGCATAATAAAAATCCATTTGCTCTAAGGCTTAATTAATGTTATATCTTGTGCTCTTTAAAAATCATGATTAGGTGGACAATTATGTTGAAAAGTTAAAGGTCTATTTATACAGTGAGAGAGAGGCATTGGCGATGGAGAAGAAGTCAATGAAAAACGTCACTAAGGAGCATGATACATCCCATCCCTCTAAGGCGAAGGTGAATAAGTCCTTTGACAAGGAGAAAAAATAGGTCAGGGAATCCAGCGAGAAGCTTTCCCAGATTGAGACCCATCTGAATGAGGCTCTCCTCTCTGGTGAATTTTTGGAGTTTCAAGATGAATTTGTTGATACCATTTACAAATATTTTGAATGTGCTAAATAGAAAGTGACTTTCTTGTATCATGAACTGGACCTGAGTCAACTTGATTCGTTCAAGGTGATCAAAGATGGAAAACTTATGGATGAGGAAGAAAAAGCTCATATTTCCATGGTGATTCTTGCTCATGAAGCAAAGGCTTCCTCAAATAAGAATGAGGGATCCCCCACTCAAGGTGAGTAATAAAAAAGACAGTTTTTAGGCTCCTTATCTAGCTTTATTTTTGTATTGTTATTGAATTATTCCCTTTGTAAGTTTCGTGTAACCATGCCCTCTAGGGCTTTGTAATTGAGCCACTTTATGGATTTATAAATGATGTTCTCTTTGGCCTCTTTTATGAAGTTCTTTTCTCTACTGCTTGTATATTTTGAGCACTTGTTGGGCAAATACTTTTTAGCGAAGGACCATTCGTGAAGGTCCAATGTTTAATTACCTCATAGGGTGAGAAGGATCCTTCAGTGAAGGTTCACTGTTTAATTACCTCGTAGGGCAACAAGGATCCTTCACTGAAGTTCTAGCGTCTAATTACCCCATAGGATGGAAAGGGTCCTTCAATGAAGGTGTATTTTTTAATTACCCCGTGGGGTGGAAAGGATTCTTCAGTGAAGTTCCAACTTTTAATTACCTATAGAGCGACAAGGATCCTTTAATGAAGGTCTAACATAAATTAGATGTACAACCAGCAAATAATACATATTCTACAAGATAGGGTGCCTCTTTAAAAAACCCCGCCCCTGCAGGGGAAAAGAGTGTTACCCCTAAAATGAAAATTAATCTTGGAAGGATGTTCAATATAATGATGGGCTAGAAGGCCTTTCCATAATCATCAGAAACATAAAAAATAACTAGCTAAATAACTTATCAAGCCACTAAACTTCAGAATTTATGGAATTCACTTGTCGCAATTGCTTGATAAGATCACTGTCTATTTAAACAGGGATACCAAGTCTTCCTCTATAATGGCGACATCTTGTTTGGTCATGCAGAGCCCTTTTGGTTCATCTTAGATTTCTTGTTGACTTCCTGTGGGCGTCTGATTTTCTTCCCTGGGCTCTATTATAGGGCTTAGATCCATGAAGTTCAATCCTTACTCGCCTGGTGTAGAAGTGATGATTGCAACCATGATCACCCTCATAATTATCATGATGTCATGATAACACCTGTGAGAGGTCACATGGTCTCCTGAAATCACCCAACGCGCCTGTCTAGTAACTATCATGATAATACCTTCAGGAGGTCGCCTGGTCTCCTTTGATCACCCAACATCATCTAGTAGCTTATACTTTTTCATAGATACAAGGTAGATAAGGCAGTGCCAAAGAGGTTGAAAGGGGCCTACCTATGATCATATTATATGAGGAATGGGCATATATAACAAAGTCCCTGACTTTGATCGTCTTCGCATTCTCATTTATCCAAAACAACATCTCAAGGGTGATGTAACCCTTCACTTGTACTCGTTTTCTCGAGAAGCTGACTATCAAACCTTGGAATGCCTGAAAATCATCTGGACTAAAATTGAACACCTTTAACGCATCCGAGTAGAGAATATCTGCATAGCTTCCCTAATCCATCAATACTCTTTTGATTTACCAATCATCACACCGTACTGTTATGACTATATGATTATTATCATGGGGGTGAGCGCATTTTCATTTATCCAAAACGACATCTCAAGGGTGATGAACACATCACTAGTAGCCGCTTGTCCGAGATGCCGACTATCAATCCTTGGAATGCCAAAAAATGATCTGAACTCAAATCGAGCCCCTCGAACGCATCAGAGTGAAAAATATCTACATAATCCATTAGCACTATTTTGATTTACCAATAGTCACATCGTACCATTATGACCATAGGATCATTATCATAGGGTGAATTCTGACATCATATTTGTCGAATAAAGTGATCTTAAGCTCTCTAATGCTCCCTGAGTTAGATTTTGATTTAACACAATAAACCCTTAGCTATGGTATTGAGAGTGTGGTGGACTGGTCGGTCTTCCTCTCTTCCTCAATGCTCTTTGCCCCTTCTTGGATTTAGGGCTCTCTGGTTGCTCTTGACTTAGGTATTTGGACACGCCTCCTAACTAGTTTGAGATTCTCCTAACGCATTTATTCAAATGACCATCTAGGATGAACTATCCATTCTTCTTCTTCAGCTGGTAGAAATCTTATGTGTGGTGACCTTTCACCTTATGATACTTGCACCATCTGTTGAGATCAAGCCCTATAGTGTTCAATTTTTGGGTTGGCAGCGGTGGGATGTCATAAGTGTGGAAGACTTCTTGCTATATCTTCTCTCGGTGGTTGTTGAGTTGTGTGAAGCTCTTAAGGGGCCTCCAAATGCATTTGAAAGTCGACTGATCTCTTATAGGCGAGGTGTAGTTACTCATGCATTATTATTGTCACGTGTCAAGAGTGCAAATGTATGCTCCTTATCGTCCCTCACCTTCTTCTCCCAGTTGCTTTCGTGACCCTTGATATAACATTGTTCCTGCACCATAACTCATTGAATTGTCTCTAGTCCATGGACTCATTAAACTATCTAGCTCTCAAACCATTTAGGAACGCCCTTACAAATATTTCTTAGTTGAGATGTATAACTTTGATTGTCGCTTCGTTTAAGCGAACGAGATATTGCCTCAGTGACTCAGAAGACCCTTGTCGGACTTTGAAAAGGTTTGTGGTTGGTACTTTCTAGTGCTTGATTGCTGAGAATTAGTGAATCTACTTCTTCACCAAGTCTTGATAGCTACTGACCGAGAGGCGAGATAAGTTTATGTACCACCATAATGTAGTGTCCTTAAAGGTGCTAGAAAGTAACTTTCACATAAAGTATTCAAGGGAGCCAATCATATTCATCTATGTGTTGATGGAGGCAACATTCTCCGGAGGGTATCTCCTTCCCTTAAACTTTGTCAGAGATGGGGGTTTGAAGTTTTCTAGGATTCCCCCTCCAAAATTTCGTCAGAGAGAGGATAGGGTCCAGGATTTCGATTTCTTCCGGCAGCTCGACCTCCACCTAATAATTTTTGAGATTGACAACGTTATCCTCTAGAATTTGGCTGTGGTGGCGCAACTCTTCTATTGCAACTTAAATTTCCAATATGGTTTTGTGGTCATTGTCTAAAATACTTACAATGACTTCATAATTGTTGTAGAGTTGTAAATTGCGAAGCTAATTCCTATGAGTTTAAAAAACAATTGTTCTAAGTGTAAACAATATTAATGACAATTACTAACGACCTCCAAGTTAGTTTTGCTATAATTATAACTGTTGTGAATCGGATACCTTGAAACAAAATATAAACTGTTTCTTTTACGACAAAAAACACAAGGGTCAGGTTAACAAAGAAAACAAGCAAGAAGAAACACAACAATGATTGGTTATAAACTGTTATTCTTTCCATTCTCCTTAAAACAAGGATTACAAGTATACAAGAATAACAAACTAACCTCTCTCACCCTTATTAGGTTTTGTCACACTTTTGAATGAGAGACTAGCATGCTATTTATAATAAAACCTAGCACACTAAACTAATGGGCCTTTAACAAATGGTACAAGCTAACTTAAACAAATGGATCCTTAACACAAGGCCCAATTCAACATGCTAACAAACCTAGCAATATTAACTAATGCATATTAGAACAAGCTTCGACTAAAACACGCATTACTCCGACAACAGCATGTGAACTGACTTTGACCTCATGCTTAAAATTAGAGTTCGATCCAAATCTCACAAATCTCCACCTTAGATCTAACTCTAACATCAAGGAACAAACTAGTTTTCTTCATGCAGTTTTATCAACTGCATACAGTGGAAAAACTTGCAACTTGGCAACGTATTGGTGATCATATCAGCAGCATTATGATCTGTCGAAACCTTCAGCACTTGGACTTCTCCACGCTCGATTACCCCTTTGACGAAATGCACCCTCACATCAATATGCTTGGTTCGCTCATGATAGGCTGAGTTCTTCGACAGGTGTATTGCACTTTGACTATCACATTTAATAGTGATAACTGGACCTTGAAGTTTCAGCTCCTTTGCAAAACCTTTAAGCCACAACGCTTCCTTCACAGCTTCAGTTAAAGAAATATATTCCACTTCAGTGGTTGATAAGGCAACAACCTTCTGAAGTGTTGCTTTCCAACTTATTGTTGTCCCAAACATAGTGAACACATACCCATAAATAGATTTTCTGGTATCCATACATCCTGCTAGGGGTGGCAAAACGGGCCCGGCCCGCGGGGAAAGCCCGTTTTTCCCGTCATTTTTTGCGGGGCGGGCCTGAATTTTGAGCCCACATCTCCACCTTTGCCCGCCCCGCCCCGCCCCGTTTTTTTGCAGGCTTTTGCGGGGCGGGCCTAAACGGGGCGGGTATGCCCGCGGGTAAAAACAACCCATTCTATCTTATATTATTATTATTATTATTATAGCTTAAACAGTATGGACCATAAATGTTGTGCGCTACAATTCACATGTACTAGGAAATTATTAGTTTCATTTCATTATTATTCTACTCATTTGCTACCATAAATTATCTATTCACTTTCATTAATTATTTATTTATTCGCTACAGTGACCGTAAGGGAAATTATTTTGTTACGCGACAATACTTCTCATTTCTAATAATTGCTTCCTGTTTAGCACCTTAGCAAATTCATACTGACTATTTCCTCAGCTCCACTAGAAAAATGCTTTGGTTTGAAAATTATAATTAAATTCTTGTAGGCTTCCCACTAAAACTTATTCTAACATACATAATTAATAATTGAATAATTAATTAATATAGTTTCAATAATTAAATTCAATTATCCATAAAATAATTTCAATAAAATAAAAATAATTAAATTAAGATTATTGATATTATTATTAATTAAATTTAAATATACATTACATCTACATCTATTTTCTTTTTATTTATTTTCATCATTATACTATTATTATTAATATAAATTATTTTAATTAATATATTATTATTAAAAAAAATTAAAGAGAATGGCGGGCATGCCCGCGGGCCCGTCATTAAATGGGGCGGGCCTAAAAAATGAGCCCGCATCTCCACCTTTGCCCGCCCCGTTTTTTTGCGGGCTTTTGCGGGGCGGGCCTAAACGGGGCGGGCATGCCCGTTTGCCACCCCTACATCCTGCATAGTCAGAGTCGACATATCCTTCAATTGCTGCTTTACTATCTTCACCCAAGGCTCCACCATAAATTAGGAATTTATTCAGAGACCTATTTATGTACCTTAAAATCCACTTCAATGCTTGTCAGTGAGCCTTTACAGGATTCGACATGTATCTGCTTACAAGACTTACTGCACATGCTATGTCGGGTCTAGTACAGACCATAACATACATCAAAGAACCAACTATATTAGCATATGGAATGCTATTCATATAAGCTCTTTCGACATCAGTACTGGGACACTGATTTATACTCACCAGTCATAACAGGCTTTGAATTCGACATACCATACTTTTCGAGAATCTTCCATAGGTATGCCTCTTGAGATACGCATAATTTCGACTGCTTTCTATCTCTTCGGATGTCAATCCCAAGAATCCTGGACGCAGCTCCCAAATCCTTCATTTCAAACTCTTTATTGAGTTCAGCCTTCACCCTCATTATCTCTTCGACATTGTTGCTTGCTATTAGAATATCATCCACATAAAGCAACAAAATAACAAATGAATTACCAGGTCGAAATCTGAAGTAAACACAGTGGTCGAACTGACTTCTGATGAACTTATGCATGCCATGAACTTGTCGAATATCCTATTCCACTGTCGAGGAGATTATTTCAGTCCATATAAAGATCTCTTCAGCTTGCACACATAATCTTCCTTCCCCTTTTTGACATACCCTTCAGGTTGCTTCATCAGGATCGTTTCATCTAGGTCACCATACAAGAACACAGTCTTCACATCCATCTATTCCAATTCAAGGTCGAATTGTGCCACTGTGGCAAGCAACATTCGAATGGACCTGTGCTTTACAACAGACGAGAACAAATAATTGAAGTCGACACCTTCTTTCTGAGTGAACCCCATAGCAACCAACCTTGCCTTGTATCTCTTCGACGCCACTCCTTCGATTCCTTCCTTAACTTTGAAAATACATTTACAGCTGACTAACTTAGCTCCAGAAGGTTTCTTGATCAGTTCTCATGTGTTGTTGTTATGAAGAGATTTCATCTCATCATCCATGGCCTTCAGCCATTCAGTCTTCTTTCGACTCCTCATAACTTCCTTATAGTCTCTAGGTTCTTCGTCAAGAACCTCACTTGCAGAGATTAAGGCATAAGCTATAAGATCTGCAGACCCAAGTCTCTGAGGTTGCTTGATGACTCTTCTCGACCTGTCCCTTGCCAGCAGGTAGTCATTATCAGTCTCCCCATCTTAGACAACATCTTCTGCTTCTTCTTCGACTTCATCTGGGGTACGCAATTCAGCATCAACATGCTCCACCTCAACAGGAATCTCTCCCTGTTCCAGCTCTTCGACAGCATCATTAGTTTTCTTAAAACTCATCTCAGCTTCATTGAAAACTATATCTCGACTGGTGATACACCTCATGTGGCCTGACTCTAGGCACCATAGCCTATAAGCTTTGACTCCTTCAGGGTATTCCATGAACATGCATTTTAGAGCTCTAGGTTCGACCTTGTCTTGCCTAATGTGAGCATAGGCCACACAGCCAAATACTCTCAGTTTATCGAGACTAGGTGGATTTCCCGACCAAACTTCTTCAAGTGTCTTCATTCCCAAGGCAGTCGAGGGACATCTATTTATCAGATAAGCTGCTGTCGAAACAGCCTCTGCCCAAAACACCTTCTTCAATCCAGCACTAACCAACATGCATCTAACCCTTTCAAGGATTGTTCGATTGAACCTCTCAGCTAAGCCATTTTGTTGAGGAGTACCTGCTATAGTCTTATGCCTTGCAATCCCAGACTCAACACAGTAACTGTCGAACGCTTTGTCTCAGAACTCAAGGCCATTATCGGTTCTCAACCTCTTAACCTTTCTGCCAGTTTGAGTTTCGACCAGAACCTTCCAAATTTTGAAATTCTCAAAAGTTTCATCCTTCTTCTTCTAAATGAATACCCATAACTTTCTGGAATAGTCATCAACGATGGATAGAAAATACCTTGCACCTGAGTGTGAATGATTCCTTGCAGGCCCCCAAAGATCAGCATGAATGTAATCCAGGGATCCATGTGTTCTTTGCTTGCCTTTGTTAAACTTCGCCCTACAGGATTTATCAAATACACAAGATTCACAAAACTCCAACTTTTCAACTTTGTCACCACCTAGCAGGTTCTGTTTCCCTAATTCGACCAGGCCTCTTTCGCTGACATGGACCAATCTCATATAATTTTGTCTTCGACACAGGTTTCGTGGATGCAACATTTGTCAAACCACTTACAACCTCAGCTTCAAGGGTATACAAGCCTTGTTTTTTCTCGCCTCTCAAGACTTTCTTCGACCCCTTCATGACTCTTAGGATACTTTTCTCTCCTTAGAAAACGTATCCCTTCCTGTCGAATTCACCAAGAGAAATTAAATTTCTCTTCAAGTTAGGTACATACCTGACTTCAGTCAATAACCTTATTGACTCATCATGGAGCTTGAATCTCACAGATCTAATACCTGCAATTTTACAGGATTTGTTGTTTCCCAGCAGCACCGATCCACCATATTGATCACATAGCTCTTCGAACAATTCTCTGTTTGGAGTCATGTACCAAGTGCAACCTGAATCCATAATCCACTCTTTTCTTGAGTCGCCGCTTGAAACTACAAGGACATCAGATGAGTCAAAGTCATCTTGAACAATGGTTGCGTTGCCATTATCCTTACCTCCATGATCTTTCAGGCGTTCAGGGCACACCTTTCTTATGTGACCCTCATTCTTACAATGATAGCATCGAAAACCAGATGCTTCGCCACTATAAGACTTCTGCTGACTTTTACCTTTCTTCTTGTCGAACTTACCATCCTTTCGCAAGAATTTTTCGTTAACGGCCAAAGCTTCACCAATCGCCGAAGTTTTATGCTCATTTCGTTCGTTCAGGTCCTTAGAATATAAGGCTGATTGAACTTCTTCAAATGTCAGGGACTCCCTTCCATACAAGAGAGTTTCTTTGAAGTGAGCATGTGTTCTAGGCAAAGCACACAACAGCAACAGTGCTTGATCGTCGTCATCGATCTTCACATCAATATTTTCAAGATCAAGAATTAGCTTGTTGAACATATCCAACTGCTCAGCCAAAGCTTTGTCTTCACTCATCTTGAACGAATACAAAGCTTGCTTCAGGTAGAGTCGATTCACCAAAGATTTGGTCATGTACAAACTTTCAAGCTTCACCCATAACCCTGATGCCGTCGTTTCCTTTGATACCTGTCGAAGAACCTTATCACCAAGGTTCAACAATATTGCGTTGTGTGCTTTCTCTATCATGGTAGTCTTTTCTTTTTCCGTTAACGCAACATCCATGGTTGCCATTCCCTTCAAAGTTTCCAAACAACCCTGCTGAACCAGTAGGGCTTTCATCTTCAAGCGCCACATACCGAAGTCGTTCACTCCGGTGAACTTCTCGATCTCATACTTTGTTGAAGGCATCTTCTTCACGCTCACCGCACCAATTTGTTGTGAATCAGATACCTTGAAACAAAATATAAACTGTTTCTTTTACGGCAAGAAACACAAGGGTCAGGTTAACAAAGAAAACAAGCAAGAAGAAACACAACAAGGATTGGTTATAAACTGTTATTCTTTCATTTCTCCTTAAAATAAGGATTACAAGTATACAAGAATAACAAACTAACCTCTCTCACCCTTATTAGGTTTTGTCACACTTTTGAATGAGAGACTAGCATGCTACTTATAATAAAATCTACCACACTAAACTAATGGGCCTTTAACAAATTACCCATTACAAGCTAACTTAGGGTAAAAGCTAACTTAAACAATTGGATCCTTAACACAAGGCTCAATTCAACATGCTAACAAACCTAACAATATTAACTAATGCATGTTAGAACAAGCTTCGACTATAACACGCATTACTCCGACAACAGCATGCGAACTGACTTCGACCTCATGCTTAAAACTAGAGTTCGATTCAAATCTCACAGTAACTCTCTTTAAACTATTTTTATTTCCAAGGAGTATTGTAATGGTTTGAGTTATACATGTGTTTTTAATTTTAATTCTTAAATCAATTTTATAACTTCGCTAATATTTTTTCGATTGGTGGAAAAATCCATCGAAAAACGGGACGACACTAGTCGAATTAACTTAAGTAATCGAGTCTAAAATCTCATCCAACTCAATTTATTAGCGGAATAGCTAGTTAACATGTTGGCTTATCAAACAAAAATAATTTCTAATACATTTTTATAATTAAAAAAATTAAAATTTAAACATTTTGATGAAAAAAATATTGGACTTGTATTATAAATGATTATTAATAAGTTCTTTTTACGTTAGCAAATTTAATTCATATTTTAAACATCTTTCTTACAAGAGGAGAATCTCTCTCGTGTGGAAATTCCTTCATGTGAAATGTGAACCAGTTAATGAGAGAGTATTAAAACAATAGGAAAATAAAGGGTAGATTGGATTTTAATGGTGTAGATTTACACTCATCCATCTCCAGAAAAAATACACATTGGAGACAAAACCGTTTTCATTTTTTTTTTAATCAGCAAAAGAATTAAACTTCATTAATATGGCATAAGGAATGCCAAGAGATACAAATTTTCAACGAACTGCTATTGCAGAAACAACACTGCCAGCAACCAAAAAAGAAAAAACACCCTGCTAAACCAGACCTAAACTGGGCAAGAAGAAATCACCAAAGACCACACAATTACACAACACACCAGCATAACCTCCAAAACTATCAAAAATCCCCCAAACCACTACCATTAAGAAACGCTGCAGCCAGCACCCCTATCCAAGAGAACTAAGACCCTGATACGCACACTCACCATTGGTGAAGGCAAAGCCGGCTGCACAACACCAGACAGCAGAATTGAAAATTTACAGGATCCTAATGCTATAGCCTGACAAAACCACTAGAGTTTATTCCTGAATGCCTAAACAAGCCTGTGGTTTTGAACATCATAAAGCCAAATCGTCTTCGATCAATGTTCCTTTTATTCTTAGCCAGTTCCAAGTCAATATCTTCGCCTCTTCTGCAGTATTTTCGATGTGGATGTCTTTATTACGAAATACGTTGTTATTTCTACTTTTCCACATTTTCCAAATTCCTGCACACCATATCACCCGCATTTGCATGACCCTGGATTTTTCGCCACCCAACAGATGTTCGAATTGCTCCAAGTGTTGCCATCCATTGATATGAAGAGTAGTTCTCACTCTCAACCGTTTGCATAAGTTACTCCAAACACCTGAAAAAATTGGGCATTCAAAGAAAATATGTGATACTGTCTCCTCGCACCCGCACCCTCCACTGCACCTACTTTGCTCTGGATTTAAAACTCCCCTTTTAACTAGGTTATCTTTACTCGGCAATCCATTTTGAAGAACTCTCCACATCAAGCACGACACTTTAGTTGGTAGTGCTTTATTCCATAACTTGAACCAAAGGAACGATGGTGAATGGTCGCTCTCTCTCTGTTAATCTCTTATACTCCTCTCTGACAGAGTAAAATTCTACAGTATTATTTCTATCTGTTTCTATTTGACAAATATCCTTCTACCAATATGAGTCGTTACTTGAACTATCAGGCACCTCCACTGCTCTATCGCCATATCTACTTGATATAGCCCTAAACCATAATCCACTCCTCTCGTTTTTTAGTTTCTACCTCCACTTTCCTAGCAGTGCAATGTTAAAAAGCCTTAAATTCTTAATACCTAAACCCCCTTCCTCAATAGGTCTACAAACCGCTTCCCATTTTACCCAATTAATTTTCTGTTTATCCTCACTCCCTCCCCACAAAAACTGTTTGAACAAAGATTCTAGTTTAGAGATTATATCTGTCGGCGCCTTGAAAAAAGAGAGGAAATAGACCGGAAGGGCTGACAGGACAGATTTTAACACAACCACTCGACCACCAATCGATAAGTTTTTATTTTTCCACCTCGATAATCTCCTTCTCACAGCATTGAACACTGGCCGCCACATTGTTGTTCTTCTTGGATTGTCGCCAATTGGCATCCCAAGATAATGGTGTAGATTTTAATGGTGTAGTCCTTTAACTTTATATTAGAATTTATTTTAATTTCTTAATTTTAAAAATTTTAAATTAATTATTTATTTATTCAAACTAAATAGATCAGTCTAATAGGTCAAAACCGTTGTTCACCCCTCCTTTTCCCCTTTCTGGACGAACCAAACAAATTTCATAACATAATCTTTGTGTGGTATCAAACAAAATAAGCGAATGAATGATTCACTTCACATTAACCAACAGACAAATAACTATATCATACCAAAAATCTAAAAAAATGAAAGATCTAAATATGATAAACTAAAAATATTGGTGGTTTCTTAATGCACCACCCAAGTTTCTTGAGCACCACGTGAAATTATTTTTTTACCCCCTTATTCCGGATGTGCACATCCAGACGCACCAATTTTTTAAAAAACGCCGAGGTCTTCCGGATGTGTATATCCGAAAATAATTATGATGTGCACTTCCGAAAGAATTTCTTATAACTTCGCGCCAGACCTTCTTCCTCCCCTCATTCTTCACTTTTTCATTTCCAAACTCCCTCAAACTCTCTCAAACCCTCAAGTTTTCAATCACCTCGAATCTCGACTATTTCCTCTCAAGTTCGGCGCAAAGTAACATCTACAACGAGCAAGAGTCTCCAAATCCTGCGTATCTCATATTAATCGGTAAGTTTTCAAATTCTAGAGTTACGGAGTAATTTTCGAGTAATCGATTTAGAGTTGATATTTAGTTGTAGAAATTATTAGGTTGAATGAAAAACATAGGTTATAGTCAATGTAGGACTTGTGTAATGCTTCATACGGACGATCAGGGTATTAAAATGTCCTTTTGCATGGTACAGTGGTCATGGCTGCCATTTTTAGACTTCAAAATACGTACCGGAAGTGCAGATCCGGAAATATTGTAACGTTTATTATTCTGGGTGTTTCTGGATGTGCACATCCGCAAGTACTCAACGTTAAAAATTATGTGTTCTTCCGGATGTGCACATCCGAAAGGTTTTATTTATTTATTTTTAGTTTGTTTGTTTGCTTAATTATTTTTAAAAAATTCTAATTTTTTTAATGCTTTGCAGATTAGATGGCTGGCAGAGACGATCGTATCATACATGGGCGGACAGCTCAGCACGCATCTATCCGACGTGAGCGGATGCAGTCTACAGCCGAGGCTTCCGGCGCAGAGGGACCTGTAGCCCTTACAGCTGAGGGACATCCTACACCGCATCCTACACCACAGCCATCCACATCACAGGTTCAGGCCACTCCCCCGTCAGCCGCCGCTTCTACATCTCGAAGGCGTTGAGTTTCTACCGGTACCTCATCAGGGTCCCAGCACGCACGCAGGCCTCGACAGGAGACTCCAGCTCCATCAGCTGCTCCTCCTCGTTCCCCTGTTCCTGTTCCTGTTCCAGAGGATGATCACCCAGCACATGATGGTGTTGACGATGATGACGATTTCGATGAGCTGGGCGGTTACCCCGGGGGACCATCTGATATGTCCCTACTTGTGGGGTACGCTGAGCATACTGCCAGATTTGTCTGGCAAGGACAGGTAACCTTATTCGGTTTATTTATAGAATTGTTTACGTTGAAAATATTTTCATTTGTAACATTGTTTTATTTGGAAATTTTCAGGCGAAGGATCCCCAGAAGTTCTATAACCATGGGGGCAAGGTTATAGACACGATTGAGATGCTGCCAGAGGATGAGTGGTTCACGTCTGCACTTGCGGAGTCTAGTCTTGGAGGCCTGTCTAGGATTGGGTATTCCTAGATCCAGTACGGTATCCTGATGGCATTTGTTGAGAGATGGCACCCTGAGACATCCTCATTCCATCTACCGTACGACGAGATCACGATCACGCTGGACGACATCTCGTGCCTCTTACATCTACTGATCACGGGTACCCTTCTCCGTCACGATAGGATGACGAAGGCGGACGACATGGAGTTGCTGGTTACAGAGCTTGGGGCTAACGTAGAGAAGGCACATGTGGAGGTGCACCAGTTGAGGGGCACACACGTCCGGTTCTCGTTTTTGATGGATAGATTTGGTGAGGCGTTTGCAGAGGCAGGACGGGCAGCAGGTGATCCAGCTGAGGTGGAGATCCACAGGACGCGTGCCCTGAGATGCTAGTACTTGTTTTTCCTGGGCACGCAGGTGTTTGTGGACACCAGCTCCTATTATGTTGATATCGTGTACCTCAGGTACCTTCTGGATCAGACAGAGATCCATGGGTACAACTGGGGGGCGGCTGCGCTGGCATTCACCTATTCCAGGCTCTCTGATGGTTGCCGCTGGGCAGCCAAGACTGTGGCAGGCAGCTGTACGCTATACGTGGTAACAATCTAATATTCTAAGTGAATTTTTCATTTCTTTTCTTTCTGTATTCATTATAATGTTTGACACCCATGTTATGTTTTCCATTTTAGGCGTGGATTTTACAGCACTTTCCCTACATTACTGGTTGGGGGAGTGTCCAGGGGTAAACTGAGGATATGCCACGTGCTGCTGCATTTGTCCTGCTCAGAGGGAACCAGGCGCCGGACCCCTTCAGAGTGTATCTAGATCGGATGGCTGCTGAGGACGTTTTGTATTGTCCCTATGCCGATCACCGTGTGACGCGCCCGTTCGATGACGTTTGTTTGTTCTCAGGATGGTTGGCATGCAGTTCGACCATTACTGCCCGATATCTGCCGGAGCGCGTCATGCGTCAGTTCGGTTACACGCAGACGATCCCCAGGATACTTCATGAGTCTGCTGCTCTAGGATTGACCCGCAAGCAGATAGATGAGCTATATGCTGACTACCAGTCCCACTTGGTACCGGAGGAGGCTCGGGCGACCAGAGCGGAGACAGACTGGAGTGTTGCTGTCGGGTACATCGTGTGGTTCTACACCGTCTCACACCCATGCATGGTGCCCACTGCTGAGGGATCACCACCCAGACCTGCTCATCAAGAGATATTAGAGGAGCGGCAGTCTCAGCTGGACCATACTCAAGATGTCCTACCACGCTGTCGTCAGATAGTACAGATATGGCAGCAGGCCATTGAGGTCGGTCACCTCTCTGAGGGCTCTGGTGCCAAACTTGCCGTGGGTAGGATGATTGCGATTGTTGGGGGGCACTTCAGTACCACAGACATCGATCCAGGTTGGGGGGTAGGGGCAGAGTAGCAGGGGAGCCAGGAGAGATCCTTCGCCATGCGCAGTAGTTTTTTTTTTATGTATCATATTTATATTACATGTATGCACTGTATTTTGACAGTCGTTTATTTTATATATATATATATATATTTGTATATATATATCATTTTATTTTATATATGGATGTTGTCAAATGTATATTAAGTTGCGACGATTTATTAACATATGCGACCAAGCAAAAAAACCGATTTTAAAAAAATAAAATAAAGTTCTGCTGTTTTCCGGATCTGCAGATCCGAAATGTTTCCGGATGTGCACTTCCGGAACGCATCAGCGTTTTTTAAAAAATTGGTGCGTTCGGATGTGCACATCCGGAATCAGAGGGTAAAAACAAAAATTCAGGTGATGCCTAAAAAAGTTGGATGATGTGATAAGAAATTACCAAAATATTAAGCTCATTTTAGAGAAACAATGACAACTACGTTCCAAGGCATACATTCTTATTAACGTACCAACAAATCTAATGAAAAATTAAAATGACAAAACTTCAAGAAAAGATAAAATTTAAAACGCATAAATTCCCAAACCTCAAACTCTAATGTCAAACATTTGCAATCGACGAAATTCATACAACAACAATCATAATTCAGAAGAAAAAAAATCAATCAAGAGTATTTATATTTTTTTTCTATACAATCAATTGTGAATAGTTTCAATTTGAAAATAAAAAATAAACAAAAGAGAAAATAAAACCGGCTATCAAATGAAAAGAGAAACAAAATCCTAGACAGTTAATATTATACATTTTGTTAAGAAATGTGATTGAACCTAACTCAACCCTATAAAATCAGTTGGTTTAGTGAGGATTGCTGTCACTTATACACACATGTTTATGTCATATATTGTCCGATGTGGGTGGTTCGATAGCGAAAACCATAGAAAGTGGTTCACCGGATCTTAAATCAAACTCTGATACCATGTTAAAAAATGTGATTGAACCTAACTCAACCCTGCAAAATCGATTGGTAGAATGAGAATTGCTCCACTTATAAATACATGTTCATGCTATATATTATCTGATATGTGACTCTTAATCTATTTTGAGTCTTCGTACCTACAACAATTAAAAAAAAAAAAAATAACAAACACAAATTACAACAGTATGTCCAAATGAAATAACTAACCAAGATCAATAGCATAGAAAAATTCTAGAAAACACCTAATCCCGCGTGTGGTTCTCTTGTGCTAAAAAAAGAATTTGAAAGCTTGAGTACAAATGTGTCAAGACTCTGTAGAGACTTCCTGCCTCTCTCCCTTTAGAAATATTTGAAACGGTCCATGGACATTGAAGGATGCAAAGATATCAAT
Source organism: Lathyrus tuberosus (assembly GCA_022829125.1). Lineage (NCBI taxonomy): Eukaryota > Viridiplantae > Streptophyta > Magnoliopsida > Fabales > Fabaceae > Lathyrus > Lathyrus tuberosus. The sequence continues at coordinate 6,216,129 of JALAZF010000321.1, forward strand.
GGTCGACAATGTCATGGATGCAACTGAACAAGCTTTTGTCAATGCGTTGCAAAGGTTTGTCTTTCTTAAGGTCCGTTTGTTTTATCTATTTTTTAAAATAATTTTTATAGTGTAATATAAAAAAATTTTTACAAAATTTTTTTTTATAAAAGTTTCAAATGAAAATTTAGTTTGAATAGTTATTTTTAAAATGTTATTTTAGATATTTCATTATTTTATCAAAACTGTTTTTGAATATCAAAATTTCAAAAAATCACTTAAAAGCTATTTTAAATAGGTTTTCATAAAAATCATTTTTAAAATACAATTTTTTAAAAAAATTGTGATTTTGACTATGTTTTAATCTTCAATAATGTAAATTTATATTATAGAATGTCAAAATTAGTCTTTTAATTTATAAAAAATAAATTTATAAAAATATGTAATATTTTGAAAAACGTTTTTGTAGAATCTATTTTTAAATATATAACGATAAAATCCATTTTTTAAAGTTAAAACAAACTAGCCCTTAATCTTGAGTATCTTTAAACTTTGAAGTTGCTGATATTGAAAAATCAATAGTTAATGAAGATTTGGTATTTTTTCAAAATGATTTCTCTTGATTCTTTTTGTTCTTGTTGTCTTCTTTGTTTTCGATTTTATTTTATTCTAAACAAAAAATCTGTGGATTTTGTCCCCTTTTATAATTTAAATAATGTTTGTTATACTATATCATTGTTTGTGTTTATGATAATCATGTGTCTTCTTTAAGACCGGTCCTATTTTTTAACGCTTTAAGCAAATAATAAAAATTGAGTCCTAATAAAATATTAATTAATTAATTTTGATTTTTTTTTTGGATTTTTTTTTTCTTTTTATTTCAGAAGGAAAAGAAAAGGTCAATGTATAAGACTCAAAAAGAAAGGCGGTGACTGTGCTGATCAACAGAGGTAGCGGCGACATAGTGCGATGGTGTGGTGCGGTCACCAGAGCCCTAATAAATTCATTTATTATTTAAATTATAAGCAACATTAAAAACTAAAAAGTAATTATAAATATTTTGATAGAGTTTCAAAACTTTAAGACATATCAATAAAAACTTTAATATTTTATTAAAATTAATATATAAACATTAGAGAAGTTAAATTAGTTAAACAAATTATAAAATTTTATAAATAATACATTAAATTAGATTAATTCTAATTAAGTTTTCAAAAAAAAACATTTAATAATTTAATTTGTTATATATTTAATTATTTTGTCTTAATAAAAAAATAATATTGAATTTCTAAAGTTCTAATTTATTATTATAAATTAAAATTTAATAATATACTTTTTTATGAAATAAAATATATAGTAATAAAATTAGACACAAATAATAATATATTATATTTATCATATAAATTTAATAATAAATGAATTTATTATATGATGAAACTTTTTAAATATATATATATATATATATATAATATATATATATATATATATATATATATATATATATATATATATATATATATATATATATATATATATATATATATATATATATATAATTATAAATTGAAAATGCATATATGATTTTATTATAGTTATATTAATACGAGTTGGTTTTTTAATAAGATAACAATATGAAATTCGAAAAACTGTTTTATAGTAAGATAAAAATATAAAGTTGGAAATGCATATATGATATATTTTTAGTTATATTAATATAAGTTGGCTATTTAGTAACATAACAATATGAAATTGGAAAAACTGCTTTTATAGTAATATAAAAATATAAAGTTGGAAAAACTGCTTTATAGTAAGATTAAGATAAAAATATAAAGTTGGAAAATCTACTTCTAGTATGGTTAAGCTTAAAGAAACACCTTTGTCACAGATACATCACATATTCACCCAAAATCTTATAGTGATAGGTGGGTGGGTTTTCTCACTTATAAATGCTCAAGTCTCCATGTTTCTAGCCAATGTGGAACTATTACCCATACTATTCACACTTGCTATACTCAACATGTAATACTGCCAGACCACGACAGTTACCACTAGACTAACACTGCAACATGTTATATAATTAGCATACAATATATTTATTACTTATAATTTATTATAATTTTTTAACTCATTTCCCAATTTTGAAGCCCCCGAATTTTTGAGGTCGCGGGCCCAGTGGCCTTGGCCCAAGGCCGACCCTGGTCTCTTTGCAAGGATAATATCGGCCAAAGGCACCCATGCCCGACTCTTTTCCCTACTTTATTAACTATAGAAATGGTGAATAGATGACTGAGGTCGTTCATCTCGACAGTGCTAATTGATTCAAATGAGGCTCTCATGCCATCTTTTGTAACACTTCTTGAGTGTTTGCCTTTATTTATCTTTGAGGGATAAGATTAGCCTTTTAGGTCATTTTTGTGTTTGTTTGACCTTCCATATATTGTAAAATAGTAAATACAAAGTAAAAGGTGCATTTGTATTAATAGTGTATCAACTTGCAATTTTTATTCGCAAACTAGCTATAAAATATTTAAGCTTTGCCTCATTCTAGGTCCGAGGAACGACTCACCGATTAAGGTCTTAAAAAAGAAAGATCTCATCATAGAATTGGTAACGAATTTATATGGACCCTCTCAATTAGAAGCGAGCTTCACATATGATTCATCTTTTTACTAATGTTATATTTCCTTAACACGTGATTTATTGGGGGAAACTCCACGAGAATGACCTTCCTATTGTATTTTGATGTCATTTTCTACTTTCCAACGACTTCGCTTATCATTAACCAATCCCTACATTCTTATAGGAGATGCAAATCTTTTGTGCACCCTTCTTTATTAGTCTTAATGTACATACAATGTGATGTCCTTTAACTCACTCCTCCCATCTCAATGGGCATCACCACTTCATGGGGTGCATGAGAGTAGTTAGATATGCCCAAAGGACATGTGGAAGCTCCTCCGCCCAATTTAATATTGTGTTTTCTAGATTTTTACTTATGTATCTTAGCATGACTCTATTTGTTGATTAGGATTAGACGTTAGTATGAAGGTATTCCACGGGGTTAAAATATTGCGAAGTTACTTGTAAGTATTCTAGCAATTCCCTAAACCTCGTGTCTATGAACTGCGTCCCATTATTGGTTAGTACGTCTCGAGGGATAGTGCATATGGTAAGGATGTTCCATTCAAGGAAACACAAGACGTTACGACCGATAATCTTTGCCAACGATTATTCCTCGACCCACTTTGTAAAGTAATCAACAAAGGAAATTGAATATTTTAATTGTCCAAGAGTGATAGGGAATGGCCTAAGATTTCCATCCCCCACCAGGAGACGTGTAGGATGTCATGTATTTGGTATTTATGGAACTCTTAAGCATTCTTCTTAACATCTTCATTCATCTTTTCCCAATAATAGTCGGCCCTAGGATTTTTCTTGGCTAATGTTGTTCTGTCCAAGTATTGTAATGAAGAACCGTCATGGATGTCATCTAAGATATTCCTTTCGTCTTCCTTTGTTAAACATTTCAATAGAGGATTTCTAAGTCCCTGCATGTATAAATGTCCTTCAATTAGTTAATACAAATAAGCCTTTCTTCGGATCTTTGATCCCCATTTTTTATCTTCCGTTAGTTCTCCTGTTGCGATGTGTTCAACTATGAGTGACATCCATCTGCTAGGTAACTCTCCTTTAACCTTTTCTACAATGATGTTCACATTGTAGTTTTCACTAAAGTTTAACTGAGCCTAATGGATTACATTTTATTGCAATAATGCATCTCGTAGTTAGCTAATTTACATAGGAGGTTTGCCTTCAAAAAAAATTCCCTTGCTATGTGGAGGATTTTTGCATTATAGAATTTGGCCATTGCAGTTGTCACCATGGTCATTGCATCTTTGAATTGGTATTCCTCTTGCACATATGATGTTACCAACTATGATTCATACTTGATCCCCCTTCTCCAACTCTCTTCTCGAGTGATATGCGTAACTGAGTCGTGTAAGCTTTATACTCTACATGGTTGTTAGAAGTAGGAAATTCAAATCTTACTGTGACATCTAATGTGAGATTATGGCCGATTTCCAAGAGAAATATTTACCTAGTTCCTTTCATTTTGGAAGAGTCGCAATAAATATCATCCATCTACATGATGTATTTATCTTCTTAATGGTAGTTTCAGCAATTAAGTCTCCTAGAGCCCGTGATTTGAGAGTTTTCCTTTGTTGGTAAGATACGTCAAACTCGGAAAACTTCATGGACCACTTTGTAATCCTCCCAGCTAAGTCTTATTTTAAGAGTATTTTTTTGATGAGGTAGTCAATTCCTACAACAACAAGGTATGCCAAGATATAATGTCTAAATTTACTTGTTGCGGTTACAAGAGTCAGAATGATTTTTTCCACCTCCTGATAGCATCCTTCTAGCCCATGTAGCACCTTTCTAAGGAAACACATAAGATATAACGAGTTACCACCCTATCATACAAGGACGACCTCATTACCTTCCAAAGAAACAAATACATAGATGAAAAACATCTCGTCATTGTCGAGACAAACTAGAAAATATGGTTATGATAACAACTCATTGAGTTTGGTGAAGGCAGTTTCATACTCTAATGTCCATTCAAATGTGGTCTCCTTCCTAAATAGTTTATAAAATGGCAAAGAATAATGGGTGACCTGAATATAAATCGTGATAAAGCTATTAACATGTTATTTATTTGTTAAATACCCTTCTTGGTTTTACGGGCAATCATATTGAAAATGACCTAATATTTGTTGAGGTTGACTTTGATTTCTCTATCCATAAGGTAGTATCCCAAAAGTTTTCATGTTCTTACTCTGAAGATGCACTTATCAGGGTTCAAATACATACTATATCTCTTGATTTCCAAAAATACAATCTCCAAATGAGTCATATGTTTTTCTTTCTCATTTAATTTAAAAATCATGTCATATGCGAAGACTTCTATCAGATCCCATGCAAATTTTGACTTAAAATGAACCATCTTTTTTGGCATTTTTCAACTCAATTCTCATGTTTTAATAGATTTAATTCTTGTTCTTAATTGATTCTTCAATATATTGTAAATACCTTTGGATTCTTTGATGTGTGTGTTATTGTGCAGGATTTAGGCATAAAACATCAAGCATTAAGACACAAAGGATTGGACAAGGAAGCCAAAGAATTGATGAAGAATCAGCATGTTCGTTGTGCGAACATTAGCGAGGTGAAGGCGAATGCTCGCTGTGCGAGGTCATGGTGAAGCCCCAGCGAACCAACCCAGATTAGAGGCAGTAGAAAAAGGGCCCAAAGTTCAATGGGTGAAGTTGAAGCGAAGAGGCTCGCTGTGCGAAGAAGTGTTTGCACAACGAACTCAGATATTTTCCAAGGGCGGTTTAACTGTTCCTGAGGCACTTGAAGTGCCCAAAAGTAGTCTTCGCTAGGCGAATAGGGTGTTCGCTAGGCGAACAGGACAAATTTTAGTTTTACTATATATGTACTTTTCTCACTTTTTAGACATAACTTTTTGATAACTTTTAGAACTTAGATATTTTGAGGATCAGAACTTTATCTCTCTTAATTCCAAGCATATTTTAGAGAGAGAAACACAAACCCTAAGGGGGAGAAGGCAAGATCTTAGATCTCTTGTTGGGTTTGGATGTAATCTTTTGATACCTTATGTATTTCATCTAATATATGTATTGTAAACTAGTTTTGATTCAATATTGATGTTGTCTTTGATTTCTTATTTGTAGGTCTTGACAAAACCTTTTTCAAATCTTTGATCTAAGATACTCATCTATCAATGAGCAAACTTTTGACATAGTCTTGTAAGTTGATATTCACTAGTATCACTTTTATTTTATTGTGTTGATTAGTAGCATGAGTAGGATCAATATGGTAAAGACCACAATAACGTTTTTGAAGCGAACGATAGTGTGAGGATGCATGATAATAATGATGAAGAACTATGTTCACATACATTTGGCAAATTAGCTGAATGCATGTAAAAAGGGTTAAGTGTATGCACTTAGTCTGATCATGGCGTTTTATGTGAATCAATCATGAATCTGATATGGGTGTCATCCTTGGATACCTGTTAGGTTCTAAACTCTTGACATATATTTAGGCTTAGCATTTGCAGGAGTATCAGTTCTTAATGCTCTGTGTTGTTGAGTTGCGTGAGACATCACCAATGAGACAATACAGTTGTTCTCTTGATGTTGCGTTAGATATAACCTCTGTTATGGGTGATACGTAAGGATATTAGACGAATGATTGATTTGTGTTTAACTGGTTAGAAGAATGCATGTCTTATCAATTGATGAGATCTAATCCCAACAAGGCTCCGTTTGTACTTAAGTTTTTACTTTATATTTTTCGTCTTTATACTTTCTGCTTTTATCTATTGTACCTTGAATCTTTTAACCAATTTTCACAACATGCTTAGAAATGTAGAGACCGTTGAACGACATTCTTTCCCCGGCACCGATTCCTGTGGAGACGATATAAATCCCAGAGGGAATCCTTCCAAAACTAAATTTTTGCTTTTTGCTGCTTTACTACAGTTCGAACAAAATGACGCTGTTGCTGGGGATTGGTGTTTAGATATTGAATCGCATTGCAAAAGTTTCTATATTTTTGAGCTTTGTACAATTGTTTATATTGTATATATACTTGTTTCCTTTCACGTTTTCTAAAGTGTTGATTAAAGATGAATGATGAGAACTTCTTCTAGATTGGTTGCTATTTGTATAAAAGTATCCAATGAAGATTCTCCTATATTTGGATGGTGATGGTAGGATGTTGATATGTGAATGCAAGCAAGGTACATGGTTACCTCTCTATAGAATGTTATAATGATTTAAGAATTTTGTGATTTGTGCAAATGTGTATTTTTTGTTTCATTTTGAATCTTGTTTGAATGCTTGTTTCACTTAGGACCAAAAGCCACAATTTGTGAGAAACCTCCATTGTTTACTATATGCTAGGATAACTGGTAAACTTTGTTTAATTCATTTGGTTCATGCTTAATTTTTTGATTATTGTGATTTTGTGGAAGCATTAGAAATGATCAAGGCATTTGTTTATATTGAGCACAACATATCCAAAAGTAACTTACCCGTGAGTAGTGTGAATTCGTTAACCCCTTTGAGCCTAAACAGTTTAGATCTCATTTTAGTGATGAACTTAGTTTATGTACATAATTTAAAAGTTTAATTCATCATTGAATTTTGTGAGATTCTAAAAAAATTTCTTGAATCTTTGAACATTGTTTTAAATTGATTTCCTTGGCATAAAAAGCAAGGAGCATTCACTTGAGGTTTGGTTGAATTCAAGTTGGGGAGAACGAAAAGGAAAATGATAGGTTAGTACAATTTTTGAAAAATTTCAAGCAAGCATTGAAAAAGTGTAAATATGAATGTGAAAAACAAAAGAAAAAGAATGCTTGTTTGAAAAAGAAAAATAGAGAATGAAATAATTGTACAAAGGAAGTTTGGAAAGGGTGAGCAATAGAGGAAACAAAATGGTGAAAAGAAGTTGTGATGTGTAAATACCATGTATAGTGAATGTTTCTTTTGCATTGACAATTTCGATTCAATGACCTAAATAAATGACCCTTTGTTTTGAACCTGGCAAAACTACAACCTTTCAATCCCTTAGTGATCCTTTTTCTTCCATGTTTTCATTTTTGATTGATTAGATGAATGTATGAATTGGATTGTTATTGGCATTGTTTGTCAGGTGAGTGAAATTGCCCCCTTGGTTGCAAACACGTTAATTTCTTCATTCTTATTCGAAAAGGAGTGCTAGAGTGATGCAAACATGAGAATTTAGTTTTTATTTGAAACATTGCATGATATTTGTTTAAGAACTAAATTCTTTGTCATCGTTCGATTCTATTAAGTGGTGAACATTGCTTGTGCGCATTCTCATTCTTGACCAAATCCTCTTGTTTGAGCAAATTTCTCTTGTTTGAATTTGAACCATTAGTCCTTTCTTGGTTTAATCTTATGCTTGAGCAAATCCTATTTTTTGAGCAAATCTCTCTCATTTTCATGAGGGGCATACTTAGCTTGAGGACAAGCAAAAATATAGTTGGGGAGAGTTTGTTAAGTGCAAATTTTGACTTAAAATGAACCATCTTTCTTGGCATTTTTCAACTCAATTCTCATGTTTTAATAGATTTATTTCTTGTTCTTGATTGATTCTTCAATATATTGCAAATACCTTTGGATTCTTTGATGCGTGTGTTATTGTGCAGGATTTAGGCATAAAACATCAATGATTAAGACACAAAGGATTGGACAAAGAAGCCAAGGAATTGATGAAGAATCAGCATGTTCGTTATGCGAACATCAGCGAGGTGAAGGTGAATGCTCGTTGTGCGAGGTCCTGGAAAAGCACCAGCGAACCAGCCCAGTTTAGAGGTAGTAGGAAAAAGGCTCAAAGTTCGCTGGGCGAAGTTGAAGCGAAGAAGTTTGCTGTGCGAAGAAGTGTTTGCACAGCAAACTCAGATATTTTCCAAGGGCAGTTTAACTATTTTTGAGGCACTTGAAGTGCCCAAAAGTAGTCTTCGCTAGGCGAATAGGGTGTTCGCTAGGCGAACAGGACAAATTTTAGTTTTACTATATATGTACTTTTCTAACTTTTTAGACATAACTTTTTGATAAATTTTAGAACTTAGATATTTTGTGGATCAGAACTTTATCTCTCTTAATTCCAAGCATATTATAGAGAGAGAAACACAAATCCTAAGGGGGAAAATGTAAGAGCTTCGATCTCTTATTGAGTTTGGATGTATTCTTTTGATACCTTATGTATTTCATCTAATATATGTATTGTGAACTAGTTTTGATTCAATATTGATGCTGTCTTTGATTTCTTATTTGTGGATCTTGACAAAACCTTTTTCAAATCTTTGATATAAGATACTCATCTATCAATGAGCAAACTTTTGACATAGTCTTGTAAGTTGATACTCACTAGTATCACTTTTATTTTATTGTGTTGATTAGTAGCATGAGTAGGATCAATATGGTAAAGACCACGATAACATTTTTGAAGCGAACGATAGTGTGAGGATGCATTATAATAGTGATGAAGAACTATGTTTACATACATTTGTAAAATTAGTTGAATGCATGTAAAAAGGGTTAAGCGTATGTACTTATTCTGATCATGACGTTTTATGTGAATCAATCATGAATGTGTTATGGGTGTCATCCTTAGATACCTGTTAGGTTCTAGACTCTAGACATATATTTAAGCTTAACATTTGGGTGAGTATCAGTTCTTAATGCTCTGTGTTGTTGAGTTGCGTGAGACATCACCAATGAGACAATACGGTTGTTCTCTCGACGTTGCATTAGACATAACCTCTGTTGTGGGTGATACGTAAGGATGTTAGATGAATGATTGATTTGTGTTTAACTGGTTAGAAGAATGCATGTGTTATCAATTGATGAGATCTAACCCTAACAAGGCTCCGTTTATATTTAAGTCTTTACTTTATATTTTCCGTCTTTATATTTTCTGCTTTTATCTATTGTACCTTGAATCTTTTAACCAATTTTCACAACAAGCTTAGAAATGTAGAGACCGTTGAACGACATTCTTTCCCTCACACCGATTCCTGTGGAGACGATATAAATCCCGGAGGAAATCCTTCAAAAACTAAATTTTTACTTCTTACCGCTTTACTGCAGTTCGAACACCCATATCCATTTCTTGAAAAATTTATTATTCATCCTTTAGTATGTCACACCTATACTTTTGAGACCAAAAGGAATGGCTTTGTAATAAAATTTCCCGCATTTGTTATGAACACCATTTTTTTGCAGTCGAGGGGATCCATCGGAACCTGGTTGTATCACGAGTACGCATCCATGAATGAGAAAAGCTTGTATCCTGAAGAGATATTATATAATCATTATATGTTTGTGTTGCGGTGAGAATCGGATATCAAGCTATTAATTAACTTGAATCACAAAACATGAAATTCACCACCGAGCTTTGATTTATCCAAAGGAAAGGGTAAAGAACGAAAACCCTAAGTTAAGAGAATCTAGGTTCGGGGGTTGGTTATACAAAGGGATGGTATTAGCACCCTAAGTATCCGTAGTACTCTACGGGAACCTCTTGCTAAGTTTGTGTTATGTTATGTTTGCTTGCTAAAAACACGAAATAGAATTAGTCTCGTCCTAATCATGATTTAATCGAGGAATCGATAATCAATGATTCTTGACTTTCATCGACTAAAAAGTGAATGAAACTGAAATAAAGAGAAAGTGGTCTCATATTGATCAAGGTTTTGTTGATTCAATGAAGTCAACCAAACCATGAAGTTTGTTATGTCATCGACCAAAATAAAGATAATGAAGCCGGAATGAAAAAATAAGGTTGGTCTCGTCTTAATCAAGATTTAAATCGATAATCTTAGATTTTTGACTTTCATCGACCAATAAAAATAAGTAAAAAGCGGCCTCATATTTATCAAGACTTTATTGTTTTGAAATAATCAAAGTCAAGATTTGTGCAATGTCATCGGCCTAAAGTAAAGAAAATAGACTCAAAATGAAGAATAAAGTTAGTCTCGTCTTGATCAAGATTTAATCGGAGGATCGATAATCTTTTGATATTCGACTTTCATTGACCAACAAAAATAAAGAAATGAGCCTCATACATATCAAGACTTTTTAGTCATTTTGCATAAATCAACTAAGTCATGATTTTGTAATATCATTGGCCCTAAAAATCGAAATAAAGATCGTAAGCGAAAAATAAAAATCAAAACAAAATTCGAAAGAAAAAGTTATGAATTCAAGAAATAACATGATAAATTGAAACTAAAAATTCAAAGTGCTCCTAAAATAAAAACTAGAGAAACAAAATTAAGAAATAAATGGAAAATAGTATGAAATAATAAAAGGGTGGTGATGAAGCATGTTTTTTTGTCTTTTTGAATTTTTATCTTATCTTTTAAACATCATTCATAATAAAACCAAACAAAAATTATAGGATATTACAATACTTTTTCCAGAAACATATTAACATGCTAATGAACTTGATAACAACATAGATAAATGATCATGGTACTTTGAAAACGGAGAAATAAAAGAGGTGAATGTTACCTAGTGGAGACGGTCCACTGCCTCTTCAATGACACGAGTTATGGAAAAATGAAGACGAGCCTTCTCTCCAGAAAATTTGCAAGAATAATTGAGGGAGAAAATTAAGAGAGTATCCAGCCTTTGTGTGGGGTGAATCTGGTGTGTCAAATGAGAGAAAGAGAGATCTTATTTATAGTGTGAATAAAGTGGGAGTGTTGATGTGGCAATCCATGTGACTTTATGAGAATGATTCTTGGCCATCAATAATTGAAGTGTAAGAATGTTTTTTGGCCATTGATAAATCCAAGTTGGCAATCCATGTAACTTTATGAGAATGATTCTTGGCCATTGATAAGTGAAGTATAAGAATGCTTTTTGGCCATTGATAAATCCAAGTTGGCAATCCATGTGAAGTGTTTGTATTGTAGTGATCCCCACTTACCATGAAGATAAACAAAATAAAAGTAATAATAATAATAATAAAGCTTAGTAATAATAAAACTAATAATAATAAAACTAATAATAATAAAATTAATAATAATAAAATTAATAATAATAATAATAATAATAATAATAAAGAAATAATAATAATAAAACTAAAAATAATAAAAAAAATAGTTAGTAAAAAAAAAGAAATAAAACAAATTAAACTCTAACGAAAAATGCATGATTATTGATATGTTTACTAAAAATGCGAAAACAGAGACTAATGAAAAGGATATGCAAACGATCAGAACCAGATGGCACGAGGAATGGAAATCCTTGGTGCATCAAGGTGAAAGGTATTTAAATATAGCAAACCGAAAATTTTGCCCTTAGATGGAATGCAGATGCTAAGGACAAGCAGTAGACATGCAAATGCTGACATGCCATGAACTTCTAGTATGATGATATGATAGTGCAAGAATGCAGACAAATAAGACACCAAGGATGAAGGGCAATCCACCACAGGTGAGCTTACTGGGGAAGAATAAGGTTAACATTCACAAGAAAGACTCACTGGGGATACAGACTGTCCAACGATAGACTCACTGGGGAGACTCTAAGGATGCACCGGGGATAAAAAAATAAAGAGGAAATCCTACAGGCCCTCACTGGGGATGGGAGCCAGAGAGGGGCTCTCCACTAGGGGAAAGTCCAAGGAGATGGACGACAGGTTTATAGGTGACCGGACGACACTAGGGAAATGAAAGTACACTCTTTACTGGGCATGGAACCAGAAAGAAGACATGATCTCCCTTGGGGATCAATTTGAAATAAAAGGATAGACATCAACAAAAGATTTTCTGGGATTTTCTTATATTGAAGAGTTCAAACGGGATCTTCAAGAAAAGCCAGAAAAGACAGAGAAAGAAACATCCGGAAAAACATCAGATGGAAAAAGAAACCATTCATCCAATAATGGCTTCGAATGAAAGGTACAAATCACAATATCTAATAATGGCTTTAGATGATTGTGAACAGAGACTACATTCAAGAATGGCATTGAATGCAAAGGAACCAGTCATCCAATAACGACTTTGAACAAAAGGTACAAATTACAATATCTAATAACGGCTTTAGATAAAGTGAACAAAGACTCGATCTGAAAAACATCAGAAAGAGAGATACATCCGGATAGGCATCAGATGGTAGAGAAACCAGACATCCAATAATGGCTTTGAATGAAAGGTATAAATCACAATATCTAATAACGTCTTTTGATAAAGTGAACAAGGACTCGATCTGAAAAAAACATCAGAAGGAGAGACACATCCAGATAGGCATCAGATGGTAGAGAAACCGGACATCCAATAATGGCTTTGAATGAAAGGTACAGATCACAATATCTAATAACGGCTTTAGATAAAGTGAACAAAGACTATATGGCATTGAATAAAAGGACACCAGGCATTCAATAATGGCTTTGAATGGAAGACACAAATCATAATAGCTGAGAATGGCATCGAATTATAGCAAGAAAGACATCCAGGAATGGCACTGAATTCAAAAGAGAAAACTTATCCAGGAATGGCACTGAATGGAAAAATAAGACTTTCAGGAATAACACTAAAAGATATCCAAGCAAATTTGATTGTGGTTACAGAAGGTAGGAAAAACTTCCAGGAATAGCACTGGGAGAAACAAGAGGAATAAGACATCCAGGAATGGCACTGGAGATCACAAGAGACGGACATCCAGGAATGGCACTGGAGTGAGAGAATATAAAGATCCAGGAATATCACTGGAATGAGAGAAGACCAACATCCATCAACGGATTAGATGTGCAATAGAATGACAACATTCAGGAATGACACTGAATGAAAGGACAGGTAACATTTTGGTAAGGTAAGACGTGGACAACAACACGACCTCAGGAGAAATGCAGACGAGGATGAAACACTCATGATATGCATATGGTAGAGAATCATGCAGATGATATATGATCAAATGCAAATGCAGATGTCGACGACATGGCTCGACTCTCTGGGAAGACAAGACTGGAAGACTGATTCCTCTACACGGAGATCACTGCCATTCTGTTGGGACTAGAGATGCTTCTGCTGAACACATCTTTGCCACACTAATAAACTGTATCTAGTGATGATCCTTGTAAAGAAGGATGGAGAGCTGCTTGGGGATTCTTCAAGTAAACTGCCCCAGATTAGCTGATTATTGTAGATGAGCTGATCATTGCTTCGACTTGATTGATTCTGGAAATGACTGTTTCATGGTGCTCTTGGAAAGCTTGCCGCAGTCTGGGTCTTGAAAATGATTGTTTTACTGTACACTGGGAAAGCTTGCCCCAGTATGAGTCTTGAAAATAATTGTTTTACTGTACACTGGGAAAGCTTGCCCTAGTATGAGTCTTTAAAAATCTTATGTATAAATCGATTTTGAGAAATCGCCATTAAACCTCAAATCTTGAACTGAGTCTCAACAGGATATGGAAGGAACTTGCCCCTGATTGGATCACCGACCAATTTTCTCAATTGTTTGAAAATTCCTTAAGAAGAAAGCTAGTTTGCAAACAAAAGTATTTGTACAAACATGGTAAATGCAAAGTTCATGCAACTTTTGAAATCAAAATCAAATTGCAAAACAAATGAATCACTGGTATGAACACGGCGGTTCAAGACATCTAGGAGTGAAAAGTAAAGCAAAAGGTGTGATACCAAAACAAGTGATCTGCAAAAATCTTTAGGAGTCAGGTTACGCAACCTTGCTGTAGTATGCTTTCAAAATGACCTTGCTTCAATTAGGTCTTTCGAGGGTTGTAACGTGGCCTGGTTCACGGTTTAAGAAATAAAGGATAAAGGCTCAAAGTTTATTTGTGACCCACCTAATCTACGTGATGAACTTCAGTCCTATGCTCAGTTAACTCAGACTATGCACTCAGGTTCCTAAAGGTTGGAAATTGCACTGATGATAATAATGATGATGGTTCAGAAGTTAAGAGACTTTGAAATGGCGGTCACTACTTCCTTACAAAATTGTTTGCCATTGAGGACTTTTAGGATAAAGGATTTAAAGATTTCCTCCTTTGGTTGTACTATAAACTTTTCTTTCTTTTTTTTCTTTTTTTTTTAGTGACTGCCTGGCTTAAGGATTACAGTGAACCATCATCGGTGTTTGACTTGAAAGACATCTTCGACACTTTCCTACTGCGTGCGAAGGAAAATTTGTGAATGCACCCTTTTGTTGAAAGGCGTCTCGCATGAAGCTCTTGTATTTGAATGCACAATCAAGTTAACTGAGAACTACCCTGCCCCAAGGTTGAGATTTAAGGGTTTTTATTTGTAAAGAAAGGAAACTCCTACTTCAAGGCTCGAAGGGGTCAAAGAGGGGTTAATTTCCTTATTTCTCCAGTGTTTAGGAGGTTGAAACAATGCCTTACATCGTCAGCAAAGTTTTGATTTGAAAGAATATCGACAGCAATTATGAGTATTTTGTTTTCATCATCCTCCATCCAATCTTTGCATAATCAGCAGAAAGTGGACAATTTTTTTTTTTCATGAAAGAGGAAGCAATAAGAAGTAAATAGCAAACACAAATGAATTGAATCAAAAGTTGCAGTGCTCATTTCATTAATTGTGAAAGTACAAACATAATTTGAAAGAAAACATCCATTACAAAATAAAGAAAGTGAAAACAACAAGAAACAAAGGCCTAGTGACTAATCAACACAAGGATGAGCTGTCCTGTCTGAAACACTGGCTTTTAGAAGGATAGCATGCTGAAGTCGATTGAAGCTTCGCTTGGCGTGCCCTGGCAGAGGGTTGTTCTGAACATTGGGATTGTCCTTAAAGGAGAGGATTTTGTTCCTCATCAGCTCTTGTACTCTAGCCTTCAACGCAAAGTAACTTTCCAAGTTATGGCTTGCACCACCTTGATGGTATTCACAATGAAGATCAGCCCTATAGCTGGCTGGAAGAGGATTTGGAGGAGGAGGCAGAGGCCTTGTGGTAATTAAACCTTGTTGAACCAAACCAGGATAAAGTTCAGTGTAAGTCATGGGAATGGGATCAAATTGACCCCTATTGCGATACTGGCTCTGTCCTGCAGCCGGACGTTGGAAAGCTTGAGTTAGTCGTGGTGCAGCAACCACATGAGTAACAGCAGCAACAACAGGGTGAACAACATACTGAGGTCGGGGACGAGGCCTTCTTGCTTCAATCATGACAACATTAGTCTGGTCTTCCTTCTTCTTCTGAAAGTTCCCGTAGGATTTCTTCACAGCATTAAGATTCAACAGCCTTGGATATTTTTCCTTTCTTAAGACCTTCCTCTAATCTTTGGCCAATAGTAACCAAATCAGTGAAATTGGAGGAAACACTTCCAACCATCTTCTCCCAATAGAATGGGGATAGAGTATCCATGAACATTCCGGTTAACTCTTTCTCAGCCAAAGGAGGTCCAACCTGGGAAGCCAACTCTCTCCAGCGTTGAGCATACTCCTTGAAAGACTCTTTATCATTTTGAGACATGTTTTGCAGTTGTCGGCGATCAGGAGCCATGTCGAGGTTATACTTATACTGCTTCTTGAAGGCATTTGTGAGGTCTTGGAAGCTATGGATAGAGTTTTGCTCGAGACCCATCTACCATTTGAGTGATGCTCCACTCAAGCTGTCTTGAAAACAGTGGATAAGCAACTTCTGATTCTTGGCATGAGCAGTCATCCTGCGAAGATACATGACCAAATGAGCTCTTGGGCAAGAGTGACCCTTGTACTTCACAAAATCTAGAGTTACGAACTTAGCAGGTATAATAAGGTCTGATACTAAGCACATGTTGTCTGCATCCACATTAAAGAAATCAGTACCCTCAACGGCTTTGAGTCTCTTCTCTATGCTCTGAAACTGCTCTCGGACAACTTCAGGTTCAACAAAGTCTTCACGGTCTTCACCTTGAACACTGGCAGCATTGTACTCATAGAGGGGATTCTCAAAAGGAGCTCGAGTAGTCTGAACTATAGGTTGAGGTTCGGCAAAAACAGGAGCTTGAAACACTGGCATAACATTCTGACCAACCATAGCAGTAGATGCAATCGGTGGAGAGTAGTTGTGTGGCAAACCAAACTCGGGCCAAGTTGATGGTGGCACTTGAACCGGTGGAGGGTCGGCACTTGAAACCTCCTGGATGACAGTCCTTTGGGTTTGCTTTCCCCTAGCAATCAAAACTTGAAGCATCTCAGTGAGTTTAGTCATACTTGACTTAAGGTCATCATTCTCCATTCGGACCTCAACATTGTGTATCTCTTGCTCTGACATCTTGCGTCTGTAATTAGCTCTAGTCCGGTATCGGTGTCGAGGAATCAACTTAACGACTAACAGACAAACACTGGAAGATAGAGACAATTGGAGATGAGTAACTGGACAGATAGACGTATGCAATGAAACATGAAAAGATGCAAATGATATGCAATGCAATGCAAACAGGATGCAAAACACACAACAGGATCAAAGGTTTGAGATCACAGCATGGAGTTTGGGTAGAGAACCAACCACAGGGTGTGTACTAGGGTTCTTGTATCTGCAGAGCAAGGTTCTAAAGATTTCCCAGAGTCAACAACCCATCTTTTGGATTTTATCAACTTCCCAATTGCTCGGTGATCAATAAAATCCTCAAGAGAGCCTCTTCTGAGTGTAGTATCGTGTAGCAATCATTTAGGATTACTCCCTCATAATCATCGTACTACATCCTAAATAGGCCAGGTGGGGTAAAGGGTAACTAATGGTCATCAGTATCTCTGGCACCAAGGTTGAAAGTAGTAACGCCTTCACGATTGCTCGTTTAGCTTATACCATTTTCAAGAGGGCCTCAACTGAGTGTGGAACCTCAAGTTAACTCCTTTGGGATTTCTCCCTCGAAGTCTCCTTGACTATGTCCATGATCCTATCATATGTGTACGCTCAAGTCCGGGTTAGGACTTATCCTCACCACGCAAAGTAACAACCCTGCACACAGAAAAAGCCAAGCACAAGCAGATATACATACAGATATGAATATGTACAGATATACAAACAAGCAAACATGTAAGATAACACAAATGCAAACAAGGTGGGCTTAACCCTCTTAGGGAAGCATCCCTAGTGAAGTCGCTATTTCTGTTGCGGTGAGAATTGGATATCAAGCTATTAATTAACTTGAATCACAAAACAAGAAATTCACCACCGAGCTTTGATTTATCCAAAGGAAAGGGTAAATAACGAAAACCCTAAGTTAAGAGAATCTAGGTTCGGGGGTTGGTTATACAAAGGGAAGGTATTAGCACCCTAAGTATCCATAGTACTCTACGGGAACCTCTTGCTAAGTTTGTGTTATGTTATGTTTGCTTGCTAAGAACACGAAATAGAATTAGTCTCGTCCTAATCATGATTTAATCAAGGAATCGATAATCAATTATTCTTGACTTTCATCGACTAAAAAGTGAATGAAACTGAAATAAAGAGAAAGTGGTCTCATATTGATCAAGGTTTTGTTGATTTAATGAAGTCAACCAAACCATGAAGTTTGTTATGTCATCGACCAAAATAAAGATAATGAAACCGGAATGAAAAAATAAGGTTGGTCTCGTCTTAATCAAGATTTAAATCGATAAATCGATAATCTTAGATTTTTGACTTTCATCGAACAATAAAAATAAGTAAAAAGTGGCCTCATATTTATCAAGACTTTATTGATTTGAAATAATCAAAGTCAAGATTTGTGCAATGTCATCGGCTTAAAGTGAAGAAAATGGACTCGAAATGAAGAATAAAGTTAGTCTCGTCTTGATCAAGATTTAATCGGAGGATCGATAATCTTTTGATATTCGACTTTCATTGACCAACAAAAATAAAGAAATGAGCCTCATACATATCAAGACTTTTTAGTCATTTTGCATAAATCAACTAAGTCACGATTTTGTAATATCATTGGTCCTAAAAATCGAAATAAAGACCGTAAGCGAAAAATAAAAATCAAAACAAAATTCGAAAGAAAAAGTTATGAATTCAAGAAATAACATGATAAATTGAAACTAAAAATTCAAAGTGCTCCTAAAATAAAAACTAGAGAAACAAAATTAAGAAATAAATGGAAAATAGTATGAAATAATAAAAGGGTGGTGATGAAGCATGTTTTTTATCTTTTTGAATTTTTATCTTATCTTTTAAACATCATTCATAATAAAACCAAACAAAAATTATAGGATATTACAATACTTTTTCCAGAAAAATATTAACATGCTAATGAACTTGATAGCAACATAGATAAATGATCATGGTACTTTGAAAATGGAGAAATAAAAGAGGTGAATGTTACCTAGTGGAGACGGTCCACTGCCTCTTCAATGACACGATTTATGGAAAAATGAAGACGAGCCTTCTCTCCAGAAAATTTGCAAGAATAATTGAGGGAGAAAATTAAGAGAGTATTCAGCCTTTGTGTGGGGTGAATCTGGTGTGTCAAATGAGAGAAAGAGAGATCTTATTTATAGTGTGAATAAAGTGGGAGTGTTGATGTGGCAATCCATGTGACTTTATGAGAATGATTCTTGGCCATCGATAATTGAAGTGTAAGAATGCTTTTTGGCCATTGATAAATCCAAGTTGACAATCCATGTGACTTTATGAGAATGATTCTTGGCCATTGATAAGTGAAGTGTAAGAATGCTTTTTGGCCATTAATAAATCCAAGTTGGCAATCCATGTGAAGTGTTTGTATTGTAGTGGTCCCCACTTACCATGAAGATAAACAAAATAAAAGTAATAATAATAATAATAAAGCTTAGTAATAATAAAACTAATAATAACAAAACTAATAATAATAATAAAACTAATAATAATAAAATTAATAATAATAAAATTAATAATAATAATAATAATAAAAAAGAAATAATAATAATAAAACTAAAAATAATAAAAAAATAGTTAGTAAAAAAAAAAAGAAATTAAACAAATTAAACGCTAACGAAAAATGCATGATTATTGATATGTTTACTAAAAATGCGAAAACAGAGACCAATGAAAAGGATATGCAAACGATCAGAACCAGAGGGTAAAATTTGGGGTACAACAGTTTGGTACTGGCTAAGCATCCTTTGGTCAAGATTGAAATAGGTCAGAATAATCAACACGCATGTGCCACTTGTTTCTTGATTTCCACACCAACACTAAGTTAGGAAACAATTTTGTATACTTAGACTTGGCCATAAAATTTCCCTTTAAGAGTTCCTCGACGACCTTATTAGGTGATTGCTTCCTTCGATGTTGAGCCATATATAGAATGTTTTTCTAGTGGGATAATAAGTGACATACTACCTCAATGCTAAGCTTTGACATTTCATTTAATCGAAAAGCAACTAAATCTTTTTTTTCTACATGAACATCACGAGTTTCTCTTGTATTTGTTCACCAATGTACTTCAAACACAAGAAGTGAAGGTGAAATGTGTAATTTGATTTTTAAAATTTTCGCAAGATAAAAGGAACAAATATAAAGATAAACAGAACATCAAGATAAATAGAACATCACAAGATAAATCAAACATCAAACCTTTTAAGGTTGGTCAATTTGAAGAAATCAGATAATATAGAGAATTACGATTGAAAGATAAATGAAACAAATATAAAAGATAAGAGATAGAGAGATCACGTCACGATTTATACTAGTTTACCATTAAACTACGCGGTGTAATACATTCCCTAAGAGTTTCCCCTTAAGATTTCCATTAACAACTTTAACCCTTTACACCAAGTTCAGCCGAAACCCTTCTTGCACCAAGCTTTTACATAGGTTTATCTTGGAACCTTTATATGTGAACAATATTACAATAGAGCCAAGCTCTTAAATTAAAATTACAACATAATCTAATTCAAACAGTTGATAATGACACGTTTATAAAAAGAGTTTATATGAATAGAGTGAGTGAGGAAAAAGAGTAGTAAATCAGATTTTTGTACTTTTGAAGAGTGCACGCGGCTCTTTATATAGAAGAAAAAATTTAGCTCAAAAAAGAAAAAAAAACCATTGGTTATACTCGTTCTCTGAAAGATTAGTCTATGACGCTAGTCGATTAGACCTAGCAAATATGGAAACACTTTAGCCTATTTTGCTTCCTTATTGATTAAAAGGGTTCCTAATCTATTAGGTGGTGAGTTTTCTCCTTAATTGATTAGAAATAAGCTCTAATCGATTATCTAGTGAAATTTTTCTTTTAAAATTGGTTAGGACGCTTCATAATTGATTAGTTAGATGCCATAAACAATTTTTAGAAAGATTTTGAAATAGAAGAAGCTTTGTAAAATATGTTAGTGTGTGTATATTGCCTTGATATCCCGAGAGCTAATCTTTCTTAATTACACATTATTTATCTAAAATAGATAAATAAAAATAAAGCACAATATCATGCAAGTTTTCAAAACTTCAACTCCTTTCAATATTGATCTTTAAATTTGACTATTTTTGCTCTCAACATTGGAACCTTCTTAACTTCACTTTTTGATAACTTATACAATGCTGATGTGCATGATTATTTTATATTTCCTCTTTTCTAATCACTAAAATCACATATGGTAACATATAAACTACACAACACATTGAACCACAATACAAATTTGGGTAACCCAACTGCGATTCTGATGACCCTTGATGGGTTTTTTCTAATTAGAATTTCAATTAAATTTATGAGGGTTTATGGCCTTTCTACCTTTCTCATTGCTTCCACAGGTATGATGTTTTCACCCCTCCCCCCATTCTCGTAGAACGGTTTCTTTTTCACGTGGATGTTAAGGTTTTTCTCTAGGAATTTCGCTCTTTTTCTGGTGCAGTTTGCTTCGCTAGAAAGGCCATAAAACACATGTGAGATGCAGTCAAAACTAGTTCTAGCATAACAACTTAGTCTGCATTAGTATGTAACTTATCATGCGTATTATCGATGAAACTACATACGAGGTCGCAAGCGTCAGCCTTCTAAGGATGTAGTTGTAAACATACTGAAACATGATATTATGAATTTTACCTTAACGTTTCTCCTCTATTCTTCAATCCCAAAGGTCATCGGAAGCTTAATATATCCATATGGTTTCATGTTGATACCTTCATAACCTTGGAGGTTTTATCTGTGATAGGGTCGCAATATCAGTTCCAAACCTCAATTAGTGTGCATTTATGCTTACATGATGTGGCATGATCTTGTTCAGTCTACCAACATGCGTCGAACACAATTTCTTGATAACTCGTCCCTTATGAAGATAGTTATGCGGTGGTTTGATATGTCGATAACTAGCTTGTTGTTGTAGAAAGATAATGGAGGTCTCTCATATGCCAACAAGCCTTCAAGAGGCGCCCCTTCATGTGAAACTTCTCGATGTTTTTTCATTAGGGAAAAAAATTCATTATGCTCGAGTGAGAAGGGCCACCATCTATCATGAAGGGTTGAATTTGAGTTATTTCTTTGTATTCGATGGAGGAATTTATGAAAAAATCTTCCCAACCGGTACATAGTTTCCCATTGTTGCAAGCTACGATGCAAATATTGTCCCATCAGACGGAAACTCCCCTGGAATGCTGATGAGGAAAAAGAGGAGGAATGCGTTTCCTTACCTTTACCTCTATTATCCATGGGATGTTCCTTCGAGCGCACCTGCCTCATATTCATGCTAGGTTTCTATTTAAAGGGTATTGTTAAAGACTTCTTTCGCCGAAATACACCATCAGAATTGGAGGTGAGAAAAAGGAAAATGTCGTTGAAACGTTTCCCAGCGACAGTGCCAATGATCTCGCGTAAACCCGAGGTGTCCATTACTGAACAAATGAATATATATTTGATGATGTGCTTCAATATCCAACTGACATCTAGAAGTTCTGACCCGACATTAGGTGGATGTACTTGCAAACACTTTGATGCCTAAGTTAATAACTATCGAAAGTGAGAGGTATTTTTGCTTTAGGTTTATAATTGAATTCTTGAGTTTCAAATCTTTAAATCCTTCTACTCCTAAACACCTATGAGTGGTAATGTTCATTGATATCTAGTATAGATCCAACGATTTTATTAGACTATTAAATAAGGTGATTTCTTAATACATCACCCAAGTTTCTTAGGCACCACGTGAAATTTCATTTTTGCCCCCAGATTCCGGATTTGCACATCCGGATGCACCAAATTTTTAAAAAACGCTGATATGTCCCGGATGTGCACATCCGGAAGAATTCCTGATTTGCAAATCCGAAAAAAATCAAAAGAATCCCATAAAATCATATACTTCTAAATATAATTAAATCCAATCTAATTAAAATCCAATATAATTAAAATTAATATCATTTTTTCAATATAATTAAATCCAATATAATTAAATCCAATATAATTAAATCTAATATAATTAAAATTAATATGATATTTAATATGATTAATTTTTTTCAATATAATTAATATGATTAATATGGTATTTAATTCTAAATTATTTTTTTTATATTGAAAAAATTAATTTAATTATATTGGATTTAAAATTATATGGTATTTACTTCTAAAATTGGATTTAATTATATTGGTATTTAAAGTTATATGGTATTTACTTCTAAATTATATGGTATTTACTTCTAAATTATAATTATAATTATATGGTATTTACTTCTAAAATTAATTTAATTATATTGGATTTAATTATATTGAAAAAATCATATTAATTTTAATCATATTAATTTTAATTATATTGGATTTAATTAAACTGGATTTAATTATATTAAAAAAATCATATTAAGTTTAATTATGTTTAATTTTAATTATATTGAATTTAATTATATTTCGAAGTAAATGATTTTATGGAATTCTTTTGATTTTTTTCGGATTTGCAGATCAGGAATTCTTCCGGATGTGCACATCCGAAAAAAACTAAAAAATTTTAAAAAAAAGGGTGCGTCCGGATGTGCACATCCGGTAATTAGAGGCAAAAACAGAAATTCGGTGGTGCCTAAGAAACATGAGTGGTGTGATAAGAAACCACTTTAAATAAACTCATCGGCCTAGATGAGAAAAAAATATCAATAGACTATTAAACGGTCTCATCGGCCTAGACGAGAAAAAAATCAATAGACTATTAAATGGTCTCATCGGCCTAGACAAGAAAAAAAAATCAATAAACTATTAATTAGAAAATATATTCTCGATTTTTTTCATTTATGTTTTTATAATTTCACTTTTAAACTTTTTAATGAAAAAAATAGAAAAGATTTATCCTTATTTCCAAAGTAATGTTTTAAAATATTTTTTTACATACAATAAATATTAAATTTATTATTTATTTTAAAATTATTTTATCAATATTTTTTACCATCAATTTTTGTGTTTGTAAATATTTAAGTTTAAGTGTCCTCTTTGTCTCTTTATGTTTTAAAAAAAAATAAAAATGTGATCTTCATTTTAAAAATCTACTTTTTAGTATCAGAATTTTAATTTTTTTTTAAGGTTTAGTTTCTCATTCCATTTAAGATCATTTTTGTCGAGTAACAATAATGTTTCGAAAGACAAATTAATATTTACGTAATGTTTAAAAAAAAATTATAACATGTTATATTAATTTTTTTTCTCAAAACTAAAATTAAAAATGAATAAAAAAGATTTTAAATATCGAGATGAATTGGTTTTGTTTTGACAATAGAAGATAAAATGTACATTTAAATCTATGAATTTTATTAACAAATTAATAACTAATATTGTATGTTGAAATGTTAAAAGATAAAAAATTTAGGCTTAAATAGTATTTTCGTCCCTGTAAGTTAGCGGGTTTTTGGTTTTCGTCCCTGTAAAAAAAAAAATTTGGTTTTAGTCCCTATATCTTACTTTTTGCTTGCTGTTTAGTCCCTAAAGCCAAAATTCGCAGGAAAATCCGAAGGTTTCCTGCGGGATTTCCTGCAGATTTTCCTGCGAATTTTGGTTTTAAGGACTAAAACGAACACGAATGTGAAATATAGGGACTAAAACCAAGAAAAATAAATTACAGGGACGAAAACCAAAAACACGCTAACTTACAGGGACGAAAACACTATTTAAGCCAAAAATTTAACAATTTGTCCACACCAAGTATTCAACCCATGTCCTTTTGCTTGTAAGTGACACTTTCTTCCACTAAGTTAGTTGTTTCTTTTATTTAACTATTTGTAACAAATACTTATATTATACTTTCAGTTTACTACGTATAGTTAGGGGTGGAAATAAGCTAGGCTTTATAAGGCCTGAGCATGACCTACGATAAATTTAAAGGTCTGAGTCTGACATATGGCCTATTATAGACTCTCTTTTTTGACCTGACACAGCCTTTTTAAAAGTCTGGTCTGACCTGAAAGCCTATTTACAACCTTTTTTCTCATTAAGGTTCTCAATTATTTCATATTACTTAAAAGCTTTATAGGCTGACATATATATATATATTGATCGTGAAGGCTGGATCAGATCCTGTAGAAGTGGGCCACCAAGTGCGCCTGGATGCTGATTGAGAGGAGGGGGGTGTACCTGCAAAGCACTCCGATACTCAAGTAAGAAAGGGCCAGAGAAAATGGGCAAGTACAAAGGATTAGTTCGTAGGGTGAATATTAGATACCTGACCCTCTCAAGCGAGAGGGTTTATATATAGCCCCCAGCGCGTGGCCAACGATCCTATTTTCGGGGCGAAATAATCGTTTTCCCGAAGAATAGGTAACTACCCAAACTAGCCGTTATGTCGGTCAGGGTGCCCAAAACTAGCCGTTATGTCGGGCATAGGCACAGTTTCTAGCACCTGCCCATAGCCGTTCGGGGAGTGGACGAGCCGTGCATAACGGGCATTGTTTCCGGGGAGGAGCGATGCAGTGGGGCAGAAAGGTAACTTTTGCCCCTTTGTGGATTGGACTTAGGCAATTTGGGCCGCTATGTAGCAGAAGCGGATTGGGCCATGTCTAGCCATTGGTCTAGTCCAGAACAGGAGCCGCCCAAGTCGTTGCTCCCGAGCATGGGAGTGATAACTTAAGGACAGCTCGTTGCTCTGGGGAGCTAGCGTGAGGTCGTCGTTTGATGACGAGGAGGGCCGCCTCGGGACGCCCGTGACTGGTGGTGTTCGTGACCTCTGGTGTCCGTGACATTCATGACCGTGACCGTGTTGCCCGGTGTCCGGGGAGACTAACGGTTAGTCAGAATTGGAAACGTTGGGACGTCATGTGTGCCTAGAGCTTCGTGTAGCAGTTACTATGCAATGATGGCTAGTTGATAGTCATCATTGCCTACGAGCGCGTGTCCGCACGTGCCCCTTTGTATAAAAAGGGGGAAATTCGTCTCATTTGGAACTTTTTCGCTATAATTTCTCTTCGTCTCCTTCGACATTCCTGCCCGTCACCGCCGTCTGCTTACTCCGACCACCGCTCCAAGCTTCGAGCAGCCACTTTCGTCTTCTTATATCAAGTAAGTTTCCGATCCTGTGCTTGTTCTACTCCTTTTGGTGGTCAATGGTAGATTGCATGTGGTTAGGGCTAGGTTTAGAGGACGAAATAGGTTATTTCCGGTGTTTGTTGGTGGCGGGCGGTGGTTGTGCCATTTTTCCACTTCTGACATGTCGCCAAAGGTGTTAGTATGTTTTGGGGAGGAGGGCGGTTCACGGCGTCGTTGCGACGGTGATGCATGTGTAACCGCTGTGATCGTTCATCTTCTGAGTGGGTGATGAGTTTTCCGG
This sequence comes from Lathyrus tuberosus, assembly GCA_022829125.1. Classification (NCBI taxonomy): domain Eukaryota; kingdom Viridiplantae; phylum Streptophyta; class Magnoliopsida; order Fabales; family Fabaceae; genus Lathyrus; species Lathyrus tuberosus. Next base: position 6,242,385 of record JALAZF010000321.1, read on the forward strand.
TAAAATATTCTCAGATTCTGGTGAAGTTTTGCGATTTCCGGCGAAGCTTCGAACGGAAACTGGGTATGAGTGTGGGGAAGCTCCTCGCTTGGGGATGATTTGTTTCGAGCGTCTCCTCGCGGGGAGGTTTTAGTCTTTCTTTTGATGTTAGGGCTTAGGCCAGGGACGTTGTCCTCAGCCCTTTGTGCACCCTTTCACTTGACTAGCGGTGGAAGGGTGGATTTGGTTTATTGTCGAATTCACATTCTTCTCTACTTTTCAGGTGATCGACATGGCGACGGGGCCCGATGAAGAAATTATCTTGGATTCGTCCGAGGAAGAAATAAGTTCCTCGAATAGTAGTAGTTCGACGGCCTCGAGTACCCCCAGTGAGGTTGGGGAGGAAGAAGAGTTGGAGGTTATGGACGAGGACGTCGTTGAGGGTTCCGCGGAGGAATGGGAGGTGGCCGAACCTGCTGAGCATGTGTCTACCTTTGCAACATACTTAGGGGATGTCTTCACGGAGGTCGGGCCAGAGGGGGAGTGGAAGGTGCACTTTCCCTCTGAGGACGATAGGGTCTACACGAACTACGGGGACCGCTTTGTAATGTATGAGTACGCTTTCAAGGAACTGGGTCTAAGGTTGCCGTTCACTGATTTTCAGGAGTCGGTGTTCGTGCACTTGAAGTTGGCCCCCACGCAGCTGCATCCTAACTCGTTGGCCTTCATTCGGGCGTTCGAGCTGGTGTGCGAGCACCTCACCATAGGGGCTACTCTTCCTCTATTTTTCACCGTCTTCCATCTTCAAAGGCAGCTGTCAGGGAGGCAGTATGGTTGGGTCTCTTTGAAGCAGCCTCGCAAATTGTTTAAACCGTTTTCGGAGTCGATACAGACGTTTAAGGAGCGGTACTATGTTGTCGAGCCCGTGTCCGAAGCTGCCCAGGATAGTACATATGTCTGGGAGATTGAGGTTGATGAGGATGGGAACGATCTGTGCGACGAGGCAGGGAAATTTATTGGGCAGAGGATCTACAAGTTCCCTATCCATTGGGCACCTGACCATTTCGCCAAGAGGCCCGGTGACTACGTTTTCCAACCGCACGAGCTACACGAGAAGGATGTTGTGGCATACGAGGAGTTGGTGAAGTACGTTAACTCCTTCCGGCTTGCAGAATGCTGGACGAACAAGGGCAACCCGGTCTTCGAGGAGGACAGTAGTCAGAGGTTTGAATATCATTTTATAAACACTAAGGCACTCCTGGAGTGCAAGACTCCTGCGGAAGTCGAGATGCTGCTCGGTAGTCTTAGTTACTTTAGATTTTTTTGCATTATTCCTTTTCCTCGTATCTAACGTGCTTGACTTTTGTTTGTGCAGGTGAGATGCCTCAGGCCCTCGAGAGGGTTGTGAAGAACGCTCGTGCAAGGAACAAGGCCGGAGCGGTTCCTATGAGGTCTCGATTTGCTGGTGTACGTGCTCCCACCCCGGTTCAGTCTGCTGCGGGGACCTCTTCTCCCACTCCCGCTCCCCGGGGATCTCCCCTGCCTTTGACCGGGCGATCTAAGCGGCCAAGGGTTACTGACGCTGTGGACCTCACCCGGGTACCGGAGAAAGGGAAGTTCGAGCTTCCTCCTTGTATCCTTGATAGGAAATTCTTTGAGGGAAACTCTTTGGTCGTGCCTCGGGCGGAGTCTCTTCACTTGAAAAACATGGACCGCCCGAGCAAGAGGGCGTTGGTGGCTCAAGACGCTTCAGCTTTGGTTAGGATGCTGGAGATGGCAGCCGTTTATGCTGAAGGGGACTCTGCATCTGAGTCCAAACTTAATGCTGCCCGGGCTACCATGGCATCCCTCAAAGAAGAAGCCAAGGGATGCTCGGAAGAAGGCTGAGGAGGAGGTGGCCAGGTTGAAGAAGGATAACTCCACGCTGGCGGCGGAGAAGAAAGTTGTCGAGGAGCTGGTCCAGCAGCTGAGGGCGGTCAATGCCCCGGGTGAAGACGAGCCGGAAGATATGAAGGAATTAAAGACGAGATCCGAGTTGGTCGCCTGTGTGCTGATGGCCGAGGATGACAGTATTTCCATCGCGGATAAATCCTTCAGAAACGCCGTGGCTCAATTGCGGGTGGTGAACCCCGAGCTTGACTTCTCTGTCGAGGGTACCCATTATCTGGCGCATGTTGAGGATGGCTAGATTGTGATGCCCGATGCCCTTCTGGAAGGAAATGTCGAGGATCATCCCGCGGAGAGCTAGAGGTCTCAGCCCGAGCCTGCCGATCAGATGGACGCGTGAGGGGTTTGTCTTTTTGTTGTTGTAACTTGTCCGGCCTGCGTGCTGAGTAATTGTTGTAATTTATTTTTTGGGGGGCATGGCCCCCATTTTATGTAACCCAGCACAGTCGTGGTCCTAGTGGCCACTTATTATGTTTAAGTTATATGCCTGATTCTGTTATTTGCATGGTTTTACTTCCTTTTATTTTTTGCTAAGTGTTGTACTCATGCCCGTTGTGAATGTATGTCTGCCCGTGATAGGAAGTATTTTATTTATGAGAAGTTTTATGGGGTTGCTCGTTGTAGATGTGTTCGTCAGTGAGGGGAACTGGTCGAACGACCGAGGAATATCCTGGCGGGGGTGCGGAGCTCAGGTCGCGTTTGAGGCCTGAGTTCGCGGCGTGAACGTCCCATCGCGAGCTAGGGTTCTGCCAGTCATGGTACTTTGACGACGGCGATGCTCGATCACGGACCGTCGTTGAGCAGTTACCCGGCTCGTTACTGAGCGGGGTTCTGCTTCATTAATATGCGACGCTTGTACCTAGGCGTGCATAGTGGTTGGTAGCTGACGGTCTTCGTCGTGACGGGTCGAACCGAGTATTAGGGCCTTAGCTGTAGTATTGTTTTAGCTTTTCGGCGTTCCATGGTCGAGCAAGTTCTTTCCCGTTGAGATGTTCTAGGTAGTAGGCCCCATTTTCCGTTTTTGCTCGGACACGATAGGGTCCTTCCCAGTTGGCGGCCAGTTTGCCCTCGCGGGAGTCTTTGTGGTTTCTTCTTAGAACAAGGCTTGCCACGTCGAACTCTCGTCGTATCACCTTGGCATTGTGCCTGATGGTAATTTTCTGTTTTAGTGAGGCTTCGCGGAGGGCTGCCCCAGTTCGGATTTCCTCGACGAGGTCGAGTTCTTCTCTTAATGATTCGTCGTTCATCTCCTCGTCTAGGGGCGATTCTGTCCGCCTGGAGGGTACGTGAAATTCGACGAGAATTACAGCCTCTGTCCCGTATGCTAGACGGAAAGGTGTTTCCCTGGTTGTAGAGTGTGGAGTTGTGCGGTATGCCCATAGTACGCTGTGCAGTTCCTCGACCCACACCTTCTTTGTTTCCTCCAGCCTTCGTTTGAGGCCTCGAAGGATGACTCGGTTAGCTGCTTCATCCTGCCCGTTTGTTTGAGGGTGCTCAACGGATGCGAAGTGCTGCTTCGTGCCCAGTTGGGCGACAAAGTCTTGAAACTTCCTGTCCGTGAATTGCGTCCCATTGTTCGTTACTATCGCTTGGGGGATGCCGAAACGTGCAAGGATGTTTCGCTTGTAGAAACGCAGGATGTTGAGGGCAGTTATCTTGGCTAGAGCCTCCGCTTCTATCCATTTTTTGAAGTAGTCTACGCCCACTATTAGGTATTTGTTCTGATTCGATCCTACCACGAAGGGTCCTAGGATGTCTAGGCCCCACCAGGAAAATGTCCACGGGGAGGACATAGGCTTGAGCTCGTTAGGTGGAGCCAGGTGTATGTCCCCGTGCCGTTGGCATTTATCGCATTTCTTCACGTGTTCTTTCGCGTCGTGCTGCATGGTCGACCAGTAGTATCCTGCTCGGAGGGCCTTTCGGGCAAGTGACCTTCCGCCGAGATGTTGGGCGTTGATTCCCTTATGGATTTTGCGCAGGATATGTGTGACCATTTCTTCCTCGACACACTTGAGCAGCGGAATGGAGAATCCCCGCCTGTAGAGTTTATCTTCGACCAGGACGTAGGAGCAAGCTCTTCACCTAACTATGCTGGCCTCTTTTGGGTCAGCCGGAAGTTCGTCATTAGCGAGATAGTTGTACACAGGGGTCATCCAGCAGTTGTTGTCGTTGATCACTTGTACGTCGAGGGTCGGGGAGGCCTTCCCGATACTGGGTCGAGGAAGTATTTCCTGTATGACGGACTTGTTTCCGCCTTTCTTCTTTGTGCTGGCCAGTTTGGACAGAACATATGCCCGGACATTATGTTCATGGGGAACATGTCTTACCTCCACCGCTGCAAACTTCGTCATTTCCTTTTTGACCAGTGCTAAGTATTCGGTCAGGTTGTCATTTTTGGCTTGATATTCTCCTCGGACCTGAAGGGCCACGAGTTGTGAATCCATGCAAATGACGACTTCTTCCGCGCCCAGGTCCTCGGTCAGGCGTAACCCAGCGAGGAAGGCCTCGTATTCAGCCTGGTTGTTGGAGGTTGGGAAGTATGGGGTGAGTGATACTTCGACGATGATCCCTTCGTTACTCTCCAGTATGATGCCCGCGCCGCTCCCTGCCGAACTTGAGGCACCGTAAACAAAAATGGTCCATTTGCGCGCTTCGCTCGCGGGGGAGTCCGCGAATGTCATTTTCGCAACGAAGTCGGCAGAGCTTGGGCCTTGAGGGCTTTCCTGCTTTTGTATTGGATGTCAAATTTGGATAGTTCAAGCGACCATTTGAGCATTTTGTCATACCCCAAATTTTGACCACTAAGATTTCCCATCATTGTGAAAATCATTATCACAATATGGAGGAACCATCATACTTCATCAGTCTCCCCAAAGATGGGTGAGTATCCACTACAATCAAAATTAGGGTTTCAAGCCCTCTCAGAGCCTTAGACAAAGGATCAATCAAGGAATGACATGATCTTCAACTTGTCTAACCTCCCAAACATCCACAATGGATCAAGAGGACTCTCACTTCAAGGATCAAGCACAAGGTTGCTCCCTTCTAGGTGGATCAAGTCTCAAGATCGACAGTGTCACCAAATTAGGGTTTTGGTCGACCAGGGCCTCCAGATGGAAATTTTTCATCTGGGCGCAAGCCAATGATCCAAAACATAACCTAATATACTTCATGGGACCTCATGGACCCAATCATCAAGTCAATTTTGCCTCGGGGGATGCATTCATCAAAAATCAGGAATTAGGGTTTCTTGACCTAATTCACCCCTAAGTTGACTTTTAGGGCAAATCATGAGCCAAGACCTCAAGAGAGGGTTTGAGGGTCTCTAATGAACTATATTGATCCATTTGGAACAATGGATTAATCTAAGAAGCTTGAGCAACAAGTCTCAATTTCATCTGCACCACAATTAGGGTTTCGCGAGGAAAGTCAACTGTAACTTTGACTTTTGACCAAGACATGCTCCCAAGCCCTAAGACATGATTCAATATACCCTATGACACCCATGGAACATGTCCATCAAGTTTAATTTAGGTCAAGGACATGATTTCATGAAGAATTGCACAGTTTGGAATTCATCTGATAAAACGTCAACTGTGCACAAAAGTCAACTTTGACTTTTTGAGATTTTTCACCAAAATGGATTTTTAACCCTAAAATTATGTTAATGTATGATTTGAATCATCATTCATCAAGAAAAATCAAAGAAAGTGGGATAACTTGTAAAAGGGGTAACCATAAAAACTTAGAAAAATTTCCAAGTTATGGAAAAAGTGACACTAATGTGCCAACTTTGAAGGACCAGAACTCCTAAACCACAAGGCCATTGTTCCCCATTCAAAGCTTGATTTGTAGATCTCATTGCCCTCTACAAAAGCTTCATATTGACCTATGTCCAAATTCCTCATGGATTTTGAGTTATGGAGTGATCAAAATCAAGAAAAGTCACTTTGTTTCAACACAGTGAAAATTTCACTGTCAGATTTTACCTTACTTTTTGCCAAATGTAGGGGGATTTTTCACTTGGGTTCAAAAGAGATCAAAACCAAACATGTTTAAACAGTTGTTGTATCATGTAAGGGCTTTCCAAAATGGCCAAGAACATTACCAAATTCAATTTGAGTCATGAGATATGACATTGGCAAGTTGCCTTGCTGAAATCTGCCAAGGCAAGGCAGATTTTTACACTTTTGGTCGATTTGCCAAAATAAGCTAAATCCAAATGCTCCTATCCACTTGGACACCTCTGAGGATTGAATCTAAAGGGGACAATCACTGAGCCAAGTCTCCAAAGTCTTTGGAACAAGAAATAGCATGTTGAACCTATAATTGCCAAAATAGGGACAAGACTCCAATTTTGGATTGGAGCATTCAATGGAAGCATCAAGGTGGCACGGACTGAGCCATTCTCAACTGAATTCAGTCAAGACTTATCCAAGACCAAGGGAACCAGCAGCCTGTGCCCTAACCTCTAGTCAATGGCTAGACGAGACTTGGATTTTCATTTGCCAACATTGGCCAAACCTACTCAGCAGTTGCCATTCACTATTCCTTGCAAAACAAACTTGCTCTACTATAAATAGAGCTCAATTGTGATCAGTTTGAGTACACCAAAGCCATCAAACATATGCTTTCCTCAAAATCTCTTCTTTCACTCCAATTTTTCCTTCCAAACCAAGTCACTATCGTGTTCTTGGTGTGTTCTTGGCACCATTTTTTGAAAATTCAAATATTTGAATTTTGTGATTTTATTTAATTGATTCAAAAATTAATTTCTCTCTGAGTTTTAATGATTTTGAGTTGATTCTTTTTTTAATAATTCACAAAAATGTTAAAATATTTTATTTTCCCAAAAAATTCCAAAAATATTATTTATTTTATATAATTGATATTTTTGCAAAGAATTAATGTTTTAATTGTTTTTTACATTTAAAATATTTTTTCCACCTTGATTTTGCAACTTTTAATGCCTTCTAATTATTTTGTAGGTCAATACTTAATTTTTGAAGCATTAATCCAAGATCACAATTTGTTTTTCATATGTTAAACAATTTTGATCATTTTAATTGAATTTTTATTCAATTAAAACACATTTTAAAAACAAATTAGGGTTTTGGATTAACTAAACCCTCATAAATCATTTTAAACACCTTTGGGCCTCTAATAGAGTGTAAAACCCAACCCTTTGTAAATACAACCTATTTTGGGCCTCACTTATTGTATAAGTCCCTCTGTACATTTTTAAATTCGGCACGATCGTCGCCAGTTTAAAAATAAACCATCTGGGCCTCTCCTTGAGCTATAAGACTCATTCAAAACTTTTGGGCCTCTATTAGAGTGTAAGACCCAATCCCCTTTTAACCAAAATAATTTTGGGCCTCACTTATTGTATAAGTCTCTCTGTGTTAAAAGAAAACCTCGGCGCGATCGCCATTTTTAACGAAAAACCATCTGGGCCTACCCTCGTGTTATAAGCCCCACTCTTTTTCTTTAAAACTTTTTGGGCCTCTTGAGAGAGTGTAAGACCCATCCCTTTGTACAGAAAACCTTTTTGGGCCTCAGTCACTTGTATAAGTCCCTCTGTACAAATTTAACAGTGCGCTCACTGATAAAACCCTGGGCCTCTCCTTGAGCTGTAAGCCCCAAATCTTTCTTTTTCAAAGCACTTTCTCCTTTGATTTTGAAATATACTGTTGTTTTCAATCTTTCTATGTTGAACAACTAACCAAACAGCATGGAAGCTCTACAACCGAGTAAGTGTTTATATGCTTTCATTTACCGCTTTCATATACATATAACTGTATTGTTGGGCTGTTTCGCTGTAGTTCTTATTTCATAAACTCATATCAACTGTGTAATAATAGTATAGATATTTAGATTTTCCCCGGCAACTACGTCTAGCACTAAGCCTGTTGATTACTCTTAAATAGTCAAAACTAGATCCCTATAGGATTACCAGACACAGTCTTCCCTCCTCTTGGGGTTAAACAATATGGAGATATGAAAAGCAGCATTCTCGGTGAACCCTTTCATAGACTGTCACTCGTAGAAGTTGTCAAGAAACTCTATTCCCTAGAGATGATCTCTTCTCCGTAAATTGCAACTCTTGAGTTTCTTCTAAATTCTCGGACTTTCCTGGCTTGATTTATTCCTCGTGAATAGCCTGTCTTGAATTTCTCGGGGTTTGGGGACCCACAGGCTTCTTAAAAGTACTTGTCAAGAAACTCTACTCCCCAGAGATGATCTTTTCTCCGTGAATGGCATCTCTTGAGTTTCTTCCAAATTCTCGAACTTTCCTGGCTTGATCTATTCCTCGTGAATAGCCTGTCTTGAATTTCTCGGGGTTTGGGGACCTATTGGCTTCTTAAAAGCATCGGCCTCCTCTTGGGCATCGTACAAGGACCCACAGGCTTCCTAAAAGCAACCCCGCCTCCTCTTGGGCTTAGTACAAGGACTCGTCGGCTTCTTAGAAGTATTCACAGCCTCCTCTTAGGCTTCGTATAATGATCTCTTCCTCCGGGAATGATAGCCTCCTCTTGGGCTTCGTACAAGGACCACTCGGCTTCTTAAAAGTTTCCAGCCTCCTCTTGGGCTTCGTACAAATTGTCCCGACGACCTCCTAGAGGTATAGGAACAGAACTTAGTCATCTTCATAAAAGAGTCCTTTCAAAGAGTCTACTACTGTTTCTCAAAGCATAGTACAAAAGATGAAACTCTAGACACGGACAGTATAATATCCTTGAGTCTCAAAGACATTCTCAAGTGACCCCTTCATTAAATAGGAAGAAAACCCGTAGACTCGGACAGTCTCGATACCCTTCGTATTTCCCACTTCCTTAAAGAACAGGAAATATCCCTGATCCTAGAATCAAATCCCTGAGGGCCAACATTACTCATATAAGAACTGATTTTCTCTTTAAATCAGTATACTGGACCTGTCACTCAACTGAAACAGTAACCATAGCCTCCTCTTGGGCTTTGTACAATGATTCTCCCCAGCGGAGTCAAACAACGTTTAGCCTCTCTCTCGGGCTTTATACGAGACACATAAGAGACTCCCTCGTTGAGTCAATCACCCCTTCCGCCTCCATCTCGGGCTTTATACGAGATACAAAAAGGTTCTTATTGAGCCAAACAAATTTTAGCCTCCATCTCGGGCTTTGTACGAGATACAAAAAACTCTCTTGTTGAGTCAAATAGCCTCCATCTCGGGCTTTATACGAGATACCAAAAGACTCTATCGCTGAGTCAAAAACCTTTTAGCCTCTCTCTCGGGCTTTGTACGAGACAAATAATAGCCTCCTCTTAGGCTTTGTATAAGAAAATCACTGGTTGATTCAATCAACCTTTTAGCATCAAAGTTGTGCCTCGTTCACAGTACGTAAACATCAACAACTCTTTCCCCTTCATCTAATTGTTGTAAGCGGCAAGCCTCTGGATCATCTATATCCATGCCACTGTCCCTCTTTTAGCATGAGAAATTCCTAAGGAAAGATAGCATTGCTCTACACTGAGTTAAAGTCTTCTCCTTTAGGTTGGAAATCCCCTATAAAGGAAATTATGGCATTGTCGGATTCAGACATCTCGGTTAAAGTAATTCTCCTTTATAAACAGTTGTGATAGACAAAACCCCTCTTTAGAGATGACAAATTCTCTCTAAAGTCAACACCCTTTTAGCTTCATATCTTGGGCTTTGAACAAGATACAAATAGACTCTTTAGCTTCACATCTTGGGCTTTGAACAAGATACAAACTACCTTTCGCTTCACGTCTTGGGTTTTGAACAAGACACCAAAACAACCATTTCCTCCCATAGAATAGGAGGAACTACGAACGCTCTGATTTCCCTGTTTCGGTAAACGGGAATACGTAGGCATAAGATTGAAAGAAAAAATCTTAGCGAGCACACTAAACAAAAACCCAAAATCCCATACTCTCACATATCTATCAAGAAGCATCCGTCCTAACATCTAAACCTCCCACCACTTTTAAAAAAATAAACCCGATAGAGACCCCAAATCTTTGTAGCATATGTAACCTAACAGACCGCTGTTTAAACTCAGTTTGCAAGCAGGGTTAATTGGAGACATCTATTTCCCTTCCTTCATCAGCTTTAATAGGATAAAAAATGAATCGAGCTGCAGGCACCAAAGAGCGATAGCGCTTCGCAACCGCGTCCAAAATCGCTCGCTATAGAAAAATGGCGACTCTGCTGGGGAATTCTTTGGGATCTATCTCACCTTTGTAGCGAGATCTTGTTCTCTTCCCATCTATTAGGTGGAAACTTTAAAAGTGGCGCCCACCGTGGGGCCCCTCTAACCTTTTTTCTCTTCACTTGTGTGAAACCACAGATTGGGGCTTCCGCCGGGGAACCCATTTTCTGTCAGGAACTTAGGATTCATAGCTTTAAAGGTCTAGGATGATTAGGACAAATATATATATACTGCTTTTCCTAATTGCTATACCTGTTTATTTTTCTGCTAATGGGAATGCGTGTGATGCCGCATGTGGAAAGATTGAGTATACACTTAAGATAAGTGATGGCGACGAGGTCGACCATCAACCTCAGTGGAGGCTGACCAATGCAACCCATTCCCTCTCATAGGCAATGGGCTGGTTGTGATGTCTGAGAAGCTGAGGAGCCAACCCTTTTGTAGTGCGAAAACTATTGGAAATAGTTGTCACGCGATACTACCCTCATTTGAGGCTGGTGATCTATTCTCGGTGAATGGCACTTACTCTAAGATTGCTCTACAACTCGCTGGCGATCCGCTTGTTATTTTGCTTTCCTGGGAGGAGCTGATGATAATGAGTACAGGTACAAAAATCACCCTAGTATAAACATTTGGGGATGGGTAGAGCCTTGACTTCATGACAACGACCCTTTGACCCCATGTTTTTTATATGTTTTTGTGTGCTGCATTCATGCATTCATCTAAAAAAAACATTAAAACATTCAAAAAAAAGATTTCTCTTCTAGTCTCTCTGCTTTTCAAATTAAACTAAGACTGTGATTGCAAATATCAAAGAAAAGGATTGTGCTAATGGATTTCGGTAGAAGGAGAACTCATACGTACACCTTCAGGATTCCAAAAAACTAGAGGATTTGAGAGGTTTGGCGAGAATGATCACAAACCAAGAGGCCTTCAGAGCCAAGTACGGAGGTCTGTTACCTCTGTTAAGGGTCCATGTGATTGAGGGAATCATGGACGCACTCGTTCAGTTCTACGATCCAGTTTATCACTGCTTTACATTCCCGGATTGCCAGTTAGCACCAACGCTGGAGGAGTATTCTCATCTGATCGATTTACATATCACTGATCGAGCTCCATTTTCTGGACTGGAAGAAATTCCAAAGAATCAGACCATTGCGAAAGCAATTCATTTGGACGAGTCTGAAGTCAGGACGCACATGACTACCAAGGGTGGCATACAAGGGTTGCCAGCCCAGTTCTTAACAAAGAAAGCTCTGTACTTCGCTAGTATAGGGAACGAGACTGCTTTTGAAAGCATCTTTGTCTTGCTCACCTACGGGTTATTTTTGTTTCCCAACATCAATAACTTCGTCGATATCAACGCTATTAAGGTTTTTCTCATTGGAAACCCTGTGCCGACTTCGCTCGCAGATGCGTATCATTCTGTACACTTAGGGAATTTGTACAGTGGAGGGGAGATCACATGTTGTGTACCTCTACTTTACAAATGGTTTATCTCCCATTTAACTAAGTCTGCTGCTTTCTGGGATCATAAGAGTGCCTTGCGCTGGTCGCAGAAGATCATGTCTCTCACCAACTCTGACATAGATTGGTGTAATAGGATCTATGATGGAATCAGAATCATTGACCATTGTGGAAACTTCCCCAACGTACCCCTTATAGGAACTAAGGGAGGAATCAACTATCATCTGATATTGGTTCGCCGTCAGTTTGGATACCCGATGAGGCACGTCCCACGGAATGCTCATCTGGAAGGTCTTTTCTTCAAGGAAGGAGAAAGTGACATAGCACTAAAGACGGAAATAGTGCACGCTTGGAAACACATTCATAAGAAAGGACGGGAGTCTCTAGGAAAACCGGACTGTGTCTCGGTGGAGCCTTATCTCCATTGGGTACAAACTAGAGCTCTCAAGCTAAAAATGCCTTATCCTCGTTACGGAATTCTTCTGCCGAGAGAATCTGTCATGTATTTCATGACGGAAACTGAAAAGCTTCAGGTTACTCTTAACAAAGTTGAAAAGGAGAGAAGGTCTTGGAAGAACAAGTACCGCACCCTCAACGTAGAGTGCATCAAAATACAATAACTACTGAAAGAGAAAGATGCTCTAATTGAAATTTTGGAGCAACATGTTGTAGAGAATCAAGATGACCAAAGGAATTTGCTCACTCCTTTCACCTGGAAAAGGAATGACAACCCGACAACGGCTCAAGAGCCCCGGTCAAAGAAGAGGAAGATACCAGAATCAACACCCGAGTTCTCTCGGGACCCATTAGCTTAGGTTTCTGTTTCTGCACCTTGTAATCTACTGTATTTTTGTTTCCGCAATCCTTTAAAATTCAATAAAACGGGGTTTCCCCACTGTTTGATATTTGCAATCTAATTGCCGAAGTTTATTTTGATTAAACCAAAAAACTAATATAATTATTGCATTCATCATTCTCGTGTAACGTATTCTCTTTCTCTACGAATCTCACGTTTGTGTCTCGATTCTAGAGTCAAACTGTCTCATTCGTACAATACTCGGGCCAATCGTCAGAAAAAGATGGATGATCTTGAGGAAGAAAATAGAGAGTTGAAAGAAGAGATCGACGCTCTGAGAGAGGATATGAGAAAGCTTCGTAACGACATGCAAGCCATGGCAGAAGCTCAGCTACAAAGGACTGTGATCTCAGAGATCACCTCAACGCCCATAGTGGAGAAGTTTGATCCTAGGTATCAGATGCCGATAGATCGTCCCTGGGGCATGCCTGTTAACTATATCCCAGAAGGATATGTTCCGCCGATCACTGAAGATCAGGGAATCATAGAAGAAGCCGCTGGTCTTGAAGGTTACAAACTTCGGGAAAACGAAGATGCCAGGGGCATACTGAAGACTCCTGAAGGTTACAAACTTCAGGAAACGCCAAGATTCACTGCCGTAGTCACGGTACCACCCCCTGTGGTGCAAACTGTCCCGGAAGGACAGATTCCACAGATACCTTCTGGTAAAAAGGAAACTATGTTTGACCGAATGGATGAATTCCAGGAACAATTCTTGGAAATGCAGAAGGAACTGCAAGCCATTCGCGGTCAGGATTTATTTGGAAAGGACGCCGCAGACCTTTGCCTGGTCCCCAATGTGAAAGTTCTGCACAAATTTCAAGTGCCCGACTTTGAAAAGTACAAGGGTAACTCTTGCCCTCAGAGTCACTTGGTGATGTACGCTTGTCGAATGTCATCTCAGACTGAGAATCAGGACTTGCTGATTCACTACTTTCAGGATAGTTTAACCGGTGCCGCATTAAAATGGTACATGGGTTTAAATCGTGCTACGATTATCACATTCAGAGATCTTGGTACTGCCTTCGTCCAATAATACAAATACAATTTGGACATGGCACCCGACAGAGATCAACTCAGATCGATGTCGCAAAAGGACAAGGAAACCTTTAAGGAGTATGCTCAAAGGTGGCGTGAAATTGCCACTCAAATTTGTCCACCTCTTGAGGAAAAAGAGATGACAAAGATCTTCTTAAAGACCTTAAGCTCATTTTACTATGACAGAATGGTTGCCAGTGCACCCAGTGACTTCACCGAGATGGTGGGCATGGGAGTTCGTCTTGAGGAAGCCGTCCGAGAAGGACGTTTGGCAAAAGACGCTGGATCATCGAGCAGTACAAAATGATACGGTAGTGCTCTCCCTAAGAAAAAGAGCAAGATATTGGGAATATCTCTCTCGGAAAGCAAAGGCGACGTTATCAACCAGTAGCAGCTGTAACTCCTGTTATCAGCCCTGCGTCTATTCCTACATATCAACCTCAGGTTGCGCAAAGCCAACCTAATCAGTGAAGGACACAACAACCTCTTCAGCAGGCTCGTCCTCCATATAACAACAACCGTACAACGCGGCCACCAGGGTTTGATCCTATACCCATGTTGTACGCAGAACTATTTCCGTTACTACTGGCTAAGGGGCACATCTAGACTAAGTCTCCTCTTACAGTACCGGAAAATCCACCTTTTTGGTTTAAGGTGGATCAGACATGCCCTTATCATCAAGGAGGATCAGGGCATAACATAGAGAATTGTCTCAATTTTAAATCCGACGTGCAAAATCTTGTTAGGAACGGGCTCTTATCTTTCAAAGATATGAATCCCAATGTTCTCACGAACCCGCTGCCTCAACACGAGAAACCTACAGTCAATCTGATAGAGGGAGAATTTAACAACGTCTATCAAATTCATGATGTACTCTTATTGAAAACCAATTTGGTCAAGATGCATTGTAGACAGAGTGGGTACGGCCATGTGCCACCTCATAATTATCATCAGTGTGATATCTGCTCTAAAAGTAATCAAGGATGTTCTGTGGTGCAAGCAGCCCTACAGGAACAGATGGATCTCAGATGGATCCAGGAGCACCGAGTTCATGGAGTTAACATGGTCTATATGAATTCTAACGTCATTCAGAACCACGACATCCGTGCAATGAATGTCAACCTGGTGGCAATGCACTCAAGGCAAAGCCAGTATCATAATCTGCCATGGCACGATTACAGTTCCTGTCTGACTTGGTCGGTAAACAAACAGGGATGCTTTTTCATACAGGAGGCCCTCCAACGTCAGATGGATCTGGATGGATCCAAGACTACCATGATAGGAACCCTTATCAGATCAACATGGTTCAGATCTTCGATATTCACGTGATGAATACCAACCTGGTAGAGTTACATGCTGAGCAGGTCCGACTCGGATTCCTGATATCACACGACTATCAAAGTTGTAAAGCAGGTTGCGAAAACGATCGAGGTTGTACCCTTGTCCAGGAGGCACTTTAGCACTTGTTAAATCATTGGTGGATGCCAATCTACATGGATGAAGATACTCAGCAAATTAGTATCAGTAACAGGAATCCTACTCGGCGTCAAAGTCAGGATGTCCGATCTGTGGAAGCTAACCTAGTGAGATTACATTGTATTCAAAGTGGGCGTGGCCAGGTGCCACCACACAACTATGACCGTTGTAGTGTCTGTTCGGAAAGTAACCAAGGGTGTTACCTTGTGAGAGCAGCTCTTCAGGGTCAGGTGGATCGTGGAGAGATTCGCCCATATCCGGGTTCTGGACCCATCAAATAGACGCCGAACTACCTTGCCGATCAAGTTAAGGATGTTGTCACAATCTCTGGTCATCACAGGACCAGGGATTTTTTGCCATGATCCCTCTACTTGACGAATCTAAAGTTCCCAACCGGGAACGGATCGAGATTACTTACGATGGTCGGAAAAATCAGAGGGTTCCCGTAGTCATCTATCTGCCGGGACCACTACCGTATGAATCAGCTAAGGCAATCCCTTACAAATACGGTGCAACAATAATTGAGAATGGAAAGGAAATTCCATTACCCTCCGTCGTGAACATTGCAGACATCAGTCGAGTAACACAGAGTGGTAGAATTTTCAACCGAGGGGTTGGGGAATCTAACAAAGAAAAGGAACTTCAGACAGAAGCTCCCAATCCATCAGTCGGTCAATCCAGTAATCCCGACCTTTCAAAAAATTACGATGAGATGCTGAAGCTCATCCAGAAGAGTGAATACAACATTATTGATCAGTTGTTGCAAACTCCTTCAAAGATCTCGGTATTATCACTGTTATTCAGTTCAGAAGCCCACAGGGAGGCTCTACAGAAAGTTTTGGAGCAAGCCTTTTTGGAACAGGATGTAACAATCAGACAGTTTGATAGCATTGTCTCTAACATCATTTCCTGCAATAATTTGGGATTTAGTGATGAGGAATTACCCGAAGAGGGTCGTCGTCATAACATGGCGCTCAACATTACAGTTAACTGCCAAGACAATGCTTTAGCTAGCGTACTGGTAGACACAGGGTCAGCCATGAATGTTATGCCGAAGTCCACTTTGATGCAATTATCATTCAAAGGCCCTCCGATGAGAATTAGCGAGGTCGTCGTCAAAGCGTTCGACGGATCCAGAAAAACAGTTATCGGCAAAGTTGCTCTTCCCATAACTATCGATCCTCACACTTTCCAAGTCACTTTCCAGGTCATGGACATTCGGGCAACATACAGTTGTTTATTTGGAAGACCTTGGATACATCAGGCTGGAGCGGTCACTTCGACCCACCATCAAAAGCTAAAGTTCGTCAAGAACGATCAACTTGTCACAATTTGTGGGGAACAAGCCTTGCTTGTAAGTAACTTGTCATCATCTACTGGTATAGAACCCGAGGAGGTTATTGGAACTCAGTTCCAAGCACTGTCGGTGAGCAAGAACAATCAGTTCAAAGAAGGAACCTCGATTTCCTCATACAAAGATGCTATCAAAGCGGTCGAGAGTACCGATACGACAGGATGGGGACATCTTGTCAGTCCTAATAGCAATACAACAAAGAAGGGTCTTGGTTTTTCTACAACCTGTACCCGGACAACTGCCAACGATGAAAGTCTTCATCCCCTTCAAAACTTCTTCCACAGTGGAGGTTTCCTTCACCCAGTGTCTCAAGCAGTACATGCTATCAATGAGGAAGATCCCTCTGACACGGATGAAGAATGGAAGTCCTACCTTAACGAGGACGGTTATATGTCTCAGGAAGAGGTGCCTATACCATTTTGCTATCCCGTACAGAGTTCGAGATTTATACCACGGTCAGATGTCGAAATGATATATGGAGATTGTGATCCGGAAGGATGTCGTGCTCCGCCAAATTCATTAGAGGAAGACACTCTGATGAAAGACAACTTTGACCACAATTACTATGGCCCGATGGATGGTCTGCCAATGTGGCAACCTTATCCAGGAGACTTGGGGCCAGAAAGTCAGCCGAACAATGAAAATCAGCTGAGCATCATTGAACAGAATACCTGTGACCCCACCATGTCATGGGATCAACACTCAGGTCATTCAGAAACTACTCAACATGACGATGAATTTGCAACGTTTACAGGACTGGAATTCATCAACTGGTCAACGTCATCGAGAGGGATGACTCCTCCAGTTCGAAAGAAGTATGGGACACCTTGGGACAACCAAGTGGAAAATTTGACTATATGGTCAAGTACACCACTCCCAAAAGCTCTCGTATCAGGCTCGAAGATATCCAGCCAACTGGATGGGGAGATACAGCTGAGAGCACAAATGCTATGCAAAATGTAACAGAGGAATCCTCCTACGACAACTCTGCCTGGGAGACAGATTCCAATGATCCTGCTCCACCAGAAATCAGCGTTATTTCTGAAGACAAATCAAGGAAAGTACCAGACTTTGTGATTCACCGAGGAGTTCGCCGCCAATGGGTTGCTGTCGATGTTTCGAAGGTCATTCACCAGTCAAAGTAATTGCCATTTTTAACCTTTCACCCTGCCCAGGTGAAACAGATCTTTTGATAGGGCTCACTTTCTATAAATTTTCCCTCTTCGCTTCGCCCAGAGCGACAGAGTTTTGTTTTATAGGGCTGTAGTTTCAAGGACCGACTTGTTCATTAATAAAATAACGTCGTTCTGTAATTTTTGCATTAATTGTTGTTTTCTATTTTCGTTTTTTTCAGAAAATGGTAATCCTAAAAAACAAATCAATAATAAAAACAAGCAGTAAAATAAAACACTGCACACACTCGCATTTTCTCTATCTCTTCTAAACACGAAATATCACGTCATGCAGATTGCTTGTTTTAAACCCAGTTAAAACATACGATCCGATGCCTTCTCCCGACTTTGAGTTCCCGATATTTGGGGCTGAAGAAGAAGTTGACAACGAAATTCCAGAAGAGATCTCTCGACTACTCAGACAAGAGGAAAGGTCCATTGAACCTCACAAAGAACCGTTGGAAATGGTAAACTTAGGTTCAGAAAAAGAGAAAAAAGAAATCAGGATTGGGGCACTGCTCAGTCCAACTTCCAGAGAGAGTTTGATAAAGCTTCTCAAAGAATTCCCCGATGTATTCGTTTGGTCCTATCAGGATATGCTAGGGTTGGATACCAGTATCGTGGAACATCATTTACCGTTGAGATCGGAATATCCGCTAGTAAAGCAAAGGTTGAGACGCACTCACCCGGACATGGCCATCAAAATTAAAGAGGAGGTGCAGAAACAGATTGACGCGGGCTTCCTCGCCACATCAGAATATCCTCAATGGTTAGCCAACATTGTACCTGTTCCCAAAAAGGACGGAAAGGTCAGAATGTGTGTTGATTACAGGGATCTGAACAAGGCAAGTCCAAAGGACGACTTTCCTTTACCGCACATTGACATGCTGGTAGACAGCACAACAAAGTTCAAAATTTTCTCCTTCATGGATGGATTCTCGGGCTATAACCAGATCAAAATGGCACCGAAAGACATGGAGAATACTTCGTTTATTACCCCATGGGGTACCTTTTGTTACAAGGTGATGCCGTTCGGTTTGAAGAACGCTGGGGCAACCTATCAAAGGGCCATAGCTACTCTTTTTCATGACATGATACACAAAGAAATTGAGGTATATGTCGATGACATGATTGCAAAATCTAAGACAGAAGAGGAGCATGTGACCCACCTGTCGAAACTATTCGAGCGTTTGAGAAAGTACAAACTTCGCTTGAATCCCAACAAGTGCACCTTTGGTGTCCGTTCAGGGAAACTCTTAGGGTTCATCATTAGCCAGAAAGGAATTGAGGTTGATCCTGACAAGGTCAAGGCCATTCAAGAAATGCCTTCTCCGAAAACTGAAAAATAAGTCAGAGGGTTCTTGGGACGTTTGAACTACATCTCCAGATTTATATTCCTTATGACCGTGACCTGTGCGCCGATTTTCAAATTACTCAAAAAGAACCAGGATTGTGTTTGGTCAGAAGATTGCCAAACCGCCTTCGACAGTATCAAGGAATATCTGTTGAATCCTCCGATTCTATCACCTCCAGTGAAAGGAAGACCACTGATCATTTACCTCATAGTCCTAGAGGACTCAATGGGATGTGTACTTGGCCAACAAGACGAAACTAAACGGAAAGAGTCTGCCATCTACTATCTGAGCAAGAAATTCATCGACTGCGAAACTCGGTACACGATGCTTGAGAAAACTTGTTGCGCTTTGGCTTGGGCAGCCAAACGTCTTCGCCAGTACATGATTCGTCACACTACTTGGTCTCCGAAATGGATCCAATCAAGTATGTCTTCGAAAAACCTGCTCTCACAGGAAGAATCGCCTGTTGGCAGATGTTGTTATCAGAATATGACATAGAGTACCATGCTCAAAAAGCCGTTAAGGGAAGTATTTTAGCCGATCATTTGGCTCATCAACCGATTGACGATCAAGAATCAATCGGGTTTGACTTCCCAGACGAAGATGTCATGTATCTAAAAATGAAAGATTGCGATGAACCGTTACCCAGTGAAGGGCCAGAACCAGGTTCCCAATGGGGACTTATCTTTGATGGAGCAGTTAATCATTATGGAAACGGAATTGGGGCAATCATTGTTACCCTTCAGGGTACCCACATTCCTTTCACCGCTCGACTTACGTTCAAATGTACGAACAACGAGGCCGAATACGAAGCTTGTATTATGGGTCTCGAAGAAGCGATTGATTTAAGGATCAAAAACTTGGACGTATAAGGCGATTCAGCCTTGGTTATCAATCAGATAAAATGAGATTGGAACACATACCAATCAGGACTGATTCCTTACAAAGATTATGCAAGAAGGTTGTTACCTTTCTTCAACATAGTGGAGTTTCATCACATCCCCCGTGATGAGAATCACATGGCTGACGCATTAGCCACTCTCTCTTCCATGATTAGTGTAGGTCAATGGAATGACCTACCTAAGATTGACATAATGCGCCTTGAACGGCCCGCTTACATCTTCACGATTGTAGCAGTCCTAGACGACAGACCTTGGTATCACGATATCAAATGCTTCCTTCAGAAACAAGAGTACCCACCTGGGGCATCCAGGAAAGACAGAAAAACCCTCAGAAGATTGGCTGGAAACTTCTTCCTGAGCGATGACACTCTCTATAAGAGAAATTTTGACATGGTCTTGCTCCGATGCGTAGACAGACCAGAGGCAGACATGCTTATGAAAGAAATTCATGAAGGATCCTTTGGCACTCATGCCAACAGACACACAATGGCGAGAAAAATCCTAAGAGCAGGGTACTATTGGTTGACCATGGAATCCGACTACTACAAGTACATGAGGAGGTGTCACAAGTGTCAGATATACTCTGAAAAAATTCATGCACCGCCATCGCATCTCAAAGTTCTCTCTTCCCCGTGGCCTTTTTCCATATGGGGAATCGACATGATTGGCTTGATCGAACCTAAGGCTTCAAACGGACATCGGTTCATCCTAGTAGCCATTGACTACTTCACCAAGTGGGTCGAAGCAGCGTCGTACGCTAATGTAACCCGACAAGTGGTGGTCCGATTTATCAAAAACAATATCATCTGCCGTTATGGTGTTCCGAGCTAGATCATTACAGATAATGGATCTAACTTGAACAACAAGATAATGAAAGAGTTGTGCGCAGAGTTCAAGATTGAACACCATAACTCATCTCCCTACCGACCCAAGATGAATGGAGCGGTAGAAGCGGCTAACAAGAACATTAAGAGAATTGTTCAGAAGATGGTTGTAACCAACAAAGATCGGCACGGGATGCTACCCTTTACGCTTCACGGTTATCGAACATCTGTCCGCACTTCAACAGGGGCAACCCCTTTCTCTCTAGTATATGGCATGGAAGCAGTGCTTGTAACACCCCCTTTCTATACCCCCAATTAATCAATTAGGCACGTATACAAAATTTGATCAGAGTATAATTAAAATACAATGGCATAAAAAGGTGTGTCACATTATACTTGAAATTAAAACATACAACACTTGCTCAACAAATGATATGCAACAGTGGGGTAACTTTCAAACAACAAAGGATCTCAGTCCTTATACCCACATCTCAATATTTAGAATAAAAGCGGAAACATCTAAAATATTGAATAACAACCACATATATACATCAACATATATATATACATCATCCAGTATGAATCACAAGCAACATCATGTTTATATACACAACTTCATCAGCAAGGTACATATGCAAATGTATCACAAAAAGATCAAAACGTCCTAGCTACCCGGTGCTACATATCAGAGCCAACCGACCAACAAGGAAAATGAAGACACGCTTCACAAAAAGACCGCCAGATACCTAATCTGCAATGCCTCATAGAGCATTATAAAACAGCAGAAGGGTGAGAAATATTATCATAATAACAATGCATATAATTATGTACCACAACATAAATATATAACACATATTCTCACCACAACTCATCATATATCACAATATAGATATATCATCAAGCATATTCATTATGCATACATTCACCATTATCATCATTCCACATGGGCACACACATACTTGTTCATTCAACAATGCATCATTATAAGATACAGTTTATATCATTTCCCATAAACATACATATATCGATGTTTATTCATCAATGCACAAATACAAAGATGATCAATGCAACTCATAGAGACCGACTCTCGACTCTATGCAGATGCATGCGGTACCGACTCATCACCCGAGCTCAATTGAAGAACTCAATGGAAATATCCTCCCTGTCGGGCCTACGATATTTCCCCATCGCTCATACCATCATGGCATCCGATGTTTCTGGATTGTTCACGCAGACACAATCCGATTGCTCAAACCCCACAAGGGCAGACAATCATTCTGAAGATTCCCACGGAATCAAGTGTAACTCATCGCAACGATTACACCCATTGACTACGCAATGTTCAGAGGATCCTCAAATGATCATTTGTGTAATCAATCACTCACACCCAACAGGGACGCGATATTACACCCGATTCTCCATGAATCGCGACACATGAATGCATGTCATGATGTTTCTCCTACAAAATGACCACATACACTCATGCAATGTACACATATTTCACAATATAGTCATGCATTCATCACATATAATCACATACAATCTATATACATTCACATCAATGCACTATTGTATGATTCACATTCAAACACACAGTCAAAACGGTAAAAGTCGCTAAATAGCACTATTCCCGACTTTCCGACATAATTAATTCGGCCAACAATCTCAAAACCCATTTTTATAAGAAAGAACGTTTCATAAGCTTTCCAACGGTATAAAGAACGTCCTGATCCGAGTTACGGATCAAAAGTTACGGAATTTAGAAAACAGAAAAATTTGTGAAGTCCCAGACCGCGCTGAGCGGGCATACGAGCGCGCTGAGCGGGCTCGCTACTGCCTGTAACGGTTACATTTTTCCCAGAGTGCGCTGAGCGGGCACCTGCGCGCTGAGCGGGCTCTGCGATTTTCAGAAAAATTCCTCTTCGCAAATCCACCCCAAAAATCCCATTTTTCACCCAAATTCAATTCTAACAGCAAAACAAACATCAACGATTATTCATACACACAGTGTGATCATATAATACAGTTTATATCAATTTTCGACCGTAAAATCATCGATTCCGAATCATCTTATCGTTTTCGACCTAAAACTCCAAAAACCATGGAAAACAAGAAAACATCCAAGCAACTCATACATAATGATACACATTGATAAGATAATAAGATTTCGCACCCTTACCCGATTTCTCGATTCTTGAAAGCTTGATCTTGATGATTTGTAGCTTTTTCTTCTTTTCTCTTCTCTTTTTCTCCCTTGCTCTCTTTTCTCTCTTTTTCTTTCTAACTTTCTATTTCTATTCTTTTTCTTTCTTTCTTATACTTTTCTTTCTTTCTATTTCTTTATATTTTCTCAAAATATCTACTAACTAACTAACTATCATTAAATGTGAAACATCTAAAATACCCTCCATTCTAATATTCCCCGCAAACTCTCAAAAATGGTAAAATCACGTAATATGCAAACATAACATATTAACACACCAATATCACAATTAAAATAATTTATCACCCAATTAAAATAAAAGACTCAAGAATAATGGAATAATCAAAATCGGGGCGTTACAACTCTTCCCCACTTTAGAAATTTTCGTCCTCGAAAATAATACCTGATCCAAACAATTCCGGATACGACTCGCGCATCCCACCTTCAAATTCCCAAGTCATATTGCCTTCCGCAGCGCCTCTCCACGCTACTTTCACAAGCGCAATATCTTTACCTCTTAACTTCTTAACTTCGCGATCCAAAATCCTAACCGGTAAAGCTTCCACCGTAAGGTTATCTCTCACTTCAACCTCGTCCATAGGAATAACATGTGACGGATCCGGAACATACTTCCGAAGTTGCGAAACATGGAATACGTCATGCAAATTCGAAAGGTTCGGAGGCAACGCCACACGGTAAGCCCCAACACCAACTCGTGAAGTAATCTGATACGGACCAATAAAACGAGAAGTCAACTTCTTCGACTTCAAAGCACGACCCACACCCGTAACCGGTGTAACTCTAAAAAACACATGGTCGCCTTCTTGAAACTCAAGATCTTTCCTTATCTTGTCATGATAGCTCTTTTGTCTACTTTGAGAAGCTTTCATCTTCTCCCGAATAAACTTCACTTTCTTCGTCGTTTGTTGTACCATTTCCGGTCCAACTATCGTCCTCTCGCCGGTTTCATGCCAACACAAAGGTGTTCGACATCTCCGACCATACAAAGCCTCAAATGGTGCCATACCAATACTCGAATGAAAACTGTTATTGTAAGTGAATTCAATCAACGCCAAATAACCATCCCAAGCACCACCTTGCTCGAGTACACAAGCACGCAATAAATCCTCCGACAATTGAATCGTCCTCTCGGTTTGACCGTCCGTTTGCGGATGGTAAGCCGAACTCAATCTTAGCTTAGAACCCAAAGCCTTTTGTAAACTCTCCCAAAACCTCGATGTAAATCTAGGATCTCGATCCGATACAATACTCTTAGGAACACCATGTAACTTCACAATCACACAAACATAAATCTCGGCTAACTTCTCCAAAGGATAACCAATATCAATTGGAATAAAGTGAGCAGATTTAGTAAGCCTATCAACAATTACCCAAATAGCATTATGACCTCTTTGCGTATTCGGCAATCCCGTAACAAAATCCATCGATATACTATCCCATTTCCATTCCGGAATATCCAATGGTTGCATAAATCCCCTCGGTTTTTGATGTTCCACCTTAGACTTTTGACAAGTTAAGCATGCATACACAAATTGAGCAACATCCCTCTTTAATCCGGACCACCAAAAGATTCTCTTCAAATCTTGATACATCTTATTCGCACCCGGATGAATACTTAAATTACTTCGGTGTCCTTCCTCTAGAATCATCTTTTTCAACTCCGCGTCGTCGGGAATACAAATTCGACCACGGAATCTCAAAACTCCAAAGTTATCAACCTTGAAATCCTCATTCTCATTCAACATCAAATCAACGAATTTCAAGTCCAACTTTTGCTTTTCACTAACCGTTGCAAGAAAATCATTTGTAACATGTAGCATACCAAGTCTCACACTTCTCGGTGTCATTTCACAAACTAAACTCAAGTCTCTAAAATCCTCCAAAAGTTCCCATTCTTTCATCATCAATGCGGATATATGTAACAACCTCCGACTTAAGGCATCGGCTACCACGTTGGCCTTACCCGGATGGTAATTCAAACCAAAATCATAATCCTTCAAAAGTTCTAGCCACCTCCTTTGTCTCATGTTCAACTCTTTTTGATCAAATAAATATTTCAAGCTCTTGTGATCACTAAAAACTTCAAATCTCGCACCATAAAGATAATGCCTCCATATTTTCAAAACAAACACCACGGCCGCTAATTCCAAGTCATGTGTAGGATAATTCTTTTCATGCACTCTCAATTGTCTAGAAGCATATGCCACAACTTTTCCATCTTGCATCAAAACACCACCTAAACTTGTCAATGAAGCATCACAATACACAACAAATGGTTCATTAGGATTAGGCAAAATCAAGATCGGAGTCGTTGTCAACCTTCTCTTTAACTCATTGAAACTCTCTTCACAATGAATATCCCAAATGAAAGCCTTTCCTTTACAAGTCAATTGCGTTAAAGGAAGTGCCAATTTTGAAAATCCCTCAATAAACCTCCGATAATAACTCGCCAAGCCTAAAAAGCTTCGAATCTCCGTAACCGACCTAGGAGCCTCCCATTGCATCACCGCATCTATCTTGGATGGATCAACACTAATACCACTACCGTAAATAACATGTCCAAGGAAACTTACTTCCGACAACCAAAATTCACATTTTGACAACTTAGCATACAATTGTTTCTCTTTCAAAATTTGCAACACAATTCTCAAATGCTCTTCAGGCTCCTCTTGAGACTTAGAGTAAATCAAAATATCATCGATGAACACAACCACAAAACGATCCAACTGTTCATGAAAAATACGATTCATGTATTCCATAAACACACCCGGCGCGTTAGAAACCCCGAATGGCATCACAGAATATTCGTAATGACCATACCGTGTCCTAAATGTCGTCTTCTGAATATCCTCGCTTTTCACACGAATCTGGTGGTATCCTGATCTCAAATCAATCTTGCTAAAGACACGCGCACCAACCAATTGGTCCATCAAATCATCAATCCTTGGAAGCGGATACTTGTTCTTAATTGTCACCTTGTTCAACTGCCGATAATCAATACATAACCACATACTTCCGTCCTTCTTCTTTACCAACAATACCGGAGCACCCCAAGGAGAAACACTTGGCCTTACAAATTTCTTATCCAACAAGCCATTCAATTGCTTTTTCAATTCTACCAATTCCGATGCCGACATACGATACGGTGCCATCGAAATCGGTCTAGTACCCGGAACTAGATCAATAGAAAATTCAACTTCTCTTTCCGGCGGTACATCCGTAATATCATCCGGAAACACTTCTGGAAATTCACACACCACTGGGAACACATCAAGCTCAACTTGACTCTCCACCGACAATGATGCAAACAAACCAAACAATTGAGCTTCGTCCGCTAAGAGTTTCTTCAACTCTTTAGTGGATAGGAAACTCTCAAATTCATCATCTTCCAAAGAAGGAAACCTTACTAACTTGTGATAGCAATCTATACGAACTCGATTAAATTGTAACCAGTTCATACCCAAGATCACGTCCAATCCCACCAACGGTAAACATACTAAATCCATAACAAAGTCTTTACCATACATGGTCAAAGGACAACTCATACACACCAAAGATGTATTTACCGACCCTGAAGCAGGAGTCTCAATAACCATTTCAGCACCCATCAAAGTTAACGCAAGATTCAAACGCTTCGCGCACTCAGACGAAATAAACGAATGAGTCGCTCCCGTATCAATAACAGCAACTAAAGGTGTACTATTAATAAAGCATGTACCTTTAATCAAACGGTCTGCATTCGTAGTTTGAGTTCCCGCCAATGCAAACACCTTTCCGTCCGCTTGAGCTTGTTTCGGCTTAGTACACTTAGTACTAATGTGACCCACTTCTCCACAATTATAGCACTTTACCATATTCCTTCTACAATCTGTAGCAACATGCCCAAGACCTCCACAGTTAGCACATTTCGCTTCCGTCTTCCTACAATCAAACGACTTATGACCCATTCCACCCCACTTGAAACACTTTACGGGACCAGAACCTCCTCCTCCAGACCTCCTATCAAAGTTTCCCCTATGCTTGCCCTTATCAACGGGTGTCACATAAGGTCCACTTCTAGCTTATTGCTTTCCCTTCCTCTCATTCAAACTTTTGTAATGTGTAGAACGAGCCTTACTATCTTCCTCGAAGATTCTACAACATTCCGTCAAATCCGCAAACCTCCTTATCCTTTGATATCCCACAGCTTGCTTAATCTCCGGACGCAAACCATTCTCATACTTAATACACTTCGAGAACTCAGCAGTAATCGCAGCATAATGAGGATGGAATTGAACCAACTCCACAAATTTAGCAGTATAGTCCACCACAGACATACTACCTTGTTTCAATTCAAGAAATTCCATCTCCTTCTTTCCCTTCACACTCTCAGGGTAATACTTCCTCAAGAATTCAGTACGAAATAAGTTCCAAGTTACCTCTTCATCATCCACTTCAAGAACTTCACGTATACCGACCCACCAATCGTCGGCTTCTTCCTTCAGCATGTGAGATCCAAGCCTCACCTTATTCTCCTCCGCACAGTCCATAACTCTGAAGATTCTTTCAATCTCTTTCAACCAATTTTGACCTCCATCGGGATCAAATTTTCCTTTGAAAACCAGTGGTTGATTCTTCCTGAACTCGTCATTAGCGTTCACGTTCGGAGCACCTTGCACCGCCCTAGCCATTGATTACAAAGCCGCAGCCATCGCATTGTCATTTCTACCCGACATATTCTAATTATTCCCAAAAGTAACAACAAGGTTAAACAACAGTTCAACCCACACAACAACGAGACAGACACGACTGACTCAACATTGGCTCTGATACCACTTAATGTAACACCCCCTTTCTATACCCCCAATTAATCAATTAGGCACGTATACAAAATTTGATCAAAGTATAATTAAAATACAATGGCATAAAAAGGTGTGTCACATTATACTTGAAATTAAAACATACAACACCTGCTCAACAAATGATATGCAACAGTGGGGTAACTTTCAAACAACAAAGGATCTCAATCCTTATACCCAGATCTCAATATTTAGAATAAAAGCGGAAACATCTAAAATATTGAATAACAACCACATATATACATCAACATATATATATACATCATCCTGTATGAATCACAAGCAACATCATGTTTATATACACAACTTCATCAGCAAGGTACATATGCAAATGTATCACAAAAAGATCAAAACGTCCTAGCTACCCGGTGCTACATATCAGAGCCAACCGACCAACAAGGAAAATGAAGACACGCTTCACAAAAAGACCGCCAGATACCTAATCTGCAATGCCTCATAGAGCATTATAAAACAGCAGAAGGGAGAGAAATATTATCATAATAACAATGCATATAATTATGTACCACAACATAAACATATAACACATATTCTCACCACAACTCATCATATATCACAATATAGATATATCATCAAGCATATTCATTATGCATACATTCACCATTATCATCATTCCACATGGGCACACACATACTTGTTCATTCAACAATGCATCATTATAAGATACAGTTTATATCATTTCCCATAAACATACATATATCAATGTTTATTCATCAATGCACAAATACAAAGATGATCAATGCAACTCATAGAGACCGACTCTCGACTCTATGCAGATGCATGCGGTACCGACTCATCACCCGAGCTCAATTGAAGAACTCAATGGAAATATCCTCCCTGCCGGGCCTACGATATTTCCCCATCGCTCATACCATCATGGCATCCGATGTTTCTGGATTGTTCACGCAGACACAATCCGATTGCTCAAACCCCACAAGGGCACACAATCATTCTGAAGATTCCCACAGAATCAAGTGTAACTCATCGCAACGATTACACCCATTGACTACGCAATGTTCAGAGGATCCTCAAATGATCATTTGTGTAATCAATCACTCACGCCCAACAGGGACGCGATATTACACCCGATTCTCCACGAATCGCGACACATGAATGCATGTCATGATGTTTCTCCTACAAAATGACCACATACACTCATGCAATGCACACATATTTCACAATATAGTCATGCATTCATCACATATAATCACATACAATCTATATACATTCACATCAATGCACTATTGTATGATTCACATTCAAACACACAGTCAAAATGGTAAAAGTCGCTAAATAGGACTATTCCCGACTTTCCGACATAATTAAATCGGCCAACAATCTCAAAACCCATTTTTATAAGAAAGAACGTTTCATAAGCTTTCCAACGGTATAAAGAACGTCCCGATCCGAGTTACGGATCAAAAGTTACGGAATTTAGAAAACAGAAAAATTTGTGAAGTCCCAGACCGTGCTGAGCGGGCATACGAGCGCGCTGAGCGGGCTCGCTACTGCCTGTAACGGTTACATTTTTCCCAGAGTGCGCTGAGCGGGCACCTGCGCGCTGAGCGGGCTCTGCGATTTTCAGAAAAATTCCTCTTCGCAAATCCACCCCAAAAATCCCATTTTTCACCCAAATTCAATTCTAACAGCAAAACAAACATCAACGATTATTCATACACACAGTGTGATCATACAATACAGTTTATATCGATTTTCGACCGTAAAATCATCGATTCCGAATCATCTTATCGTTTTCGACCTAAAACTCCAAAAACCATGGAAAACAAGAAAACATCCAAGCAACTCATACATAATGATACACATTGATAAGATAATAAGATTTCGCACCCTTACCCGATTTCTCGATTCTTGAAAGCTTGATCTTGATGATTTGTAGCTTTTTCTTCTTTTCTCTTCTCTTTTTCTCCCTTGCTCTCTTTTCTCTCTTTTTCTTTCTAACTTTCTATTTCTATTCTTTTTCTTTCTTTCTTATACTTTTCTTTCTTTCTATTTCTTTATATTTTCTCAAAATATCTACTAACTAACTAACTATCATTAAATGTGAAACATCTAAAATACCCTCCATTCTAATATTCCCCGCAAACTCTCAAAAACGGTAAAATCACATAATATGCAAACATAACATATTAACACACCAATATCACTATTAAAATAATTTATCACCCAATTAAAATAAAAGACTCAAGAATAATGGAATAATCAAAATCGGGGCGTTACAGTGCTCCCCATCGAAGTAGAGATCCCATCAATCCGGGTATTGATGGAAGCTAAGCTAACAGAAGCTGAATGGTGTCAAAGCCGACACGACGAACTGAATCTGATCGAAGAAAAGAGAATAACGGCACTATGCCATGGTTAGTTGTATCAACAGAGAATGAAGAAGGCGTTTGACAAAAAGGTCCGACCCCGCATCTTCAGGAAAGGAGACCTTGTGCTCAAGAAGATACAATCATTTCTCACTGATTCTCAGGGCAAATGGACTCCGAATTATGATGGCCCCTATGTGGTCACGAAAGCTTTCTCAGGCGGCCCCTTGAGACTCGCAACCATGGACGGAGAGGAATTTGCCTACCCCACGAATGTTGATGTAGTCAAGAAATACTTCGCCTAAACTAAAAAAAAAACGTCTCGGTGGATTGAAAACCCGAAAGGGCGGTCCAGGCAAAAGTTAGAGACATAAAAAAAATCATCCCGATGGATTGGAAACATCATAGTACAATCCAGGCAAAAATTAGGGATAATGGCAAGTAACTATGTTCAACGGAGGCAAGTCCCTCAGCAGCAGCAGTTACATCATCCGTCAGAAAACTCCAGTCAAGGTCATCTTCGACAGAAGCTCAGGATGCCCCGAATTCAAAGTTGGTAGAAGGATAGCGGTCGTTATGTTTCAACATAGCCCTTTTCCCTGTAAATTACCATTTTTTAACTTTGTAAATACTCTTTGGGTCACGCGTTTGGCTGATCTCCATCTTATCAATAAAATTTGAGCCCTTGTGCTTTTGTTTGTAATTCTTATTTGTTTTAGCTTTACAGAACGACATTTTAACATGATTAACGATTCTTGAAAAAAAACAAAAATGAATTTACTTTTTAAAACTTTTTCTGCTTTTTAATAAAGATGACAATTTCTTTTGACTGTTGAACATCAGAAGAACATCGGTCGCTTCTCCAGAAGTAATCGAACCTCAAAGTGCAGACTCAAAGTACTCCTTCTAAGCCAGTACGCCTGAACGAAGGATCAGCTGTATCAGATGTGGCTTTCCCATCTGATACCCATCGGTCGAGTTCTCATCTCCTAAGCCCGACCAACTTAGTTCCCCGCGAGGACTGCTTCTCCTAGGCAAGGTAGAATTGCTACTTATTGGACCAACGGTACTTCTCCGCCCCACGATGGCCGAGTATCCAGTCATGTTCATCTTTTAGTTTGTGTGTCGCGTCAGTTTTGTCAACATATACATACATACATCATGCATTATTGATTTGCATTCACATTTCATATTGCATCACTATCACTCTAGTCGGTCTTGTCCCCTAGTGATAGAAGTTCTCTCAATCGAGTTGTCAGTTCTTGCCTTGTCAGGAAACGCTGCGTTTGAACAACCTCGCCTCCAGTTTATTTCTGGAAGGAAGTTGGCCCTTGACCACTTTGATAACTTGAACCTCTGAAAAACCAGAGGAACTTTCAGTCAGCATCACTCTTCGCCATTGAAGATGATATCCTTGCTTTCCCAGATTAAAGAAAATCCACAGAGAACGCCTCGTAATCAGAGATTCGGCAGCATGCCAGTTTCGCTCTGAAAAGATCGCTGATGAAAAGGTCCTCGGCACCTCAAAATTGGACCCCATCATATGGCATTTCTCCGGGAAGATCCCGAGAAAAGTATGATGTAAGATCCCACGCAGAAGCAGCCTCTCAAGAGACTCACTTTCCCCAGATAGAGTCGGCAAATGGCATCTCCAACAGAGAAGTTTGTGCAACTTTACAACTCAGACAACTGGTTTCACCAGCAGGTCTGACATCAAATTTTTTGTTTTTCTCCATCAAATGGCATCTCCCCAGGAAAATTCGGCGAGAAGTTTGAGGAAAACCGCTACGAATAGCGTTCCTTATCAATAAAGTTTATTGACAAAAGAAACTAAGACCAGTTCCTTGGTAGGAAACCAGGATCGAGGGGAAGTTTATTTTAGAAACCGAGACCAGTTCCTTGGTAGGAAACCAGGATCGAGGGGAAGTTTAATTTAGCAACTAAGACCAGGTCCTTGGTAGGAAACCAGGATCGAGGGGAAGTTTACTTCAGAAACTGAGACCAGTTCCTTGGTAGGAAACCAGGATCGAGGGGAAGTTGACAAAAGAAACTAAGACCAGTTCCTTGGTAGGAAACCAGGATCGAGGAGAGGTTTATTTCAAAAGAAAACTGAGACCAGCTCCTTGGCTGAAGACCAGGATCGAGGGGAAGTTTACCTTTTCTAAGCATCATTGCTTAGCTAAAGAAGATGAATGCGTAAGCTACCATTTAAAACCACCATCAAAATTTCGGGTATTCTGATATTTAATCCTCTTGCACCCCGAATGCCCGAATACCTTCGTCATTCACACCTTCGGGTCCAAGAAGATTAAATAGGGGCATATGTCATACCCCAAATTTTGACCACTAAGATTTCCCATCATTGTGAAAATCATTATCACAATATGGAGGAACCATCATACTTCATCAGTCTCCCCAAAGATGGGTGAGCATCCACTACAATCAAAATTAGGGTTTCAAGCCCTCTCAGAGCCTTAGACAAAGGATTAATCAAGGAATGACATGATCTTCAACTTGTCTAACCTCTCAAACATCCACAATGGATCAAGAGGACTCCCACTTCAAGGATCAAGCACAAGGTTGCTCCCTTCTAGGTGGATCAAGTCTCAAGATCGACAGTGTCACCAAATTAGGGTTTTGGTCGACCAGGGCCTCCAGATGGAAATTTTTCATCTGGGCACAAGCCAATGATCCAAAACATAACCTAATATACTTCATGGGACCTCATGGACCCAATCATCAAGTCAATTTTGCCTCAGGGGACGCATTCATCAAAAATCAGGAATTAGGGTTTCTTGACCTAATTCACCCCTAAGTTGACTTTTAGGGCAAATCATGAGCCAAGAGCTCAAGAGAGGGTTTGAGGGTCTCTAATGAACTATATTAATCCATTTGGAACAGTGGATTAATCTAAGAAGCTTGAGCAACAAGTCTCAATTTCATCTGCACCACAATTAGGGTTTCGCAAGGAAAGTCAACTGTAACTTTGACTTTTGACCAAGACATGCTCCCAAGCCCTAAGATATGATTCAATATACCCTATGACACCCATGGAACATGTGCACCAAGTTTGATTTAGGTCAAGGGCATGATTTCATGAAGAATTGCACAGTTTGGAATTCATCTGATAAAAGTCAACTGTGCACAAAAGTCAACTTTGACTTTTTGAAATTTTTCACCAAAATAGATTTTTAAACCTAAAATGATGTTAATGTATGATTTGAATCATCATTCATCAAGAAAAATTAAAGAAAGTGGGATAACTTGTAAAAGGGGTAACCATAAAAACTTAGAAAATTTTTTAAGTTATGGAAAAAGTGACACTAATGTGCCAACTTTGAAGGACCATAACTCCTAAACCACAAGGCCATTGTTCCCCATTCAAAGCTTGATTTGTAGATCTCATTGCCCTCTACAAAAGCTTCATACTGACCTATGTCCAAATTCCTCATGGATTTTGAGTTATGGAGTGATCAAAATCAAGAAAAGTCACTTTGTTCCAACACTTAGTGAAAATTTCACTAAGTCAGATTTTACCTTACTTTTTGCCAAATGTAGGGGGATTTTTCACTTGGATTCAAAAGATATCAAAACCAAACATGTTCAAACAGTTTTTGTATCATGTAAGGGCTTTCCAAAATGGCCAAGAACATTACCAAATTCAATTTGAGTCATGAGATATGACATTGGCAAGTTGCCTTGCTGAAATCTGCCAAGGCAAGGCAGATTTTTACACTTTTGGTCGATTTTCCAAAATCAGCCAAATCCAAAAGCTCCTATCCACTTGGACACCTCTGAGGATTGAATCTAAAGGGGACAATCACTAAGCCAAGCCTCCAAAGTCTTTGGAACAAGAAATAGCATGTTGAACCTAGAATTGCCAAAATAGGGACAAGACTCCAATTTTGGATTGGAGCATCAGCATTCAATGGAAGCATCAAGGTGGCATGGACTGAGCCATTCTCAACTGAATTCAGTCAAGACTTATCCAAGACCAAGAGAACCAGCAGCCTGTGCCCTAACCTCTAGTCAATGGCTAGAGGAGACTTGGATTTTCATTTGCCAACATTCGCCAAACCTACTCAGCAGTTGTCATTCACTATTCCTTGCAAAACAAACTTGCTCTACTATAAATAGAGCTCAATTGTGATCAGTTTGAGTACACCAAAGCCATCAAACAGATGCTTTACTCAAAATCTCTTCTTTCACTCCAATTTTTCCTTCCAAAGCAAGTCACTATCGGGTTTTGAGTTTGAGAGCTTTTCCAATCAAACCAATCACACACACACCTCATATACATCATATAGAAGTGATCCAAACACTCACATAACATCTGGAACACAGATTTCACAAAATCACCAGCTAATTGCTCAAGTTCTTGACAGATTTGCAGTTGGGGTACCATCTCAAGTTCCAGATCATTTCAATCCATTCCAAGCATTCATACACACTCCATGGCACCTAGGGAAGCTATCCAGATCATTGGAACCTAGTTGTAACACCTCCAACACAAATCACGATCACCAGCTGCAAGTGGTAAGCATGAGCTCTTCTAACTCTATGATCCATGCAATTTTTGCTGCACAATAATTTGGCCATATGTTCATAATCATGCATGGAATGTTTCCCCTCAATTAATTGCATTGTTTGAATCGTGTATCAAAAATCCCAGCCTTCATGCAGAATCTAGGGTTCTTGAGGATTTTTCGTGATTTCTTGTTTTATGCTTAATTTAAATGAAATTAATTGCCATAGACATGATCGTGAGGTTAAAACGAGTTGATTGGTATGTGGATTACCTGATATGATCAAGTATTCAGTGAGAATGAAGAGAAAATGCAAATCTGGGCAAACCCAGAACACACGCGTGTTCTTGGTGTGTTCTTGGCGCCATTTTTTGAAAATTCAAATATTTGAATTTTGTGATTTTATTTAATTGATTCAAAAATTAATTTCTCTCTGAGTTTTAATGATTTTGAGTTGATTCTTTTTTTAATAATTCACAAAAATGTTAAAATATTTTATTTTCCCAAAAAATCCCAAAAATATTATTTATTTTATATAATTGATATTTTTGTAAAGAATTAATGTTTTAATTGTTTTTGACATTTAAAATATTTTTTCCACCTTGATTTTGCAACTTTTAATGCCTTCTAATTATTTTGTAGGTCAATACTTAATTTTTGAAGCATTAATCCAAGATCACAATTTGTTTTTCATATGTTAAACAATTTTGATCATTTTAATTGAATTTTTATTCAATTAAAACACATTTTGAAAACAAATTAGGGTTTTGGATTAATTAAACCCTCATAAATCATTTTAAACACCTTTGGGCATAATAGAGTGTAAGACCCAACCCTTTGTAAATACAACCTATTTTGGGCCTCACTTATTGTATAAGTCCCTCTGTACATTTTTAAATTCGGCACGATCGTCGCTAGTTTAAAAATAAACCATCTGGGCCTCTCCTTGAGCTATAAGACCCATTCAAAACTTTTGGGCCTCTATTAGAGTGTAAGACCCAATCCCCTTTTAACCAAAATAATTTTGGGCCTCACTTATTGTATAAGTCCCTCTGCGTTAAAAGAAAACCTCGGCGCGATCGCCATTTTTAACGAAAAACCATCTGGGCCTACCCTCGTGTTATAAGCCTCACTCTTTTTCTTTAAAACTTTTTGGGCCTCTTGAGAGAGTGTAAGACCCATCCCTTTGTACAGAAAACCTTTTTGGGCCTCAGTCACTTGTATAAGCCCTTGTGTACAAATTTAACAGTGCGCTCACTGATAAAACTCTGGGCCTCTCCTTGAGCTGTAAGCCCCAAATCTTTCTTTTTCAAAGCATTTTCTCCTTTGATTTTGAAATATACTGTTGTTTTCAGTCTTTCTTTGTTGAACAACTAACCAAACAGCATGGAAGCTCTACAACCGAGTAAGTGTTTATATGCTTTCATTTACCGCTTTCATATACATATAACTGTATTGTGGGGATGTTTCGCTGTAAGTCTTCTTTCATAAACTCATATCAACTGTGTAATAATAGTATAGATATTTAGAGTTTCCCCGGCAACTACGTCTAGCACTAAGCCTGTTGATTACTCTTAAATAGTCAAAACTAGATCCCCATAGGATTACCAGACACAGTCTTCCCTCCTCTTGGGGTTAAACAATATGGAGATATGAAAGGCAGCATTCTCGGTGAACCCTTTCATAGACTGTCACTCATAGAAGTTGTCAAGAAACTCTATTCCCCAGAGATGATCTCTTCTCCGTGAATTGCATCTCTTGAGTTTCTTCCAAATTCTCGGACTTTCCTGGCTTGATCTATTCCTCGTGAATAGCCTGTCTTGAATTTCTCGGGGTTTGGGGACCCACAGGCTTCTTAAAAGCACTTGTCAAGAAACTCTACTCCCCAGAGATGATCTTTTCTCCGTGAATGGTATCTCTTGAGTTTCTTCCAAATTCTCGAACTTTCCTGGCTTGATCTATTCCTCCTGAATAGCCTGTCTTGAATTTCTCGGGGTTTGGGGACCCATCGGCTTCTTAAAAGCATCGGCCTCCTCTTGGGCATCGTACAAGGACCCACAGGCTTCCTAAAAGCAACCCCGCCTCCTCTTGGGCTTAGTACAAGGACCCGTCGGCTTCTTCTAAGTATTCACAGCCTCCTCTTAGGCTTCGTATAATGATCTCTTCCTCCAAGAATGATAGGCTCCTCTTGGGCTTCGTATAAGGACCACTCGGCTTCTTAAAAGTTTCCAGCCTCCTCTTGGGCTTCGTACAAATTGTCCCGACGACCTCCTTGAGATATAGGAACAGAACTTAGTCATCTTCATAAACACAGTCCTTTCAAAGAGTCTACTACTGTTTCTCAAAGCATAGTACAAAAGATGAAACTCTAGACACGGACAGTCTAATATCCTTGAGTCTCAAAGACATTCTCAAGTGACCCCTTCGTTAAATAGGAAGAAAACCCGTAGACTCTGACAGTCTCGATACCCTTCGAATTTCCCACTTCCTTAAAGAACAGGAAATATCCCTGATCCTCGAATCAAATCCCTGAGGGCCAACATTACTCATATAAGAACTGATTTTCTCTTTAAATCAGCATACTGGACCTGTCACTCAACTGAAACAGTAACCATAGCCTCCTCTTGGGCTTTGTACAATGATTCTCCCCAGCGGAGTCAAACAACGTTTAGCCTCTCTCTCGGGCTTTGTACGAGACACATAAGAGACTCCCTCGTTGAGTCAATCACCCCTTCCACCTCCATCTCGGGCTTTATACGAGATACAAAAAGGTTCTTATTGAGCCAAACAAATTTTAGCCTCCATCTCGGGCTTTGTACGAGATACAAAAAACTCTCTTGTTGAGTCAAATAGCCTCCATCTCGAGCTTTATACGAGATACCAAAAGACTCTATCGTCGAGTCAAAAACCTTTTAGCCTCTCTCTCAGGCTTTGTACGAGACAAATAATAGCCTCCTCTTAGGCTTTGTATAAGAAAATCACTGGTTGATCCAATCAACCTTTTAGCATCAAAGTTGTGCCTCGTTCACAGTACGCAAACATCAACAACTCCTTCCCCTTCATCTAATTGCTGTAAGCCGCAAGCCTCTGGATCATCTATATCCATGCCACTGTCCCTCTTTTAGCATGAGAAATTCCTAAGGAAAGATAGCATTGCTCTACACTAAGTTAAAGTCTTCTCCTTTAGGTTGGAAATCCCCTATAAAGGAAATTATGGCATTGCCGGATTCACACATCCCGGTTAAAGTAATTCTCCTTTATTATTGAAATATGCTTTATTATTTCATTATCAGTAACACAGTACAAAGAGGTATTTATAGAATATGAATTACACTAGAAAATAGGGGTAATTATTCTCCCTATAAATGTTAATCCTAAATAAGGTAAAAATTGAATAATACAGTTGATTACTATTAATTACAATATATATACAGTCATAATTAGTTGTACAACAGAATTTCAACACTCCCCCTCAAGCTGGCATGAATATATCGTTCATAGCAAGCTTGCACACCATGTTATCAAAAAGTCTCTTTGGAAGACTCTTTGTGAGCACATCTGCTACTTGACTTTTGGTGGGTATGTAGGACATACAAATCTCACCACTGTTAATTTTTTCTTTGATGAAATGCTTGTCCACTTCAACATGCTTCGTCCTGTCATGTAGGACAGGATTATGGGCAATAGAAATAGCAACCTTATTATCGCAGTAAACTTTAATTGGAGTTGGACCAAAAAACTTCAATTCTTCCATGAATTTTTTTATCCATAATACTTCACAAAAACCATGGGCCACAGATCGGAATTCAGCTTCTGCACTGCTCCTGGCTACAACATTTTGTTTTTTGCTCCTCCATGTTACTAGATTTCCACCTATAAAGGTACAATATCCCGAGGTAGACCTTCTATCATTTATATTACCTGCCCAATCAGCATCTGTATAGGCTTCAATCTGTATATGCCCTCTATTTCTGAATATCAACCCCTTTCTAGGAGTACCTTTCAAGTATCTTAATATTCTGAAAATAGCTTCAAAGTGGGCTGCCCCTGGTGCATGCATAAATTGGCTTATTACACTCATTGCAAAGGCTATATCTGGCCTTGTATGTGACAGATAAATTAGTCTTCCAGCTAATCGTTGATAGCGTTCTCTATCTACTATTTCATCTTCAGCAACTGACTTTAGTTTCACATTAGGATCCATTGGTGTTTCTACTGCTTTACACCCTGTCATCCCTGTTTCTGCGAGTAAATGGAGTATATACTTGCGCTGGTTGAGAAAAATTCCTTCTTTAGATCTTGCGAACTCCATCCCAAGAAAGTATTTTAACTTTCCAAGATCCTTGATATCAAACTCAGCCTCAAGTTTTCTCTTCAAATCACTAATTGCTTTAACGTCATCCCCTGTAATAATAATGTCATCAACATACACTATTAAGATAGCAATCTTACCTTCACATGAGTGTTTAAAGAACATAGTGTGATCTGCTTGACTTTGGGTGAAGCCATGTCTCTTAACAACACTTCCAAATCTCTCAAACCAGGCCCTTGGCGATTGTTTCAATCCATATAAGGATTTTCTCAATCTGCAGACTTTGTTTCTTCCAAGATTTTTTTCAAATCCAGGAGGTAAACTCATATATACTTCTTCATGTAATTCACCATTTAAGAAGGCATTTTTAACATCATATTGATATAGTGTCCAGTTGAAGTTTACTGCAAGAGAGAGAAGAATTCTGATGGAGTTGATCTTAGCAACCGGAGCAAAAGTCTCTTGGTAATCAATACCATGAGTTTGAGTAAATCCTTTTGCTACTAATCTCGCCTTGTGTCTTTCC
The DNA here is from genome assembly GCA_022829125.1 of Lathyrus tuberosus. Taxonomy (NCBI): domain Eukaryota; kingdom Viridiplantae; phylum Streptophyta; class Magnoliopsida; order Fabales; family Fabaceae; genus Lathyrus; species Lathyrus tuberosus. The sequence continues at coordinate 6,281,739 of JALAZF010000321.1, forward strand.
ACACTTCCAGCAGCCTTACATTTCACTGTAAAGACCCACTTACAACCTACTGCCTTTTTATCTTGTGGTAGATCAGTGATACTCTAAGTATTACTTTTGTTTAGAGCATCCATCTCTTCTTTCACCGCTAATTTCCAATTCGGATCACTTAATGCTTCCTGAATAGTTCTGGGCACAAACAAATTAGAAATCCTAGACACATATGCCTTATGGGTGTGTGATAGTTTGTCATATGACAAGTAATTAGACATAGGATGTTTAGTGCACATACGAGAACCTTTCCTCTCAGCAATTGGGACATTGAGGTCAGGAATATTTTTTCTCACAGAAATTGGAAGATTAATATCAGGAAAAGACAAATCAGGTAAATCATTGGATGAGTAAGAAGGATTACCAGATAAAGAAGTAGAAGGCAGATTATCGGTAGGACCTTCACTTGGTAAATCAGATTGGATTTCTACCGGAGAGACAATAGGCCTTGCACCACCTTTGTGGAATTTTTTTCGAACATATACTTTAATTTCACGATTATCATCCTTAATCAGTGTTTCTCCCCCTGTTTCAGATTCTCTTATCTTGGCACTTGGGTGATTAGTAATCACAATATCATCTAGAGCAGGCAAGGTTTCCCAAAAATTATCTTCTTTATTATTACATTGACTCTCCCCCTGAAGAGAATTTTTAAAAAAAGGTTGATTTTCAAGAAAGTGAACATCCATGCTTTCAAAAAATTTCTTTGTAACTGGGTTAAAACATTTGTATCCCTTTTTGTTGGAAACATAGCCAAGAAAAACACATTTTTCAGCTTTAGGATCCAATTTAGAACGAAAAACATTGGGGATGTAAACATAACAGAGACAACCAAAAACTTTACGGGGAAGATCCGTAATAATACGAGATGTAGGAAAATTGTTTTGTAACACTTGTACAGGACTTTCATATTGTAACACCCGAGATGGCATTCGATTGATGAGGTGACAAGCAGTTAATAAAGCATTTCCCCAAAGATACTTAGGTACATTCATAGAAAACATAATATCTCTCGTAACTTCGAGGAGATGTCTATTTTTTCTTTCAGCAATACCATTTTGTTGCGGAGTATCGCGACAAGTGGATTGATGAATTATCCCCTTAGTTACAAGGAATGTACTTAAATATTTGTTGAAATATTCAGTGCCATTGTCAGAACTTAGAATGCCAATCTTGGTTTGAAATTGATTGTTAATCATGTTAAAAAAATCTTGAAATCTTTGTTCAACTTCTGATTTTTTCTCCATGAGATAAACCCAACACAGCCGTGTATGATCATCAATAAATGTCACAAACCATTTTTTTCCAGACATAGTTTTAATTTTTGAAGGACCCCAAACATCACTATGAATTAAATAAAAAGGTTTGGAAGCAGAATATACTTTTGATTTAAAAGACACACGATGATCTTTAGCTAAGTGACAAGCTTCACAATGAAATTGTGAGGAATTTATTTCTTTTGAAAAGCAGGAAATAAATGCTTAAGATACGAAAAACTAGGGTGGCCTAATCTTTTATGCCATAACATAACTTGATTTGAAACAGGAGATGAGCTTGTACTATTTGAACCGAAAAACGCTGTATTGCCAAACTGAATTCCATCAAGGTAGTACAGTCCATTCATCTCTCTAGCAGTTCCAATCGTCTTCCCCGAGTTCTGGTCCTAAAAAACATAAGTAGAAGGACGAAAAAGAACAGAACAATTAGTGTCCTTAGACAATTTATGAACAGATAGAAGATTACAAGCGAATTTAGGAACATGTAAAACATATTGCAAAGTGATTTGCTCTGAAATTTTTATGCTACCTTTGCCTGCAATACTTGAGTAACTACCATCAGCTATCCTAACTTTTTCAAAACCTGAACTAGGAAAATAGGAACTGAATAGATGAGAGTAATTAGTCATGTGTTCAGATGCCCCTGAATCTATTATCCAAGGGTTAGAGTGGTTGTAGGCAGATAGTGCCCAAGAATCCTTACATGTTTGTGCCACAGTTCCAGTAGGAATATTAAGAGATGAATTGAGCTTTAGAAACTTAAGAAGGTTATCCATTTTCTCCTTCGTACATGGAGACGAATCAGCCTCATTGGCTGTAGGCATGGGACGGTCACCGAACTTACCAGCCTTGCCATGGTTTGGTCGTCCATGTAGTTTGTAGCAAGTTTCCCGAGTGTGGCGATTGCGACCACAATAGTCACAGAATAAATGAGTCTTATCTCTACCTTGTTGATTAGGAAGTGGTTTACGATTGACATGGGGAATTGCCAAGGCAGATCCTTCAACTAGTGGAGGGACAACTGCTGTATTTTTACCAAGCATCACTTATTGACGACTCTCTTCGCGACGTACTTCTGAAAAAACTTCACTAATTTGAGGGATGGGATTTCTGCCTAAATTACGGCCACGAACCTCATCAAAATCAACATTTAAACCTGCAAGGAACTTGAAAACACGACTAGTATCCACCATCTTCTTGTAATGTTTGTTGTCGGCAGGTGATTTCCACTCATACTCATTGAAAAGGTCCAAATCTTGCCAAATACGTTTGAGACAATTGAAGTATTTGGTGACTGAATCTTCACCTTGCCGAATTTCTCCCAGTTTGAGAGTTAATTCATAGATTTGGGATTGATTTTCCAAATCAGAGTACATTTGGGAGACACCTTCCCAGAGTTCTTTTGCAGTATCATAACAGAGATAATTTGCACCTATCTCTTCATCCATGGAGTTGACTAACCATGTCATGAACATGGAGTTTTCAGCATCCCATGTATCATAATCTGTACCTGCCTTGTCTGGTTATTTTTTGTCACCAGTGATGTAGCCAATCTTTCCTCTCCCCCTGAGATACATACGAACGGATTGCGACCATCGAAGATAATTACCACCGTTCAGCCGAATTGTTGTGATCTGAACAGGGTGGTTTTCATGGTACGTCCGGACTAATTGAGGTGTTTCAGGTTTGGGTGAGGAATTTTTGGGTGAAAGTGAGGACTCAGTGTCAGACATTATGTGGGATGAAAAAAGTCAAACAATGCGGAAGCAAAAACAAACCCCTAAAGGATTCTTTTTGCTACTGATACCATATTGAAATATGCTTTATTATTTCATTATCAGTAACACAGTACAAAGAGGTATTTATAGAATATGAATTACACTAGAAAATAGGGGTAATTATTCTCCCTATAAATGCTAATCCTAAATAAGGTAAAAATTGAATAATACAGTTGATTACTATTAATTACAATATAAATCCAGTCATAATTAGCTGTACAAGAGAATTTCAACATTTATAAACAGTTGTGACAGACAAAACCCATCTTTAGAGATGACAAATTCTCTCTAAAGTCAACACCCTTTTAGCTTCATATCTTGGGCTTTGAACAAGATACAAATAGACTCTTTAGCTTCACATCTTGGGCTTTGAACAAGATACAAACTACCTTTCGCTTCACGTCTTGGGCTTTGAACAAGACACCAAAACAACCATTTCCTCCCATAGAATAGGAGGAACTACGAACGCTCTGATTTCCCTGTTTCGGTAAACGGGAACACGTAGGCATAAGATTGAAAGAAAAAATCTTAGCGAGCACACTAAACAAAAACCCAAAATCCCATACTCTCACATATCTATCAAGAAGCATCCATCCTAACATCTAAACCTCCCACCACTTTTAAAAAAATAAACCCGATAGAGACCCCGAATCTTTGTAGCATCTGTAACCTAACAGACCGCTGTTTAAACTCAGTTTGCAAGCAGGGTTAATTGGAGACATCTATTTCCCTTCCTTCATCAGCTTTAATAGGATAAAAAATGAATCGAGCTGTAGGCACCAAAGAGCGATAGCGCTTCGCAACCGCGTCCAAAATCGCTCGCTACACATTCGACCGGCCATGTCTGGTCATCCCAGTAGCTATTTTATGGGTTGATCTGTTCGAACCACGATTGCGTGGGCCAGGAAGTAGTGTCTTAACCTTCTGGATGCGTTGATGAGGGCCAGAGCCACTTTCTCTATCTATTGGTATCTTAACTTTGGACCTTGCAGCGCTTTGCTCGTGAAGTATATGGGCTTCTGCCCGTCAGGTGTCTCGCGGATGAGAGCGGCGCTCATCGCTTCGGTTTCTACGGCAAGGTACAGGCACAACATTTCGCCATTGTCCGGCCGGGAGAGGACTGGTGGCTCTGATAGTGCCCGTTTCAGATGGAGAAGGGCATTATCACATTCCTCGGTCCATTCGAATGATGCCTCCTTGCGGAGGAGTTTGAAGAATGGTAGGGAGTGTTGGGCAGATTTGGCCACGAAGCGAGATAACGACGCGAGCATCCCATTGAGGGACTGTATGGACTTCTTTGACTTGGGCGTAGAAAACTCAGAGAATGCTCGACACTTATCGGGATTGGCTTCGATTCCTCGTTCGTTAAGTAGAAACCGAGGAACTTGCCTACCCGGACACTGAACGTGCACTTCTCCGGGTTAAAACGCATTTTGTATTTCCTGGCCTGTTCGAAGACCTTTCTCAAATGGGCAGTATGATCGGTTTCCTCATGGGATTTTACGATCATGTCGTCCATGTAGACTTCGAGCATGTCGCCTATTTCTCCCCGGAAGACCTTGTTCATCATTCTTTGGTAGGTTGCTCCGGCATTCTTCAGGCCGAAGGGCATTACGTTGTAGTAATAGTTGCCCGATTCGGTCATGAAGGCCGTATATTTTTTGTCGGTCATTGCCATTGGAATTTGATTATAGCTTCAGTAGGCGTCCATGAACGATAAAAGTTTAAAACCAGCAGAATTATCAACAAGTTTATCAATATTGGGGAGGGGATAGGCATCTTTCGGGCATGCCTTATTGAGATCGGTGTAATCAATGCACATTCGCCATTTTCCATTAGATTTTTTAACGAGTACAACGTTGGACAACCAAGTGGTGTACTTGGCCTCTGAAATAAATTTGGCCTCGAGGAGGTCCTTTACAGCTTTTTCAGCAGCCTCCGTTTTCTCCGGAGACTGCTTTCTCCTACGTTGTGCTACGGCCTTGACGGCCGGGTCAATTGTCAGCTGGTGGCAGGCGACGAATGGATCCAAGCCGGGTATTTCGGCGGCGCTCCATGCGAAGAGGTTGGCGTTCTCACGGACGCATGCTTTTAGCTGCTTCCTCGCGATGTCGGGCAGGTCTGCTCCAATATCCATTCCCCACTGAGGGTCGTCCCCGAACAGAACAATCTCGAAGTTACCATCCGGGATTAGGCACATCGGATGGGAGCTGCTGCTGGACGATGTAGACGGGTTGGCCGAAGCTGCTCCTTCCTCCTGTTGGTCTTCTTCGGGAAAGCGACTGTCGAGGTCGATGGAGTCGACCTGGGGCAGCGGCTTGGCTTCCTCGGAGCTGCTTGGCAACGCTGGCCTGCTCGACGTTTTTGGCTTAGACGCTATGGCGTTGACCCCCTTTGTGGCTGCTTCGAAACACCGTCGTGCAGCTTCGATGTCGCCGTGGAGGGTGGCGACCATTCCCTTTGAAGTGTAATACTTCATCTTCAGGTGGACTGTTGAAGGCACCGCTACCAACTCGGCCAGAGTTGGCATTCCGAATATGTACTGGTAAAGCGACGGGCAGTCGATCACCAAAAATTGCACCTTGACTGATCTGGCCGTCTCAGCTGATCCGAAGGTAACGATCAGTTCGACGTATCCCCAAGGCTTGGTCACTGATTCGTTAAACCCCTGCAAATCAGACCCTACGTAGGGGGTAAGGTGTGATTCGTCCAGCTGAAGTATTGCGAACAACTGGGAGTACATGATGTCGACTGAGCTGCTCTGGTTGACGAGGATTCTGCAAACGTCGAAGTTCGCCATTCGGGCCCTGACGAGCAAAGGTATGCTCGAGTTTTGGGATCCCTCGACGAGCTCTTCCCGGTAGAAGGAGATGGGGATGGAGCCCTTCTGGGCCTGATCAAGCATGGTCACCTTATTGGAGCTTGTGTTGATCAGATGCTCGAATTTTCGTTTCACGGAGCCCATCGTGACTTTGTTGAAGCCCCCGCCGGAGATAACCATGGCGGAGGGAAACGTCTCCCACGGGCTGTGGGCCTCGAAATAAGCAGGGGCGCAGAGCCCGTCTGGGATGTAGAAGTCCTCTGGTCGTGATATGGACATAGCGACCTGTATGTTAGTGTCTTCCGAGGAGGGTACTTCCTCCTCTATCTTCTTGGACTCCTGGGCGTCCTGCCGAGGAGTGTCCTTCTTCTTCGCGAACTGTTTCAGGTGCCCGTCCCTGATCAGTATTTCAATAGCATCCTTCAGTTGGATGCAGTCTTCTGTAGTGTGGTCGTGACTCTTGTGGAAACGGAAGTATTTTGATTTGTCCACGTTTGGTATGGCCGACAATTGTTTGGGGAAGAGGACCCTTTCCTGCTTGAATTCCGAATTGGCACATTCAGACAATATCTTCTCCTTGGAAACGGTCAGGGGGTGTAGTTGTGGAACCGCCCGAAGGGTCCTTTGCTGTCGCGGGGGTCCCGGGGACGATCCTCGCGCCTCCGTTCACCCCGACGAGATGTTGAGGCTTCCTCTCCTCTGGAGGTCTGAGCGTTCTCCTGATGGCGTGATGCTCGGACGTTGTAAGCCACAACCTTCTCTTCGTACTGAATGTGTGATTGGGCTTTGAGGAGGAGGGAGTCTAGGTTCCTCGGCGGTGCGAGGTCAACAGCTTTAGAAAACTCGGACTGCTTCTTCATTTCGTCCGTTGTAAGGACCTGGACTGCTTCTTTGTTGAACCTCTCGATATAAGCGCAGAGAGGTTCGTCCTTTCCTTGAATTATGGCTCCAAGGGAGGCCTCAGTCTTGGGATGATGGCGAGAAGCTGTGAAATGCCGTGAGAACATCCTGCCCAGTTGTCTCCATGAGGTTATGGACTCATCGGGCAGCTGCTTGTACCACGTCATCGCTCCCTTTCGGAGCGTGGTCGGAAATAACCGGCATTTGATAGTGCCCCATATGCCGCAGTAGTCCAATAGCGTATCGATGTTCTCGATGTGCTCGTCGGGGTCGGTGGTCCCGTCGTACGTGCCTAGTGACGGGGGCTTTTCCAGGTCTTTATGGAGGCGGGTAGCCAAGATTTCCTGGGACAATGGGCTGCGAGGCTCATCGTCGCTGCTGGAACTGGTGAATGATGGGGACCGAAGGGTGCGCTCGCGGTGGCGGTTCCTCTGGGGTGAAGGATAGTGGTTCCTTCGAGGAGAAGGTGAGCGGTTCCTTCGGGTAGAAGGTGAATGGGCCCGGCCTTTAGACTTGACCGGGGGAGATTGCTCGTTCCTTCGAGTCCTCTTGTTGCCGGGAGAGTGCTAGTTACGCAGGAAGACCTGGTCGCGCTTCTGGGCAGTGCGAGGATCAGGCTCTTGGCGCAATCTTCGGTCGATATCTCTCCGGGGATGCGGGTTCCTTGATCATCTCTGGTTCCTCCTCGGGGGAGGGGATCTTGGATGGTTGGACTCCTCTAACGCCCCGATCCTCTTGTTCTGCTGCAGGATCAGGGTGTTGGTTTTGTTGATCGCCTCCAGGAGGGCTGCCATGGCCAGGTCGGCGTTGGGCAGAATAGGAATGGGCTGGATGTCAAGTGGAGTCTGATCGTTGTTGCGGTCAACAGGAGTTGGGGAAGGAGAAGTTGTGGCTCCGTCCCTTATGAAACAGGCATCTTGGAGGAGAGATGATTGGCCGTCAACGTCAGCCTTGTTGACGGGGAGGACAGTGGTTTGGAGAGCATCCTTGGCGCGATCTTGAGAGGCCATGATGATAATGATCTTTGAAAATTGTTTTGATCTTCGGTTTCCGGGGAAAGAAAGATGGGGAGAACAATGATTCCCATAGACGGCGCCACTGATCGTGAAGGTTGGATCAGATCCTATAGAAGTGGGCCACCAAGTGCGTCTGGATGCTGATGGAGAGGAGGGGGTGTACCTACAAGGCACTCCGACGCTCAAGTAAGAAAGGGTCAGAGAAAAGGGGCAAGTACAAAGGATTAGTTCATAGGGTGAATATTGGATACCTGACCCTCTCAAGCGAGAGAGTTTATATAGAGCCCTCAGCGCGTAGCCAACGGTCCTATTTTTGGGGCGAAATAACCGTTTTCCCAAAGAATAGGTAACTACCCAAACTAGCAGTTATGTCGGGCAGGGTGCCCAAAACTAGCTGTTATGTCGGGCATAGGCACAGTTTCGGGCACCTGCCCATAGCCGTTCGGGGAGTGGACGAGCCGTGCGTAACGGGCATTGTTTCCGGGGAGGAGCGATGCAGTCCCTGCCCGGTTGGAGGGGCAGAAAGGTAAATTTTGCCCCTTTGTGGATTGGACTTAGGCAATTTGGGCCGCTCTGGAGCAGAAGCAGATTGGGCCATGTCTAGACATTGGTCCAGTCTAGAATATATATATATTGTTCTGGACTGGGCCAGCGCCTGCCCTACTGTCGAGCAGGCCCAAGCCCAATGACCAGTGAAGGCCCAACGAGGCCCAAAGTCGCCTCCGTGTCGGGCACGTACCAATCCCCTTGGAGGTCGGACACGCGAGGTAAAGACTGTCGAGCAGAGGCATATAGCCCGGGGATGCACCTCTCCTCGACACCCACGTGCTCCTCCCCGTGAGGACACGTTCTCTTGTAACTTCCCACTCCCGAAGGAATCGGTCTGCCCTACTTCCGGAGATTTAGGAACCGTTACACTAGGGCGAAGACCACGTGCTGGTCTTCACTACGCCACATAAGCCCTAGAAGTTGCTTGGATTGGGCCTTGCTATCTAGCCTAATGCAAGTGACCGTTGGCCCCGCGCTGGGGAATCTTTATAAATACCCTCTCATTTGAGAGGGTCAGGTTACATTACATTCTAAACTCACACCTGCTTTTCTGTACTTGCTTATTCCCTTGCAGGTATACCCCCCCCGGCCGTCTCACCATCACCGGAGCTGAAGGTTCCAAGACGCTGTTGGCCACCATCAAACTGTCTTATCCAGGTACGATGAGTGGCACCGTCTGTGGGAAACACTGCTTCCCCATTTTTCCTTCAACAATAAACCAAAGCAATTCCTCTGTTCATCACCAGCATGGCCAATAACCCGTCTGCGAACAAAGCTCTGGACACCGTCCTCGCGCAACTCGAGAACAGAAACCACCGTGAGGACAATGCTGCCCCTCAACGTCGAAGAAGGCGACGTAAGAGACAGGCAGACTGCCTCCCCAGACTCCGAAGACACGGCTTACGACGCCGCCCAGCAGGACGAGCAACAAGCCGCCTTTCAGCCAGTTGCTCCTCCACCTAATGCAGATTCAAGCACTGTGGCCCTATTCGCCTTGGTCAACCAGAACAACCAGCTGATCATGCACCAGAATCTTAAAATTGAAGCACTCGAGCGAGGGCAAACACGGCGATCTTCCCCGCGAAGACATCGTCGTCCACCTTCACCTCGCCGTTCTCCTTCCCCGCGAAGGACTCCTCCAGAAGAATCTTGGACCTCCTCACCGGTGCCCGAGGGCCGTCGGTCACGTCTCGAACGCCCCCAGCCAGAAACCTCTCAGAAGCGCCATCGTTCCCCGCCTCAGAAGGAACCCAGGCACTCCTCGACTACCAAGAGGAGCAAGACCGCCGAGGAGAGGCCGAGGAACCGTTCTAGGAACTCCCCTCCACGACAAGGACCTGGTCGACACCACCGATTCCCATCAAGGTCCCCAGCCGGAAGCGACGGCGATGACCAGAGGACCCCCCTGTCATGGGAGATTATGGACACCCCAATTCCTGCGGGCATGGAGAAACCCCCGCCACTGGGGACCTACGACGGCCTGGCCGACCCCGACGATCATGTCGAAAGTTTTGAAGCCATGCTCAACTATAGAAACACCGGGGGAGCCATGACCTGGTACAAGAGTCTAGCACCCGGTACAAGAGTCTAGCACCCGGGTCGATCACATCCTTGCGGAAGGGCGCCATGACCTGGTACAAGAGTCTAGCACCCGGGTCGATCACGTCCTGGAAGCAATTAAGAGAACGCTTTACCAAACACTTCACGGCATCTTGCTGACACCCGAAGACGGAGGCGGCACTATAGAGCAACTTCCAGGGGAAGAACGAGTCTCTCAGGAATTACATTGAGAGGTTTAACAGGGAGGTTGTCGAGGTCCACACGATCGACGACATGAAGAAGTTTTTAATCATCCGGGGACTATGTCTTGGATCTGATTTTGCCAAGTCCGCGGGCCTCCGCAGACCTCGCCGTTTGGAGGACCTCCTCCAATGAGCTCAGTCATACATCGAGTTCGAGAAGTTGGAGGCAGCACAGATCTCCCTTGACTCGAGGTGGAAGGAAGGCCCTCGCGGCTGCAGAGAAGAAGACTCTCCTCCCCAACGTAGAGGAGAAAGAAAGAAGGAAAGCCGCCCCCGGGACTCTCGTGAACTGCGAGGACCAGCTGGCCGGTTCACGGAATACACGCCACTCAACGCTCCCCGTGCGCGAATCCTCTCCGAGTGCTCCAACTCGGAATTTCTGAAAGGAGGCGTCTGCTTTCTAAAGCCAACGACCCCCAAATCACACACGAAAAGGTCCAAGTATTGCAGGTTCCACCGGAGCCAAGGACATGTCACGGAGAACTGCATCCATATCAAAGATGCAATTGAAGTATGCCCAGAAGAATGACGCCCCTCGTCCCTGTTCTCGGGAAGCCCAAAACATCGAGGAGACGACACCTCCTCGTGACGAGAGTCGGCTTCAGGTCGCCCTCAGCGTCACTCGACCCGAAGACTTCTTTGTCCCCGAAGGCATCGAGGGCCAAGAAGCAGTTCGCAGCATGTGGGCAAACTTCTCCCACGAAGACCCCGTCGCTGTCCACAGCACGTGGGAAGGTTTCCCCAAGACAATGGTCATATCCGGGGGTGGTTACGAGAAGGTGACTGTCGGGTCGATCAAGCGGAAATTTGACGAACTGGAGTCCGCAACATTGGCGAAGACCACCACTCTCGAGAAGGTGCAAGGGAAATCAAACCATATCACCTTCTACCTTGAAGAGCTCCCAGACGGGCGCCCAACGCCACTATCCCCCTCTTGGTCAGGGCACAAATGGCGAATTTTGATGTTCGAAGGATCCTTGTCAACCAAGGAAGTTCGGTCAACATCATGTACGCTCACCTGTTCGGGACTCTCCAGCTCGACGAGAGACATCTGACCCCGTACGTCGGTTTAGATCTACAGGGGTTCAACGGTACCACCACCAGACCATGGGGCTACGTTGAACTAATGGTCACATCCGGGGCCGAAGACACTACCCATCAAGTGAAGACCCGCTTCCTGGTGGTCGAATGTCCATCCTCTACAATTGCATCCTCGGGAGGACCACCCTGACCGAACTCACAGCAGTGCCATCAACGGTCCACCTCAAGATGAAGTACTACATGACCAAGGGACGGGTATTTACGATGCACGGGGACATAGACGTGGCCAGGAGGTGCGTCGACGCTGCGATCAAAGGCATGAGTTCCATCAGCACCAAGCCCAAGACCGGAGCAAAGTCATCCCCAGACACAGTACAGAGGCCTCTCCCGCGCGCCAACGCGGTCGACCTTGACAGCAGGTTCCTGGGCGAGCACGAAGAGGACGGACCAGCGGACCTCGACCTCCAGGCAAAAGACAACAGGTAGCCTCTCCACCCAACGCGCCCCATCCCAGATGGAGACTTCGAACTTATCGCCCTCGGGGACGATCCAGACCGTAACGTGAAGATTGGCACCGGGCTCCTCGACCTGGCGAAGAAGCAGCTGAAGGCTTGTCTCCGGGATAACGCTGATCTGTTTGCGTGGAGCGCCTCCGAGATGCCTGGCCTTGACCCCGAGGTGGCCTGCCATCAGGTCGCAGTAGATCCGGCCGCTAGGGCCATAGTTCAACGTAGGCGTAGGCAGTCTCCCGAAAAAACGGAGGCTGCTAAAAAACTGTAAAAGACCTCCTAAAGGCGAATTTTATTTCGGAGGTCAGGTACACGACCTGGTTGTCCAACGTTGTACTTTTCAAAAAGAATAACAGAAAATGGAGGATGTGTGTTGACTATAGCGATCTTAACAGGGCATGCCCGAAAGACTGTTACCCTTTGCCTAACATCGACCAGCTGGTCGACAATTCTGTAGGTTACAGATTGTTATCCTTCATGAACGCCTACTCAGGGTACAACCAGATCCCCATGGATAAGGTCGACAAACAACACACGGCCTTCATGACCGAGTCGGGCAATTACTACTACGACGTAATGCCCTTCGGCCTGAAGAACGCCGGCGCGACATACCAAGGATGATGAACAAAGTTTTTCGGGGAGAAATCGGCGATATGCTCGAGGTCTATATGGACGACATGATCGTCAAATCTACAGAAGAAGTCGACCATGCCGCGCACCTCAAGAAGGTGTTCGACACAACGAGGAGATGTCGCATGAGGTTTAATCCCGACAAATGCACCTTCGGCATTCGGGCAGGTAAGTTCCTCGGCTTCTACCTCACAGAGAGAGGAATCGAGGCCAACCCCGACAAGTGTAGGGCTTTCTCCGAGATCCCAACTCCGAACTCGAAGAAGTCAATACAATCACTGAACGGGATACTGACCGCCCTCTCCCGCTTCGTCGCCAAGTCTGCACAATACGCGCTCCTATTTTTCAAACTTTTTCGACAAAAAACAACATTTGAATGGAGCGAGGAGTGCGAGCAGGCGCTCCTCCACCTAAAACAAGTCTTGTCGCAACCCCCGGTCCTCTCACGGCCTAAGAACGGGGAGATACTGTTCTTATATCTCACAATCATGAGTGAAGCGGTCAGCGCTGTCCTCATCCGGGAAACCCCGGACGGGCAGAAGCCGATTTACTTCACGAGCAAAGCCCTCCAAGGTCCTGAGCTCAGGTATCAACAGATCGAGAAAGTCGCCCTGGCCCTCGTCACTGCGGCCAGGAGGCTGCGCCATTACTTCCTAGCCCACACAGTTGTCGTAAGAACCGAACAGCCGATAAGGCAGCTCCTTGGACGACCAGATATGGCGGGAAGGATGCTCAGGTGGTCGCTCGAACTCGCCGAGTTCGACATCCAATACGAGGGAAGGAAAGCCCTGAAGGCTCAGGTATTGGCCGACTTTGTGGCGGAGATGACCGTCCCGGAACCTTCGACCAACGGATCCCAAAAGTGGACGATCTATGTCGACGGAGCATCCAGGACGAAGGGGAGCGGGGCAGGCATTATCCTCGAAAATGAGGAAGGCATCCTGATCGAGGTCTCCCTCTAACTATCCTTCCCGACGTCGAACAACCAGGCAGATTACGAGGCTTTCCTCGTCGGGCTTTGGTTGGCCGAGGACCTCGGCACCAAGGAGGTCAAAATCTTCACCGACTCCCAGCTCGTAGCCTCGCAAGTCCGAGGAGAGTACCAGGCCAAGAACGACAGCCACATCAAATAATTGACCTTGGTAAAATAAAAGATGAAAAAATTCACCTCCGCGAAGTAACCCACATCCCTCATGAGCACAATACCCGAGCAGATGTCTTGTCCAAATTGGCGAGCACAAAGAAGAAAGACGGAAACAAATCCGTCATACAAGAAGTGCTTTCCCGCCCGAGCATCAACAAACCCGTTTCGGCGGCAGACGTGAACATCATTGGGGACAGAAATTGCTAGATGACCCCGGTATACGAGTACCTCACGACTGGAAAACTGCCCGAAGAGCCCAAAGAAGCAGGGATGGTCAAGCGGCGGGCGTGCTCGTACACTATAGTCTAGGATAAGCTATACCGCCGAGGGTTTTCTATCCCCCTCCTCAGGTGCGTCGAGGAGACCAAGGTCCCCGGTATACTCCAGGAAATCCACGAGGGAATCAATGCACAACACCTCGGCGAGCGATCTTTAGCCCGAAAGGCGCTTCGGGCAGGGTATTACTGGCCCACCATGCAACAGGACGCCAAAGAACACGTCAGGAAGTGCGACAGGTGCCAGCGGCACGGGGACATGCACCTCGCTTCCCCTAACAAGCTCAAAACACTGTCATCCCCATGACCGTTTGCATGATGGGGAATGGATATCCCCGGGCCCTTCATTGTGGGGTCATACCAAAACAAATACCTCATCGTCGGCGTAGATTATTTCACGAAGTGGATCGAGGCGGAAGCCCTGTCCAAAATCACGGTCTTCAACATACTCCGCTTCTACAAAAGGAACATCCTCGCCCAGTTCGGCGTGCCCCAAATGATCGTCACCGACAACGGGACACAGTTCACCGAAAAGAACTTCCAAGACTTCGTCACCAAACTGGGCACGAAGTAGCACTTCATGTCGGTCGAGCATCCTCAAACGAACGGGCAGGCTGAGGCAGCGAACAGAGTGATCCTCCGAGGATTGAAACATCGATTATGCAATGCCAAACAACGGTGGGTCGAGGAGCTACACAGCGTCCTCTGGGCCTACCGAACAACCCCACATTCCACGACCGGGGAGACCCCTTTTCGTCTGACCTACGGAATGAAAGCGGTGATCCCCATGGAGATTAGGGAACCCTCGAGGAGGACGCAAGCCCCCCTCAACGAGGATGCAAACAGCGAGGCCCAAGGGAAGAGCTCGACTTCGTCGAGGAAATAAGGACGGGCGCATCCCTTCGGGAAGCCTCACTTAAACAGAAAATAAATTTACGTTATAACAACAAAGTTATCAAACGTGATTTTCAGGTAGGCACCCTCGTCCTACGAAGCAACCAGAAAGATTCGCGAGAAGGCAAACTCGCCACGAACTGGGAGGGCCCGTACCGCGTCCGCGCGAAAACGGGGAGATGAGCCTACTTCCTCGAAAATATGCACGGGGAAGAACTTGCTCGACCATGGAACGCTGAGAAGCTTAAACAGAACTACAGTTAAGCACTGCCCGTGACACACTAGCATCGTGGTTACGGGGAAGCACTAGGGTACAAGCGCGACACCCCTATACAAAACATGATGATCAAGGGCCACATTGTGTGTGCCTGAGGACTTTTGATCCAACGAGGACACCTCGATCGAGCTCCGTTGTCGTTGTACCAATTAGGCAGAACACCCAGCTCGCGATGGGAAGTTCACGCCACAAAGCTAAGACCTCGACCGAGCTCTTAGCCTCGTTGAAGGTCGGAATACACCTCCGACCACTCGGCAAGCTCTCCACGTAGTCGAGGATTATCGAAGTCGAGCAAATTCCAAAAATCTCTATTACTTAGACAGAAATAAATAAAGTATAGCAAATACAATAACATCACATACAAGCGAAAACATACAAACATCACACGCGCAGATAAACAAAAATTCATTAAGCGGGCAGAATCCCATTCTACAGGTATTACAAATAAGTATCAAAAAGCCCCTGGCACGCAGGCCGGGCACAGGCATCAAAAAATAAAATGGCTTGCAGGCCAAACATAATGAGAAAGGAAAAACCTAGTCGGCGACGGTCCCCTCTGACTGCTCGTGTTCGTCTGCCCCTCCGCCGACCTCTTCCTCTTGCATCGGCTGCACGATATGACCATCGACCACCTCGTAGTCGGGGTCAGTCCCTTCAGTTATAAGGTCGGGGTTGAGAACCCGAAGTTGCTGCACGGCGTTCCTGAAACCTATGTCAGCCGCCACGAGGTTATCCTGCTCGGCTTCCCTGAGTTTCGCTATCAGCGCTACCCGCGAAGTCAACAACTTGTCTTCCTCGGTTTCCTCCTCAACCGGGCGAACAACTTCTTCCAGCTCGGCGTTCCTCGCCAAGAGACGTTTCCTCTCCTCCTCAGCGTTCTTCAACCTCTCCTCCAACTTTTCTTGAAGCTCGACCTGGGTCTTGTTCTGGTTTTTGCAGTCAGTCAGCTCCTTGCCCACCTTCTCCATTTCAGCTGAGATGGACCTGAAACTCTCTTGCAGCCTGTTCAGCTCGTCCGCTGGGCATGTCTCGTCGTTCAGGACCAAGGCGGCAGCACAAACCCGCATTACCGCAGACACGTCCTCCACCAGCGCCCTTCTCCGAGAAACCATGTCAACACCCAAGATGGTCTAAACTTCGGGTGCACCAACACATAGGGAATTGTTCCCCATAAAGAAGTTCGGCCTCAAGTGGCAAGGCGAGAGCACAAATTTCACAGCGGGAGGGCTTTCATTCTCAGTGAGGTCGACGTCCACATGATCAGCAAGCCGTTGTCTCTTCGGGGAGTTCTGAGTGCTGGGGGAGTCGCTGTCCCGGGGAGAGCCAGAAGAACCCCCGATTGCCAGATTGGGACCGGGGACCTGCGATCGGAGTTGCTCGATACGGCCTTTGCCGCCCTTCTTCGAACTACGGGCAGCTTTCAGTTACTTGATACGCTCCTCAGCACCCGACATCTTGGCTGCAAAGAAAATAAATGTGTCAGTAAATCGGAAACCAGGACGAAAAGAAAAAGCAAGTCGAAGAGGATTCCACCACCTAACAGCTCGAGGGCATCCTCGTCGGAAAACGTCTCGAGGAGGGCCCTCGTATTGATTAACCGACGCTTTGTTAAGACCTTCCCGTCGTCACCCCGGACGAATTCTCTGTCCGACGTCACGAGCTTGGCTTTGTTAAAATTATTGACGGAGGCGGCTATTTTCTCATACGCCAGACGATCCCCCTCGCAAAGTCGGTCAGGGCTGACAATGTAGCTGCCCGTCCCCTTTTTGAAATGTTCTTCCATCCAGAACAAGGGGAATCTCGGTTGAAGGACCTCCTCCTTCTGCCCGTCCACTTCGCGGGAAACCTGGCGATACACCGAATTCACAGCCTTAAGCGTGACCGGCCTCATGATGTAATACCGATATTTAAAGTCCCGAACAGAGTCCAGGTAGGTGTGAAAGAGGTTGCTCACTTGTTTAAAAGACACCCAGCCGTGTTTGCTATCAGAGGCCTGTCGTTGGAGGTGGAAGATACGAAAGAAAAGAGGCACGGTTGCCCTGATCTGGAGATATTTACAAACGAGCTCGAAGGCTCGGATAAAAGCAAGGGAGTTAGGGTGGAGCTGCGAGGACGCCAGGCGCAGCCAAATGAACACCGCTTGTTGGAAATCCGTAAAGGGCAAATGCCACCCCGCCTGGTCGAACATGAATTCATAAAGGGGAAACCTCATCCCTCGATATGTCGAACAGATGCGATGGTGCGCCTGAGGCCGGAACACCTTCCACGTCTTTGAGGAGACCACCAACCGGTGTTCGACTGTACAAAAGATATCATCTTCGTCCCCGTCGACGAACTGGGAGATCATGTTTATTGGCTCGTCGCTAACCCACTCCGCAAGGGGACGCTCCTCAGTGCTGGTGATCGGCGCCATCGGAGAGTTGGGCTAATCGTTGACGTTTGACGATCCCACGACCACAGACACAGACAAAGCTTCCATGTACCTGAAAAGCAGAAGGAAACGGTGAATTCAATGATCTATATTAAATTCACCCCTCCACCACTGTTCAAGTGAAAGGGCGAAGAAGGAGCGTCGGGATCCCGAGACTGCCCTTGACAACCAACGAACGTCCCCGTGATCATCCTCAGGTCACCGGCATGCCGCTTTGGGAGGGATCCCTCCCACAGAGGATATTATTGAGGACCCCGAGATTTTAATCTTGTGTCCTCGGGACATTCTTCTTGTCCCCGGGGTATGCATCCCTTCTCCCCACGAGATTCAACAAAGAAACTAAGAAATTCTGTCGTTTTCGCCAGAGATTCCGTGATTTCCATGAGAACTTCATCAGTTCAGCATAAAACCACAATATAAATGCAAACAAAAGGAGAAAAAAAGAGAGAAACTTACTTGAAATACACTTCTGGTAGGGTTCCGGTGCGGAAGTCGGTGGGGGTGAACAGTGGGGAAATAGATGGGGAAGAAAGAGAAAGTCTGAGCAAAGGGAGAGCGAAAGTGCAAATGAAATGGGATGACCCCTATTTAAGGGCCTCACGAGACTCGAGGATTTCCTAGACAATCGATTACGCTACCCTAGCGTAGCCGCCCTAGGCAATGATGAGGTGTGACACGTGGCACACACTTCCCCATGCACGTCTTTTCATTCCCCAACACGCGTCCTTCCATTCGCCTCGCTTCAGACTTCCCGTATCCCCGCGACGTCGCCCAGCCGCGGCCAGTCTAGTGCAAGCAGGTCAACTTATTTCTGCCCGGTTGACCAACCGCTCCTCGTTTAGAATCCCTTCTCCGATGGGGTACGTTCTCGACATAGTACTGGCCCTTAAGTCATTACTCTGACACCTCAGAGCAACGACGTGGGGGGCTCCTATTCTGGACTGGACCAACACCTGTCCTACTGTCGGGCAGGCCCAAGCCCAATGACTGGCGAAGGCCCAACGAGGCCCAAAGTCGCCTCCGTGTAGGGAACGTACCAATCCCCTTGGACGTCGGACACGCGAGGTAAAGACTGTCGAGCAGAGGCATATAACCCGTGGACGCACCTCTCCTCGACACCCACGTGCTCCTCCCCGTGAGGACACGTTCTCTTGTAACTTCTCACTCCCGAAGGAATCGGTCTGCCCTACTTCTAGAGATTTAGGGACCGTTACACCAGGACGAAGACCACGTGTTGGTCCTCACTACGCCACGTAAGCCCTGACAGTTGCTTGGATTGGACCTTGCTATCCAGCCCAATGCAAGTGACCGTTGGCCCCGCGCTGGGGGCTCTCTATAAATACCCTCTCATTTGAGAGGGTCAGGTTACATTACATTCTAAACTCACACCTGCTTTTATGTACTTGCTTACTCCCTTTTTCTTACTTGAGCGTCGGAGTACCTTGCAGGTATACCCCCCGCCGTCTCACCATCACCGGAGCTGAAGGTTCCAAGACGCTGTTGGCCATCATCTCACTGTCTGATCCAGGTACATTATATATATATATATATATATGGGTCATGTTAATACACACTCATGTAGGTATGTATTAGCAACATACACCTTAGTGTATTTTTGTGTGGGGCCCACCAATTTTGGGTGGGACCCACATTAGAAAGATGAAGAAAAAAATAGATGTAGTGTATTTTTGTGTGGGACCCACCAATTTTAGATGTGTGTTAGCATATATATATATATATATATATATATATATATATATATATATATATATATATATATATATATATATATATATATATATATATATATATATATATATATATATATATATATATATATATATGCGACCTATTAAGCTTTTGTTCTAATATATATATATGCATATAAAGGATAACCTATTTAGCATATTTTCAATATATGTGAAAATATAGGCCGACCTATAAGGTTTTATAGTCTTTTTTTAATAGCCTAAGTCTGACATATAATTAAATAGGCTTTTAAAAACGCCTAAACTTGACATTTTTATTAAAAAAGTCTGGTCTGACATGACCTTAAGTAGGCTAGGCTATATGCCCTTGTACGTCGGTCTGATCTATTCCCACCCCTACTTATAGTATGTAACAAATAGTCAAATATTAATGTTAATTAAATACTTTCAGTTTACTAAATTTTTTAGATTACCACTTTCAGTTTACTACTATCTATTTTAATTAATACTTTCAATTTATATTAAAATATTTATAATATACATAATTAATGTTAATTAAAATATTTAATATTTAATATAAACTAAACTAAAATATTTATAATATACATAATTAATACTAAATATTTAATACTTTTAATTTATTTATTTAATATTTAATATTTAATATAAACTAAATTAAATTTTATTTAATTACAGCATTTCAAATGTTTTAATAAACTAAATTTTATTTTAATATTTTATTTATAA
The DNA here is from genome assembly GCA_022829125.1 of Lathyrus tuberosus. Taxonomy (NCBI): domain Eukaryota; kingdom Viridiplantae; phylum Streptophyta; class Magnoliopsida; order Fabales; family Fabaceae; genus Lathyrus; species Lathyrus tuberosus. Next base: position 6,301,569 of record JALAZF010000321.1, read on the forward strand.
ATTAATATTAACGTTTCATAAACTAAATTAAATTAATATTAACGTTTATTTTTTGGAATAAAAGAATTTATTAAACCAAAAACACAAAGTACACGCTGATCCCAAGATCCAGGCCACAAAAAGACTACACATATCAAAATCACAACCTATTACAATATTCTATGAGCTTCTTATCTTTATCAATACACCTAAAAATCATCTCCCTAATGCCATTACAATGAAGATCTTTACTACAGGTTTGGAAAATAATCTTGTTACGCATACTCTAAAGGTAATAAACCTTCTCGGTGATAGCAATCTTCAAGATTTTACTCTTACTCCCCTTGCTTTTGCACTGCTGACTAATCCATCTAAGTTCTTCAGTCCAATCAACAGGATCATGAATGAACCCAAACATACTAAGCACTTGCTTCCACACTTGGTTAGTTCTAGGACATTCAAAAAACAAATGTCTGCAAGACTCAATCGCATCACAGAAAACACACTTACCATCTGTAATCATACCAAACTTCATCATCCTATCTTTGGTGAAAAGCCTTTGATGAAAAGCCAACCACATAATGAAAACAGCCCTGGGTCTAGCTAGGTTGTCATAGAAAATAGAACACCAATCAACTCTTGGTTTATCTCCCCGCAGCATGTTATATATACTTCTTATCTTGTACCTATCCTTAGCCTGAAAGTCCAGCCACACATTCGATGTAACAAGTAAATCTTGATGTTTAAAAATAGCTCTGATTAACCAAGAACAACCTGCACCAGGAATGAAATTCATGAAATCAGATCTTTTCATATAGTAAGCATGGATCCACTGAATCCACAAACTACCCTGCTTCTTCCAAATGTTCCATAATAATTTCCCTATGGAAGCTATATTCCACTCCACCAAAGAGATAACATTTCGCCCTCCAGCTGCAAGGGAATCACAGACACGGTCCCACGCAATGGGGCCCTTTTACTACTGCTATCTTTACCAGACCAGGGGAAAATCCTGCACATACTCTTAATATGGTGAATGACTTTTTTAGGCAAAGGAAATATTTGGAGCCAATAGTTAGCAATAGCAAACAATACACTTTTGATAAGCTGGAGTCTTCCTGTAAACGACAGTAAACGGGTACTCCAATGTTTGAGTTGATGTAACATTCTTTCACAAAGAGGTTGACAATTATGGATAGTTAGTTTTTTGTTATCCAGTGGAACCCCAAGGTATCTAAATGGAAGAGAGCCCATATCAAAACCTGTTTCCAACTGAATTTGATTCCTGGTACAGTTGTCCAAACCTCCACAGTACAACTTGCTTTTAGGGATACTCATCATGAGACCTGTTGCACGAGAGAAGTCCTTCACCCTAGCCATTAACAGTTGCATTGAGACAATATCACCCATGGCAAAGAGTAGAATATCATCTGCAAAACACAAATTTATCAGGTTCAGCTTAGCACACTTTGGATGGAAATTGAAATTGGGATTCTCCTTAAGACCCATGCGAAGTCTATGCATATACTCCATAACCATAACAAAGAGAAGAAGTGATATAGGATCACCCTGCCTTAGGCCACGTTTCGCTATTAGCACTTTAGAAGCAGATCCATTGATGGAAAATCTATAGGAAATAGTGGTAACACAAGCCAAAATCCAGCTGATGAAAATCTGAGGAAAACCCAATTCTTTCATAATCTGAGCTAGAGCATTCCAATCAACACTGTCATAGGCTTTTTGTATGTCCATTTGGACCATACATCTAGGAGAAATGTGCTTCTTACTATAGCCTCTAATTAACTCATGAGCAAGGAGAATGTTCTCTTGAATAAGTCTGCCAGGAATAAAGGCTGTTTGGGATTGATCAATAACAGAGCCAATTACCTTTCCAAGCCTAGAAGTGAGGATTTTTTAGAGAACTTTGTAAAATGTGCTACAACAAGCAATAGGTCTCCAATCCTTAATGGTCTTAGCTGCATCAGATTTTGGAATGAGAGTTATCAGGGAATAGTTCAGAGCTTTGTACATCCTACTAGAATCAAAGAACTCCCACAAGGCATCTTGGACATCCTTTTTCACAATGGACCAAGTAGACTTAAGAAAGTAAGCATTGAAGCCATCCACCCCAGGGGCTTTGTTGTTTCCAATGCTATTAAGGGCCTCCCAAATTTCCTGCTCTGTAATGGATCTAATAAGCATTTGAGTATCATCTCTAGACAAGGTCCTACTATTTCTCACACAAGTAATATCAATCCCAGTCAAATTAGTTGCTTTAGAGCCAACAAGCTGAGTGTGGAAATTCATAATCTCTTGCTCAATGCTATCATGATTGGTCAGCAAATCTCCATTCAAGGCTTCAAGAGAAGTTAAGCTATTATGCTTATGTTTATCTTTGACAGAGGCATGGAAATAGGCTGAATTGCTGTCCCCAAATTTCAGCCAAGTGATTTTAGCTTTTTGCATCAAGATACTCTCTTCCATCTGGTTCAGGTAGAGCAGGTTTTCATTATGGATCTTCACTTGCTCAATGAGGAGAGGGTAAAACAGATTGTGTTGAAGCTTCTCTTGAGCACTGCTAAGCTCTTGCCTGGCCTGCACAATCTTGCAATGGATATCTGTAAAATTTCTAGACATTTGTTTCATAACAGGTTGAAGCCTTTTTAACTTAGCCCACAATCTGTGCATAGGTCTTCCAACAACATCCTGGTGCCAACTTTGAGCCACTACATGTAAGAAGGAAGGATCAGTAGCAATACAATTCAGAAACTTAAACATGGAACTGGTTTGCAATATCAATTTTGACAGGATTGTGATAAGAGATATTAGGGGCAATGATTATCACAACAGCATCATTAAACTTCTTAAACCGATTATCATTACCAATCAATCTATCTATCTGAGAGTAGATCACCCCACTAGAATGTTTGTTGGTCCACGTGTAATGATTGCCTTTAGAACAAGCTTCAAACAGCCCTACTGCTTGCATCATATCATCCAGATCTTTATATTCTGAAACATGTACAGGATTGCCTCTAATTCTATCCTGTCTAGTTAACACATTATTGAAATCCCCCATTACAATCCAAGGGCCATTAATACCTGTGCCAAGGTTTCTAATATCATTCCACAACCTTTTCCTGTGATCTAGTTGATTCAGAGCATACACCACAATTGCTTCATATTGAAGAATCCTATCCACCCCGAAAATACCAATATGAATAAACAGCTCATGGCTCCTAAGAACTTTAATATCAATCAACTGCTTATTCCATAAAATCCAAATTCTACCATTGGCATGTTGATCATAGTTATCAACAAAATTCCAGTTATTTCCAAAAGCTTTCCTAATTTTCTCTGTATTATTTCTCTTCACTCTAGTTTCAAGTAAAGCAACAAGGGGAACTTGAAAAGTAGCAATGTAAGCACTGGCCTCTCTATGTCTGGCTTCTTTATTAATGCCCCTTACATTCCAAGTGACCATCATTTAACAACTTGATTCTCTCCTATAGGACTACCTCCAATCCTTAAGGGAGTGAATGAATTTTGAAACGGCATGAAAGAAGACTTTGGGGATGGGCTGAGAGCTTTCTTTCCTTTATCCGCTTTTCCATTTGTAACCACCTTTCAATCGTCATCTTTCTATTCTATCTCAGGACTGTTCTCCTCCTGTACATCAGAAGTGCTACCCTTTGTGATAGAATCTTGCCCTGTAACTTCAATATTTTTCTCCTTAGCAACATCAATTGGCTTCCACATTTGTAGTCTCTTTTCATTCTTCTTCTTTTTAGCACAATCATGACCTATCCTTAGGAAAGATTGACAATAACTTGGCATCCATTCATATTCAATCTTCTGCTCAAAGATCTTACCGTTATGATCTCGAATACTCACTGAGTCTTTAGGTTTCTGCGTGATATCCACCTCAACCAGCACTCTAGCATACGAAATACGCAGTTTCCTTGCTGTACATACATCAATGGTTATGGGCTTACCAATAGCACTTGCTATCTTTGAAATGCTTTTCTCTCCCCAAAGGTGCAGAGGAAGATTAGGCATGGTAATCCATAAGGGCAAAACACGCAGGATATCTTCCTTGATTTCAAAATCCACACTCCACTGTCTAATAAAAATTGGCTTACCAAAAATGAAATAGGGTCCCTGGGCCATAACATTTTCCCTATCCTCACTATTTTTGAACCTAACAATGAAATTCCAAGACTTCTCCATGAATTTTTTCACTGAATTCATTGAGAGAGAATCACCCAAAGCAAGAAGAATCATTGCATTTTCCCAGTATTCTATTTCCTCTACAACGTCTGATTCATCAATTGTCATTTCCACTTCACCATTAACGATTGCAGGAGCAACAAATTCAATTGACATACCTCTGTTCAAGTTCTGATTTCCACGTATAATTTCGACCCAAGGCTTGGGGGATGCTTCATGATTCGCCTCTGGAATTTCTTCGACTGTCGTCTTCACTTCTTGTACCACCTCCGGTATCACTGGGGGTGTTTGATTAATCTTCGAATGTGAATCCACCTGTTCCTCGTCATCTTCAGTAGTAGTTTCCACCACAGCCTGTGTAGTTATTGTCCTCTCCGCCCCTTTCCAGAGGGGTACCACCTTGGATTTTGGCCGGCCAACCCCTCTTTTCCCCATAGTTCGCAAACCCTAGCAGAACATTTTATTAATATTAACGTTTGAACTAAACTAATATTAATATAAACTAAATTAAAATAAACTAATGTTTTTTAACGTTTTAACTAAATTATTATTAATAAAAAACTAAACTAAATTAATATTAACATTTTAACTAAACTATAATAAATTAATATTAATGTATTGTGATGAAATAAAATGAAATAATTAACATATTAAAATGAAATAATTAACATATTATAAAATATTAATATTAATACTATAATATGTTAATAATATATTTAAATAAATATTTATTTATTTATTTCATTTCATTTCATTTTAATATTTGTTATATTTATAATTAATATTTTATTAATTTAGTTTAAAATAATTTATTTTATATTTTATACAAACGTTAATATATATATTTATTATATTTATATTTAATAATTTTGTTTAAAAAAAAATTTTAATTAATATTAATTATTTAACTTTATAATACATTAGTAATGTAATTTTTTAATTATTTGAATATAAATTTTAGTTTTTTTTAATTATTTAATGTTTTTAATATATTTTAACATTTTTGGAAGAATTTATTTTTAATATTTTTAATTATATGTTAATATTAATTATATAAATATTAATTAAATTGAAACAAACAAATAAATATATTACATATTCATTACATATATGTAACATATTCATTACATGTTGTAATATATATATTTGAAGCAAACTAATTGATAAGAAAGAAATACTAGTCTAATGTAAGAGGTGTTTCCTTGCAAGCAAAAGGTCGTGTCTTCAACACTATGGCCACGCGTATAATTAAAATAAAAAGAAAATAAATATAAAAATCCAACAAAGCTGACACGTCACAATAAAAAAATAAAAAAAGCCAACAAAACAATGTTATGTCACAGATTCTACTGACTGTGTCCACTAAGAGGCTAAAATGAAATAACTTTCAAATGACAGAGACGAAATCTGTATTTTATTTTTTACAGGTCTTTTTTCAAATTCACCCCAAATGTCAGGGGCTAAAATATATATTAACCATAAATTATTTATTTATTTTATATTTAAATATCACATCACTTATATAAAATAATAAAAATAAAACTATAAATTATTAATAAAATTTTTTCGCTCCTCTCTAAACTAAACACATTTTTAATTAAAAATGTAAGTTATTTATTCATTTTACATTTGAATATTCTAATGGTAATATTGACGTAAAAATGAGTGGGTATATAAACATGCGTGAAAGGAATTATACAAAAGCAAGGAGATGACGTATAATTCGATACCTTGCACTGTTTCAACGTAATGTTAACCATGGCGCACATCACAGTTTCCGTCACAACAACAATGACTTTCTCTTTACTCTTCTTAATTACTACTATACCGATGATAAATCCCTTAGGACAAGTAGAACAAACAAATTAATGAATATATATAATTTTGTCCAAAATAATGTTACTATTATTTTATTCTCACGCTATTTCATGACTCCATCAATTGATGATATTGATAAAAATACAGTAGTAGTACACAGTTAGTTACACACTCTCTCTACCTTGCTCATATGGACATGGATTCCACTGGTGATGGTTCCTCTTGTTGGCTCTATGATTATGGCTATGATATCTCTCTTTCTGCTGCTGATTTCATGGCTTCTTCTCATCATCCCTCTTCTGCTGCTGCTGATTTCATGGCTTCTTCGGACCATCACTCTTCTGCTGCTGCTTTCAACTGGATGCCCCACTCTCAGTCTCAGACTCACATCATCAACCCTCCTTCCTCCAATATCAGGTTACTTTCTATTCTTATTCCTCGCCTTTCTTTTTTGGAATTTCTGAAATATTATTGATTCTGAGTTGAATTTTAGATTATATAGATTAAGTGATATATATTAGTCCAATTTTTGCTATGGTTACTTTATATTTTTGCAGCTTGGAAATGGAATACTCACTAGATTCGCCCACGGTATTTGAAAGTGGCCCTTCAAATCCTTTAAAGCGGTAATATCTCTATCGTGCTTTTGTACAAGTTGATTTTGGTTGAATTGATTTTGTTATATTAATGATAAATTTGAAGTTGAAAATCATTTCTAGAGGCAAAACCTTCAAATTGTAACTTCAAGTTATAATTTATTAAGTTTCTATAGATAGTATTTAACATAATAAAAATGATTGATTATTACTCTATATTTGCAGCTTGGAAATGGAATATTCATTTGATTCAACTGTACTCGAAAATGGCCCTTCAAAGCGGTAACATCTTCTTTGTCTTCGTAAAAGATAACGAAATTTGTGATTGATTTTCCTTCATTTGTGTCTTAATTCACCAGTTAAGATACCGCTGTAATTTCAGGTTAAGGACAGAATCATACGCTTCTGGTTCCAAAGCAGGTCGTGAGAAAATGAGAAGGGATAAACTGAATGATAAGTATGTTATTATTTCTACAAGTTTCTGATTGATTGTATAGGCTTCGAAACTAAAATCTCACGTTTTTTTTTCTCTCTCAATTTGATATGGGTTAAAGGTTTCTGGAATTGAGTTCTGTCTTAGAGCCCGATACACTCCCTAAAACAGACAAGGTTACTTTATTAAACGATGCGGTTCGAGTGGTGACTCAATTAAGAAATGAAACACAGAGGCTCAAGGAAAGGAACGACGAATTACGCGAAAAAGTTAAAGAGCTTAAGGTGATTTTTCTCATCTTAGTATTGTAATCTACGTTGTGCTCTGCGGTAGTGTCTTAATCAATGTTTTATATAAGAAACATGGTTCTGAAGAGTTATGTTTTGCAGGCTGAGAAGAACGAGCTTCGTGATGAGAAGAATAAGCTGAAGCTAGACAAAGAAAAGCTGGAACAACAAGTCAAATTGACAAGTGTGCAGTCAAGCTTCCTCTCTAATGCCATGGCTGCTAAAGCGCAATCTGCTGGCCACAAGCTGATGCCTTTCATTGGTTATCCTGGAATTTCAATGTGGCAGTTTATGTCACCTGCTACAATTGATACATCACAGGATCACCTCCTTCGACCACCCGTTGCTTAAAGTGGTTAGCAACAGCATCCGCTCTCTTATTGTACAAAAATGTTATTTGAACATCAACTTGATACACAGAGTTCTTGAATTTATGTGTATCAAATTGTTGTTGGAATAACATTACTGTTATCGTATGCGTTCTTTGCTTGTATTATGTTTTTGTCCAAGTTATGCACTTTGTTTCTGTTTGTTTGTTTTTTAAATTCACAGACTAAAAGTTTGCTTGGATTTGGTTTATTTGATGGTTGGAATGTATAACTCATGATTGAAAATAAAAGTGATTTTAACTGATTTTTAAGCCAAAATGATAATCACACCACAGTAACAAAGAAACATTAAGAACTAATTTTCACACAAAATAGGCTCACTAGAAATGGTTGACTTGAGTGAGATTTTTCTCATTCTTAGAAGAAGGTCATAAACATCACTAAAAAAGTATTGAAATGAAGGCTTATAGATTTTCTTTCTCGATCCATGAAGATGACGCATCCTGTGAATGTTGTGCTAGAGGAGAGTCGGGAGGTACAGATACACTGGAAGGAAACAGTGAAGATAACGGAGAAATTTCCGTTTCTGTTTCAAAGAACAGACTTGGTGATTCAGGAGAATCTGCAGGTGAAACAAAAGTAGTTTCTTCGGGAGCTGCAGATGGAATGATTGAAATACTTGGAGAATCTGCGGTTAAAGGAGATGCTGCTGCTGGAGAGAGGAGAAATTTGAGTGGACTCTTTCAAAACGGTTTACAAGTGTTTATGTAAATAGATAAATTTAAAGATGTCAAACCAAACAAATGCTTAGAAATAGATGTAGTGACTTACCGAGATTGTCTCCAACTAAAAATTGTTGGGAAGGTACCCATGATGGAAGGTCTGAGCTTGTATCCCATCCACCATTTGGTCCTCCAACAATGTGATCAGCAGCCATGGCCAATTTGACGAGGATAGCCACAAAAGATACTCTTAGAATGATTTGAAATACTCCCATTTTTCTAAAAAATGATGAATATGAAATGCTAAAGATGATCAAAAATAATTAGATAGATATAATTGATTTGAGAATTGACTTGAGTAAAGAGGTCTATATATATGCTGTGAGAAGCATAAAGGAATTTGGAATGAATATAGATATGTTGAGAGAAGCATAAAATTTGGCAGCACAGGACAGGTGGCAATAAAAAGTTTTTCTTTATGATTTGTTGAATATCTGAAAGACGTGCAGGGCAATTACTTTGAGGATTTTCAAGTTCCCTAGTAGTGCAATACCTGATTCATGTATGCGACTAACCCATGGTACCAGAATATTAAACTATTTTGATGCTGTCAAGTAGAAATCTATAAAATAAAGAATTTTAAAAATGGAGGGTAAGTTGTTATTTACTAACATGGATAGTATGGAGCTCGTAATAAGAAGAATGAGATGAGCTCGCGATGAGATGAAGACAACGTGTTTATAGAGAAATGGGTTTTCTTACGATGAGATGAAGAGAACTGGGTATAAAGAGAAATGGGATGTCAAGAGGGTTTTGATCGATGCAGTGTGTTAGATTTGATATTTGATAAATGTTTTCTTATTATTTTATTTCCACCATATAAATTTAATTAATTTACACCCTTTTATTTACTTACTTACCCAAATAATATTTGATAAAATATATTATGGTTTATTAATATGTTTAAGATTCATATTTAGAGATATTAAAATATACAACTATTTTCAGCCAATCTTAATTTATACTCGTTATACTTTTAATGGGAGTAATAGAGATATTATTATAATAATGATTTTAATTCGTTATAATAATGTTTTTAATTTACATCAATTTTTTTAAAATAGGGTGTCTATTGTTACGCACTACTATTTTAAATGACATTTTATTTATAAATTTGTCATCGTGTTTTTAATTTACACCCGTTTTTAGTATAATGGGTGTAAATTTTAAAATTATATTCGTCACTTTGCATATTTACACCCGTTTTCAGTATAATGGTTATAAATTTTAAAATTATATTCGTCACTCTGAACTAGTGGTATTATAACAATTCAAGGGATTCAAGATGAAAACACAGAGATTGGAAAATGTTAGTTAGTTACATTTAGAGTTGAAAGTTAGTTATATGTTGTTACTTGTTACACAAGCTATTATATGCTAATTGATAGTGTAGGGTAGCTTACAATGAAACATAGAATTGCTATATAAACAAATGTATTGAATATTCATATTTAATGAAGACGTCATTTGAACTCCCAAATTGTATATCCTAATATAGTGTTAGTAAGAATTTTTTGAGTTCTTCCATTGCTTCAAAAGTTTGTTGAAAACCTTTTACAAGTTAATACTCCTTCTTCTCTCACTTTGCCATTGCTTCTGCACTAATAATTTAGGATGTTTGTGGTTCATTAACTGCATCGAACTAAACAATATTTATGATTTAATTCAATTTATAATAATTATTTTAATTAAAATGCAGTTAACTGCTAAAACGGTTTCAATACAGTTTAAAACTAGTTTATAACAAGTTTGTGTTTATAAACTAGTTTATAACCCGTTTATAATTATAAACCAATTTTATAATTTGAACTCTTTTAAAACCAATTTTTTTCATTCGATAAAAAATGGTAATTTAAAAAAAATTATAAAATTTGAAAATTTTATTCAAAAAAATAATAATTTAGAATTTTCTGAATAAAAAAAAATTAATTTTTTTTTATTTTTCCAAAAAAAATTTACTTTTTTTTATTTTTCGAAAAAACAATTCCAAAATAAAAAACTTTCAATTTTTTTTTTTATTTTTAAGAAAAAAAATTCAGAATTAAATTTTTTTTTTTTTTTCGAAAAAAAATCCAGAATAAAAAAAATTTTAAAATTTTTTTAGAAAAAAATTTTAGTTATTTTTTATTTTTCGAAAAAAAAATTATTTTTTTTTATAATTTTTAAAAAAAAAAATTATTTTTTAATTTTTCGAAAAATAAAAATTCAGAATAATTTTTTTTTTTAATTTTCGAAAAAAGAATTTTCTGAATAAAAAAAATTTTAAAATTTTTTTTTTTTCAAAAAAATTTTAAATTTTTTTATTATTTTCGAAAAAAAATGTGCAAAATAAAAAAATATTTTTAAATTTTATTTATTTTTTGAAAAAAAAATTCTAAATAGTTTTGTTTTTTATTTCAAAAAAATAATTTTATATTTTTTTTTGTTTTTTAAAAGAAAAGTTCAGAATAAAAAAAATTAAAAGTTTTTTTATTTTTCAAATTTCTTTTTTCGGAAAAAAAATCCTGAATAAAAATAATTAATTAATTTTTTATTTTTCGAAAAAAATATCAAGATGAAAAAAGAATTTAATTTATTTTTTAAATTTGGAGAAAATTGTTTTATTTTTTAATTATTTCCAATTTTTGTCCACTCTAAATTGTTTTTCTTCTTTTTGTATGAAAAACTTATTTATATAATTAAAGCAGTTTATAAAAAAAACTGGTTATAAACTGGTTTTAAACTGAATTAGAATTGTTTGAATTAAATAGTTCAGTTCATTAATCATTTAAATGATTCAGTTTTTTTATGGTGTAATGCAATTTAGTTTAATAATATAATTTGGTTAACCATATTTTTACACACCTTTGACTAATATTGTTTATGCATTTCTCTTTGATCCATCATTGATCCATTTAAACCATGCCTCTGCACATAGTACCTTTAACTCTTCAGCCGATTGACATAGAATTTGCATTTTCTATTCATCCTAGTGATGGTACAAATTTAGTTAATGTGACACCAAAACCAAATGGATCTAACTACCTAGTTTGGAGCACTTCAATGAAGCGTGCTTTGGGTGTCAAGAACAAGCACAAATGTATTGATGGTTCAATAAATATCTCTACCATTCTTGATCTAAATCGAAATTAGTTTGAGAGATGTAATCACCTCATATATTATTGACTTATTAATTCTGCTTGAGAACAAATTACATCCACAATTATAGTTCATGAAAATGTAATTGATGTGTGGAATGATTTGTAAGAGAGATTTTCAAAGGATGATATAATTTGAATTGCTTCACTTCATTCTTCGTTCAACAACCTCAAACAACCAACTAATTTTGTCTAGTTAGTGAGAAATAATACAAATTATGAAAGTCGTTGAAGAGTTAGGATATTAAATCATATTGTGGTCCTCCATACTTATTTTAATGGTAAAAAATTTGTGGAGGTGATTGATTCTAGGTAGAAGTCTTCCTTGGATCTCTGGGCCTTGCTTTGGATTAAAGATGTCCAGCTTTTCCAGAGGTCTAGAGTTAAGTGGCTCAAGGAGGACGATGGAAATATCTGTTTCTTCCATGCCTATGTTAAGAGGAGGAATATAAGGAATGCAATTTTAGCTTTTAAGGTAGGGGATAAATGGATTGAAGGGGTTTATGAGATTTGTCAGGTAGTGGTTGATTATTTCTCTAATCATTTTAGAGAACCCCATTTTGATCGACCTTGATTAGATTGGGTCTCATTACGTTCACTCTCAGAGGAGGATAATGTTAGCCTCACAGCTCCCTTCCTTCCTTTTTGAGATTGATCAGGAGATTGCTTTGAGTGATGGAAATAAAAGCTCTGGTCCTGATGGTTTCAACTTTTCTTTCTTCAAGAGGTTTTGGCCCTTTATTAAGGAGGATATTTGGGTTATGTTTGACCAGTTTCATAAGTTTGCCCATCTTCCCCGTAATTTCTCTTCCTTCTTTTCCACCTTGGTCCCAAAAGTTGATTCCTCCTTGCATTTAGGGGATTTTTGACCTATCTCCATGGTGGAGTCACTTTATGAATTCTATCCAAAGGCTTGGTGGCAAAGCTCCCTGGAGTCATGGATAAACTTTATCTCTCCTAATTAGTCACTCTTCCTCAAAGGCAGGTACATAGTTGACAGAGAGGTGGTTGTGAATGAGCTAGTAGATTCATCTAAGAAGAATAAAAAATCTCATCTCATTTTCAAAGTTGATTTTGAGAAATCCTATGATTTTGTTAGTTAGTCATTTCTTGACTATATTGCTTTCTAGATCCGGGTTTAATGATAAGTGGAAAGTTTGGATTCGTCCATGTGCGTTTAATGGTAAGTTTATTTATTCCAAAAGGAAAGGGAAAATATTGATAAAAACCTTAAAGAACAAATATATGGTCGTCGCAGCCGAATTCAGGTTTGGGAGTTGGTTATGTGAGTGGAAGATCAGTTAACCAGGGGAGTCGCAACCGAATTCAGGTTTGGGAGTCGCAACTAAACGTTTGATGCACAACAACTAGGGTCAAAGAGTCAACAGTTGACTCCTTCACTCAGAAGCGCCTGATCAATTAACCAGGGGAGAGATAACATGATCAATGGTTGGGGAGTGAGGATGCATGAATGTTGGGATAGGGCTCCCTATACAGGGGCCCCAAGTCAAAGTTGAAGTCAAATGATCCAAAGGCTTAACGAGAGCCAGATGAGCCAATCAAAAAGGCGTGCGGTTGGAAAAAATAGGGGAATCGGTGGGGACCCCCCTCATTTTCAAAACTCTATCTCTTTCTCTCTCTCTCTCTCTCTCTCTCTCTCTCCACACTTTCTCTCTGATCTCTCTATTAAACAACCAAATGCACGCGCCTCTTAACTTTCTGGATCAAAAAACAATCATATGAAGAACAAATGAAGAACACGATGAGTTTTCTTCATCATCCTCTCCCAGATTCCACAAAAACTCAACAAAACCTAAAAACTTAAACACAAACCTCCCTAGAAACAAACCTTAAACTTGAATCTAACATCAAAACAACATAGCAAGCAGATCAAAACCTCAATCCCGCAGAAACCCTAAAACCCCAACTCACTATTTTGGCCCTATTACAAGCAATTAACAAGAATCATCATAGGGGAATGGGGGTTCAGGCATACAATGACATGAAACAAGCATAAAAACAACAAAAAGACCATAGGGGTACTGAATTGGAGCTACTCTGGTGAGGCTCTAACTCCTACGAGCTTGAACTTTCAGGTAGTGTTTCTTTATCCATCTGTTATTTCTCTCCTTCTTTCTTCTTCTACTGCTTCTTGCTTCTTCTTCTAGTTTCTTTCTTTTACTTTGCCACTATTGTGACTGTTATGCTATGGAGGCTGAAGTGGATGGTGAAGGCTTATGCTCAAGCTAGATTAGAGCTTCAACATGAAGCTCTAATAGCTATGGAAGGAGCTTTGTGTTAAGTGTTTGGAATGGAAGGCTGCGAATTTGGGAGTTTTCTTAGTGTGGAATTGTTATTGCCTCAATTGTATGAAGGCTGCTTAGATTATATAGGCTAGGATTAGGTCATTGTTAGCATGTGAGATTTTGTAAGCATGTGAAAGTTTACAATTCAAGTGTATCTTTGTGGTGATGCTGTGGTGAAATCGTGTGAGGTTATGAGATATTTTTTATAGTTGGTTGAGAATTCACATGAGCTTTGAGAGGGTGAGGAATGTGTGATTGTATGAGCTATAATTGAATAAAAATTGAAAGGATTTTTTGAAGTTGTGAGCACAAGTTGTGGGATTCTCCTTTATGAGAAATCAAGCACAAACTGTGTGAATCCAATGTGTATGGTCCATGTGCAAATTCATGTAATGGATGTATGATCAATGAGAATGAATGAATTCAAATTTGTCTTTTAGCACAATTCTCCTTATTTTTGAATGTATGATGTATGATGTATGATTATGTAATTATGAATGTATGATTAATGAAAATGAAATTTGAACTTTTGTTTTTTAGCACAAGATTGGTGAATAATGAAGAAAATTTGAGTGTGGAGAGGGAGGGAGGAAATAGAGAGAGAGAGAGAGAGAGAGAGAGAGAGAGAGAGAGAGAGAGAGAGTATTTTCTTTAACCAAGATGAGGATGCCTCCAAGGCATTTATGCAAACAATACAAAAGTGATTGGCACATAATTCACACAATTACATAACTGAAAAATTAGAAAACTGTAACCGGTTACAACTGACACAAAATTAATTCTCCTTTCAGTGGTATTCGATTACATGCAGACATTAACTGATTACACCCACAGAGTTTTCCCTGTTTCTTCAGCTCAGAAGTTACTTTTGCCATACTGTAACCGGTTACACTCACGTTTTAACTAGTTAGAGCACTTGAATTGCCAAAAATAATTTTAACACACCATCTTAATTCAAGTTCTCCAAGTCTTCCATGCCCATGTTCATCTTCAACCTCATGAACACATTATTTGTGACTCCCTTAGTCAACAAATCAGCCATTTGGTTTTCACTTCTACAATATCTGAATCTTAACATTCCTTCACTAACAAGTTTCCTCAAGTAGTGAAACCTCATCTCAATATGCTTGCTCCTCCCATGTGCAATTGGGTTCTTAGCAAGATTAATCGCGGGAACGTTATCAACAGGAGTATAACAACCTCGACCTCATTACTGCCCAACTTTTTCAATAGATTCATTAGCCATACGACTTAGCACGCATATAACGAAGCGGCAATGTACTCAGCCTCACAAGATGAGAATGCAACTACCGGTTCCCGTTTGAAACACCGTGATATTGGTGTTCAACAAAACATAAATATGTATCTAGTTGTAGACTTTCGATCATTTTTATCTCCGCACCAATTAAAATCGATAAAATTGAGCAAATTGCATTTTCTACCAGTATCCGCTGCGGGAAAGAGAATTTTGCAGCCAATATAACCTTTGACATATCTTAGGATCCTCTTGACTGGTTCCAAGTGAGACACCTTCGGTCTTCCCATGAATTTACTCACAATACCGACACTAAACGCTAATTCTGGTCACGCATTGCACAAATAACGCAAGGATCCAATCTGCCTCCTATATTGAGTTGGATCAACATCTTGCTCATCCTCATTCTTCGATAATTGTAGTCTCGATTCAGCTGAAGTAATGACATCATTACAATGCTCCATTTATAACTTATTTAATATTTCAAGCGCATACCTTCTATGGTGCACGAGTAGTCCGTTTTTGAACTTGTGGAACTCAATGCCAAGGAAGTATGTTTTTAGGCCAAGGTTGCTCATCTCAAATTCTTTCATAAGTTCACTCTTGGACTTAGAAATGCACTTTCCGTTGCTGCCCGTTATCAATAAGTCATCACCATACAGACAAAGAAGAGTCACTCATTCATTTGTATCCGTCTTCACATACACTCTATGCCCAGATACACATTTCTTGAAGTCAACCTCCTTTAGGAAGTCATCTATTTTTTTGTTCCAAGTTCTCAAAGCTTATTTCAAACCATGTAACGCTTTCTTCAACTTGTACAACTTTAGCTTTTGGGTTCTCACAACAAAACTAGGGAGTTGTTTTACATACACATCATCTTCAAGCAGTCTGTTCAAAAACGCATGTTTGACGTCCATTTGGTAGATGAGCAAATTTTTGTTATTCAGAATACCAAGAACTAGCCTTATGGTTTCAATCCAAGCAACCGGTGAGAATACCTCTTCAAAGTCTATGTCTTCTCTTTGTAAGCATCCATTTGAAACTAATGAAGCCTTGTACTTTATTATATCACCCTTGCGATTTGCGTTCACTTTAACACCCATTATTCACTGTAACCGGTTGCAACCGGTTACGTAAAAGCTGTAACTGGATACAACTTTGAAAATTTAGATTCACTGTTGGGGTCAATTCGAGGGGCAATACGAGAGAACATTTTTCACTTTAGGGATTTTTCTTTTATGAGCAACACTTCAAAACCTTAAAGTGATAGGTGTGTGGGTTCTCCGACTTATAAATGTTCAAGTTCTCATATTCCTAACTAATGTGGGAATTTTTCACACTAATCACACATTTTATTCTCAACAGTCTCCCGAAGTGTGAGTCTATCCATAATACTCCCCCTCAAGTGAGAGTTTTTTTATCATATACACGCACTCTACCCACGACCATCTAGAGATACTTTCGATACAAGTGAATTGGTGACTTCACTCAAACCAGTCTGTGATATCTCTATTGGGGTCAATTCGGGGGATCAATATGATAGATCATTTTTTTATTTTAAGGACTTTTCTTTTATGAGCATCACAATTTTGTGAGAGACACACCACGTATTCACCCAAAACTTTAAGGTGATAGGTGTGTGACATTTCTTACTTTTAAATGTTCAAATATTCATATTACTCACACTTGTTATTATCAACTGTAGCACCATCATTCACTTTTTTTATTGTCCAAAGACATTATTCACACATCAATTTTATATGGTTAATATTAATATAGTTTACGGTACTCAGATGTTTATCGAAGTATTAGAATTGGTTAATAGATATATCAGGGGTTGCAATTTGAATGTGATCAACCACAATTTTCACTTGATCAAATCTACTTGTAGTAGGAACATTTGAATTAGAGGTTAATGAGATTTAGTTGTTGGTTAATGATTATTCAATTTTGGTATACTCATTATCAACGACTCACTGCCATGTGCGTGAACTACAATAACCTCGTAAACATTGTAGAATTTACGTGTGTCAAATTGTTGTTGAAATAACATTACTGTTATTGTTATTGTATAAGTGCTTTGCTTTTATTATGTTTTCATTCCAAGTTATTACTTTGTTTCTATTACTTTTGTTTTTGAAATTCACATACTAATAGTTTTCTTGGAAAGTTCTTGATGATAAATTTGTGCTGCTACAATACAATACAATCTTAAATTAAATTATGAAAATGCGTGATGGTTGAAATGTATGATTCGTGATTGAAAATAAAAGTGATTTTAACTGATTTTCTAAGCCATAATAATCACACCACAGTAACAAAGAAAAACATCAAAAACAAATTTTCACACGAAATAGGCTCACTAGAAACGGTTGAGTTGAATGAGATTTCTCTCATCCTTAGAAGAAGGTCATAAACACTGCCGCAAAACTCAACACCATTGAAATGAAGGCTTGTAAATTTCCTTTCACAGTCGATGAAGCCGATGCGTCCTGTGAATGTTGTGGTAGAGGAGAGTTAGGAGCTAGAAATTCAGTGGAAGGAATAACCGGGGATAATGTAGGAGTTTCCATTTCTGTTTCGAACATCGGACTTGGTGATTCAGGAGATTCTGCAGGTGGAGCAGTAGTAGATTCTTCTGGAGCAGCAGAGGGAATGATTGAAATAATCTGAGAATCTGCTATTGGAGGAGATGCTGCTGCAGGAGAGACAGGAGAAATTTGAGTGGCAATGGCAAGTGTGTCTATTTCAACTTTCATTCCTTGGATGCAATGTCCTATTGTTCCACAAATGAAGTATCTTTTGCCTTGTGATGTGAGAGGAATGGTTGTGGCACCATCATTGTAAGATTGAATTGCATTTGTTTGCTGGCATGAGTCATAATCTGATTTTGTAACTTCAACCACATCATGGTTTGGTTGATACTGGAAAACTGCAATTATATTTGAATAAATAGCTTAATTAAGTGCTTATAGTATAAGCTCTTTTTACCAGCGCTTATACTAGTAGATAAATTTAAAGTCGTCAAACCAAACAGATGCTTAAAAATTGATCTAGTGGCGTAGTTCAGACACCAGAAACACATTAAACGTAATCACAGATGTCAGTGTTGGTTTTGGATATGAATACAGACACATACACACATTTTTTCAGAGGTGTCGGTGCTGTATAATCTAGTGGCTTACCGAGATTGTCTCCGACAGAAAATTGTTGGGAAGATGCCCATGATTGAAGGTCTGAGCTTGTATCCCATCCACCATTTGGTCCTCCAACAATGTGATTAGTAGCCATGGCCAATTTGATGAGCATAGCCACAAAAGATACTCTTAGAATGATTTGAAATACACCCATTTTTCTAAATATGATGAATATGAAATGCTAAAGATGATCGAAGATAGTTAGATGGATATGATTGATTTGAGAATTGACTTGAGTGAAGAGGTCTATATATATGTTGAGAGAAGTATGAGTTTGGAATGAATAATGATATTGATGTGGTTTTGGTTTAAGTGTTACAATGTTGGAGTTGGTATAGTTAAGCAAATAAGGAATATTTAAGGTGAAATGGAAGCACTTTTCTTGTTTGTTTTGACTCTTGTAACTGATTCTTTATATTTACTTAATTTTATGGGCAAGAGAAAGGGTGAGAGGCATTTAGGGTGGTTGTGGCGGAGTCACAGGTGTATGGAGAATTTTCAGGAGATAGTTGTTGGATTCACAACAACTAAAGTTTGGCTTTTTCTACATTTTGAGAGATGTGCAGGGCACACCTAATGCATGTATGCAACTAACCCATGGTGCCAGAATATGAAACTATTTTGATGCTGTTAAGTAGAAATTTAATATAGAAAAATAAGGAAAGAAAACTGTCATTCACTAACATTGAGAGCAATTTATTTCATGTAAGCACTTAACTGGCAAAACACCGTTAGCTGAGTTATGAGTATGGTGAAATTCTTCCAAACAGTTGCTCGTAGCAAGAAAATTTTCTTTTGACTTTTTGTAGAATAATTAAGGAGGAAATCTATATAAGAAATTTTACATATAATTAAAGAGTTATGATATTTTGAAATTAAAATTTTAATGTCAAATACCAGGTCCTTTCATTTTTGTGTATATTTTTTAAAGAATTTAATTGGTATACACTGACAGTGTAAAATTTTTTTACACTGTCAACCAATGACGACCATGCATCCCGCCAAGTCATACTGAAAATTTTAAGTTAATTGTATGACATGGCAGAATGATATGTTTCTATTGGATGACAGTGTAAAATTATTTTACACTGTCAGTGCATATAAATTAAACTCTTTTTGAAATGTATATATAATTATAAAATTAAAAAGTATGAATCAGAGACAATTACTAACGCTAGATACTATGATTTTAAATTACATAAAGAAAAAGGGAGTGGCCAGCAAAGTTACTTCAGTAGAGAAATGTTCTTTCCGTCCTTGAGTATTTGATCCACCTGTATTTGCTCCTCAGAGACAATTTGAGGGAGATGAAAATGTTGGAGCGCCTTGCTAGGCACTCCCATTTTTGTTACCTAGACGGATATTCGAGATTCTTTCAAATTCCAATTCATCTCGATGATTAGGAAAAGACCACCTTTACCTGTCTCTATGACACATTCTCCTACTGTCGGATGCCGCTTGTATTATGTAATGCACCTACAACCTTTCAAAGATGCATGATGGCAATCTTTGCGGATTTCTTAGATGATATCATGTATGTTTTCATGGACGACTTCTGCGGAACAAGTTTCGAAGCTTGCTTGGCTAATTTAGAAAAAGTGTTAGAGAGGTGTGTGAAAGTCAACTTAGTGCTAAATTTGGAGAAGTGTCACTTCATTGTTAAGGAGGGCATAGTCCTGGGACATATAGTGTTCGGAAAAGGGCTCGAAGTGGACAAGGCTAAGATTGAGGTTATTGAGAACCTCCAACCACCTAAGATTGTCCGAGAAGTCAAGAGTTTTCTGGGACACGCTGGTTTTTACTGGCGGTTTATAAAAGACTTCTCTAAAATCACAAAACCCTTGATCGGTCTCTTGATGAAGGATGCTAAATCCTTTCAACTTCTTAAACACGCATTGATCTCCGCACCCATTATGCAACCTCCTGATTGGAGCTAGCCTTTTGAGATCATGTGCGATGCGAGTGATTATGCAGTATACGCTGTTTTAGGACAACGAATATATAAAAAGTTACACGTCATCTATTATGCTAGTAAGACCCTTGATGGATCTCAAGTTAACTATGCCACAACTGAAAAAGAGCTCATAGTTGCTGTCTTCGCAATTGACAAATTCCGCTCCTATCTAGTAGGATAAAAACTTATCATTTTCACAGACCACACAGTAATAAGGTATTGACTAAGCAAGAAAGAAGCTAAACCGAGGTTACTTCGGTGGGTCCTACTGCTGCAAGAACTTATTCCCCATTTTCATTGATCAAATGTTGGAGTGCCTTGCTAGGAACTCCCATTTTTGTTACCTAAACGGATAAAAGTCAGACTCTGATTCTTCTTCACCACGACCTTCACCAGATAAGTCACCTAGTCGGCTAGAGATCTAGCAAGATTTAGGGGGAGAAAAGCGTTTCTCACTCGGGTAAGAGAGGTATAAGCTTTCTCTATTTCTTGCAGGTACTTATCCCGCTGAAGCTTCAGGTTACAAACAATCTCTTCCAGTTGTTGCTTCTTAGCACAATGTCAATCATACCAAAGATCTTCCCAATGACCATCTCCACCAAGGGACAAAGAAGCAGAAGCTTGTTGGATATACCGAGCAAGAGTTGACAGTTCTTCCTTTAGGGTAGGCCCAGATAGATTGGCCAAATATGTGCAGTCCTCCTCCAAAAGAAGGGCCAGTCAGTCTCCAGAGGAACAAGAACTCGAACATATCAACAACTGACGAGTACGAAAACCTGACATATTGTTTACCTTGAAAATTGATAAACAACCGCTGATCTTCTAAAACAACAAAGTTCTAGTAACTTACAGGATCGATCAGATTGATCCTAGGACATGTGCTATGAGTGTATTTAGAATATTTCACAATTAGGCAAAGTATACATTTCGACAATGCATATGAATAAAAGAACGTGTTTTGAAATGTAAATGAAAGTGATCAAAATCAAAGAAATGTTTAAGTCGAACAACACATCAAAGAAGAAAAAGGCTGAATGTAAAGGTTTGATAAAAACTGGAGTTAAATGTTAGAGAAAAGTGCATAAAGATCTTAAAATGCAGAACTATAAATGTCCAAAAGTAAAGACTTTGCAATAGAAATGATTTGAAAAGTAAAAGTTTGTGAAAAGATTTCAAAGTAAAGAATCTAAAGCAGAAACTTCAAGGTAAATTGCATTGCAATAAAAGATAATGGTGATTACAATCACGTACATTCTCACTTCACTTGTTTCTCGACACACTGGATACTTTGAGTGAATACAGAGTTACCTGTACAAATATGATTTTTTCACACCTATTCTAACTCTAGAACTAACCTATTTATAATACTCTAAAGTAACCACCATTTGACGGTTTACTCCTAAAAAACCCACTACTTGGCGCCTTGCATGTCTTCACCACTCGAATATTTGCCACTTGTCCTCTTTTCAAATTCAAATAGTGAAAACTTCCCTCCATTATTCAGTTGTAACTGCAGCGCATTATCCATAGCCATTTTACCTTGTCGAATTGACTCTTTGGACTTGGAAATGTTTTAAGTCTTAAAATCATTCTCTTCGACTCAGGCTTCCAACAAATATGGTCGAAGCCTTCTTCTCCTTTAGCTTATTATTTAAAGAATAATTTCTTTAAAAACTAAATCTATTTGAAATCATGTAGTGTTGAAATTAGGAGCTAACACATATTCGGCAAGGATCGGGAGCATATTCAAAGAAACGTCACTTCTGGCCAGCCATATCCCTCGCTTTAAAAGGCAGAGATTTTCATATGGTCTACACATCATCATAATTAGTGTCATAACAGATACATCATGGACAGGCATGGTAAAGACAAAAAAGCTAAGATTTTCAAAGCTTACCAAAGATGGTCGTTTTGTCTGATACAGAGCTTTATCTGAAAGATCCATCTCGTTAAATAAATACACATTATTCCCCATAAGGAAGAGACTCTCCATCTAGTACTTAGGAAAAAACTCGACACATCACCCTTCCACTTCCTCCTTAATAGCATAAACCATAACATGAGCTTTGAGGCTGATGGGGGTAACTAGAAAAGTTCGGTCTTCAAAAGGATGTAGCTTGGGAGAAGTTCCGAAGCCATGCATATTCGGCTCCAATGAAATTAACCATCTTCTACGCCCTTGAGTCACAAGACTATGACAACATTTAAAGAGATGAAAGAAAATGGTCACAAAGGACTTTCCTTTCAGCTACTCGCACCAATACTGGTAAATCATCACATACACCCAACTTGCAAGATGAAGTTGTAAAGGAGCTATCACTAAATGATTTAAGACTTTTACCTCAAAGGATGGCACAATCTCCACACCTTTTACATATCCTTTCATCCTTGGTGGCACTCAAGACTCCCCAGCATGAAGATGAACTAACATCGGTAAAGACGTTATAAATACCGCCCAGTCTAGAAAAAACAAAATCTACGGAAGAATAAACAGAATTCACCAAAGAAAATTGAGCATTCTTATGAGATTTCTGAGCGCCCTTCTGTGATTTTTTTACTCATATTACACTAACTTTTAAGATGCAAGAAATTAAAGAAGATAACTGCTAAATTGAGTAAATGACTCAAACAAAAACAACACAGTAACTTTAAGGACTATATTCTAGCATGCAAAAGGAAACAGACTCTATCAAACACATAAAATCACTTGCACACAACACTCAAGTGTTTAAGTTCCCAAGAGTTGCAATGATGGAACTTTCGAAAAGACCTTTAGAGTATGGAGCATTAAATGCACGAAGCCCAAAGGGAACTAATCAATTTATTTTTCTCTCCCAAATATAAAGGCTAGGGTGGTCACCAGCTAAAGCCGGAGTAGCAAACATGTGCCTTGTTAAGCACATACACATGCTTAGGGGCAACTGTTATGGGCCAGCCATATCGACCCCGACCAACCACTCTGATGGACTTATATTGCTTCTAGAATATTCTTTGCATGAACACTTTCCTCATAACGCTAAAAAAGGTCTCAATTGCAAATGCATCCAACGACTCCCCACAATTCACTTATAACTAATGAATAACGAGTTCATTATTTTAGAAGGGAAATAATTGATTATAAATAAATAAAGAAGTAAGATTAAGCATTTAATCCAAAAATTAGGCATTCATAAATGAAAGAGTTATAAAGGAAAAATATTAAACAAAAGCATGCAAACAAAGCAGACAAGAAATAAGCAACAAGCAAACAAGTAAAAGGCTAAACATAAGACCCAACGAGTTTTTACACTTTCTCACTTTCAGACTTTAAGTTCCTCTATTTAATTCTATGATTGATTAACACTTAAGTTTAAACTTGAATCATCTGATTGATAAGGTTTGAAATATATTTTTCTTGATTAGACGTCATCATTAGAAATTACTGGGCAGTTGATATCAACTTCCCCTTTGATAATACGTTGTCACAAAGAATTCTTGAAAAGATCCATCAACACAAAAAACCATTTGATTTATGGAGTTATCATCTTTAAAAATTACTTGACATTTCTCATCAGTTGACATAAAAACCAACTCACATTTATACATGCACATCACATAGATTCACAAGTACACCATCTCTTCTAACCAAAGAAATTTAGTTATTACAACAACAAAAAATTAGTCAACTCGGCTTCAATCAATCCTTAGAGGTTGTTCTTACCTACTCTTTATGCAACTTCTGTTGTCTCAAAGACTCACAAATTTCTTAAAGTAATGTGTTCAAGCTATCATGCTTAAATCATTGGATTGAGAAATTCTTTGAATAAAGTGAAGCTGATAACCGTACGGGATGAGTCCGTTAACACCACGAAGAAAATGCTGAAATACATTAGGCTTAAACTTAGAACTTCTCACGAGGACTATCTTTTGTTGGAATTAACCCAAAACCTTTTGGGAATTCCTATTCAATCTTGATCTCAAGATTGTTAACAAAACACACAATGGCAATGAAAAGAAAAGGGTTAAGAAAGAAAAGAAAGAGAAATGTTGGAGAAGAAGATGAACAATTTTCTGCAGAGAACTCTCTGCCCACAAACTGTGGAAAATCTGTTATTTCACTTGCAACTGGAAACTGTGAATACAATTTTACAAATCTAAGCTTGTTACAAAAAATAAGGGTTTCTCCCTATTTATAGATTTAGGTTAGCTTGCACCCCAAGCCAAGGCCCAAAACTATAAAAGCCCAAAATAGTTAACATTACTAAAATAGGCCTAAGTCAAAATTCTGTGTGAAGGAACCTCCTTCGACACTTCGACACAAGGAATTACAACTTAACACACCACCTAATTCATTGTGTCTAAGCTGTCTACATTCATCATGGCTCTTAGTCTTCTGAAAACTTCGACCTGCAATCCCTTCTTCATGATATCTGCAATCTGATTCTCAGTTCTGCAGTGTTCCAAGTTCATCTTCCCTTCTGCTACCTGCTATCGAAGATAATGGAACCTCATTTCAATGTGCTTGCTTCAACCGTGTGCTATTGGATTCTTCGCCAAGTTGATAGCTGACATGATGTCGATCTTCATGGTAATTGCTCCATGACTCTTCCCTGTAATCTCTTCGACCAAGTTCACCATCCAAGTTGCTTGACATGCATAAAGAGAAGCAGCTATATATTCTGCTTCGCATGATGACAATGCCACTACTGGCTCCTTTCTCAAACTCCAAGCAACTGGTGCACCACCTAACATAAACACATATCCAGCTGTGTATTTTCTATCCTCAACATCACTACACCAGCTAGAGTCGGTGTATCCCACTAACTTGCATTCTTTCCCTTCATCAGCTGCAGGAAACAAAATGTCGTAGTCGAGAGTCCCTTTCAGATACCTCAGTATCCTCTTCATTGCTGCTAGGTGTGATACCTTTGGCTTCTGCATGAATCTACTTACCATACCCACACTGTATGCTAAGTCAGGCCTTGTGTGACAAAGGTATCTAAGTGACCCAATAAGTCTTCTATATTGGGTTGGGTCGACATCATCTTCATCTGAATCCTTCGACAGTTGCAGTCTGGTCTCAACTGGAGTCGAAGTTGGGTTGCAATCTTGCATCTCAAATCTCTTGAGTATTTCGCCTTCATATCTTCTTTGGTGCATCATCAAACCTCTACTAGCCTTGTAGAATTCGATGCCAAGGAAATATGAGAGATTTCCCAAGTCTGACATTTCAAACTCCTCACTTAGGTCATGTTTGAAATCTTCGATTCCTTCTTGCAACTCCCTGTTATCAACAAATCATCGACATAGAGACATAGTATAAGCAATTCATTATTGCTTCTCCTTACATACACTCCATGCTCAGTCGTACACTTCAGAAATTCCTTCTCCCTTAAGAAGCTGTCGATTTTCTTATTCCAAGCTCTTGGAGCTTGCTTAAGTCCATACAGGGCTTTATGCAGCCTATACACCTTTCCTTCTTCGCCTCGTTTCACATACCCAGCTGGTTGTGCGATATAAACTTCTTCATCTAAGGGACCATTAAGGAATGCACACTTTACATCCATCTGACATGTGTGCCAATTGTTCATATTTGCTAGACCAACAACCAACCTGATTATTTCGATCCTAGCAACAGGTGCGAACACTTCATCGAAGTCAATTCCTTCCTTCTGAAGAAATCCTTTCGCCACAAGTCTCGCCTTGTGTCGAGTTACTTCTCCTCTAGGATTCACCTTCACCTTGTAAACCCACTTCACATCAATTGCCTCCTTGCCTTGCGGCAATTCAACAAGTGACCAGGTGTTGTTAACTTCGATGGACTCTAACTCCTCATTTATTACTTTCACCCACTTCGAATCTTTCAATGCCTCAGCTGCATTGACTGGTTTGACATCTGCGTAGAAAGCATAATGTACCAGCTCACCCTCTTCATCAACCACATCATCTGATGTAATTACACATTCTTGCAACCTTGCAGGCATGTGTCTTGTTTGTCGAGGTCTGCTTGGGCCTGCTTCATCTCTGAATTGTTCCTGTCGAACTTCTCTTTCGACTTTAGTGGCTGGTTCTTCACAAGAGATTCTGACTGAATCCTTATTTACATTCTCAGTCCAATCTCATTCTTTAAGCTTATCTATGATCACGTCCCTGCTGATCACGACCTTCTTATTCAATGGGTCGAACAACTTGTAACCTCCAGTCGAATGATATCCTATCAAGATCATCTGATTTGACTTGTTATCAAGTTTCATTCTCAACTGATCTGGTACATGTCTATGTGCTATCGATCCAAACATCTTCAAGTGACTGAGGCTAGGCTTGACGCCAGACCAACATTCTTCTGGTGTGATTCCTTCAAGCTTCTTCGTCGGACATCTGTTCAAAATATATGTTGCTGTCGAAATCGCTTCTCCCCATAATTCTTTGGATAGATGCTTTCCATTCAACATACTTCTCACCATGTTCATGATGGTTCCGTTCTTTTGTTCTGCAATTCCATTTTTCTGTGGAGTGTAGGGTGGCACCACCTCATGCACATTCCCTTCTTTTTCACATAATGCATCGAACTCTTTCGAAACATACTCTCAACCACCATTAGTCCTCAGAATTTTCAACTTTCGACCACTCTGTCTTTCGACCATGGATTTGAATCTGGCAAATACCTCGATCAAATCATTTTTCTTCATGATGAGGTAAGTCCATAACTTTCGACTGTAATCATCTATGAACATGACAAATTATCTGTTGCCACCAATCGAATCCACCTGGATTGGACCACATACATTAGAGTATATGACTTCCAGAATTGTCTTCGACTTCCTTCCTGCATCCTTGCTGAAGCTATTCTTGTGTTGTTTCGACTAAACACACTCTTCACAGACTTCACTTAGAATGTCGATTTCTGGTAATCCTGAAACCATATTTCTTCTCTTTAGCTCTCTGATGTCATTGAAGTTGAGATGACCTAGTCGAAAATGCCATAACCACTCATCTCTGCTGGCTGCAGTTGCTAGGCACTTGTGCTCCATCACATTGAGTTCAATCTCGAAGGTTCTATTCTGAGACATTAGAGGCTTCAAGATCAACCTACCACCTGCGTCGAGGACTCTCATCATCTTGTCTTCGACAACTACCTTGTAGTTCTTTTTGACTAGCTGCCCTATACTGAGTAAATTACTCTTCATGCCTGGAATGTACAACACATTGGAAATTGTTGACTTCTTGCCATCTCTCCTCATAATCAGAACATCACCAACACCTTCAGCTGCTAGAGTGTTGTTATTTGCAAACTTCAATGTGTTCTTCGATGAGGGCTTCATGTTGACAAACCAGTATTTTCTTCCAATTATGTGTGATGAGCATCCTGAGTCCAAGTACCACTGATCTTGGAATCTTTCTTCATCTCTTGTTGTGACCATCAGCAAAATCTCTTCTTCTTCATGTTTCACCAGCTTTGCATCAGTTTCTTGATTTTTCTTTTTTTGGACATTCACTAAAATAGTGGCCATACTTCTGACAATCGAAACACTGAATATGACTTTTGTCAGATTTTCGACCACCACCTCTTCCTCTACCTGCAACACCACCTCTTTGGTTGCCTTGATTCCAGGGTTTTCTCTGATTCGACTAGTTTCCTCCTCTACCTTTGTTGCCATTCCAGCTTCCTTTGCCTTTCCTTTCCTTTTCTGACTGCGCCTGCAAAGCCATATCACTCTTCGACTTTCCTGCAGCTCTTTCAGCCATCCTTTGTTCATGAGACTCAAGCGTCCCTTGAAGCTCTTCCTTCGTCAATACTGACAAGTCTTTCGACTCTTCTATGGCTACTACCACGTGGTCGAACTTTGGAGCCAATGACCTCAAGATCTTTGCAACGACTGATCTTGATGTCAACACCTCTCCACATACCTTGATTTG
Organism: Lathyrus tuberosus; assembly: GCA_022829125.1. NCBI lineage: Eukaryota > Viridiplantae > Streptophyta > Magnoliopsida > Fabales > Fabaceae > Lathyrus > Lathyrus tuberosus. The sequence continues at coordinate 6,329,771 of JALAZF010000321.1, forward strand.
ATTCACCAGCTTTGTAACTCTGGTGAAGAAATCTGTTATGCTTTCATTGTCTTCCATCTGAAGCAACTCATAGGTTCTCTTGTGAGTTTGTAACGTCACCTCTTTCACCTTCTCTGCGCCTCCAAACGACTTTTCAAGAATCTCCCACGCTTTCTTCGCTGACTCTACATCACTAACCTTTTCAAAGTTATCTGGATCGACACACAGATGGATTATAAAGAGAGCTTTATAATCTTTCTTCTTCAATTCTTTGTGTGCAGCCTTTTCTTGATCCGTCGTGTTCTCTACAAGCGGTGCTACTCCTTACTTCACAAGATCCCAAAGATCTTATTAACAGAAAACTACCTTAATCTGCTTGCACCAATTCTCATAATTATCTTTCTTGAGAATCGGAAGGCTCGCCGGAAAGTGCCCGTTCGGATGATTCATCGCCATCACGATTTTCCTTCCTTGAATCGCTACCGGAGCTCTAAATACCAGATGTTGGAATTAACCCAAAACCTTTTGGGAATTCCTATTCAATCTTGATCTCAAGATTGTTAGCAAAACATGCAATGGCAATGAAAAGAAAAGGGTTAAGAAAAAAAAGAAAGAGAAACGTTGGAGAAGAAGATGAACAATTCTCTGCAGAGAACTCTCTGCCCACAAACTGTGAAAAATCTGTTATTTCACTTGCAACTGCAAATTGTGAATACAATTTTACAAATCTAAGCTTGTTACAAAAAATAAAGGTTTTTCCCTATTTATAGATTTAGGTTAGCTTGCACCCCAAGCCAAGACCCAAAACTATAAAAGTCCAAAACAGTTAACATTACTAAAATAGGCCTAAGTCGAAATTCTGTGTGAATGAACCTCCTTCGACACTTCGACACAAGAAATTACAACTTCCCTAAAAAATACTATTCTAAGATGGAGTTGCAATTGGAATCTTCTTAAATGGAAGAAAATAGATTGACATGTGATTGAGCATGTAAAAGTATGATGAATGTTCTAAAGTTTTTGTAAGATTTTTTTTGTAAACGTTGAATAAAATAAAATAAAATAAATCTAATATTATCGTTATTAATTCTTGTAATTATTATTTTTTTTATTTTATAATTTAATCTAAAATAAAGTATTGAACTTAACGATATTGATATTGTTTAGTTCACTTAAGATATTATGGATCAATTCCAATAATAAGAGAAGAGACAAAAAATCAAATAGAAATGAATACATGTTGCCCCGTGGGTTCCTGAGTGGTCCTGTATTGTCAACATTCAATACGAGTTAATCAATCAAAATTTTAATATTTCATAGCGAAACTAAAGAACACATATTATTTATTAATCATGCACTATAGTAGTGCTTTAAGGTTTATTCATCTTTATTACCAAGTTCAACCACTAAGATTATAGTATCAATTACTCTTTGACAAATGGGTATATCTCATATCGAAAGTTACAGCTTCCTCCAACAACTCTCCCTCCTTCTTTTCCATCACAACAATTTGGAAGTTGATTAATCGCACCATCAAGACACTTCTTGCAATCAGCACTAGAAAGGTCTCTAGTGCACTGAGTTAACCCATAAAGTTTCTTTGAATTCTCAAGCTTTACCTCTCCAGTTGCATACAGTTTAGGATTCAAAGAAGCTTTATCTGCAAGCTGGCTCAATAACTCTTTTGTCTCGTTATTAAACGTGGTAGGGTCATCAACAATATTCACATTCCACATGTAGAATACGTTCGTGTTATCGATCTTGCCGATGAAATCCATATCCGAGTATTTAAAGAAACAATAGTCATACCATATGATGGCGCCTTTGTTGGATGGACAGCGGTTTTGGATTTCTTTGGGTGCCTCAGTGACACAAGTTTTGCACTCTGAGGCTGAGACATCGCCACGACAAAGAGCGAGTCCATATACCTGTTGGTTTTGGTATTGGACCAGTCCTGCTGATCCAATGCCAAAACCGGTGGAAGGAGTTTTATAGATAAGTGAGTTGATGAGTGTTTTTAAATTTGATTCATATGGGCTATCGGCCGTGAAGTTACCCGAGTTTGAACAAAAATGGAAAAGCGGATCGGCTTCAAAGGATGTTTGGATAAGAGATGCTAAAATAAATGAGAAGAGACTAATTATAAAGAGGTTTGGGGAAGCCATGGTGATAAACTAGAAGATATGGTTTTTTGGTTTGGTGTTGTGGAGAGGGAGAGTTAAAGTATTTATAGAGAAAATGCGCCATTTCTTTTGTCTTTTGAGGGGAAGTTTATGAAGCTTACATTTCTATGACTATTATTTGCAAGTTGGATATCATCATGTCAACTTTGGCTAACGGCTTGACATTTTCGGATTCAAAACATTATATAATGTCGACTGCTTCTAGATTTGGCTTTAAATTTAGCCGAGTAATAAATTCATAATGGTTTGCAATTAGCCGAAATAATAATTGTATATACTTTTGTATTATAGATTTTTTTTTTGGACGGCACTTATTTTATTTAGATTTTGAACATCTCAACTAATCTTCGTATATAAACGATTTTATGCGGAAAAAAAAGTAGAGTCAAATGTATTTTTGGTTTTTTTATTTTGAAGTTTTTTAAAATTTAGTTTTACCATTTTAAAATCTAGTTTTTTTATCTATAAAGTTTACCTCATTTGAGATTTCTATGATCTCTTTCCACTTTTGATTATATGACAGTTTTATTAATAATGTGGCAACACCATTGTGGATCCATGTAACTTTTTTTGATTATTTAATTAATATGAACTTATAATTCATTTTCCAGATTATTTGAAAATTATGTAAATCATTATAATTTACTTTTAAACAATATACCATGTTAACGTTTCATTTCTGAAGTATTATTTTCTATTGAACCCTAAATTGATTTGCATTTATCTCATTTCTTTGTCTCGTTGAAGAAGAACCTTAATTTCAGTCAAACCGATTCCAGTCACTCAATCACACCGATTCAAACAACATTCACGAAGTTCTGGGATTCGTGAAGATGAGTAGTGGACAAGTCAAGTTCTGTTTAAGGTATGTTTTCTTGTTCCCTTTGAAGTGTAAGCACGTGACATGTTCTGTTTGTCGTGTTTTTCGTGTGGGCCATCATGTTTGTTTAATGTTTAGTTGTGGTCCCATTTACGTGTATTATTTTGATGTTGTGGTCCACCATGTTTGTTTAATGTTTAGTTGTGGTCCCACTGAATGAATGTTAACTTATTCTGATGTTATTCCAAATATATGCAATAAATTTTCAGGCTAAGTTAAAGTAATAAGGTTAGGTTAAGAATACACCATAAGGAAAAATTAGTTTCAGAACTTGTTAAGTGGTATGTTGGCGGAGAGTTAACTGATATGAATTGGCAATGGGATGTGGGTTTCATGTCATACATGGATGTAAAGAGTTTGATTAGAAGTGAGGGTTATGTAGACATAAAATGTTCGTGGTATTGGAACCCTGTATTCAGCTTTGCACGTGGTCTTAGGCCATTGAATAATGATAAAGATGTGTTAGAGTTTGCCAAAGATGTTGTAGGACACGAGGTGATGGATATATATGTGGAGCACAAAGTATTTGACCCCCCTGAGATTGTGGATCCAAGTGAAATAGAAAACTACATTGATGAGGATGAGGTACAATGTACTGGTTTTAGTCAACCTAATGTTAGTGAGGGTAATGCTAGTGAGGGTAATGCTGATGTCAGTGAGGATAATGTTGGTGAGCATAATGTTAATGAGCTTAATATTGAAGTCAATGAGCCTAATGTTAGTGAGGATAATGTAGAAGTCAATGAGACTAATGGTAATGACAATGAGCCTAATGTAGAAGTCAATGAGACTAATGGTAATAACGATGGGCCTAATGTAGAAGTCAATGAGACTAATGGTAATGACAATGAGCCTAATGTTGAAGTCAATGAGGCTAATGAACAAGGTGAATTGAATGATGATGATTATGTTGCAAGTGACTTTAGTGAATGTAGTGATGATAAAATTAATGGGGGAAGTGAAGATTCTGATGAGATGAATTGGACTAAAGTGCTACCTCCTGAAACCTTAAGCGATGTTAGTGAAAGCAAAGAGCCAGATGATATACAACATGAGGCCTGTGAGGATTCTGATCACTTATACACACCCCTGGTAGTGAGGATGATGAAGATGTATCCAAGTTTCCAACTTACAAGAGTTGTGAGAGAAGTGGATTTTAATTGGGAATGATGTTTACAAACAAAGAGATGATAAGAGATGTTATCAAAGAGTTTGGAATGGAAAATCAGAAAGATGTGTTCATAAAGAAGAATGATGCCAAGAGGATGGTAATTAGGTGTATGGATGGTTGTAAGTTCTTAGGGGATTAGTAAAAGGAATGGGCAACAATATTGGCAAATTGTTAGTTATATTGATGATTATACATGTCACAGAACTGCGCATAATAGGAATGCTAAGACTACTTGGCTTGCCAAAAAACATTGCAAATGTCTTAAGGAATAGTCCTTATATTAAGCCAACTGGCCTCATGGTTGAATCCCTTGAGAGGCGGGGAGTGAATATTTCATAAGATCAAGCATATAGGGAAAATAGGAAGGCCATGGATTTGATTCAAGGTGCAGGTTTTGATAAATATAATCATTTTAGGAGTTTTGTTGAAGAGTTGTTAAAGTCAAATCCTAAGAGCACTGTGTATATACAATGTGTTGAAAGCAAAGGGAACCACGTATTTGAAAGGATTTATATATGCTTAGAGGCTTGCAAGGCAGGCTTTGCCAATACCTATAGGCCACTCATTAGATTGGATGCTTGTTATTTGAAGGGGGAGTATGGTGGACAATTAATGTCTGTAGTAGGCAGGGATGGTAACAACCAAATCTTTCCAATTGCATATGCAGTGGTTGAAGCAGAGATAAAAGATTCATGGGAATGGTTTTTACACCTGCTATTGGAAGATTTAAGTGCATTCAATCAAAAAGCTTATGGCTTTATTTCTAACCAACAGAAGGTATATTGTGTTATGTCATTTTCTTTGCCTTCATATGTAATGTATAATATCTTATGTTGTTTTGTGTCATTTTCTTTGTGTTCTAATCTGTCAAAGGGGTTGGTTCTTGCAATTCAAGGCATTAGTGCCCATGTGGAGTAGAGACGTTGTGTCAAGCATCTATATGGTAATTGGAAGAAGAAATACCTTGGTTTGGAGTTAAAGGAGGTGATGTAGGTAACAGCTAGGGCAACTACAATACCAATGTGGGAAAAGCCAATGCAGAAAATGAAACAATTGAATGAAGGTGCATGGAAAGTCATGATGGATACCCCTGCACAAATTTGGACCAGATCACATTTCAAGACATATAAAAAGTGTGATATGCAAGTAAACAACATGTGTGAGGCTTTTAACATGGCAATATTGAAATATAGAGACAAGCCAACAATCACTTTATTGGAGGGAATTAAACATTATATAACAAAGACGATCACATAACAAAAGGAGTTGTCGTAAGGGTATGATGGAGTTATTTGTCCTAGAATCCAGCTTGTAATTGCGAACAATAAAAAACATGCACATGAGTAGACTCCAACATGGCATGGAGATGAAGTTCTTTCTATTTTTGGTGTGACCAATGGGATTGAGACCTATTGTGTCAATTTTAAAAATCAAACATGCTCATGTAGAAAGTGGGATTTGTCTAGGATACCCTGATGTCATGTAATCATATGCATTTGGAACATCAAAAACCATTCTACAAGTTATGTGGCTGAGTATTACAAGTAAAATTAACATGCATTTTTTAATTCTTTGGTTTGTATGGTCTGTATGATTGATTATGTTTATGATTTTTTAGGAAGTCAACTTTTGAGAAGACATACTCAAATATTGTATTTCCAACAGATGGACCACAATTGTGGCCTATTCTTGATCATGTGCCAATTTTCCCACCTGTTATGAGAAGAGCAATTGCTCGTCCTAAGAAATTGAGGAAAAAGGCAAATGATGAATTAAAGAACCCTCATGTGCTTTCAAGGAGTCTTGCAACAATTACTTGTAAGAAGTGTGGAGAAATAGGACATAACAAAAAAAGTTGCAAGGGTAAAAGAGCTGCTGACAGAGCAATACCTAAGGGAGGAAACAAAGCAAAGAAGGCAATGACCAATAAGGGTGGAAACAAAGCAAAGAAGGAAACTGAGAAATAGGCTAAGATTGGGCGAGATTCTCAAGCACCACAAGCTACTTAAGATTAAATGTAATGTTGTTTTGTGTCAACCTAGTGGTTTATGTCATGTTATGGTCTATGTCATGTTATGGTCTTTTTTTATGCAGTGTTGTCTTGTGTCAACCCAGTGTTGTTATGTAAGGTTTATGAACCAATTGGTATTTTATTATGTAATGTGGCTTGTTTATGAACCAATATGCTATGTTTATGAACCATGATCTTTTTTATGTAATTTGGTCTGTTATGAACCAACATGGTTTGGTTATCAACAAGTTGTAATATGATATGTTATGATATTTTGATATAATATTCAAATGTTATGGTTATTCAACTGTTATGGTTATTCGATTGTTATGGTTAGTAAATTGTTATTAACAAGTATTGAACAAGTTATGATCTGATGCAACTTAAGTTACACATTGCTACAAAAAGGAACATAATTGAACCATTGATACACAAACTTGTAATTTCATTTCATTATCAAGAATTTACATTTTGTTACAAAGAAACACAACTTAAACACAACCAAACCAACATATTGGACATAAACAAGTTCCAACATATCCTATCAACCTAAACATGTTACAACACATAACTTAAAACATGTTCCATATATCCTATTTCATTACTATTGAAACAACATATGTAATTAACAACACAATGATAATTATCTAGTTGAGCTTCAGATGCCTTTTCAATAATTTCATCTTCATCTTCATTTCTCCATCTTTCCTGATGGAATCTTTCACCTTTTGCTTTTCATCATTCAAATTATGCAGTAATGACGAAATAACTTCCTTTGCCCTTGGGTTAATTTCTTCATCCAACCAAACAAAGTGGCTACACTTCTTATAACCATGCATCTGGAGAAATCAATGCAGTAGAATGAAGACAATGCACAACAGTCCATAAAGGAAACAAAAATGAGTAGAAAATCAAAAACAGCCTAAAGGAAATCGCACCTTATACATTTCACAATGATAAAAACGACGTCATAGGTTGGCATCAGTCCATGTTGTCATCAATGGAGCATCCATACCATAATGGCATTCATACCTCAATGAACGATTTCAGTAGCCACTTTTTGAAACAGATTTCTCAAACATATTATGGAAACAAAATTGAAAGATTGAAAAGATGAAGAAGGAAACAACAATAGAGGATTGAAGAAAGGAAAAGATGAAGAAGAAAACAGAATTCGTGATTGAAGGTGCAACCTAGGAGGAAGACGACTAGGACAACAATGAAAGGAAAGGAATCTGGGTTTCCATTAATAAAGGAAATAATAAAAATTAAATTAAAATCATTATTTAATTTAAAAATGTTGTTTAATACTTAAATTAATTACTGTATATTAAAATGTTCATTAAACGTGACGTGGATGTCCATCTCATGTGCCATGTCATTAATGAGACGACCAAATGGAGGGGGACTATGGAAATCCCAAGTGAGGTAAACTTTAAGGACCAAAAAGCTAAGTTTTAAAATGAGGGGACTAAATTTTAAAAAACTTAAAAATAGGCGGACCAAAAGTGCATTTAAGCCAAAAAAAGTATCATTTAAATTCACTTTCACTCTCATATTATTGTTTACTGGGAAATTTGGTAAACAAAACAAATTTTTATTAATACTTAAGAGATTAAACTCCAAAATATCCCGAAACATATTTGTGAGAATTTAAACCTTTGAAAATCATATTGACAGTAATCGAAGTGCAATGTTTGAAAATAACAATGTGAAATTTGACAAGATTTGGAATGCAAAAGAGATTGAAAATGAAAGATAACTGAAATTGAAATGCAACTGAAGAAAAAATGACAGGAATCAAAATGTAAATAAATGCAGAAAAGACTTGAATGTAAAAATGCTTAAAATTTATAAATATGGAACGCACACGTACATTTCTTACTCATTTCTCAAATACACAAATACTTTGAGTATATAGAAATTTGAGTACAATTGCGGACCCTTAAAATGTAAACAATCGTACCTTATATACTAGTCTAACATGACTACCTACAACAGTCAACTAAACCTATCACGACACATTTCACTTCCATGCAGCCGTTAACTTCGACGAGCCTCTACGTGTCTTTGAATAACTGCTTGCTCTAATCCAATTCTTGCTTTTTCAATCAGCCAACCAACCAACTAAAATACTTGAAATTTTCAATAAGTCCACAGACTCCAACCGCGCTCTTTAACTTTCAGCTGCTTCGACCATCATCACTACACATATAACTTTTGACATGCTTAAATCAAATCAACTCAGCTCTAATTTACCAAATTTGATCTCAGCCTTCACCATGGCATATTTATGTCTCCTTTTCCATTTATAGTTAAGTCAAAAAATCCAAGGTAACAAATTGCCCCCCAAAATACCATGTTTCGATTTGAATCAGAAAAATAAACGTGGTATTTTTTATCGAATTTTTCGACATCGGTTCCACTTTTCCGTTGATATCATTGTCATCATTACCTCTTTTTTGGTGCATTTCCATTTTCAATGGGAGTTGCTCAAAATCTCATCATTATTCCTAGTTTCTAGGAGGACACGGATGTGCACGTCTGCCTTAACTGCTTCACTCACATCAATGCTCCTACTTTATAACCCACGAAATCGTTTCAACATCTCCACGTAGATGCCATGTGCCTGACCTTAGGCATGCAATGAAAAGGCTATAAATACCCAAGTTTAGCATCTTTCTCTTCTTCTTCCTTTCATCCATTCTCATAATTTACTTGTCTAGAGAGAAAACCCTTCATTTTCTTCATAACAAAACTTCCATTTTCAGCAATGGTGTCCATTAAGACAATATCTCCCCAATTTTGACACAAGAAAGAATCTGATAGCCTTTATAATCCCACCAGAAGAAGATGAAGAAGGAAGAGATTTCATCCCTGAACCTCCACTATCAAAAGAAAAGATCTCTAACTGGGAAAAACATATACGCATCCCCTTTTCTCTGTCTAAAAAACTCTTTGCCTTCTTGGCGCCATTCCCGACTACGAAGTCGAACGTTGGAAAAGTTATGTACTTTTTCATAGGTTACTCAGTCACCATGCCTTCAACGTTTAAAAAATGATCCTCGACCAGTCCTTTTGGGAAAACTTGCACGCATGTTCCAATCTGCACCACCTACTCAGAGCAAAGAGTAGATAGCTTGGCTCCACAAGGTTCAACCTCAAAGGAAAAAAATGGCAAGAGCTAGGCATTTACGACATGATTAAAATCTCTAGGACTGGCCCTAGGTATAACCCAACCATGTTACTGGCATCGATCATTTTTGGGAAGGATCGACCAACACTTTCCAATTTCCTTGTGGCATGCTAACACCGACCTTGTTCGATGTGGCAGTTATCACAGGTTTAAACCCCTTAGGCGAATCTTTCACCTCGACCTTAGAAACCAACAATGAATTCACCATCGAACGATATAGTTTTAAAAACTTCATCCTTGACAACCATGACAAGAAGAACGCCGAAATCTCCGAACATGAGCACATAACTTTCTTGACCCTCTGTCTATCTTACTACGTTTTCTGCTCCAGTTCTTTACAAGTGGAAAAAAATTTGTACCTTTATCCATCCAACTCCATGAAGGTCGAGAGATCTCCTTAAGCAAGCTCCTTCTGGCTAACCTCTACCAGTCTCTGGGAGAAGCTTCCTACAAACTAAAACACCTCCCTGAAACCAACAAATCATACCTGGTCTCAGACCCTTTATGGATTTTGCAAAACTCCACATTTGAACCAAAACTCCACATAACTACTTCTCCAGCCTTGGTAGCACAAAACAAATGTAGAGCTATCGAAGGCACAAGGTTTGCTTTGACTACTCCTCGAGAAACCCCGTCACAGAAGATATTTATGAAATACATTAATTTATTCCTTGAGTCGACCATCTTTGCTTCCACTATGGATCATTTTGCGGACCGATGTGTAGGTCCATCTTGGTGTAGAAACATATTTCCAGGTGTTTCTCCTTCAGTAGCTGTCATGTCGAATTCTGTCTGGGAAACCTTTTTAACCCCTACACTATTATCCATAAGAATCAAAATCGGGACTTCTCGATATGGATTCGTTGGCTATCAACCCAACATAATAGCTAGGAAATTTGGCTTTAGCCAGTTCCAACCTCGTTCACTTTACACCTGGGAAGAGGATATTCGCCGGTCAGAACGCAAATTCACCATTTCAGACTACAAAGCTTACACTGCATTCGCCCACAACCAAGTTCTTGAACTTCCTACCTTCCAATTTCAACAATCATTTTTCATGACAGTCGAATACCACAACTGGTGGACAAAGTATTTTACTGACCACTTTTCTGAAGAAGATTTCTGAAAGAGTTTATTTGCTGCCTTCTCCAACATACCATAAAATCAAGAACAACAAGGTATATATCTACTTTTGTCTTCAAATTATTTTCATCCTTTGTCTTTTCTCATGTCTCGATTTTTAGGTGAATCTGAAGCACTAGCTGGCACTAATGTCGAAGAACCTTTCGACATTGGTAAACTGAACAACATACAAGAGCCTAAGAAAAAGGTACCTCTTTTTTATTTGACTTCTTTACCACTGAAATAATCCTAACAATTTGCTTTTCAGAATCGAAAGCGCGATCTTGACTCCCCTACTATATAATCCAAGAAGAAGAAAAAGATTACAAACACTTTGACTGAAGTACACCATCAGTTTCAAAATTTTTGTAATCTTCTAACAACCCATTCATCTAAAATGACTTAATCTTCCCTAAGTTACTCTAAAGCCAACAAAAACTCCAGCTTAAAAAGAAAGCTCAGAAGAAACTGAGGGAACCCTCATCTTATCAAGGCCAAAGCCTAAAGCTTCTTCTAAACCGAATGTAAACCAGTAAAAGAAATGAACTCAAAAGAAATCAAAACCCAAGAAAGACGCTACTATTTCAATCGTTGGCCCTTCCAACAAGACGCATGAAGAAGAAGTTGACACAGAAAAAGACAAAGAAGATGAAGAAGATAGGCAAGAAAAAACTTAATACCCCTCCGTGATAATGAAGAACCCAACAATCTTAATGACAAACTAGTCGAGTAACCAAAAGCAACTGACTCCAAGGTATTCTTCGACTCACTCTGTAACTCTTCTATTGTCTTCTACTTTAAAATTCAACATCATTTCTCCCCCCTTTCAGGAAAATCCATTAAGAAATGATAATGAAGAAATAAACTCACTAGGTTTCCCTCGTTCAACTCCTTCTGAAACCATCTCTCATATCCACTGGTCATATTTCCTTGACTCCAGCATTTTAACTATTCACACAGCCACTCAACCAATCAACAAAACAACAGACGCGTCCACACAACCATAACCTGGAGTGGAAATTAATGTCGAACAAACCTCTCCACATTGCATAGAGGAATTAGATGACACCACTACCTCCCTCCAAGACAACATAGTCCAAGATGACTCACAGCCTGATAGCCCAACAAAAATTAATGAAGAGTAATCCATGCCCAATGTCGAGTCTACCCCAGTCACAGAGAATGAACAACCTGCCAACAAAGAACCATAGTAAGCCCAAGATAACGTGCATGATTCGATGTCAAATAATTATCTGAGCCAAAAAGAAATCCTCGTTCTCAAAATATAAAAAAAAAATCAACTGAAGCTCTCAAGATACTCCAAAAGCTTCGTAAGCTGCCGACATGATCCAGGTCAAGCCATTCCTCTCAACCTGCTAATTCAACAATTGAAAGCCAACATCTTTGAAGCCAACCTACTCAGTGCTATCAAATGAGATGCTCAGCTTGGGGATGATATTCAAAAACTGCTAGCTAAACTCAACAAACGCCGGGTGTTTGATACCTTAGTCCAATTTCGCTTTGAATTCGAGGCTTACTTTGATCAAGTCTGCAAAGACATTGACATCAAATGAACCAACAACTCTCGACTTCAAAAAGTAAAAGACTCCATGACAGTGGCTTGGGACGCAAGCAGTGCATCTGAGTAAGAAGTTGACAAGCTTGAAGCCAAGCTCTAAAACTACACTGACAATAAAGCTTTTCTTGATGATAAAATTATGCAACTTCAAGCTAAGATCCGAGAGATAAACAAAGAAATCAATTACTTGGAAAAAGAGAAAGCCAAGTTATCTTGGGAAAAGTCACTTCCTACAAGAGAGATGATTGATGAAGAAACCGCTAGAGGCGTCGAACATGCCGAGCTGCTCTCAACTTAGGGCTTGAAGTCACCTCCTTAGAAGAAATTCATGATCGACTAACTGCCAAACTCGACTTCTCCAAGACCAAGCTTGAGGAATTCAAATTCAAATTTCCAATTTAAATTGAACTTTTTTTAATTTCCCTTGCTTTCGATATTTTGTGAAGACAATGCCATTTCGGCACCCTTTAATGCCATTTTGGCACCCTTTAATACCATTTTGGCGCTTTTATTTTCCTACTGCATATTATTCATTAACAATTCAAATTTTGTGTAGCATAGACTTATACCTCTTAAGGTACTTACCATTTACTTTTAGAATTCGTTTATCAATGGCTAATTCTTCGATTTCATAAGCATTATTCAAAAATACTTGAATAAATCGAAATGGACATTCCCAATTAGGGGACCATTTGCCCAAAGCTTTGTCTCTTTGATCCATAGGTAATATGGCCTTCCAAATGTAATCTCCAATCGAAAACACTTTTGTCTTAACCTTCTTATTATAAGCTTTGACTACTCATTCCTTTTGTCTTATCAAGATATCCAACGTTGCCAACCTTTCTTTGATCCATAGGTAATATGGCCTTCCAAACGTATCATCTGATGTGAACTCACCGTCTTTTCTTTGACCCGCCCTCTTCCGTTTCTTGTGGCGTGATGGTGGAGATGGAGTGCGATCAAGGCTTATAGAATCTCCCAACTCTAGTTCTCTTTGTTTTCTTTTTTCTTCAATCATCTTTTTTTTTCTTAAAGTTTTTGATATCATCCACGAGATAATCTATGTGGATAGATATTTCTAGCTCGATTTTCCTTTCTTTTTTGGCTCTTTGCTAAGAATTCAGGAGTGGTACGAGTCTTTACAAATTTTCTCCAAACATCTTGATCAATAAATGACTACATCAAGTATGGAGGCTTATATGCAGGGTGATCTTCATCTCTTGGATGAGTAATAGAATTATGGGTGAGATGTGTCTTAAAGACCCTCCAACGCTCACAACAATATGTAAGCAATTTTTTTTCAAAATATTATCCTCTGGACTAATAATAAACACATCCTATGTTTATAGAATAGATATGTTATTAGTAATAAACAAAAAATGAATGATCATATATATATTTAAACAAATCATATAATACCTTAACATCATCCCATATGGCGTCTTTCAAGTCCTCGTCAACTTTGTGTCAACTATTTATCAAAATACTCACTTTACTTCTACCTTGTAACGCAATGTAACCCATAAAATCCTCGGCATGTTCACCATAAGCCCTGTTGATTCTTATTTCAACTGTAACCGGGTAGCGAACACCGCTTTTATGAGCAATTTTCACCTTGGTATACATTATGACACCTCTAGTTTTTCTTTTATGTTTTGTATTAACAGAGGTTGTAGCAGATGTTGTATGAGATATGCTTATCGAATCGGCCATGATTATCTAAATAAACCTCAAAATGATAAAAAGAAATTGTTTCAGTGAATCAAACAACACGTAGAAACATACTAACTAACATTTCAGTGAAAAAGTTAAATAATGATCAAGAGAAACTATTTTTGTGAATCAAACAACACGTACAAGCATTCTAACAAACGTTTCAGTGAAAAAAAAAAGAACAATCGTACCTTAAACGAGTTTTGGTTGGAATGAAGATGATATTCGAGTTTTGAAGAATATTTGTTGGAAGAGATTTGATGAGAGTGACGATGACAATCACCTAGATTTTTTTTGCGAAATGAGAGTGACGAAATGACGTTTGATCTTTGATAGCTGTATGAAGTATTTCATGCAAAATATGTGACACGTCGGTTTTCTATAAAAGGCAACACGAAAGTATTAATTAAAAATAAAAAATATAAAAAAACACAATAGCGCCATAATTTGGAAACTCATTTAAAATATATATCACGTCAATTTTTTATGAAAACCGTGGGATTTGAATATATATATATATATATATATATATATATAAAATAAAAAATTAAAATGGGCTTTTGAAAATAGTATTTTGAAATTGTTGATCCAAAATATATTACCTCTCAGTTGGACCATGTAACCGAGATTAATACTAATAAAAAATGAAAAAAAAAAATAACAAAAAATAAGCGAAGCTGAAAAGATGTCAAGTGAGAAATACTAATTAAACCATTGAAAAAAAACATAAAATGTAGTAACTGAGATTCGAAGCAAGCTTCCTTATAGCTACATTCCTTTGGTTTTCTTAAAAACCAAGGGAATATGTTGTTTATTTTTTTAAAAATAAAGTAAAACATAACGCTCCCACGACCTATACATTAAGTTTTTTTTTATTGTTCGATATGTAAATTTCATCATAAAAAGTATTATTTGTAGTAGTGACAAGCTAAATCTATTATTTTGTATTATCTGATTGAAGGTCAACCCCCATTTCTGTGTATAAAGGGGTTTATGAGTCTTTCCTAATAAAAACTTTCAATTATTATAGTAAACTCTCAAGATTAATTCTTAGGGACAAGACTAAATTGTTTTATTATTGAACATGTATAACTTATGGAGTTCCTCTCTTTCCCTCTAAACTCGTTACTTTCTCTATTTTTTTTTCATTATTTTAATTATTTTATTTTCAGCTGCTAAATTTTTCAAAAATGATTTTAAACTATAATTTTATCTCTCAAAATTCTTCAAAATCATTTTTTTTTTCAAACCACACAATTTAATCTCCTGTGTATGAAGTCTCAAATCTAACCCTCGCCACAAATAGCTCTAAGTTAACCTCTTTGTACTAATTTTTTATCAAGGATTAATACACATTTTATCCTCTGCCATTTGAGGCGAATTCGAAAAAGAACCCTGTAAAAAAAAACACAAATTTCGTCCCTGGCATTTGAAGATTCTAATGTGATGTGTCAGCTTTGTTGGAATGTTAAAAGATCAAAAATACCCACACAATGTATTGAACTCATATCGTAGTGCATGCAAGAAGCTCCCTTTACCACTAGGCTGTTATGCATTTTTTTTTATGGTTTGTATCAAATATATATAATATAAACTAAATTTAATATAAACTAACCTAAACTAAATTTAGTTGCATGTTGAAATATTTATGATTTGTTTATTTATTTAATATTTAATATTTAATATAAACTAAACTAAATTTTATTTAATTATAACATTACATTTCAAACGTTTTAATAAACTAAATTTTATTTTAATATTTTATTTATAAATTAATATTAACGTTTGAACTAAATTAATATTAAATTAATCTTAATTAAAAATATTTTATTTTCAATTTATTTTTAATTACTAATATTAAAAATTATTATTTTAATTAAAAATATTTTTATTTTCAGTTTATTATTAAATATGTAAATATATAATTACATTTTTATTTTCAGTTTATTATTAAATATGTAAATATATAATTACATTTTTATTACATTTTAATTTTCAGTTTATTATTAAATATGTAAATATATAATTCCATTTTTATTATTATTATATAACAGTAATTTAAATTTTATATTATAACATAAAAATGAAATAAATATGTAATATAAAAAGGTTACATGTAATATATTTATTTTAACATTTCATATATTTAAATTAATGTAACATGCAATTTAAATATATAAACATGTAATATAAACATAAATTATTTTATGTATACATTTAATGTTATATGTAAATATAAAAAATGTTACATTTCAAAATGTTATATTTCACACTGTTACATTTCAAAATGTTATAAAAAATTTGTTATGTTTAATGTTATATCTATTTAAAATGTTACATTTCATATATTTTATGTATATATGTATATATTTAAATTGTATTTATTTATGTATTATAATGTATTTAAAAAATTAAAATTTAAAAATTAGAAATTAGTATTTATTTTTGTATTATAACGTTAAATGATTAATATTAATTAAAATTTGTCTTAATTAATATTTAATATTTATTATAATTTTTAAACTAAATTATTAAATATAAATATAAAAAATATATATATTAATGTTTGTATAAAAAATAAACTAAATTTTTTTAAACTAAATATTTATATTAACATTTAATATTTAAAAAATAAACTAATTCAATATTTATACTAATTTATTTATTAAAAATAAATATAATAAATTATTAATTATTTAAATATTTATAATAAATATTTAAATATAATTTATATTAACGTTTGTATAATAAATATTTATATTAGTGTTTAATATTTACTAAACATTATTAAATGACCAAAATGTTGTAACATATACATTTAAAGCTGACATATAAATAATAAGACATTTTAGCTTAATGGGAAAGGGTGTTCATCCTCATCCATGAGGACACGGGTTTAAGACTTGTTGAAGAATAATTTTTAAGTTTTTCTATTTTAACATTTCAACATGAAGATCAATTTTAAAGTTTTTGTATTTTAACATTTCAATATGTTGATCAATTTTTAAATTTTTTTATTTTAACATTTCAACATATAAACAATAAAATAATAAAAAAAATCAACAAAACAGCATCACATCCCAAATTCAACTTTTTTATCAAATAGTACTAAATAATAAAATGTGTATTAACCCTTTTATCAAATACCAAACAAATAATTAAGTTAAGGGGAACACGGACCCTTATCTTCCCATTGTGTCTAGGTTCGGACAAAAGTCACGTCCATTTGTTTTTCCTGTGCCCAAAGTCATACCAAGTTTGGCACAATATTATAGATTGGATTGGTCTTGGCAGGTTATCCCCCCGTGAAAGCATTCTTGATCATTTGAAGATGTATGAATGGAAATTGAAGGAAAAAATCACGAAGATGTTATAAATTATTAACAATAATAATAATTACGAGTGTGTTCTAAAATGACAAAAGAATATTTAAGTGGATATTAATTTTTTATATTCGAAAAGAATTAACATTTTGTGAAGAGTTACTACAGAATGAACATAGGCAATTGTTGGAAACGTGACAACCTTTGGTTAAAAGGTGTTGTTTCATCAAGGGTCGCAACCTTATGAAACAACACATTAATGACTTATAAATACCTCATTTGGAAATTCAGAAAATCACATCAAAACCAAATATTCTCTTATACAAAATTTCAAACAATCTTCGCTACATAATCGATTTTTGTCGGTCTTGCGCAAATTCGATATAAAGCTGAATTATCCTGGGTATTCCTGCGTTCCAACTAGGGATGGCAAAAAAATCCATACCCGCGGATATCCGCGGATAAAATCCGCCATGGATATGGGGCGGATAGCTTAATGGATATTCACGGATAAAATAAATGGATATTTAAATACCCGTTTGTTAATGGACATGGACACGGATTTAATGATATCCGTATCTGCGGATATCCATTTCCGTTAATAAATTATAAAAATCATTTAAATATCATTAGTTTATTATATTATTTTTATCTTCTAAAACAATTAGTCTTCTTATATTTCTTTCTTTTTTTTGAAATTTTCTTTAAAGAAAACCTTTCAAATTTCATTCAAATTTTAATAACCATTTCATATTTAAACTCTTCAATACTTCATACCTCACTTCAACAATTTCACATTCCAACCAACGTGTCGTCCATTCCTCTGTCGAACCAGTGTCTCCCTTCCTACTCCTTTGTCGTCCGCTCTTTCATCATAACTCACAATCACGATATTTTTTATTTGTTTGGTTAAAAATGAAAAGTAAGAATATTATGTTTGAATTTAATTATGTTTTTGTGAATAAGAAGAAAATCAATGTGATGAAATTTTATTGTTAAATTAAGAGCAAATTGTATGGATATTATGTGGTAATAACTTTTTGTATCTTTAAAAGAAGTTAAAAATATTTTTTTTTTAAAAATAATTTTTATAAGAAAAAATAGGCAAAATACCCTTTTTGGTCCTTTAACTTTATCGCGGGGTTCATTTTGGTCCCTTAACTTTAAAAAGTGTCATACTGGTCCTTTAACTCTTCAAAACGTTCCATATTAGTCATTTTCGTCTTATTAGCGACGGAAAAATTCAAAAATCAGTCGCTAAATTCGTCGCTAATAAGACAAAAGGACTAATATGGAATGTTTTGAAGAGTTAAGGGACCAAAATTACACTTTTTAAAATTAAGGGACCAAATTGAACTCCGAGGTAAAGTTAAAGGACCAAAAATGGTATTTTATCGAAAAAATATTATCCATGAATATCTGTAAATATCCGTGGATACCTTAAAACCCGCGGATTACCCGCTTAACGAATATCAGCATGGATATAGGACGGATATGGATATCATATTTATCCAACCGGGCGGATATGGATATCATAGTATCCGTCCCATGGATATCCATTTACATCCCTAATTCCAACTCTAAAACATCACAAAAGTGGTTGAAATACTTTTAAAAATAGTGTAATTATTCACGATTGAGTTCTGGATCCATTCTACTTCAACAACATTTCTAACAGAAGAACTTTCGTTTACTATTTTGGCTAGCAAGAGTCTCACCAACTTGGTTAATAAGAAAGAATATTGTATTTAATGGGGGGCATAAAAGTGCAATTGATATTGTTCTTATCACTTTTGGACTCTTTTGTGATTAGTTAGGTGCTAGATATAAATTTGGACTCTCTGATTGTTCGTGTCTGTTAATTTTTGATCGGGAGCCTGTACATTTGATTTTTTTTAGGGTAGAGTATTTCTTATACTCATATTAATATATTCTTTACTTATAAAAAAAAATTAATGGATCGACAAACTATCTACTTTCATTTTTTTAATATTTAAATATGCATTTAGTTCTCATTAATACTTAATTTTTTTACTTGTAAATAAAATATCAATAATTAGTAAAAACTCACGTACTGATATTGGGTTGGGTCGACATCATCTTCGTCTTGATCCTTCGACAGTTGCAGTCTGGTCTCAGCTGGAGTCGGAGTTGAGTTGCAATCTTGCATCTCAAATCTCTTGAGTATTTCGCCTGCATATCTTCGTTGGTACATCATCAAACCTCTACTAGTCTTATAGAATTCGATGCCAAGGAAATATGAGAGATTTCCCAAGTCTGACATTTCAAACTTCTCGCTTAGATCATGTTTGAAATCTTCGATCTCCTTCTTGCAACTTCCTGCTATCAACAAATCATCGACATAGAGACATAGTATAAGCAATTCGCCATTGCTTCTTCTTACATATACTCCATGCTCTGTCGTACACTTCACAAATTCCTTTTCCCTTAAGAAGCTGTCAATTTTCTTATTCCAAGCTCTTGGAGCTTGCTTAAGTCCATACAGGGCTTTATGCAGCCTGTACACCTTTCCTTCTTCACCTTGTTTCACATACCCAGCTGGTTGTGCGACATAAACTTCTTCGTCTAGGGGGCCATTAAGGAATGCACACTTCACGTCCATCTGACATGTGTGCCAATTGTTCATATTTGCTAGACCAACAACCAACCTGATTGTTTCGATTCTAGCAACAGGTGTGAACACTTCATCGAAGTTGATTCCTTCCTTCTGAAGAAATCCTTTCACCACAAGTCTTGCCTTGTGTCGAGTTACTTCTCCTCTGGGATTCACTTTCACTTTGTAAACCCACTTCACATCAATTGCCTTCTTGCCTTGAGGCAATTCGACAAGTGACCATGTGTTGTTGACTTCGATGGATTCTAACTCTTCATTCATTGCTTTCACCCACTTCAAATCTTTCAATGCCTCAGCTGCATTGACTGGTTCGACATCTGCGTAGAAAGCATAATGTACCAGCTCACCCTCTTCATCGACCACATCATCTGATGTAATTACATATTCTTGCAACCTTGCAGGCATGTGTCTTGTTCGTCGAGGTCTGCTTGAACCTGCTTCATCTGCAACTGGTTCCTGTCGAACTTCTCCTTCGACTTCAGTGGCTGGTTCTTCACAAGAGATTCTCACTGAATCCTTCTTGGCATTCTCAGTCCAATCCCATTCTTTAAGCTCATCTATGATCACATCCCTGTTGATCACTACTTGCTTATTCACTGGGTCGAACAGCTTGTAACCTTCAGTCGAATGATATCCTATCAAGATCATCTGATTCGACTTGTCATCAAGCTTCCTTCTCAACTGATCTGGCACATGTCTATGTGCTATAGATCCAAACACCTTTAAGTGACTGAGGCTTGGCTTGACACCAGACCAGCATTCTTCTGGTGTGATTCCTTCAAGCTTCTTTGTCGGACATCTGTTCAAAAGATATGTTGCTGTCGAAACTGCTTCTCCCCATAATTCTTTGGGTAGATGCTTTCCATTCAACATACTTCTTACCATGTTCATGATGGTTCTGTTCTTGCGTTCTGCAATCCCATTCTGCTGTGGAGTGTAGGGTGGCACCACCTCATGCACAATCCCTTCTTTTCTACACAACGCATCGAACTCTTTCGACACATATTCTTCCCCACCATCTGCCCTCAGAGTCTTCAACCTTCGACCACTCTGTCTTTCGACCATGGATTTGAATCTGACAAATACCTTAAACACATCACTTTTCTTCTTGATGAGATAAGTCCATAACTTTCGACTGAAGTCATCTATAAACGTGACAAAATATCTGTTGCCACCAATCGAATCCACCTGGATTGGACCACATACATCAGAGTATATGACTTCAAGACTTGCCTTCGACTTCCTTCCTGCATCCTTGCTGAAGCTATTCTTGTGTTGTTTCGACTGAACACAGTCTTCACAGACTTCACTAGGAATGTCGATTTCTGGTAATCCTGACACCATATTTCTTCTCTTCAGCTCCCTGATGTCATTGAAGTTGAGATGGCCTAGTCGAAAGTGCCATAACCACTCATCTCTGCTGGCTGCTGTTGCTAGACACTTGTGCTCCATCACATTGAGTTTAATCTTGAAGGTCCTATTCTGAGACATTGGAGCCTTCAAGATCAACCTACCACCTGCGTCGAGAACTCTCATCATCTTGTCTTCGACAACTACCTTGTAGTTCTTTTCGACTAGCTGCCCTAGACTGAGCAAATTACTCTTCATGCCTGGAATGTACAACACATTGGAGATTGTTGACCTTTTTCCATCTTTCCTCATAATCAGAACATCACCAACACCTTCAGCTGCTAGAGTGTTGTCATTTGCAAACTTCACCGTGTTCTTCGACGAGGGCTTCATGTTGACAAACCAATCTTCCCCCCCAGTCATGTGTGATGAGCATCCTGAGTCCAAGTACCACTGATCTTGGAATCTTTCTTCATCTTTTGTTGTGACCATCAGCAACGTCTCTTCTTCTTCATTCTTCGCCAGATTTGCATCAGTTTCTTGATTTTTCTTCTTTTCTGGACAATTACTAACATAATGGCCATACTTCTGACAATTGAAACATTGAATGTGACTTTTGTCTGGCTTTCGACCACCACCTTTTCCTTTACCTGCAGCACCACCTCTTTGGTTGCCTTGGTTCCAAGGTTTCTTCTGAGTCGAATTACTGCCTCCTCTACCTTTGTTTCCATTCACGTTTCCTTTGCCTTTCCTTTTCTGACTGCGCCTGCAAAGCCATATCACTCTTCGACTTTGCTGCAACTCTTTCATCCATCATTTGTTCATGAGACTCAAGCGTCCCTTGAAGCTCTTCCTTCGTCAATACTGACAAGTATTTCGACTCTTCTATGGCTACTACCACGTGGTCGAACTTAGGAGACAACTATCTCAAAATCTTTGAGACAACTGCTTTCGTCGTCAGCGTTTCTCCACATACTTTGATTTGATTCACAAGTTTTGTAACTTTTGTGAAGAAATCTGTAATACTTTCATTGTCTTCCATCTGAAGCAACTCATAGGTTCTCTTGTGAGTTTGTAACCTCACCTCTTTCACCTTCTCTGCGCCTCCAAACGACTTTTCAAGAATCTCCCATACTTCCTTTGCTGATTCTGCATCGCAAACTTTTTCAAAGTTATCTGGATCAACACATTGATGGATTATAAACAGCACTTTATAATCTTTCTTCTTCAATTCTTTGAGTGCAGCCTTTTCTTGATCCGTCGCGTTCTCCCCAAGCGGTGTTACTCCTTCCTTCACAAGATCCCAAAGATCTTGATAACAGAAAACCACCTTGATCTGCTTGCACCAATTCTCATAATTATCTTTCTTGAGAATTGGTAGGGTCGCCGGAAAATGCCCATTTGAATGATTCATAGCCATCACGATTTTCCTCCTTGAATCGTAACCGGAGCTCTAGATACCAGATGTTGGAAATTCACCACACCCTATGATGATTCCGCTTCAATTTTGAACTCAAGATTGTTTACAAACCCACAAACACACGTAATGGCAATGAAGAACAAAGAAAGAAGAACAAACTAACAGCAAGAAAGAAAAGAGAGTGAGGAGAAATGTTTGGAGAAAAGTGTTTCTACCCACGAACTGTGGGATTTCTTCTATTGCTATTATTCACTTGCTAATCTGCAAACTGTGAATGCAATTGTGTTACAGTGTACAAGGGTAACTCCCTATTTATAAATTTGGATTTACAAAGGCCTAAAACTCTAAAAGCCCAAAGTATCAAATCTAATCTAAAACAGAATCCAATCAAATCTAAAATGAATCTGTCGAAACACCTTCGACACTATTCGACACATGAATGCTTCGACTTCGACTTTGATACTATGAATTACATTTAACAAAAGTAACATAGTTTATTTATTAATGCATTACAGTAGTGCTATAAAACTTATTTATCTTTATTGCCAAGGAGTTTAACCCACTAATATTATTTAGGCTTAAATACACTTTTGGTCCCCCTAGTTTGGGGTTTTTATACTTTTGATCCCCCTATTACAAAACTTGTGTTTTTGGTTCCTTTAGTTTGATGCGCCTTGCATTTTGTTGGTCCCCCTGCAAATATGATGATGTGTTATATTTTTTAATGAGGTGGCATTGATCCATGTATTCCATGTCATCAAATCTTATTATTTTATTATAAAATTGAATAATTTAATTTATAAATTACCTAAATCATTATTTAATCAAATATAACATATTTGAAACTTTGAAACATAAAAGACCCATAAATATCTAAAATATCAAGCAAGTATACCATATTTGTATCCTTAACAATAAGGCGTTAAGGGGGGGGGGGTAGAATTGAAACGGAACAACTGTTGAAACTTCTGAATGATAAAAATTAAGTATCTAGGTACCAAACGTACGAGGTTGGAGTAATTGTTTGAGATATATTTTAAACTCATCCTGATTCCATAAAGTTGTTCAACATCTTTCCCACTGTACTCATCATTGATTCAACATATAATACCAAAAAATATAGGCTTCCACAATGGAGATTGTTGGTATTACCACTACCGAGAAGACTTATTCTGTCGGGTTTTCATTTTTGGGGTGCGAAAAAGAGGAAAACATTACTTGGGCTTTAGAAGTGTGTTGGACAATATGTTTAAGGACAAAGAAGACACGTCTAAAGTCATTGTCACCGACCGTGATACCGCACTGATGAGTTCTGTTGCAAAGGTATTTCCTACTTTATACACATTACTGTGTGGGTATTACATCACAAAAATGTGAGAAGTCGAGTTAAACTTGCGGTAGGGACCAAACAAATTAAGGGTGAAGACGGAAAAATGGTCAAAGTTAGCATGATAATGGAAAGAATAATTGAGACTTGGAATGTTATAATAAATTCTTGGGTTAATTGTGATTTACCCCCCTGACATATGAGAGTGTTTTGGTTTACCCCCCCCCCCCCCCCCCCACCGTTGCCATAGGCAGGTTTTGGCAACGATTTTTTCAAAAAAACCGTTGCCTAAAGGCATGTAGGGGGGTAAATCAAAATTCGTTCATATGTCAGGGAGGTAAATCACAATTAACCCTAAATTCTTCTACGAAAGAATTATATGTCGATGTTGTTATACTTTTCAGGAAGGTGTGTGAGAAATATTCATATTTGTTGTAATATGTTGAAAGTACAATTCTGGACTAGGTGAAGGAGAAGATTGTTTGTGCTTGAACCGATCAGGTTAGATAGCTTGGAAATACAACAAATAACTTAGTTGAGTCTGCCCATGCTACACTAAATAATTGGTTGGAAAATAGTAAGGGTGATTTATGTAGAGATTGGGACTCTGTGAACCAAATGATCCAAAATTAGCATAATAAGATACACACATCATTTGATCACAACATCACAGTGTTGGAACATAGTTTTAAAAAAGACAATCTAGTCTCACTTTGTCAGCAACATATCTCAAGCAGGATTGAAACATGATAGACCGATACGAATAAATGAGGTTTGTACTCATTGGAAAAGGCCCAGGTTTGATGATGATGGTGTGATGAAGGAGGGTAAATCAAATATATCTATTTTGACTAAATGGGAAGTGATACAAGGGATATTTTTGAAAGTTGATGACAATATGAAACTCCACATCAAAGGGAAAATGAGAAAGATTTCTTATCTAAAAACCACATATTTTGAAACCACTGTCTCAACCAGTAAAAACAAAATAGGCTCCTAACAAGGTCAAACCAACACCGAATAACAATTCAAAGAAGTAGTCTCCTTCATATTTTAAACATGTTGACAAACATTTTCTGGATTCTCCAACTTCAAAATCTCAAAAAGTGCTTTCAAAGGTGCTTTCATTAGGAAACCACATCCTTCACTACCTATACCCAAAATTCAATTCATTTACGAGATGTTAGTTTTTATGCACAAATACATTAAACAGATCTTTAATGTTGAGGGTGACGGTAACTGTAGTTTTTGAGTTGTCTCTGCTTTGCTAGATAAAGGAGAGGATGATCATCCATTTGTCCTCCAACATCTTATCAAAGAGTTGAACTACAGATCTCTGCTCTCGGTCTTCACTAATCAAAGATCAACACTACTCTTGAGATCTCCACCAAATCCACTGGCAATGGCAGGTTCCAGAGTCACTCATTTTACTATGTTATGCAAAGAAACCACAACCACTTGAATTTCAAGAGATCCACATTCTCCTCTGTAAAAAGATAGCAATCAAGTTTTGGTAAACAATTTTTCTGTACTATCACATCCAAATTCAAGTAAACCTAGAGCATCTCAAGGAGTCTTCCAAAATCTCCCTCTTTTAGGATCTTCTCCATAATTCCAGCAAAGAAAACCATCGCTCAGGCCTCCCACGTTGCCGATGATACCTAGACCAAAGGCATTACCTAGTTTCCAACTAATGCAAACAAACTTCAGCATGTAAGGAGACAACAAACTATTGAACATTTTTTACAATTTGAAAGTAGAATTCACAAGAACTAAAGGAAAGGTTACTTTGTCTCGAAGAAAACACGCACAATTTGAATCCAAACAGAAACACAGTGCAGGAGGCCGTTTCTTGAAGGAGTCATACCATTGTTCCTAAATTGGTAGCATCTCTCTGGGACAAAGATCCGAGATCTCCAAGCCATCGGAGAAGCCAAACACATCATTGTAGCACTCCAAAATTTGCCCTCTTGTTTCTAACTCTAACTGGCTTTTTTTTTCATTTTTGCATTATCATTTGTGCATATCATTGGTTCTAAGCATGGGATCAAGGTTTCTTGACTTTTCACAAGAGGAGAAGATGGTTCCCAAAGCAATAAGCAAGGAGATAGTCTCAACATCATGGTATTCTCAAGCTACAAAGTTCTCATATTCATCAAAGCATCTCAACAATCTCACCCAATCATTGGATGATTGGGGTTTCAAGGTTTTCAAGGGATTCATCTGATCAAGCTCCTAGTGGCTCGGACTTAGGGTTTTGGGAAAAGGCTACTTGTGATTATTTTCTTGAGCAAGACATGTTTTTAGGGTTCAATTTACATCTCAAAGTTCACCACAAACCATTTCAAGAGTTTTTGAAGTGGATAGAGGAGGCATTGGATTCATTTGGTAAAAAAGTCAACTGATGCCTTACAAAAGTAAACTCTTGAGTTTTTAGGTTAACCATGGGCTTTTCAAGTCATCATCTATGTTATTATGAGGTTCGATCAAGAGAAATCAAGAAAAATCAAGAAACTCCCAAAGGTTGCTAAATTGGGTTTTTTTTTTGCAAAATTTCACTAAGTATGGAAGAGCATGTTCATGTGGCCATCTTGCATGATTCATATCTCCCTCATCAATAATTCAAATGGTTCAAGCCAATTCTAGAATTGAAGACGACATCATATACTACAAGTTTGTAGAAGAAATCAACTTCAAAAGATGCACGGATAAAAAGTTATGGAGACTTAAAGTTGGAAAAAAAGGTGTTGAAGCTGTGGGTAAGCGCAGGCCGTCCCTTCGGTCGATGCACAGATTTAGGTCGACGCATGGAAAGCTTTTTGGTCGATTCACGGGAAGATTTTCAGGCCATTTTAGCTACGGGTAAGCGCAGGCGGACCCTTTGGTCGATGCACAGATTTAGGTTGACGCACAAAACAGCGAGCGGTCGACTGTTCGCGCATGCTGACCCCTTTTTTGTGTATTTAAGCCCTCAAACTCAGTTTTTTGGGGGAAATTCATTTTGAAACTTTCACACTTTGATTTCCCTTTCAATTTTTCATTTCTCTCTCATTTTTCAAAACCCTCACCAAAGCTCTTCCATTAGAGTTAACAAATTCTTCATTGGAGTTTGTTAATTATTGAGCTAAACCTTCATCACATTGCTTTTCCATCAGCAAATTCTGCACTAGAATTTAATTTGGATCTATATCTGAGTTTTGGAATCACTTCTTGAAGAGCTTTTGGATTATTGCATTGATCTTCAACTTTTGTTGCTAAAGCTTCTTGGATCTCTGGGTTTCTTTGTTTCTAAGCATCAAATTCTGTTTGCAATAATCACCAAAGAAAATCTCCGCTTTGTAGGTTGGTAATTCTTAGATCTACTTCTTATTTTTGCTTAATTTTCATTTTCACAATGTAGATTTTGTGATATTGGTGTTAATGGATCCATTGGTTGATTTGATTGTTGATCTTGATGTTTCATGGTTTCGATTGGTGTTTGATTGTTGCTATTTGATGTAATATTTTTGGGAATAAGTGCATGCCCTAACGTGTAGTAATCTAGTGATTAAGTTATGGAAAATTGCTTTTCAAATCTAAACCTCAGGATTCATGATTAATTGTTTGCATTCTTGCTGAATACATGTGCACACTAAGTGTTTGATCTTTTGACAATTGCTTGTTGGTGTTGCATATCCAAGATGTTTGATGTTGAGACTTGTTTGTGCACTTTGTTGATGGATGAGAATTATTGAAGCATGTTCTTGTTGCATTGGGAATACATGTGCACACTAAGTGTTTGATCTTTTGACACTTGCTTATTGTGGTTAAATATTCAAGATGTTTGATGGTGATGAGTGTTCCTAAGCATTACTTGATTTATTTGGTGCATTGTTCATGTTTGATCTTTGCAACTTCATGTGCATTTGTTTAAATGTTGATGCATAATCATGTGTATTCTTGAATGCTTTGATTACATGCTAATTGTTGCTCAATCTTAGTGGCTTGCAATCTTGATGCTTAATTATAGTTTTGTGATGCATTTTCATGCTAATTCTTCCATGATATCTTTGAATATGTGTCATGATGCTGATGTATACACTGCTGTTGTGTCAAACACATGCTGTCCATTATGCATTCATGCCGCCTGCTACCTTTTTACACCTGTTATGTGCTGAATACGTGGGCTGTTAAATGCTGTTTAGGTGTATTTACTGGATTTTATAATTGTGCATTGCAGGAGCGCTGTGTTGCTGCTGTTTTGGGTTTATTGCTTTGTCTTTTATTTTCTTTTGGAGAATGAAGAGTCACTCAACTTTCTTATAGTTGAGATCACGACACCGTTATTTCCTTGTTGACGGAGAGTCACTCAATTTCCTTCATAGTTGAGATCACGACACCGTTCTTTCCTTGTTTGCGAAGAGTCACTCAACTTCCTTTCTTGAGATCACGACATCGTTTTTTTTTGTGATTGGTTAGTATAATATTTACTTGTGCTTGTTCGCATGATCCCTTAGGAATCCTAGCTCGACTTAATTTCCGATTAAGCTTGAGGTAGGGGAGACATTAGGTTTTGCATGATAACAATTAGGATAGTCCCTGTAAACCTTAACCTTAGGTCTATCTTCTTTCATGCTAACATTAGGTAGAACTCCCTTTTACCTCAACCTTAGGACCATTGTGTATGACAACATTAGGACCTAGTTTCCCCTAGTTGTTTTCTTTTCACCCCTTTGAGTCCTTTCTCCTCTCATCTCAAAAAAAGTTCAAAACACTTAATAAATACAACGAGTATTGTGTGCCACGAGCCTTAAGTACATGGGATATGAAGAATGAGGGGTCTCCTTTCACTTTTCTAGGGTGTTTAGCATACGTCCCGTTTAGGGGCGACCATGAAACGCATTCGCTCCTATGTTCAAAACTTTAGTGCAATACAAAGTTTCAAACAAACTTAATCCGTTTTTCTCTAAAAAAAACATAAACAAAGTTCAAATCTTTTTATCCTTCGGGATGGGTTTCAAATAATTTTCAGAAAAGAGCACATTATTTCCGTTCTGTCGCAAATAGGCAGACAGATATAAAAAACACTCAACCAATGTGTGGTCGTAACCATGAACTACGGACGCTCTGACTTCCTCATTCTCATTCGAATGAGGATACGTAGGCATAAGACGGCGATATCTTGGCGAGAAACCTTCCCCCTTTCACCCGTAGTCTTCCGAACTACGTTGACTCTGACTTTCCCATTGCATGAGAGAATATGTAGGCCTAGGACGACAATGTCCTATCGAGTCTCCTTTTGTTTTCCATTTCCTTTTAGTAGTAGGCTTTTGATGACACACCCTTTGTTTAGACAACAAGCGTAGATCCTGTTGAGTACAACGAACGCGAGGGGGTGCTAATACCTTCCTCTCGCGTAACCGACTCCCGAACACAAACTATGGTTGTGATGATCGTGTCTTTTCCCTTTTGAGGTTTTCTTCGATCGTTTCCTTTCCCTTCGTCGGGATAAATAACGTTCGGCGGCGATTATTCTGTTTTTTTCGCTGGTTGTTTTTCGCAGTTGCGACAGCTGGCGACTCTGCTGGGGATTTTGGTTCCCTATGCGAGTCAATCTTAGCGCTTGGCTATTTTTGTTTCATTGGGTGTTTACTTATGTGCATTATTTGTTGTATATTATTGTATTTTACCGCATTTATTGCATTTGATTATTGTTATTATATTGCTTTGCTGTTGTTGTGCTGTTGGGTGGGTTGGTTCCATGAGAGATAAGCCCAATACCCAGGCTTGAGTATACACTTAGGATTAGAGTGGAAAGTAGTCTGGCTTGCGTGGTGTTTGATCACGTTTAGTTTACACAAGAATTCCACATTCAGACGAGGTTTTCTTTGGAGATATTCTATCCTGCACGTTGGGGCAGACGATATAATGTTGACTAGAAAGCTTATGACTCTGGAGACTGTTCATGGGAAGTCAGTTGAGACCTCCTCGATTAGTGATGATGCTAAACCACAAATGGTGAATGTATCATCATTTCTCGACCTGAGAGTCCGTGATACTGAGGACCTGCTAGGATGCCGTCCAATATTAGAACCCATATGTGAGAGGAAATGGGTTTTTGCAGGAAACCTTGACCTTCAACTAACCCAGTTTTCTTGTCAGTGTGAACTAATCAACCTGGTATTTTGAACTTATCAACCCGGTATTCTAATTATTCCGGTATTCTGGTATTCTGGTTTTCTGTCAGAGTGAACTTATGGACTTATTCAGTCAACAGCACAACAGTTATTTAGAATTTGTGGAAGCCTTGATCCCATGTCTTTGCATCCATATCATCATAACATGTTTGCATTCTAGCATACATGTTCTTGTATTTCCAAGGATCTTAACTTTGAGACTCGCTGTTGAGCATTTCCATCTATTTCTTGTAGTTCTTCTATGAAAAACTTGAATCAAAGCAGAATGATTCCTTATAAATATTCGAACATGGCATTTGCATTCCATTTCCATATTCATTTGCACAGCAGGTGTTCGAGGCTGGTCTTTATCCTGATCTGGTTTTCTTCAAAATTTCAGACTTAATTTTTCAAAGAAGCCAGTCAAAATTTTATATGGAGCAAATTCAAGCAGAGTTGAGGGAAGTTCGCGGCTAGATGGGGCAGTTCATGGTGGACATACAGGCTTTGTCCCGGGGACAAAAATTACTGAGGGAAGAGGTCCATCAACTGAAGACTCGGATGGGCCTGATCATGGAAGCCATGAGAAACATGTTAAGAAAGGAAGGCAATCATATGCCTGGGGCTGCAACAGAAATTGTTGTTCCACCATTGCCTGTGGGATTTCTCCCAAAGCATGCTTTACCTCGCAGATCTTCTTCACAATCTGGGGTTCCAGAATTTCCCCATCAACAACTATCTCTTGTTTCCCAAGACAATCCCAAGATTAAGAAGTACACATAGAGGCCAAAGCAGCCTGAAAGGATTTTTGATCCGCTTCCTATGCCTTATGCTCAGTTGTTAAGGCATCTACTCCAGCTTCAATTGGTTGAACTTCGGACGCTGGCTCCGCTTACTGGCACTCCCCCACCGGGTTATGATGCAAGAGCTCATTGTGATTTCCATTCTGGAGCACCTGGGCATAATGTGGAGAAATGCAAAACCTTTAAGCACCAAGTCCAGGATTTGATTAATTCAAAGACAATTGAGTTCACGTCGGGCGGCATGAGCATACAAGGTGGTCTTACTCCTGCTGCTGCAAAAGAAGTGGATATCCCTATTTTCTCTCCTGAAGCTATATCAAGTCAAGGGCATATCTTGCAATCCTTGGTCTTGGAATCTCCACGTCCACAACTGTTGCCTGTTCCTAAGCCAAGTCTAAAGATGAAAGTGCCTGAACGAGAGGAGCGCCCGAATCAGTATCAGCAATAGAGCTACCACCAGAAGAATCAGCAAAGACCTAGAAGGCCCGAGAGAAGGTTTGATCTCATTAACATTCCTCACAGTCAACTGCTTGCTCGCTTTCTTCAGAACTCTTTGATTCAGCTAAGGGGAGTTGCGCTGTTCCATATCCCCTCCCTCCGGATTATGACATGAATTCTAGGTGCGAGTACCACTCAGGGACACAGAGGCACACAATTGAAAATTGCAACGTGTTCAAGCACAAGGTGTAAGATCTGATTGACGTTGGGGTCATTACTTTCATTGCAGATGGATTACACATTAATTGAAGCCTCCCAAGTGAGCACTTGAGACTGCAAAGACATCATCAGAAGCAATCAGTCCGGTCGAAGCCAAGCCTCTTCAACCATGGCAATCATCATCTTTCTTTACTGCATTTTTAATTTTGTATTTTTTATTATTTGTTAATGTTTTGTTTGCATGTAAAAACTTGTTTGTTTTTTAATGATGATCTTAATGCAATGAGTATGTTTTTCTTGAAGAGGTTCATTTGTGTTCACTCATATAATATTTATGTGCATTGCAATACCAACTTTCTTGCTTAAGCTCATTGAGGGAGGATGACGAAATGAAAATGCAAACTTTCTGGTCGTACGCTTTTGGAATAAAACCTTGTTGATGGTGTACATGCATTCTTTCAACTCCCCAAACACTGGAGATATAAAGGAGATAAACCCTCGTTAACCCCTTTGAACCTAGACGTAGGAGTTTATTTCTAAGAATTGAAAAAACCCTCACATCTTAACCCTGGGGCAGGGTAGTTGTCAGTTGATTTGACCGTGCATTCAAATTTCAAAAGGAATGAAACCACAGTGGTTATCCCTCACCGCGGAGAATGAGGCAGTCACAATCATTTCAAAGAAGTCAAGACAACCCTGTGTCACACGATTTGTTCTAAAAAAAGAAAAAACCCACTAAGTCGAAAAATCGAAAACGAGTGACTTAGGCAAAAGTTATGGCATCCCGCTTGACATTACAGTAAAAAAGGATTCAAAAGAATCAGTTCGGGAAAAATCAGGGAAATAAATAAAAAAACAAAAAAAACAAAAAGGACAAAAAATGAAAAGGATGACAACAGAAAGATCCTCAAGCAAGAACAAGTCGTGTGACTATAGACACCAGAGGTAAAAAGGGTGAGTGCCACTCCGAAAATCTTGTAGGTTCCTTAACCATTACTTCTATCATCCAATACCTCTTTCGAAAGGTGAGCGCTTGTGCCGAATTAACTAAACGTAGGACTAGAGAACATCAAGGAGAATGGGTGGGTACAAACAAAATTTTGAGCCATAAATCTTTTTTTCTCAAAACGTGAACCAGGCCACATTACAACCCTCAATAGTCCTAATCGAGGCAAGGTTTATTTTGAAGGCATACTTCGACAAGATATTGTTCCTGACTCCCATGAGTTGTGCTAAAATACTTTTGTTGGTATTGCATGTGCATGATGCCTTTCATTCAAAAAAATAAATGTCATAACTAGTAACTCGTTCACGGGGTTTAGCGACATCTTTTCAGCACGAAAACTTCAAGATTAACATATGTGTTGCATTAGAATTATCATTCTCAGAATAAGCATTTTCTACTTGCATACATTGTATTTGAACATTAAGGAAGTTTACATAGTCGAGAATCTTAATCAAACTAAGTTGAGATGCTTGAAACTTCTAAAGGACAGTCATATTTAGGGGCATGTAGCCAAGAGATTTTGTCGAGCGTGTGCATTTCCGACAAGTTTTGCTCGGAAGTCGCCAATCTCAGGCAGTCATGTTGAGATTTATCAAATCTCTCGAAGTTTAGTCAGTCAAGGGCAAAGTCACTGCAAGGCTCGTACTGAAGTAGACGACTTCAAGAACACAAGAAGTTATCCTCTCTTGAGAACGGTTATCAAAGCCATGGGGAAAGATATGTCAGACCCTCATGATACCTCTTGTAAAAGGGTTCCTTTATGGGTTATGTTGTATCAGGGCACCTTTTGGTCATATCATATCTGCAGGATTCGTGTTGATAGCTAACATGTGACGTCCCTAGTAGAGTTTCTCCCCCCAGTAGAGATAGTTGAAGTTTTATCGCTCATGGCAGAGCATTATGAAGATTCTGATTATTCTCCCGAGAAAGAGTTCAGAAGTCTGCTCTCCCCTAGCCAGTTTGGTGAAGTTTGTTGCCCTTCGACAGGAGTTCATATTCCCCGTACAAGTTAAGAGTGTTGGGTCTGTGCTTCCCATGTTTGTGGTAAAGTTGTTTCCGTCTCCCCAACGGAGTAAGGGTAGAATGCAGGTCTCTAATAGACGATTAAGTCCAATATTGTCCCTTAGCAGAGCTGATATCGTCAACCTGCATTCCCCAAGCATATTTGTTGGTGGTGGCTGGTATTCCCCAGCAGGTCAATGGTTGATTGTCATTGGCACTTCTCTTCAGCAGATTCCTAGGATGTTTCCCCAACAGATGTTTGTTATTCTTACTTACCTGTAGGATTGAGGTTTGATTGGGTTCTCGAGCAGAGTTTATGACCTGGAGGCAGATCAATTTGTCATCCCCAATGAGGTTGGCTTCATCTTTTCAGTGTTTATTTCGCTGGAGTGGCCATTTTGCATTTAGAATATTCTGTTGTTTGTGATGTGTTTGCAGGATGGCATGATTTCTTTTCCCCAGTAGAGTCTCTCTTTCCAGCATTGATGATCTAACATCCTCAACAGAGCATCGGGAAATTCTTTCTCCCTAGCAAGAGTGCAGAGGATTGCTTTCCTCAGTCATATTTGTTTGTGACCCCCCAGCAAGTATTCAGAAATTGAATGTCCCAGACAGGATAGTGTTGGTTGGCATCTCCCTTGGTAGAGATTCTACATTCCGCACATAGTCTTGGTATCTACTTTCCTCGTCAGGTGAGAAAGTGTAATTGCGCCAGCAACAGTGTGCTTTTATCCTTAGCAGGGTAAGGGTAAAGTCATTTCCCCAGTAGCAGGTTAAGTTCAATGATATTCCCCGACAGGTTTGGTATTGTAGACTTCAATCCCCAAGCAGAGTTTGGTATTGATCCCCTCGACAGGTAGCTCAACAGTGGTTGATCTCCCCTGCAGATTCCAAGCCTAATTGTTATTGGCCCTTTTTCGCGTTAGATCTTTGGGTCTTATCTTTATCAGGTGTTATTCTTAATCCCCAGCAGGGTGGATTTTCTCTTCAACAGAGGTGTTGATCAGGAAGGTCGTTCAATTGGTCTTCCTCAGCGCAGTTTGTGACACTGAGGACAATTCAGTTTGCCATCCCCAGTGGAGTGGCCTTCATATTTTCAGCATTTATTTTGCTGAGGGGTCTCTTTTGCATAGCATAAGCACCTTTGCATTGCATCCCCAAAATTTGTAGCATTTCCATTTCTATGGAGCATTACGCCATAGAAAAATTCAAACATATGCATTCGAAGCATAAGCCAGGTTTGATACTATCTGTGCCAGAATTTTCTCGGCAGAGAGTGACACATTTCAGGAGATTCAATATTACTTTATCCCCCGGTGAAGTTGCCGGTGAATTCGTTCATTCTGCTTGTGCCCCTGTAGAGTTGTTTGTTTAAACTTCTCTTTTCCCCAGCGGAGTCATCTTCCTTTCAGGTCGTAAGTCCTTGGTGTCTAGTTCCTGTATATATTCGTTATCCTAACTATTGGTTAGTATCTTCTTTCCCAACTCTTGGTTGGTATCTTCCGTTGTGAATTCGCCTTCGGTCGACGTATTCGTTATCCTAACTTTTGGTTAGTATCCTCTTTCCCAACTTTTGGTTGGTATATTTTGTTGTGAATTCGCCTTCGGTCGGCGTATTCGTTATCCTAACTCTTGGTTAGTACCCTATTTCCCAACTCTTGGTTGGTATCTTCCATTTTTCCCAACTCTTGGTTGGCGATCTTTGGTTTTATCTCAACTTTTGGTTGATACCCTTTGTATGCTCACCTTCGGTCGGCAGCCTAGTTACTGATTATGGATTAGTATCTCGTTTCCCAACACTTGGTTGGTACTTTATCTTATCCCAGATTGTGGTAAGCGTCCTTTCCTTTATTCCAACTTTTGGTCGGTATTATTCGTTGGGAGTTCACTATTTACCCCAACTCTTGGTTGGCATCTTCTATTGACTCATCTGTCATCTTTCGCTCTTTCAACTTTTGGTTCGTATCCGCTATCTTTGAGCCCCTTCGGCTGGTAATCACTTTATCACTTATCTCCCTGCAATTTATAAATTTCCGGGTTCTTTTGGTATTCAATCTCTGGGTTCTTTTAGTATTCAATCTCCGTGCACACTAAGTGTTTGATCTTTTGACAATTGCTTGTTGGTGTTGCATATCCAAGATGTTTGATGTTGAGACTTGCTTGTGCACTTTGTTGATGGATGAGAATTATTGAAGCATGTTCTTGTTGCATTGGGAATACATGTGCACACTAAGTGTTTGATCTTTTGACACTTGCTTATTGTTGTTGAATATTCAAGATGTTTGATGGTGATGAGTGTTCCTAAGCATTACTTGATTTATTTGGTGCATTGTTCATGTTTGATCTTTGCAACTTCATGTGCATTTGTTTAAATGTTGATGCATAATCATGTGTATTCTTGAATGCTTTGATTACATGCTAATTGTTGCTCAATCTTAGTGGCTTGCAATCTTGATGGTTAATTATAGTTTTCTGATGCATTTTTATGCTTATTCTTCCATGATACCTTATATGTGTGATAACACGAAAATGTATCATATATTTGCCTTGATTTACGACTAATAATTACGTTATTTCAGCTTAAGTTCCGATTATTCCGCAAGTATTCTAGTATTTTCGCAGGTATTTCATTGTCCAAGCTAAAAATGAGCAAAGTAGAGAAACATGAAGAAATGAGAAGAAAACAGGAAGAAATGACAGAGAAAAAGCAGAAAAATAGAAAGTGGTGTGTGTGACGACCGTCACACAACCACCACGACTGTCACGCAAATAAAAGGCACACCACGACCGTCACGCAACCACCATGACCGTCACGCACACATAATAACTTATTACGTCCAGAACACAAACGTGGACACGGAAGACCAATGCAATCACGCACGTTCAACATTTTCTCCTGAATTCTCTCAACTTCAGCTTCAACTGCACATGAGCTAGTCTCCCTTAGACTTCTCAACAACCGAAAGTTATGCTCCTATATTTTCTCCAACGTAAAGCAAAGCTTGGGCTATAAATACAGCATCGATAGAACAGTCCCATGAGGAGGAAACACCAGAGAATTTTACCCCGAATTGCTGCAGAATTCATTATTTTTGAGAACTTTTATTTTCCCTGCATTCTTGTTTGTCCCCTTTTCCATTCTTTGTTCACCATTACCTTAAATAGTGATAGTTTCTCACATCAATGAGCTATTGCACAGTAGTTAGGATTTTTAATCTTGCCTTCATCATTTGTTATTCCGGTACGATCGAGCAAAAGCCTACCGACTTGTGGAGGAATTGCTAAAACAAATTATTGCTATTTACTAGGTTTTTATCATTAATTTAATAACAGCAATTATTATTTCCCATTGTCATGTCTTATTTATTATTTTGCAGTTTATGTTTATTCTTGTTTGTTTCATTTAATATGTCTAGCTAAATCCATATTATCGGTATGTAATTAAGTTAACCGGAATGGATTCGATAAAAATAAGCTAAAACCATAAATAACTTAATTTTTGGCTGCGATTTCTTAATTAAAATTAGACATTTATTACGAGAGTAAAAAGGTAGCAAAGGTTAGGATTAAGACCACGAGAGTGTGAGATTTTAACCGGATAGCTGAAATCGGGCATTGGTTTTAAAAACAGCGAGAGCGCTTTAAAGTTAATTAGATTGTATTGATTTTCAAAAAATATTTTTAAACTCAAATGGGCTAGCGAGAGCAGACATTATGATTTAGGAGTATAGTCCGAAGCAATAACCACGAGAGTGTGAGGTGAGGGCTTTTAAACTGATATTTTCTACAGAAATATAATGTGACTTATCTTTATACACTTAAGTTTTATTGAATCCACGATGGTATACTAAGTTACGTACCGATGTCCTAATATCAACTAGTTTATTCCAAATTTTAGATTCCTTTTTGTTTCCCGTTTGAACTTAAAACCAAAACATCGTCAGCCTTAGCTAAACATAGTAACAACCTGATAGCACTAGTTTAATTATCAGTCCCTGTGGGTTCGATATCTTTTAAAACTACGCGATAGACTGTGCGCTTGCAGTTAGTAATCCCGATAGACTCATAAAGTCGCGATCAAGTTTTTGGCGCCGTTGCCGGGGACTGATTTAGTCAATAGTGCAATTCATTTATTGCGTCGTATAGACTAAGGCAACAAATTCCCTTATTTGTCGATTGTATGCCAAGTACACGCTCAAAAGGCGAAGACCTCACACGATCGACAGACGAACCTGAACGTCTTCTTAGCGTAAAAAGACGAATCCAAGAATACTGCCTAAAACAAGAAATACCTTTTCCTTTATCAGAACCTGAATCTCAATCCGAATCCGGATCTGAAACAGAACTTGACTATGAATCAGAATCAGAAGAAGACATGGCCGAAGGACCAAAGAACCGTCCTCTTAAGTATTATGCTACCCCATCTGAGCAAGAACCACATAACATCATTGCTGCCCCCGCTATCAACTGGAACGATTTCGAGTTGAAACCCTCATTGCTGTCAGCCGTACAACAACATCAATTTTCTAGAAATCCTACGGACAATCCTAATGAACATTTGACCAAATTTGTGCAGTACGCAGACACAGTGAAGGCAAACGGTGTAACTGCAGACGCGATAAGACTACGTATTTTTCCTTTCTCATTAAGAGACAGAGCTTGGGCTTGGTTGTAATCCTTGCCATCAAATTCCATCACTACGTGGGATGAGTTGAAAAAGGTTTTCTTAGCACGATATTTCCCACCAAGCAAAACAGCTATGCTGAGAGGCCAAATTAATGGATTTTGACAAAAAGATACTGAGTCTCTTTACGATGCATGGGAAAGATACAAAGATATGATGGGGATGTGTCCGCATCACGGTCTTGAAGATTGGTTAGTCATCCATACGTTTTACAATGGTCTCTTGTACAATACAAGAATGACAATAGATGCCGCCGCTGGTGGTACACTTATGGACAAACCCTATACCGAAGCCTATCAACTCATCGAAAGCATGGCTCAAAACCATTACCAATGGGGAGGTGAAAGAACGCCAGTGGAAAAAGCTCAAACGAAAGGTGGAATGTACGAAGTTAGTAGTCTTGATCATGTCCATGCTAAGGTAGATGCCCTTGCTCAAAAGATAGACAACTTAACCATAACACCCGCAGCCACCGTGGCTGCCGTAGCTCCAAACTGCGAATAATGCGGAGTACCTGGACATGCTGCCCCCGAATGCCAAATTTTAGCAGGAGTCTCCGCTGATCAAGTGAATTATGCTCAAGGAAACCCATATGCAAATACCTACAATCCTGGTTGGAAGAACCATCCAAACTTTTCGTACAAGAATAATAACGCTCTGTATGCACTTGGCCAAGCGCCTGCTGTGCCACCAGGATATCAAAAACCTGCTGCTAACGTTCCCAACGTTCCTAGGAAGTCAAACCTTGAAATTATAATGGAGAACTTCATTGCTGCACAAGCTCAGCAAAACAAGGAGTTCTTTAACCAGAATGTTCACACCGGTGAGCAAATCAAACAATTAGCCAACAAGGTTGACGCTCTAGCCACTCACAACAAAATGTTAGAAACACAAATCTCACAAGTGGCTCAACAACAAGCAGTTACCGCTGCCCCAGCTGGGACCTTCCAGGTCAAACTCAAATTAATCCGAAGGGACATACAAACACTATAACACTTCGGAGCGGAGCAGAACTAGAAGGACCCACTGACCCAAGAATCGAAAATCCAGCCATGTACCAAAAGCCTAGTAAGGAGTCTGAAAAGGAAGGCGAACCAAAGGAAAACGAGAAGGAAGATAATGGCAAAGAGGCCGAAGAGAAAGAAGAACCGTATGTGCCTCCGCCGCCTTATAAACCACCTATCCGGTATCCCCAAAGATTCGCTAAATCTAAAAACATAGGGCAATTTAAGAAATTTGTTGAACTTCTAAAACAATTGAATGTCACAATACCTTTTACAGAAGCAATCACACAAATGCCCTCATACGCTAAGTTCTTAAAAGAAATATTAACTAATAAGAAAAAGCTCGAGGATACTGAAACCGTTATGCTTACTGCAGAGTGTAGCGCTATAATCCAAAACAACATGCCTCCTAAGCTAAAAGATCCTGGTAGTTTCTCTATACCCTGTGTGATTGGAAAGTTTGTCATAGACAAAGCCCTGTGCGATTTAGGAGCCAGCATCAGCTTAATGCCCTTATCTATTTGTAAAAGGCTCAACATGGGAGAACTGAGACCAACAAGAATGTCTGTACAACTAGCTGATAGATCGGTGAAATTTCCTCTAGGAATGCTAGAAAATGTTCCAGTATGTATAGGACAATTCTATATTCCTATAGATTTCATAATCATGGACATCAAGGAAGACTCAACCATCCCTATCATTTTAGGAAGACCATTCCTAGCTACTGCTGGAGCCATTATAGATGTGAAAAAAGGAAAACTGATCTTCGAGGTTGGTGAAGAAAAAGTAGAATTCATCCTCTCATAATTTTTCAAAGCACCTGCTATAGAAGATTCGTGCTGCTTCCTAGATGTAATTGATGAATGCGTTAAAGAAATGGAAAAACACCAAAACACGTATTCTGAAGTGCTGAGAATTCCGATGCCACCAATTTTTAAAGATGATAATTGGTGTGGTGAATACCAAGATAATAATCTAAGTGAATGTCTCGCACTCACTCCTGACCCTATGCCTTGCCCAAAGAAACCAACTGTAGAACTGAAGACATTGCCCAAAGATCTAAGGTATGAATTCCTAGATACAGAACTCGAACGACCAGTTATAGTCAACGCAGATTTAGGACAAATAGAAACCGAGAAATTATTGCATGTCCTGAGAAAGTACCCGACTGCCTTAGGCTATAACATCTCAGATTTGAAAGGAATAAGTCCCTCTATCTGTATGCATCGCATCATGCTTGAGGAAGACTGTAAAACCTCTAGAGAACATCAAAGGAGAATCAACCCCATTCTGAGTGATGTCGTCAAGAGAGAAGTGCAAAAGCTGTTAGAAGCAGGAATCATATACCCAATATCAGATAGTGAATGGTTTAGCCCAGTTCACGTGGTACCCAAGAAAGGAGGTGTTACAGTCATCAATAATGAAAAAGGCGAATCTGTAGCACAACGTACTCAAATCGGATGGAGAATGTGTATCGATTATAGGAAACTAAACAAAGCCACTCGTAAAGATCATTTCCCTTTACCCTTCATAGATCAAATGCTTGAACGTCTGGCTAAACACTCCCATTTTTTCTATTTAGATGGATATTTAGGATTTTTCCAAATTCCTATCCATCCTGATGACCAAGAAAAGACTACTTTCACGTGTCCCTATGAAACATTTGCATACCGGCGAATGCCTTTCGGATTATGTAACGCACCCGCAACATTTCAGAGATGCATGATGTCCATCTTCTCTGACTTCTTAGACGGTATAATGGAAATCTTTATGGACGATTTCTCTGTCTCTGGGGAAAGTTTTGAAGGATGTCTATCAAACCTCGAAATGGTGCTTGAACGGTGTGTAAGTGTCAACTTAGTGCTAAATTGGGAAAAATGCCATTTCATGGTCCGACAAGGAATCGTGCTAGGACATATAGTATCCGACAGAGGAATCGAAGTCGACAAAGCAAAAATCAAAGTTATAGAAAATCTCCAGCCACCGAAAACCGTTAGAGAAATAAGAAGTTTCTTAGGACACACCGGTTTTTATCGACGTTTCATTAAAGATTTCTCTAAGATAACTAAACCCCTAACTGAGCTGTTAATGAAAGACGCTGAATTCGTCTTTGATGACAAATGCTTTGACGCATTTCAAACACTCAAGCAAGCTTCAATATCAGCACCCATTATGCAACCCCCAGATTGGACTGAACCATTCGAAATCATGTGCGACGCGAGTGATTATGCTGTAGGTGCAGTCCTAGGACAAAGAAAGGACAAAAAGCTTCACGCAATCTACTATGCCAGTAGAACCTTGGATCATGCACAAATGAACTACGCTACCACAGAAAAGGAACTCTTGGCTGTCGTGTTCGCATTGGATAAATTTTGTTCCTACCTAGTAGGAGTAAAAACAATTATCTATACCGATCACGCCGCAATCAGGTACCTATTAAGCAAAAAGGACGCCAAACCAAGGCTTCTGAGGTGGATTCTACTCCTACAAGAATTCGACTTGGAAATCAAGGACAAGAAAGGCACTAAAAATGTAGTAGCTGACCACCTGTCGAGAATGGAAAACATCCAACCTGAACAAGTACCTATTAATGATGATTTCCCTTATGAAAGACTCTTAGCCCAGTTAGAACGTAATACAATTGAACAGTCTCTGACTTATACTGATACATAAACTAATGAAGTGGTAGAATCTGTTTACACTAAGACCACGCTGCCATGGTATGCTGACTTTGTCAACTATCTAGCAGCTGGAGTACTGCCACCTGATCTAACCTATCAACAAAAGAAGAAATTCTTTCACGACCTTAAACACTATTATTGGGATGAACCACTTCTCTTCAAGAGGGGCGCCGATGGTATTTTCTGTTGTTGTGTACCCGAAGATGAGGTGGAAGACATAATTTCTCATTGTCATTCTGCGCCCTATGGTGGGCACGCGAGCACTTTAAAGACTTATGCTAAGATTTTTCAAGCTGGCCTCTTTTGGCCTACCCTATGGAAAGATGTCCATATCGCGGTTATAAATTGCGACCGGTGTCAATGCACTGGTAACGTCTCTAGACGCGATGAAATGCCTCAGAAGGGCATTCTAGAAGTAGAAGTCTTTGATGTGTGGGGAATAGATTTCATGGGACCATTTCCGTCCTCTTTTGGTAACAAGTACATACTCGTCGCTGTCGATTACGTCTCAAAATGGATCGAAGCTATAGCAACTCTTACCAATGACGCACGAGTAGTGATGAAGCTCTTCAAGAACATAATATTTCCTATATTTGGTGTGCCAAGACTCGTCATTAGTGACGGTGGCTCCCATTTCATATCTAAAATATTCGATAAACTGCTATCAAAATACGGAGTCAAACATCGTGTGGCAACACCATATCATCCACAAACCAGTGGACAAGTCGAGGTTTCAAATAGAGAAATAAAACAAATTTTAGAAAAGACTGTCGCTACCTCTAGGAAGGATTGGTCAACTAAACTAAATGAAGCTTTATGGGCTTATAGAACCGCTTACAAAACACCCATAGGAACCACGCCATTTAAGTTAGTCTATGGAAAATCTTGTCATCTGCCGATAGAAATAGAGCACAAAGCCTATTGGGCTATTAAAACCCTCAATTTAAATTACGCTGCTGCAGGAGAAAAACGAATCTTAGATTTGCACGAATTAGAAGAACTAAGACTAGATGCTTATGAGAACGCCCACATATATAAAGAAAGAACAAAGAGATGGCACGATAAGCGCTTATCTAGAAAAGAATTTAGTGTGGGAGACGTCGTGCTCCTATTTAATTCGAGACTTAAGCTTTTTCCAGGAAAACTTAGATCTAGGTGGTCCGGACCCTTTGAGATTTCTAAAGTTTTTCAAAGTGTAGCGATAGAAATAAAAGGAAGAAATAGTGAACCATTCATAGTAAACGGGCAACGCTTGAAACATTACCATAATATTACAAACAGAGACTATTCGAATAGTCTAAGACTTTTAGAGCTGCCCGCTCATCCCTATAACTGAATTATCACTGAGCTTTCGTCAGGCTTACGACGTTAAAAACAGCGCTTAGTGGGAGGCAACCCACGAGATTGTTTTCTTTCCTTTTAACTTTCTTTTATTTTCATTTCTTTTTAAATTTCTTTACATTTTTCTTAACTCTATTTTCAGTTCTTTTCGTTTCCTTGTACTTTCTTAATCTTATTTTCATTGCTCTTTCACTTTTATTTGTTTTCTCAAAAATTTAAAAATTTTATGGAAACTGCTGTGCTGATCTTATAATTACATGCTACAGGATTTTAAAGTCTTTCTACCTTCTTCCTTCTTCATCTGCTTTACTTTTCCGACTAACTGTTAAGATGGATAATGAAGACACCATGGTTGTGCTATTCAGGGACGTTGTCCAATGGCACCGCTATGAGGTTCTCTCTCGCAGACCTATGGCCTTAACCAAATTCCCCTATGGACCTACCATGACTGCCTTAGGTATAGGAGATAGCATAGACTTTATGTTTAGCCAGATAGGATGGGAAGGTTTTGCTAGAAAGAAGTATCCAACCTACCACAGACTGACCCTAGAATTTCTAAGCTCATTGTCCTACAACCCTAACCACGACATGGGATTTAACAGGGGTAAGATAACCTTTAGACTATTTGGATACACATGCCGCTTCAACATCAGAGAAATTGCGGACCTGTTGGATTTCCCCAATGGACCCGACGTTTTTACCATGGCACAGGAGGATGTAGTAATGGAAGATGAACTGGACCTTTTATGGAGTAGTATTTCAAGACGACCTCATCATGACCCGCACCCTATGGTGTCCACTAGAATTCACAACCCGACCATTAGATACTTTCATATGATTTTAGCCTACACCCTTTTTGGAAAAGCCGAGAATGACACCCTAATCTCTAGAGATGAGCTGTTTATCATGTTTTGTGTGTTTCAATCCCGACCCGTTAATGGAGCTACTTTTATGCTTGACAATCTCCGCAGGATTTCTCAAGCTGATCACGGTCCCATTTTGATAGGTGGCCTTGTAACAAAAATTGCTGATGCCATGGGATTTAGAACACAGCTTTCCCGAGTGAACCCACTAGGCGGATATAGGCCAATGAACATCACTTTCTGTTTTAACCGAGGACTCATTAGAAATCTTGGACCACCCCCGTTTCAACTCCTGATCAATAATGAAGTTGTTTCACATTTTACATTGCCTGATCACGAGCGAACTAGTGTGCATAACCGCCACAACGGGCTATATGATTTAGATGAGCCACGGCCTGAACATGATCTTGGTAGTCGTGTGTCTGACATTGAAATTGACCCTGAAACTCCTCCTCACTATCATGATTTCCCTGAGCATCCCATGAATAATACTGGTACTGTCCCCCCTGCTAACATCCATGCTACACTTGAAGCTTTCCGCACTGCACTTCAAGATATGAGAGATGAACTTTAACTTATCCGTCTTGACGTTGTCGGTCTAATGGATACCGCTGTGGAGCAATTTGATCATCTGAACCAGGCTGTGGAATCCTTGAAAAAGCAACGTGGCTAATACTGTCGCACTGCATTTTTCCATATTATTGCTTTGCTTTTAATGTTTTTAGAACCATTTACTTTACTGTCATTTTCTTTTTAATGTCAAGGAACAAGTTTATTTCAGTTCAATTTCAACTTTAATACTCTACTGCGTTTATACTTTGAATA
The DNA here is from genome assembly GCA_022829125.1 of Lathyrus tuberosus. NCBI lineage: Eukaryota > Viridiplantae > Streptophyta > Magnoliopsida > Fabales > Fabaceae > Lathyrus > Lathyrus tuberosus. The sequence continues at coordinate 6,374,681 of JALAZF010000321.1, forward strand.
CACTGCTATCGTTTTCCAATTTCTTTAATAAAGTATTCAATTCGTATTCACTGCTAGTGGTTGTGTTGATGATGATATAATGTTCCTGCTCATTTTAATTTATATCTGTCATTTTATATTTATTCTGACATTTATCTAGTATTTTACCGCTATTAATAATTGGCATGTTATGTTCCAGTTTATATTAAGCCTTCTACGAAAATGCCAACTTTGTGAGCATGACGGGCGTAACGCCCTTGTCACGACCGTCACGCATCTTACGACCGTGACAGGTCCGTGACGAACGTCCCACTTATTTATAACACGCTCTCTGTTTTATAACAGAGACCCTTCCTCTTCATCTTCTTTTCTTTTCATTCTCTCCTCAACCGTCCCACTACCCATTATTCTACATAAATTCCTCACGTTAACCCCGATTTATCTCCACCATTTCATATTCCCGTACCCATTATTTAAGCAACACAAACTCATCCTCATTCTCACAAAACCCATTCTCACTATTACCCACTTCCTCCATTTCATTATTTCACATTGCATGCACCATGGCTAGACGCACCAGACAAACTCCAGACTTATTAGCTATTAACTTCAGAGAGGGAGAGTCCGGTGACCGCCAAAGGGCTAATTACCTCAGCTTCTACCAACGTTCATTCCAACCGACGAGATACATCAACACTGCTAGCCTTGAAGAGTTGGGTATGCTTGAGGGTGTACGTTGGATGCTTAAAAATGTCGGTATATGGCAGCTCTGTACACAAGGGCAGCCTACTTACGAAACTCTGACTCTTGAGTTTCTGAGTTCATTCGCTTATGTTACACCTCCGGGAGATACAAACCAACTTACCGGTACAGCCACATTCCGCATGTTTGGTTCTAAGTATTCGATGGGCCAAACCCGACTTGCCCAAATGCTTGGATTCCATCATGGTGAGAATGTCCATTGCCGTTTGCCTAACAATGCCTTGTCCCAGGAAGCTTTCAACCTTTGGAATCAAATTACAGGCGTAGCTGCTACAAACTGGGACAGCCTCAATGCAACTTACATTCATAACCCAGCGATAAGATATTTTCACAGAGTTTTAGGACACACGATCTTCGCGAGGGACAGCAACCACAAAGTCAACTCAAAGGAGCTCTTTTTCCTTCGTTGTGTGCTCTTTCCTGAACCAATTAATGCAGCACCATTTCTACTAGCCCACATCCAAGCCAACTGTGCTAGAGGTTCTAAGCCTTTCTACTTCGGAGGTATTGTAACTTCTATCGAACTAGGTCTTGATCTGGGAGACAGGCTTGCTAATTTACCTTCCATACCACCTGAGTCCCTGGATATCGAGTATTGTCGCTCCTCCCACCTCATCAAAGCAAGGGCGGATGGACGATACCATCTAGTGGTTCGTACCAGAATCATCAGAAGCATCATCATGCCCTGCCGAGACCGCATCCACCCACAGACCCGAGCAAATTGGCTTTTTGACCTCCGTGCTCCTGAGCCTAATGTGGCTGCTCAAGAAAATCAAAATAACGAAGCAGTCGATGAAATAGAGCAAGAGATGGATCAGCAACCTCCTGAGAACCCACCACCTCCTGCCCATGATCCTACATCATCCACCAGACATCGTCGCCGCGCCGATCCAGAGCCCGATCCCATTACTAATAAAGAAATTTTAAGGGGCATATGGCACCAAAACCAATTGGCTGCCCAGAGAGAGGAACAATAACAGACGCAGTATAATGAAATGATGAACCTTATGCGTCAAATCCAACAGGGGCAAGTCAACCAAGGCCAGCGAATAGATGACGTGATAGAAGAGATGGGTGCCCTAACGCTACGAGTGCAAGACCTACATGACTATATCCATCACGTAGGCATTCCAGATCATGTAGCGCAGAATGGGCGCGCTCGCACCCGAGGCAGAGGACGTGGACCTCATTAGATTTAGTTTTAGCTTGTTTCTGTTTTAGTTTTTGTCTCTTTTTGTAGTTTCTATCCGCATTTATATCGAAACATTGAGGACAATGTCCGATATAGTGTGGGAGAGGTACTATACTTTATTTCCCCTTATGTATTCCCTTTCCGTATTTCCTTTCAAATAAATAAGCTTTTAGATGAAATTTTCGTTCATGTCAAATTTCCCCACTTTATTTAGCTATAACAAAATTTTTATGATCAATGCATAACTTAACATACCAAAACATAGGCTATGTTGGGAAATCGAGAAAAATTTAACAAGATTGATACCGTCTTGACACCTTAGACCTCTTGCATATGCAAGATCAGTTTCAATACCCATTATACCGATACCTTCAGTTCTAGTTCTAGAGTAACCCCTAGTAGTTTATTTTAGCAGTCAGCACCGTTTTAAACACAAACCACGTGGAGAGCCGATGAAGATAAGTGTTTGATGCCGAATCATTAAATATCTTTCGTATTCTTTGCTGTTGTGAAAAATAGGAAAAAATGCACCATACCTACGGTTGCAAAAGTATTACAAAAGAAAAGAAAGAATCCATTGTTGGTTGGTTCAGAGGGACCTGGTTCTGAACTCGGTAGGGTGGACTACGGTTCGATCCCCCACAACCTACGAATAGGATATATATAAAGGGTTACCACACTTGTGTACCAGACCCCATGCTAGAAAGGATCAAAGTCACTAACCGGCTACTCCACTACGTACGTGTAAAGGCAAAGGGCTTAATGTGATTGCGCTAGAATGAAACCGGGTGAAATAGATACGAGAAACTTTAGGTTGAGCTATAATAGAATGATTAGAATTGGCTTGTATAGAGGGGAGGTCTATGATTATGCTTGTTGCTTGTGTCACTAATGTATCTTTAGTGTTTTACTTAGTATCCGTCATCTTAACAAAATGCCTTACAAAACATTTTCAAAACAAAAGGTATGTCATGTGTGTGCATTTGATAAAACTTGTTCGACGTTCTTACTGACTATTTGCTTGAGGACAAGCAAAGATTCAAGTGTAGGGGAGTTTGATAACACGAAAATGTATCATATATTTGCCTTGATTTACGACTAATAACTACGTTATTTCAGCTTAAGTTCTGATTATTTCGCGAGTATTCTAGTATTTTCGCAGGTATTTCATTGTCCAAGCTAAAAATGAGCAAAGTAGAGAAACATGAAGAAATGAGAAGAAAACAGGAAGAAATGAGAGAGAAAAAGCAGAAAAATAGAAAGTGCTGTGTGTGACGACCGTCACACAACCACCACGACCGTCACACAAATAAAAGGCGCACCACGACCGTCACGCAACCACCACGAACGTCACGCACACATAATAACTTATTACGTCCAGAACACAGACGTGGACACGGAAGACCAATGCAGTCAAGCACGTTCAACATTTTCTCCTGAATTCTCTCAACTTCAGCTTCAACTGCACATGAGCCAGTCTCCCTTAGACTTCTCAACAACCGAAAGTTATGCTCCTATATTTTCTCCAACGTAAAGCAAAGCTTGGGCTATAAATACAGCATTGATAGAACAGTCCCAAGAGGAGGAAACACTGGAGAATTTTACCCCGAATTGCTGCAGAATTCATTTTTTTTAGAACTTTTATTTTCCCTGCATTCTTGTTTGTCCCCTTTTCCATTCTTTGTTCACCATTACCTTAAATAGTGATAGTTTCTCACATCGAGGAGCTATTACACAGTAGTTAGGATTTTTAATCTTGCCATCATCATTTGTTATTCCGGTACGATCGAGCAAAAGCCTACCGACTTGTGGAGGAATTGCTAGAACAAATTATTGCTATTTACCAGGTTTTTATCATTAATTTAATAACAACAATTATTATTTCCCATTGTCATGTCATATTTATTGTTCTGCAGTTTATGTTTATTCTTGTTTGTTTCATTTAATATGTCTAGTTAAATCCATATTATCGGTATGTAATTAAGTTAACCGGAATGGATTCAATAAAATAAGCTAAAACCATAAACAACTTAATTTCTGGCTGGGATTTCTTAATTAAAATTGGACTTTTATTACGAGAGTAAAAAGGTAGCAAAGGTTACGAGAGTGTGAGATTTTAACCGGATAGCTGAAATCGGGCATTGGTTTTAAAAACATCGAGAGCGCTTTAAAGTTAATTAGATTGTATTGATTTTCAAAAAGTATTTTTAAACTCAAATGGGCTAGCGAGAGCAGACATTATGATTTAGGAGTATAGTCCGAAGCAATAACCACGAGAGTGTGAGGCGAGGGCTTTTAAACTGATATTTTCTACAGAAATATAATGTGACTTATCTTTATACGCTTAAGTTTTATTGAATCCACGATGGTATACTAAGTTACGTACCGATGTCCTAATATCAACTAGTTTATTCCAAATTTTAGATTCCTTTTTGTTTCCCGTTTGAACTTAAAACCAAAACATCGTCAGTCTTAGCTAAACATAGTAACAACCTGATAGCACTAGTTTGATTATCGGTCTCTGTGGGTTCGATATCTTTTAAAACTACTCGATAGACTGTGCACTTGCAGTTAGTAATCCCGATAGACTCATAAAGTCGCGATCAATGTGTTATGATGTTGATGTATACACTGCTGTTGTGTCAAATACATGTTGTCCATTATGCATTCATACTGCCTGCTGCCATTTTACACCTGTTATGTGCTGAATACGTGAGCTGTTAAATGCTGTTTGGGTGTATTTGCTGGATTTTATAGCTGTGCATTGCAGAAGAGTTGTTGTTGCTATTGTTTTGGGTTTATTGCTTTGTCTTTTGTTTCCTTTTGGAGAAGGGAGAGTCACTTAACTTCTTTATAGTTGAGATCACGACACCGTTATTTCCTTGTTCACGGAGAGTCACTCAACTTCCTTCATAGTTGAGATCACGACACCGTTTTTTCCTTGTTGGCGAAGAGTTACTAAACTTCCTTAGTTGAGATCACGACATCGTTCTTTTTTGTGATTGATTAATATAATTTTTTACTTGTGCTTGTTCGCATGATCCCTTAGGATTCCTAGCTAGACTTAATTTCTAATTAACCTTGAGGTAGGAGAGACATTAGGTTTTCAATCCATGCATGATAATAATTAGGATAATCCCTGTAAACCTTAACCTTAGGTATATCTTCTTGCATGCTAACATTAAGTAGAACTCTCTTCTATCTCAACCTTAGGACCATTATGTAGGATAACATTAGGACTTAGTTTCCCTTAGTTGTTTTCTTTTCACCCCTTTGAGTCATTTCTCCTCTCATCTCAAAACAAGTTCAAAACACATAATAAATACAACGAGTATTGTGCGCCACGAGCCTTAAGTACATGGGAAATGAAGAATGAGGGGTCTCCCTTCACTTTTATAGGGTGTTTAGCATACGTCCCGTTTGGGGGCGACCATGCGACGCATTCACTCCTATGTCATAGACTTTAGTGCAATACAAGTTTCAAACTAACTTAATCCACTTCTATGTAAAAAAAACATAAACAAAGTTCAAATCTTTTTATCCTTTCACTACTACAAATTTAACATTTAATAGCACTAATTTAATAGCGATCTTTTATAAAGTGCTATTAAAATATTCAAAGAGATACATATGATAGCGTTTTCTTGTGGAGTGCTATAATAGGGCAAGATTTATTTAAAAACGATAGCGTTTTCTTGTGGAGCGCTATTATAGGGCAAGATTTATTTTAAAAACTTAGAAAATCAATAGCGCTTCTACATGGAATGCTAACAAAATGAATACTCCTATTATAGCACTTATTCAAAAGCGCTACCAAAAACAAATCAGACGGAATCAAGGTTGCGTGTTTGATCCACGCTCACCACATTTATCAATCAATCTTAACCAAAAGTTATAATTAATATTTCTATTTTTCTTTTAAAAATAAAAAATAAAAAATGACCCACTTTTGCTTTGCGTCGTAATTCAACTCTCCCACTTCCTCACCTTCATCGAACTCAGTCTTCCACCATCTCCCTCTCACCTGCTCACCCTCATCGAACTCAATCTAAAACCTTCCCCCTTTCATCTTCTCACCCTCACTTTAAATGAGCCATTCTCAATTCTTTTCTCCAATTGTAGGACTATAATTTCAATTGTGTCACCTGTTAAAAATTCTCTATAAACCCTAGATATCACAAAGATACCATTATCCCGCCACAATTCTAACACCATAGAATTCAATAAACACAATCTCAAACAATTTTACAGCACAACTCTGATACGCATTTCCCTTCGTTCTTCTTTAGATATATGGTAAGTGTTTCTATCTCTCTCAAATCCCAATTGAAATTATTTTTGGAAATTCACAATTTTTTTCTAATTAGGGGTTTTCTATAAAGGGAAATGAAGCATGAGGTTGACCCGTGAATGACTTTGAAGGATCTTATTCTCACTGAGTCCTCCGTGTCCGCATCCACCACAAATTCCCCATCATCATCGTCATTTTCATTTCCCGTGTATGATTCTTCTTCTACTATATTTTTGTGCTTTATTGATTTTCAATTGAGATTTTTTAGGTTTCATACGATTCTTGTCTTTTCTAGGTTTGCCACAAAATCCTTCATGCTCATACTCCTTTACTGTACAAGTTTCATGCTCTATACTGCTATTCATGGAATTGCGTAGAGTGTTGAGAGTGACACTAGGCAACTCTCACCACAATTTTTCTAATATGTCTTGTTGACATTTACATGTAAAATTAAGAATATAAAAGAGGAATAAAAAGACTTGATGAATTTTTTATTTTATTTTAATGTTGTCCACGGATGGGTCAGCTGGATTAAGTGTTTACTAAACAAATATTTTTTTGCTTTTCACAGATGGATTCCTCCTGCATTACATATAACCATAAGTCCAGAACATGATAAAGAATTTGGCAGCACATATATGCTGCTAAAAGGAGCAGGGTACTTTCTACTATTGTATTTTTAGTCAGGATGTATACAAGTTCAATAGTGTCTCTTTTGATCAATTTTTTTATTTTCCTTGTTTTAATGAGTATAACAGCATGTAAAACCTGAAATACCATTGACTCATGCACATAGGGATGAGTTTGAGAACATGTTTCATGCTTTAACCTTAGAGAAAAATTCAGATAAATGGGACTATATGGATTTCTTTGGACAAAGCCAATGTAGCTGGAGAGGTACTGTTGTCACTCTATTCATCCATTGTTGTAACTCCCTTCAGAATACTTGAGTTATCTGGTTTTCTATCAATAATTATTTTCAACTTGCTTATCCATTTTAGCCCATATGCTTACTCTTTTCATGCTCACATTGTCCATCACCCGGAGTGAAGTTGGTTTGGGAGACTAAGGATTGTTTCATTTCAAGTTTTATGTTTTATTAAACTTCTTATTATTTAGTATTTACGTATATCATCAACCTTTGTATCCTTCCATGTATATGTCTTTGGTATAAATCTATAACATGTTATACAACATGAAATTCTACATTTTTATTGTACCTTTTCGATGCATGTCAAAACTTTAGTTAAATGGTATTGCTTACTTTTTTTTTTATCATTCTCAGGTGGTTGAGGCAGCATAAGTAACTACAAATATATGTGGAACTACGTGTCAAGGAGGGTCTCTTGACGACATCATCATACTGTGACTTTATAGAAACATGGAGTGATGGTAATCCAAATTACAAAAACAGTAAAATATAAAGAAAGCATTTTCCTAAAGGTTATTATAAGCCTAATGGAGTGATGGTAATCCATATGATAAAAATAGTAAAATATCGCAACCTCCTTATCTGTTTTAAGATAATGAATTCCATTGTATGCATAATGCAATATATTATATTATCTTTGTAGTTAACTTTACTATTATATTAGCTGTGTACTTCTCTTATTCTGAAAATTTTAATTTCTTATGAGCATCAGTTTATTGCTATTAAACAACTGTAGTCCAACATTCTAGGTGAAACTTGTTGATTTTTTAGAAATGATTAGAAGCCATACCACTGATAAAGGTTAAGCATTTTTTAACCGCTGATCTATTTCACTGGTAACAGTATATACTATGTTGAAGGAAGTTTGGATCATGTATTTATATAATGTATTAAATTGAACTTTTAACTAAGAATGAGCCATTAATGTGATGATTGTTGGACTAAGGATGAGCCACTGTCTCTGCTCTAATAAATATCAAACCATGGAGTATTCATTGATATGAGTTTGGTTACTAAGTCTAATATAATAACATGTTTTACATTAGTTATCTTGTTATCCTAATATGTATTGCATATTACATTGCTTTCTGATATTGATTATTAATTCACCGTGTTCCAAATGTGCAGGAAACAACTATGTTCAAAGGGTCAATGCCTTATATTGTCCCCTTTTCTTTAGGATCTCTTGGATTTATGACTCCTTTTTGTATCCTTAGAATTTGCTTAAATTTATATTTTCTACTTTTATTAATATTTGCTTTCATTTAGTATTAGAATTTAAAAGTAACCTTCCTTCAGATTGTGAAAATTACTAAGAGCGTCTTGAATCAATTTTAAAGGGCCCAATTAGTATTACATTACGTTACCGTTTCCTATGTCATGTTGTACGAGATGTAGCTAAAGATGAATTTGAAACTAAAGAACCTATACTTGTTCTGAACGAGGTTACTATTGATCATGGTATATCATCTTACCTCACAAATTTGGAATGTTAATATGACAACTTCTTTATCCTCAGGTACTTTCTTGAAGAGCTTCTTATTCAGATGCGTTTATTCTAAATTTTAGAGATGAAATTATGGTTATTTTTCAGTTATTTTAGACAGCATATTTTAGAGTATTGGAAACCCACGCTCTAGCATTTATTTAGCTCATGAAATGTTCAAATAATTTCTCGTTATAGTCCGCACTTTGTCAGAGGTATGTTTGGTTCAGGATCATATGTTTATTGTGATGAACTTGTTCTAAGTATATGTTTACTTTCCTTGTTTAGTATAATCTTATTCAATAAATTAGATAAATTTAAAATGCATGTATTAGGAAGGAATTGTCTAAAATTCTACTAAATTTGTGGCCCTAATGATCTTTACTTCATATGCTCCTGCACAGATAACAAGAGAGAAACAAGTTGTATGTCTCTTTTTGTTTTATTCTAAGATAATCTAATTGTCCTATGAATTTGTTAATTGGATATGTTGTTGGTTTAGGGACTTGTCTAACTATATGCATTTACTTATGTGTTATCTCATATCATGTTATTTAGTTTGCATAGAATTCTTCAAAGGATCAGAAAAAGTGCACAATATGTACAGTACCATTGAGCTCTATATCAAAAACCAAACTTTTAATAAAACCATCAATGAGACTGAAATCTCATTGTTACTTTCTGTCTCAAATGGAGTTCTAAATTTCTTTAGTAAAGTATGAGTTCTGTGAGTGATTCTTATTAACTCTTTAATACATTTTCAGAAATAAAGCTGGTGAAAACAAACAAAGCATTTACTCGATCAACCAAAGATTCAAACATTTTTCTAACTTGTTGGATATTATGGCTACGAGGGGTTTGAAGGCTAAGTCTCTACTGCTACATGTGGGTATGCTCTTATGGCATATGAGATATGAAAATATCCTACTGTTCAAGAAACAAATTTGAGATAGAAGTGCATAGTATTGCTTGTATATGAAAATAGTGTATTACCAACTCTTTCATGAAGCTTTAATATTTATTGAAATTTTCTATTTCTTTCTTTGTCTTTATCTAATTTAAGAATGAAAAGATTAAGATTGTTTTTGAAAAAGATTAAACAAGTACCTAAGGTTTCATTATGATATACATGTCAATAGTGTTAATATATATATATATATATATATATATATATATATATATAGCGCTTTTTTGAAAAAAGCTATTAAAGAAAGATATAGAATTTATGATATTGATGAGTCTACAATAGCTTTTTTTTTTAAAAACACTATTAAATCCTATACAAAACAATATCTTTCCATAGCGTTTTTCTGGACAATTGCTATTTTAGGCTCCACTTTCAATAGCATTTAAAAAGCGCTATTATAGGTTGATTAGCTACAATAGCGGGAGCTTTAATAGCGCTTAAAAGCGCTATTGAAGGGGAAAAAAGCACTATCAAAACACATTTTTGGCATAGTGTTCGGGATGGGTTTCAAATCATTTTCAGAAAAGAGCACGTTATTTCCGTTCTGTCGCAAACAGGCATCGACCCTAACTGCCGGACGCGAACCTAACGTCGCTCATAAAAACACTCAACCAATGTGTGGTCATAACCACGAACTACGGACGCTCTGACTTCCTCATTCTCGTCCAAATGAGGATACAAAGGCACAAGATGGCGATGTATTGGCGAGCAACCTTCCCCATTTCACCCGTAGTCTTCTGAGCTACGTTGACTCTGACTTTCCCATTTCACGAGGGAATACGTAGGCCTAGATCGGCGATGTCCTATCGAGTCTCCTTTTGTTTTCCGTTTCTATTTAGTAGTAGGCTTTCGATGACACACCCTTTGTTTAGACAACAAGCATGGATCCCGTTAAGTACAACGGACGCGAGGGGGTGCTAATACATTCCTCTCGCGTAACCGACTCCCGAACCCAGACTATGGTTGTGATGACTGTGTCTTTTCCCTTTTGAGGTTTTCTTCGATCGTTTCCTTTCCCTTCGTCGGGATAAATAACGTTCGGTGGCGACTCTTCTGTTTTTTCCGCCGGTTGTTTTTCGCAGTTGCCACAATCATACTCCTTTTAGTGATTCGTAACCCTCAGAAGGGAGTGGAACAAGGAAGAAACTTTCGATTAAAATCTGACAGAAACATCCTCTTTATTCTCATATCCTGCACAATTGGATATTGAAATCATAAAAGAAACCTCCAAATCTGAATAGTTACGATTGAAAGGGAGATCCAAATGAGCATATGTAGAATCTCGACTATCACATGAACTACTATCACATGGATGATGAGGTAAAATGCAAGCTCTTTGCGTTAACTCTAACTAGATCGACTATGATCTGGTTCAAATCTCTTCCTGATATAAGCATCGATTCGTGGACTGACTTGTGTGAGAACTTCACTACTCGCTTCACCTTACAGAAGAGGCAAACAACGATAATAGCCACCTTCATCGAAATTACTCAAGGCAAAAAAAGGAAAATTTGCGGTCATATATTGATTGTTTTACACATATAGCTTTAGAAGTGAAAGGCTTTGAAAAGAGTCTCAAATAGTGGACTTTTAAAAATGGTTTAAACTAGGATAGCTCCTTTAGGGAGAAGCTAGGGCACAAGGAGGCCTACAGTTTAAAAGAGTTGTTTAATAAGGCCCGCCCCTTTATAAACTATCAAGAGAAGCTTATTTTCAAGGAAAATAATTAGGTGTCGGCTAATACAATCTCCAGCCGTTCATCTCGCAAGGAGTCCAATAGGCATAGAGAAGAAGCTGACCATGGGTCCTAGGACTGGCTGATAAGTACACTCTCATCAAGACCTCCTGGGAGAAAATCTATAATGAATGTGCTAACAACGAGTTCCATAAGGCCTTGCTATAGAATCCCTTCCCGATCAGGGAGTCCTTTCCAACCGACAAATCAAATTACTATAATTTCTATAAAAGTCATCATCATTCCACCAACGAATGCATCTAGATGAAGGATGTAATCGAGGGTGTAATCAAGAGAAGTCGTCTATCTATGTACAACAAATCGGAAATAGGGACCAGGAAGATTCCCCAAAGAGCAAGTACACAACCAAGACGATTGATGTTATGACCATTTCTAAATAGGTGAACAACAAAGAAGAAGAGGAACATAAAAGAAAATGGCAACACATTACGACTATCACAGGAGGTTCCCTACGGGAGAATGCTTCGTCTAAGAGGACAATGAAGAGGAAGATCACATATCTAATGGTTTTTAACAAGAAATGAGGAAGTACCTCGACCAAGGGACCGATGGTCGACTTCTAGGGTAGTAAAAAGGTCGGGGGTACCAATGATATCTTCCCATTTGTCATAATTGCCACAATCGATCACTTTGATGTGTCATGGCTAGTGATTGATAATGGAAGCTCTTGTGACATAATGTACTCGAGTCGTTCGTGAAGATAGGCTTAAAGAAAGAAAACATGTGGTCGTACGAGGGATCTGATTTGCAAGCATTCAACGACACAACGACCGTCCTTGGGGGTACATTGAATTGATGATTATTGTAGGGAAAGGGGAAGGTGTTATGACTTTTGACTCACAGTTCTTGATGGTCCCCTACAAGAGCGTCTACAATTCGATCCTCAACATACCTTTTTTGGTTGCTTTAGACATTGTAGCATGTTCGATTTACCTCAAGCTGAAGTTCTAGAACTTTCACGGTGAACTAGTCATAATTAATGCCAACCTTGCTGGAGCCAAGAGAATCTTTTAAACATTGTAGGAAGATAAAAAGGAAGGGGAATACAAAGCTATGGAGATCAATGTAGCCTCCCTTACTAGCAGACAAAGGGACATGAATATTCTCCCCCATAAGTAAAACAGGTTATCCCATCCAGATAAGTAAGATTGGCTGATTCAAAAAACTACAAATGGTGGGGCGAATAAGCAATGGCAAGCCCATCTGGTTATGTTAATGGTTTTATCATGATAATTATTTTATGTAAATTTGAATTACATCATCCCAATGTATCACGATAGTTTTATTTAATGAACCAAAAATATCCTTCTAAAATATCTCTTTTGTTTGTGACTGTGAAAGGTAATGATGAGTCCGGGATATGATCGAGAAGATCAAAGCTCCACCATAAAGACTCAGAGGTGTTATCATAAATTCCAAAAGTGTAAACCTAAAGCAATCAGAACCCCATGATGAAAATCACACATACAAAGAAGGGGCAAAACCACTAAATTAGCAAAAATTTGCCCCCTTCTCTTGGTAGCTAGCCACTCTAGAGGCCGCAGTGGATCTGCTGCACATCAACCTTGGATCAGGTTTACACCTGGGTGGGGGAAAGGGTATCAATTCTTGGTCTAGGACGATCCTAGAGACGTCCAATAAACTTTGAGCGAAAACCTTGTAAAGTTAATGTAAAACCCAAAGCAACAAACTCGGGACCTCATGCACACACCTTAATCAGGTAACAACAATATCCAATTTTCAAATTCATATATTCACGTTCTACATTGCAGGGGGTTACATTTACATAAACGAACAAATCAAGAACGTAAAAAAAATAAAAAAGAGAGAAGAGCATGGCTTATCCTTGAGCAAAACAATTTTTGCATCTTTAACTGTCTAATTCGGTTTTATTTGCTCCCTCAAAATGCGCAAAGGAGAGTAAAAATAATCCACTTGCAATAGAGCATTCTCAAAATAGTCTGAGATATATATAAGGACGACATTAGCTAGTTCATATTATTTTTTAGCCAAAGAGACTTTCTCAAGGCGCAAATTTTAGAGATCCCCTTGAGCGATTGAAATAGATGCCTTTGTAGCAGATAGAGAAGCCAAAGCTTTATCTTTCTTTTCCACTTCTCTCGCTAGTAACTTTACGTAGTCAAGTAAAGGGCTAGGGAGACTGAAAGCACTTAAGGCGTCACCTATTCTGGTAAGAGAGTGAAAGCCTTCTGTACTTTTTACAGGTATGTATCATGCTGAAGCGTCAAATCATGAACTCTTGCAACAATTGTCTTTCCTTAAAATGTCGACCAGCTAAAAGAACGTACATACGATCGACTCCACCAATGGTTAGAATGGAAAAGGATCGTTAGGTGTAATATGCCAAGGTTGTTAATTTATCCTCTAGAGCTTTGTTAGTTGGGATGGCAAGCTAAGAGTATTCCTCTTCAAAGTAGACGTCTAATGCTCTTTTGCAGTATGGGGTCTCGGTCGAGCCAATAAGATAAGAGTCAGAATACCTAGAACCATACCCTTCGTGCATCCCCAAGAATCTCAATGTCAAGGCCGAACACTGGGGAAGTTTCTCCTCGAGACCATGGTAAGTCCGATTCAGACAATCGGGTTACCCTCCTCACTATTTCGATTAGAGCAAGAACTTTGGGCAATGTTGGAGCATTCAAAGGGCCACCAATTGTCATGTGTAGCGTACGATTTTTGTCGGTGACGCAACCACCTTACCGCATTTGGTTGGAATAGGGTGCTACTTTCTTATTTCTTATTTATCCAATGAAGTTGGAAAGGAAAGGGAAGCTATTTAAAACTAACCTTGCACGCAAATGTTTTCTTTAACAAATTCTAAGAGATTGGGGGGTCCGGGGTCAGGTTATACAATGAGGAGTTGTCAATTACCCATCCTATATATGGTTATCCATAGATCGTTTGGCAAATTCTACTGTTATCTACTTACTGGTGTTTATCTGTCATAAATGGGAAAGTTTCTCCTTTGGGAATGTTTGAGAGAGTATTTTTGTTGTTTTTCGGGTTTTTTCGATGTTTTTGGTAAGGTACTGGACCTAAAGTTTTTTATTAGTGTGCTCGCTGAGATTTCACAATCTTATGCCTACGTATTCCCGTTAAAGAAAACAGGGCAATTAGAACAATCGTAGTTCCTCCTATTCTATGGGAGGAAAAAGATGTTTGGTGTCTTGTTCAAAGCTCAAGATTGAAGCTAAAGGGTATTTGTGTCTTGTTCAAAGCCCAAGATTGAATCTAAAAGGGTTGAGTATTTGTGTCTTGTTTAAAGCCTAAGATTGAAGCTAAAAGTTGTTTGTGTCTTGTTCAAAGCCCAAGATTGAAGCTAAAGGTTTTGACTGGGAGAGAATTTATCATCTCTAAGGGAGATATCTCATCTGTTTATCACAGTTGTTGGGTGACTCATTATAAAGGAGAATTACTTTAACTGGAATGTATGGAATCCAGCAATGCCATAATTTCTTTTATAAGGGATTTATCCTGAAGGAGAAAACTTTAACTCAGTGTTAAGCATTGCCATTTTTCTTTAGGAATCTTTCATGCTAAGAGAGAGACATTGGCTTGGATGTAAATAATCCAGAGGCTTGCCACTTACAACAATTAGATGCAAGAAGAGGATTTACCAGGATAAGAGATGGACTACAACTTGGATTTTTGAATCAACAAGTGTGCCACTTACAGCAATTATCTGGAATTAGGTTTGTTTTGATTTGTCTATTTTGATGTGTGATGTACAGAGAAATGTCTTCCTACAGAGAGATTTTTGATTTCCTCTGAGGGGGTGTTGGTTTTTGGGTGCCTTGATCAAAGCCCAAGGTTAAAGCTAAAAGGTTGACTCCACTAGGGAGTTTTATATCTGTCTTGTACAAAGCCCAAGATTGAGGCTGAAATGAGACTGACTCTTTTGGGGAGATCATTATACAAAGCCTAAGAGGAGGCTAGAAGGAATTGACTCTTCCGGGAAATATTTTGTCTGTTTTGAACAAAACCCAAGATTGAGGCTAAAAGGGATTGACTCTACTGTTGAGAGGTTTTATCTGTCTTGTACAAAGCCCAAGGTTGAGGCTAAAAGAGAATTGACTCCACTGGGGAGATTTTATATGTGTCTTGTACAAAGCCTAAGATTGAGGCTAAAAGGGTTAACTGACTCAGCTGGAGAATGTTTATATGTGTCTTGTACAAAGCCCAAGATTGAGGCTAAAAGGTGCTGAGGGATGGTCATTATACAAAGCCTAAGAGGAGGCTGGTTGGGGGAATTTCTTATATAAAGCCTAAGAGGAGGCTAACTTCTGCTGAGGATTAGTGAGATCCAGAGACAGGTCCAAATTAGGGAATCAACTCTTACTGAGGAGTGGAGAAGAGTTGGAATATCAGATGCCTTGAGGTTCTGATTTTTCTGAGGGTTTTTACTGGGAGTAACTTGACCCTAGCTGGGGAAATTTAAAGTGAGAGTTTAAAGATTGAGTTTTGAAGTCTATGGAGGTTTTAACTCTGTTTGTGATTTATGAAATGACCAGGGTTTATCTTGTGTTTTTAGGAAACTTGAGGGTTTCTTTGAGATTCAAAAGGAGGTGAGACTATCAAAGTCTACTGGTATGAAAAGGTTTATCTTTTGTATGATGTCCAAGAGGAGGCTGATGTTTTAAGGGATGAGAATCAACCCTAAAATGGTACGATGTTTTGAGATTCTGACTCTCTGGAGGATTGAGCTATCAAAGGATGATTAAGTTATGTCCTATACCTGTAGGAGGTCTTTGGGTCCTTGTATTAAGCCCAAGAGGAGGCATGAGAACTTCTAAGATGCCTGAGGGTCCTTGTGCAAAGCCCAAGAGGAGGCTGGGGATGCTTTTAGGAAGCCTGTGGGTCCAAACCTAAGAAAAGTTCAAGAAAGGTTTCACCGGGAATAATCCTTTCTTTAGTGAACAATTCTAGGGTATGAAGAAATTTAAGAGAGGTTTCACCGGGAATGAATCCTCTCTGGGGAAAATGAATTTCTTAGACAAATTTCTAGATAATGTCAGTCTTGAGAAAAGTTTCACCGAGAATAATGCCTTTCTCTGTTCCATATTGTATAAGCCCAAGAGGAGGCAAGACTGTATCTGGAATTTCCTATGGGGAACTAGTTTTGACTGTGTTGAAAGAGTGACCACTGGCTTGATCTAATCCTAGACCTAATTGTCGGGGAAAACTCTAAGCAAGTATATACAAGCATATATATACAGATGAAATATATAAACAAGTATGTAAAAGAAAGCTGGTAGAACTTACAGGTGAGGAAGCTTCTAGTGTTACAGCTGTATGGTTAGTTATTCAAGAAATTGAAGAAATATTTGATAACAACTATGAATTTGAATCTAAATCAAAAGGGAAGTTGTTTTTAAAGGGAGTTTGGGGCTTATACTTAAGGAGAGACCTAGATGAAAAACAACGATCACACCGTTATTTTGAAAACTGTACCGGGACTTATACAATGGTTGAGCCCCAAATTTATATATGTACAAAGGGGGTTGGGTCTTACACTTTATTAGAGGCCCAAAGGTTTATTAAAAGAATAAAGATGAGACTTACAACACAAGGGGAGGCCCAGATTATTTTTGTTCTGAAAGCGGCGATCGCGCCGAGATTCTTGAAATCGTATCGGGACTTATACAATGACTGAGGCTCAAATTTGTTTTATTTACAAAGGGATGGGTCTTACACTCTATTAGAGGCCCAAAGTGTTTATGTGAAGTTTGAAAAAATCAAAATTTAGAGGAAACACTAATTTTGAATTTAAAAGATATAATTTTCAAAGGAAATTAAATAAAAAATGATATAAAATATCAAATATATTTAAAAACAAGTTGTAAACTTTGAAAAATATTTTGAAAAATCATGCTTAATCACATGAAAGCTTGAAATTCATTTGAAGTTGAAAAATCAAGAGAAAGAAATATTTTTAAATGCCTAAAAACAAATAAAAACATAATTCTTTACAAAAATACTAAATATGTGAAATAAATAATATTTTTGTGAAATTTTTGTAGAATAAAATATTTTAATATTTTTTTGAATTTTCAAAAAAAGAACTAATAAAAAATAATTAAAACTGAGAGAGAAATTAATTTTGGAATTAATTAATAAAAACCATGAAAAATGTGAAAAATAGCAAAATAGGGGAAAATGGAAAAATGGTCTGGGTGGGTCTCGAACCCACGACCTCCCATCCAAACACACATGCGCGCTACCACTAGGGTGGTGATACATCCGTGTATCAAAACCACCCCATGTGCATATAAGGGTGACAAGGTTTTAGGCCTGGCCAAGGCGCCATGGCCTGTCCCTTGCCCAAGGCTGGCATGATTTTAGGCCTCTTGCATGAAGGCCATAACTCCCTCAATTCTCCATGGATTTGGACAAAATTTAGATGGATCCTGCCTAGAATTTCATGAGGAATCCAATGGTGCTTTTAGAATTTTCAAAAGATTCCCACATTTTAAACCCGATAGTGGTTTCAAAAATAGGCCAAGATTTGCATGTTCTATGCCATCACATCATACAATCAATAATAGCATGGTGAATTGGTTCAAACACGATACATATGATATGTATGAGATGTCTATGATCAATGGACATCAAAGCAATGCATAATTTAAAGAGTTCAAGTTGTCATGTACTTACCTCTTGAAGCTCATTGTGCTATCTTTCAAGATGTTTGTGCCAGAAGTGATCCAATGCTTTAAACACCTTTGATTGATCCCTTAGAAGCTTTTAGAATGATCAAAACCACTTGGAAACCTCAGGAACAAGTATTGGCTCTTTCTTGCAAAAGTGGCAAAAATGACCAAAATGGTAACTCACTCAAATGGTGTTACAGTTGAGGGAAACCTGTTGGGACAGTTTGAGGATGATATTTAGAGTGTTTTTGTAGCTTTGTTTTGTTTTGAAAGTGACTGAATCAAGACATGGCTTGTAAAATGCCGAAAAGTCAAAATTTGAGGTTTTGGAGGTTGACTTTCTGATTTTGGTATTTCAGATCAAGGATGAGTGTTTGAATAGCTTATATATGATACATTGGATGTGTTTGGATCATGAGTTGTGGTGGAATTGCCCTCTAACTCAAAATTCAGTGGTGACTTGTAAAAGAAGGCATTTCTACATAATGAGAGAGATTTTGAGGAAAGCAAGTGTTGTTGTGCTTTGGTGTACTTAAACTGACTATAATTAATGTCTATTTATAGTGCAACAAGTTTGTTTTGGCATCAATAGTGAATGGAGGCTTGGACAGTCCCTTTGCCAATGATGATAAAAAGGAATCTCAAGTCTCCTCTAGCCATTGACTTGAGGTTAGGTCACAGGCTATGAGTCCTTTGGTTCAGAGATAAGGCTTGACTCAATTCAGTTAGCAATGTCTTGATGCTTGCCACCTTGTGAATCCATTGAATGCATTGAAAAAAAATTAGAGTCTTTGAGATTTCTAGCCTTTTTAGTTGACACATAGCTACATGTAGATCATTGGACTTGGGAGACTTGTGTATCAGATCTTTTCCCTTTAATGTTATCCTCTGAGGTGTCCAAATGGATGACAAGGCTTGTAATTGCTTAACTTAGCCAATTCGAGCAAAATTGCACAAATATGTCTTGTACAAGACAGTTGGAAAATGCCATATTGGGAGGATCATATCTCCTTGCTCAAATGGAGTTATGGAATGCTCATGTACTTTTTAAAAAGCCCTTATATGGTACAATTCATATGTGGTCATATTTTGTCTTGAAACTATCTGGACTTAGTTGAAAAATCCCCATGAACATTGAGGTTCAAGGCTGAAACTTAGGCAGTTTTGTACTAAGTGTTAAATCTTTGATTTTTCACCACTTTGATCCATTCATAACCAAAAATCCATGAAGAATTAGAGTTTCATGTAGTTGAAGCTTTTGTAGAATGTAGGAAGACCTACAAATCAGGCTTTGGATCACTCAAAATGGCTGCTTGGATCAAAAGTTATGGCCCTTGGAAGTTGGCACCAAAACCATCCAAACATAGTAACTTAGAAAATTTTTCAATTTTTCAAGGTTACCCCTTTCACAAGTTATCATGATTTCTTGATCAATTCTTGTTCAAATGACATTATAAATCATATCTTATGAAAATATGAGTCATAAGGATCATTTTTGCCAAAAAAAGTCATGTTTTGACTTTTGATTCCGGAGCGGTTCGCCGCGGAGAAACCCTAATTCCCGACTTTTGAGGAATGCATTCTCTGAGGGTGTTTTAACTTTGCAAAGGGACTCCTAGGGTTATTTTTAGCACATTGAGTCATATTTTGAAGCCTTGGCTCAATCTCTTATGAAAATTTCACTCTGGAGGCCTCAGTCGACAAAAACCCTAATTTGGTGACACTGGGTGTTTCGAAGCTCAATCCACTTGGAATGCTGCAACTTTGTGCTTGATTCTTGATGTGGGAGCCCTCTTGATCCTTTATGGGCGTTTGAGAGTTTGGACAAGTTGAAGATCATGTCATTTCTTGATTGATCTTTTGTCCAGATGCTCAGAGAAGGATGAAAACCCTAATTCTTGATCATAGTGAATGCTCAACCATCTTTGAGGAGATTGGTGAGGCATGAAGATACATCCATATTGTGGTGATAGTTTACACAATGATGAGAAATCTTGTAGTCAAAATTTGGGGTATGACATCATGCTAACTCAAGCTCCCCTATTCATTTGGTTAGTTGCAATGCATGAGAAATTGTAATTGATCGAGAAAATTTTAACTTAGGGGATAGTTTTAAGTTCTAATGATACAAATGTCATTAAAGTGGAATAGGTATATATAAAAAAATTCAACCCCAACAACTTTATAAAACACACATTACAATGCTTGTGGTGAATGATTATTCTCAAATATTTGGAAATGATTATTTCGATACACTAGAATTAGATTAGTGTTTTCCATTGATGTACAAAAGGGGTAGCTAGTATTCCATATGGGCTTTAAGCCGACTTTCCTTAACAATTCTATGCAAGATGAGATATATGTTGAGAAACCAGAAGCTTTTGTGATCAAAGGTCAAGAAGAAAAGTCTACTTGCTATAAAGGGACTTGTGTGACTTAAAAGCAAATTCCAAGAGTGTGGTACAACAAAATCAATGATAATTTGCTGCAATTAAACTTTAAAAAGAGCCATTATGAAGCCACACTATATGCCAAATATGTTAGTACTATCATTTTAATAATTTTTTTGGTATGTTGATGATCTTTTAAGTGACAGAAAAACACCAAACACTAGTTGAAGAATTCGAGCAAGAAATAAAATAGGTTTTTAAGATTACTGATCTTGGTCTTATCACTTATTTTTGGTGGTTTCTTAATGCACCACTCAAGTTTCTTAGGCACCACGTGAAATTATTTTTTTACCCCCTTATTCCGGATGTGCACATCCGGACGCACCAATTTTTTAAAAAAGTCTGAGGTCTTCCGGATGTGCATATCCGGAAATAATTCTGATGTGCACTTCCGGAACAATTTCTTATAACTTCGCGCCAGACCTTCTTCCTCCCCTCATTCTTCACTTTTTCATTTCCAAACTCCCTCAAACTCTCTCAAACCCACAAATTTTCAATCACCTCGAATCTCGATTATTTCCTCTCAAGTTCGGCGCAAAGTAACATCTACAACGAGCAAGAGTCTCCAAATCCTCCGTATCTCATATTAATCGGTAAGTTTTCAAATTTTAGAGTTACGGAGTAATTTTCGAGTAATCGATTTAGAGTTGATATTTAGTTGTAGAAATTGTTAGGTTGAATGAAAAACATATGTTATAGTCAATGTAGGACTTGTGTAATGCTTCATACAGACGATCAGGGCATTAAAATGCCCTTTTGCATGGTACAGTGGCCATGGCTGCCATTTTTAGACTTCAAAATACGTACTGGAAGTGCAGATTCGGAAATATTGTAATGTTTATTATTCTGGGTGTTTGCGGATGTGCACATCCGAAAGTACTCAACGTTAAAAATTCAGTGTTCTTCCGGATGTGCACATCCGGAAGGTTTATTTTTTTTAGTTTGTTTGTTTGCTTAATTATTTTTAAAAAATTCGAATTTTTTTTTAATGATTTGCAGATTAGATGGCTGGCAGAGACGATCGTATCATACATGGGCGGACAGCTCAACACGCATCTGTCCGACGTGAGCGGATGCAGTCTACAGCCGAGGCTTCCGGCGCAGAGGGAGTCCTTGTAGCCCCTACAGCTGAGGGACATCCTACACCGCATCCTACACCACAACCATCCACATCACAGGTTCATGCCACTCCCCCGTCAGCTGCCGCTTCTACATCTCGGAAGCGTCGGGTTTCTACTGGTACCTCATCAGGGTCCCAGCACGCACGCAGGCCTCGGCGGGAGACTCCAGCTCCATCAACTGCTCCTCCTCATTCCCCTGTTCCTGTTCCTGTTCCAGAGGGTGATCACCCAGCACATGATGGTGTTGACGACGATGATGATTTCGATGAGCTGGGCGGTTACCCGGGGGACCATCTGATATGTCCCTACTTATGGGGTACGCTGAGCATACTGCCAGATTTGTCTGGCAAGGACAGGTATCCTTATTCGGTTTATTTATAGAATTGTTTATGTTGAAAATATTTTCATTTGTAACATTGTTTTATTTGGAAATTTGCAGGCGAAGGATCCCTAGAAGTTCTATAACCATGGGGGCAAGGTTATAGACACGATTGAGATGCTTCCAGAGAATGAATGGTTCACGTCTGCACTTGCGGAGTCTGGTCTTGGAGGCCTATCTAGGATTTGGTATTACCAGACCCAGTACGGTATCCTGATGGCATTTGTTGAGAGATGGCACCCTGAGACATCCTCATTCCATCTACCGTACGGCGAGATCACGATCACGCTGGGCGACATCTCGTGCCTCTTATATCTACCGATCACGGGTACCCTTCTCCGTCACGGTAGGATGACGAAGGCGGATGACATGGAGTTGCTAGTTACAGAGCTTGGGGCTAGCGCAGAGAAGGCACGTGCGGAGGTGCACCAGTTGAGGGGCGCACACGTTCGGTTCTCATTTCTGATGGATAGATTTGGTGAGGCGCTTGTAGAGGCAGGACGGGCAGCAGGTGATCCAGCTGAGGTGGAGATCCACAGGACGCGTGCCCTGAGATGCTAGTACTTGTTTTTGTTGGGCACGCAAGTGTTTGTGGACACCAGCTCATATTATGTTGATATCGTGTACCTCAGGTACCTTCTGGATCAGACAGAGATCCATGGGTACAACTGGGGGGCGGTTGCGCTGGCATTCACCTATTCCAGGCTCTCTGATGGTTGCCGCTGGGCAGCCAAGACTGTGGCAGGCAGCTGTGCGCTATACGTGGTAATAATCTAATATTCTAAGTGATTTTTTCATTTCTTTTCTTTCTGTATTCATTATAATGTTTGACACCCATGTTATGTTTTCCATTTCAGGCGTGGATTTTACAGCACTTTCCCTACATTACTGGTTGGGGGAGTGCCCAGGGGTACACTGAGGATATGCCACGTGCTGCTGCATTTGTCCTGCTCCGAGGGAACCAGGCGCCGGACCCCTTCAGAGTGTATCTAGATCGGATGGCTGCTGAGGATGTTTTGTATTGCCCCTATGCCGATCACCGTGTGACGCGCCCGTTCGATGACGTTTGTTTGTTCTCAGGATGGTTAGCATGCAGTTCGACCATTACTGCGCAATACCTGCTAGAGCGCGTTATGCGTCAGTTCGGTTACACGCAGACGATCCCCAGGATGCCTCATAAGTCTACTGCTCTAGGCTTGACCCGCAGGCAAATAAATGAGCTATATGCTGACTACCAGTCCCACTTGGTACCAGAGGAGGCTCGGGCGACCAGAGCAGAGACAGACTGGAGTGTTGCTGCCGGGTACATCGTGTGGTTCTACACCGTCTCACACCCATGCATGGTGTCCACTGCTGAGGGATCGCCACCTATACCTGCTCATCAGGAGATATTAGAGGAGCGGCAGTCTCAGCTGGACCATACTCAAGATGTCCTACCACGTTGTCGTCAGATAGTACAGATAGGGCAGCAGGCCATTGAGGCCGGTCACCTCCCTGAGGGCTCTGGGGTCAGACTTGCCGTGGATAGGATGATTGCGATTGCTGGGGGGGCACTTCAGTACCGCAGACATCGATCCAGGTTGGGGGGTAGGGGCAGAGGAGCTGGGGAGACAGGAAAGATCCTTCGCCATACGCAGTAGTTTTTTTTTTATGTATCATATTTATATTACATGTATGCACTGTATTTTGACAGACGTTTATTTTATATATATATATATATATATATATATATATCATTTTATTTTATATATGGATGTTGTCAAATGTATATTAAGTTGCGACGATTTATTAACATATGCGACCAAGTAAAAAAAACTAATTTTTAAAAAAAAAATAAAGTTTTGTTGTTTTCCGGATCTGCAGATCCGGAATGTTTCCGGATGTGCATTTCCGGAACGCATAACCGTTTTTTAAAAAATTAGTGCGTCCAGATGTGCACATCCAAAATCAGGGGACAAAAATAAAAATTCAAGTGGTACCTAAAAAGGTTGGGTGGTGTGATAAGAAATTGTCTTATTTTTTAGGTATGAAACTCACTGAGAAGAAGAATGAGTTTTTTGTTTGTCAGAATAAAATATGCAAAATATTTTTTTTTTAAAATCCAGCTTGACAATAAAAACATTAAACACTCTCATGAATCAAAATAATAAGTTAATCAAGGAGGATATGGATAGGGCTGATAAAGTCGATCATACTCGTTTTAAAAGCTTGATTGGGTGTCAAATGCATCTTAAGGTATACGAGGCCCGCGTCTTTTTCTATGTTAGCTTCTTGACATTATTTACTAATTGTGCTAGTGAATTGCAATTGAATGCCACAAAAAGAATTGTTAGATATATCGAAACTGTTCATTATGGAGAGTACTTTAGGGTATTGTTTCAATATAGATGCACGTTTTTAAAGATTTTTGTTGATAATTAAGCAACTATTTTATTCTCATTTAATCTTGTAGTTCATTGGAAGACCAAGCCCTTTAAAGTCGGATTTATTTAAGAGAAGTAAAAGAAAATGGTGAAGAAAATTTGGTTTATTGAAGAGCCAAAGATCAAGTTGAAAATATGTTTACCGAATCTTTTACATTAAACAAGTTCGAATTTTTAAGAAATACGTTAGGAATTTGCAACCTCCATGATAACGAAGAGTGTGAAATGCGTCTTTAGATGCTGACAATATTTTCAGTTTGAATGAATTAAGATAAAAATATCTATAATTTTAGCTTTACATCAATACTCATTCTTTAGTTCTGCCCTACCATTTTTTTTCTTATTCAAGATAAAAATCTACATAAGTTTCTACTATATTAAACATATACTTATAATGTAAATAATAGTGATAATACTTTTCAGCATTGCGTATTTGACCTTAAAACTATCATTATAATAATTTGTTCATGTTTATTAATTATATTATTAAATTTATTGATGGTGATTAATTTGTTTTATAAGATTGTTTTTACCACAATTTTAGTTTGTGTCAAATTTTATTTAAAAAAAACTAGTTGCCCATTTATGTTTGGCTCCCCATTCTACTTTATGGTGGGTTTAAATGGAACAAGTTGCCATTTTATAATCCGTAATTCTCACGGCTAGACGAACCATAAGAGACTATAGTGACAACACTTAAATCATGGCAAAATACCCGTTATGGTCCTTTAAGTATACTTCCTGATTCACTTTGATTCTTTAATTTTTTTTTCGTGTCATTTTGGTCCTTTAATTGTATAAAAGTTGCAAAAGAGTCTCTTCCGTCCATTGGATGCAAACGGACGTCTGTTTTGTCCAGCTGGTGTCTGAGCTGACATGTCTGGCACGTTCTTGTTTATATCATCTTCATCGTTCACCGTTTCCAGAAGATTATCTTGTTGTGCGCAGTGTTTCATCCCTCCATTCTTTTTCTTCTGCTTCATCGTTCCATTTTTCTTCATCTTCTTCACCGTTTCATTCTTGTTCTTCTTCTTCATCGTTCTAATTGCTTCAATTGTTTCAACATGAAGGTTAGCCATGGCCATTCGTTTCTGAAGGAGAACAAATCTGAAAGTGGACATTCACGTGTGCAAAGTTGCTCGCGAGTTGTACCGTTGTGTCTTTGTGGAGATGAGGCAGTGCTTCGTAGGGCAAACACTGAGAAGAATTTCGGAAAGAAATGTTAGGGTTGTCCTAATTATAAGGTAAACCCTAAATGTAGTTTGAGTTAAAATATGGTAAAAATATGATTTTGATCCATATTTATTTTGCAGGGGTCCTTGCAAAGAGGATATGGTTTTTTCATTTGGTTCCATGAAGAAATAGTAGAAGACACAAATAAAGTTGAAGTTGAACTGAACAAGATGTTGAGGTGGAAAATTTGGTGTCTTGTAATGGTATGTGTATGGTTTCTTAGGATGTTTTAGGAGTGGAACTTTATGTGATAGATAGGATGTATTGAAATTTGTAACAGATGATAATTTAATCAATGTTATGAGTTTTTTTGTTTGGTATATGTTAATTTCTAGCAACATATTATTTGGTTGATACATTTTTTGCTCAAACATATATCAAATTGGCAAAAATTATAACATTACTCAAAGATGAACACAAACTGACTTTGATTGATATTGCAGAAAGACATACAGATAGTTCCACAAAGGTTCCAAAATGCATTGACATGTTACATAGACATGTTCAAAATGACTACAAAATACACTACAACATACAGTTCAAAACGACTTAAAACAACATTATAAAATACCAAATGGTTCAAAACGACTTAAAACAACATACTAAATAAAGCCTAATTAATACTAGATGTTTCTCCTTGGTGTGATCCTCTTGGTTGGGGTTGTCCTTCTGGTTGTAGGACCAACCACATTCTTTGAAGCAGACAATCTTGTTGTAGGTCCTGGTTCTACAAATGGCCTTCTTACACCAAGCTTCTGTGGCCTTACAGTTTCTTTTGCTATTTCCCTTGAGCACTCTCCTAATACAGCCTTACCTTTAGAAGACTTGGTTGCAGCCTTGTAACCTTGTGTTGCTGATGACTAAGTTGCTGGAACATGGCTAGTTGTGGCATGACTTGCATTAGCCAGAGATGCTGCCACATTAGAAGCTGTGGCCTGACTGACATAGGTGTGAGATGCTGCTACATTGCTAGTTGTGGCCTGACTGGCATTGCTCTGAGATGGTGCTACATTGCTAGCTGTGTCCTGACTGGCATTGGTCTGAGATGGTGCTACATTGCTAGTTGTGGCCTGACTAGCAATGTCCTTGCAGGTTAATTTGTTATGTCCTGCTTTTGTGCACCTAGAGCACTTGACAATAAAATCTGTTCTTCTCATTTTTTTGTCACTTCCATCAATCTCCCCTTGCTCAAGATTTCTCCTTTTCTTTGGTCTACCAGGCATCTTCCTATACTTGAGTGGCTGCACATTTGGATATGGAGTCTTGACCCACAAATTGGATCCATTCACAGGGTATAGAACAGGCTTGTACACTGCCTTGTTTGTAGATATCCTATAATATTCAGGAATATAATCATCAACTTTAAAGTTCCTACTCTTCATGTATGTCATTGCATGGACACAAGGAAGTCCTGTTAGATCCCATCTTCTACAGGAGCATTGGAAGTCCTTCAAATTCACAGTGAAAGTCTCAGCTGGATTTTCCAAATGCCTTACCTCAAATATATGATCATCTGCCATTCTACAATAACAAGAAGCCCATCAATAACTATAAACCATAACTTTGTATAATCTCATGAAAATTAAAAACCAATACTAAATTTTCATCAATACCTGACTAGCCATAAGTTTGTAAAATTGCTAGTTATCTCAAGTTTCTTTCTAATGTTGGGCAAAATATCATTACCAGATACATCTTGGAACCTCATTCTATTTTTTGCCCATCTCTCCATAATGTAAGTCCTGATCTCCTCAAGCATTGTCACAAGTGGCTTTCCTCTGGAGTAAACAATGACACTGTTAAATGACTCAGACATGTTATTTAACACATCATCACACTTATTGGATGTCCTAAAATATGATATACTCCAAAATCTTGGTGGTGTCTTCATCATATGGAGATATGCTTCTTCATTTGCCAATCTCATTCTCCTCATCTCTTTCCCAAGCTTGAGCATAAGTTGACTTTGTAGCCTTCCAGATAATTTCCTTCAATAGCTTACCAGGGAACGTTTTCCTGAAATTGTTATACAAATGTCTAACACAAAAGCGTTGTTCAACATTAGGCAAAAACTCATCCATGGCAGGTAAAAGCCCCTGCAATAACAATGTACATAAATAACAAGTTTATAAAACAGAAAAAAAGCAACATAAATACCAAGTTTACAAAACAGAAAAAAGCAACAACTAAGTACCTTTTGTTGGTCTGAAATGAAAGTGTATGTTAGACACTCAGTAGTACCACCTAGGTTAGCAATCAACAACTCCAAAAACCAAGTCCAGCTTTCCTTATTTTCACCTTCCACCACTGCAAATGCTATAGGAAGCATCTGATCATTTGGATCTCTTCCTATAGCTGCCAGAATTTGCCCTCCACAAAGCCCCTTCAAGAAACAACCATCCAACCCTATAACATGTCTAGAAAGTCTGAAACTCTCCTTACAAGCTGCATAGCATATATAGAGTCTTTTAAAATGTGGTATTTGGTCAACAACACCTTCTGGAACAGGCTCAACATTCATCTTAACTGTTGAACTTGGATTAGCTCTCAGCAGTTCATGACAATAGTCGTATATCCTAGTAAAATCCCCCAAGAAAGACCCATCAACCTTATCCCTGGCAGCCACTCTTGCTCTTATTGCCTTAGTCTTGTTTACCCCCACATTCCACTTTCTTAAAGCCTTTTCTTTTATATCCTTAACCTTCAACGTAGGATTGTTTTTTAATGCATTATGTATCCTTTTGCTTAACCATTTTGTAGTCAGCATCTTCACATTGATCTCCCTACTACAATTGTGTTTGTCAATTACTTTTCTTACCTGCCAAGAATCCTCATTTGGTAGCTTTGCACAATACAATTCCCAATCACAACCATCCTTACACCTCACCCTCACCCTTTTGTTGTCATTTTTTTTTTAATTTCAAGTCTCTACCATTTTGTACAGCATATAAGGCAACTGCATCCTTTATGTCACTTTTGGAAGTAAAATACATACCAAGCTCCCATTTGTAATTGGACATATCTTTCCTTTCTTTGAAAAGTGGGTACTTCTTCCTATTAACTACATCACTCTCATCACTATCACAACCACTTTGAAGATCATCACTGTTGTTATGGACTAGACTAATGGCCAGGCATGGCCCAATCCACTTCTGCTCCAGAATGGCCCAATTACCTAAGTCCAATCCATAAACGGGCAAAGTTACCTTTCTGCCCCTCCAACCGGGCACGGACTGCATCGCTCCTCCCCGAAAATGCTGCCCGTTATGCATGGCTTCTCCACTCCCCGAACAGATGAGGGCACGTGCCCGAAACTACGCTTATGCTCAACATAACGGCTAGTTTCGGGCACCTTGCCCGACATAACGGTTAGTTTGGGCAATTACCTATTCTTCGGGAAAACGGTTATTTCGCCCCGAAAATAGGACCGTTGGCCACGCGCTGGGGGCTCTATATAAATCCTCTCACTTGAGAGGGTCAGGTATCCAATATTCACCCTACGAACTAATACTTTGTACTTTCCCCTTTTCTCTGACCCTTTCTTACTTGAGCGTCGAAGTACCTTGTAGGTACACCCCCTCCTCCTCTCTATACTTCCAGCATCTCAGACATACTTGGTGTCCCACTTCTACAGGATCTGATCCAGCCTTCAAGATCAGTGGCGCCGTCTGTGGGAATCATTGTTCTCCCCATCTTTCTTTCCCCGGAAACCAAAGATCAAAGCAAATTTCAAAGATCATCATCATGTCCTCTCAAGATCCCACCAAGGGTGCTCTCCAAACCGCTGACCTCCCCGTCAACAAGACTGACATTGACGGCCTATCATCTCTTCTCCGAGATGCCCGTTTTCTGAGGGATGGGGCCACAGCTTCTCCTTCCCCTACCCCTGCTGACCACAACCACGATCAGCCTTCGATGGACATCTAGCCCATTCTTGTTCCGCCCAACGCCGACCCGGCCGTGGCAGCCCTCCTGGAGGCGATCAACAAAACCAACACCCTGATCCTGCAGTAGAACAAAAGGATTGGGGCATTAGAAGAGTCCAACCGTCCAAGATCCCCTCCTCCTCCGAGGAACCAGCGACGATCAAGGAGCCTGCAACCTCGGAGAGATGTCGACCGAAGACTGCGCCAAGAACCTGACCCTCGCGCCGTCCGGAAGCGTGATCAGGTTTCCCTGCGTAACCAGCACTCTCCCGACCACAAGAGGACACGAAGGAATGAGCAGTCACCCCTGGCCAAGTCTAAAGACCGGGCCCGATCACCTTCTCCTCGAAGGGACTGTTCACCTTCTCCCCGAAGGAACCGTTCACCTTCTCCCCGAAGGAACCGCTCACCTTCTCCCCGAAGGAACCAGCACCGCGAGCGTACCCTTCGATCCCCGTCATTGACCAGCTCCAGCAGCGACGATGAGCCTCGCGGCCCACTGTCCCAGGAAATCTTAGCTACCCGTCTCCCTAAGGGCCTGGAGAAGCCCCCGTCACTGGGCACATACGACGGGACTACTGACCCCGACGAGCACATCGAGAACATCAATGCGCTATTAGACTATTGAGGCGTACGGGGCGCCATTAAATACCGGCTATTTCCGACCACACTCCGAAAAGGGGCAATGACATGGTACAAGCAGCTGCCCGAAGAGTCCATTACCTCATGGAGGCAACTGGGCAGAATGTTCTCACGATATTTCACAGCTTCTCGCCGTCACCCCAAGACTGAGGCCTCCCTTAGAGCCATAATCCAAGGAAAGGACGAACCTCTCTGCGCATATATCGAGAGGTTCAACAAAGAAGCAGTACAGGTCCCTTGAACGGACGAGATGAAAAAGTTTCTGCTCGAGCAAGGACTCCGCCCGGGCTTCGAGTTTTCTAAAGCCGTCGGCCTCGCACCGCCGAGGAACCTAGATGCCCTCCTCCTCAAAGCCCAATCGCATATTCAGTACGAAGAGAAGGTTACGGCCAGCAACGTCCGAGAATCACGCCATGAGGAGAACGCTCGGGCCTCCAGAGGCGAGGAAGCCTCAACATCTCGTCGAGGCGAAAAGAGATGCGAGGACTGTCCTCGGGACTCCCGCGACAGCAATGGGTCCTCCGGGCGATTCCACGACTATACCCCCCTGACCGTCTCCAGGGAGAAGATACTGTCCGAGTGTGCGAATTCAGAATTCAAGCAGGTAGGGGTCCGCTTCCCCAAACAACTGCCGGCCAAACCCAACGCCGATAAATCGAAGTACTACCATTTCCACAAGAGTCACGACCACACTATTGAAGACTGCATCCATATAAAGGATGCTATCGAGATACTGATCAGGGACGGCCACCTGTAACAGTTCGCGAAGAATAAGGACACTCCTCGGCAGGACGCCCAGGAGGCCAAGAAAATAGAGGAAGAGGTACCCTCATCGGAAGAAGCCAACATCCAGGTCGCTATGTCCATATCATGACCAGAGGACTTCTACGTCCCGGACGAGCTCAGCGCCCCTGCTTATTTCGCGACCCATAGCCCGTGGGAGACGTTTCCCTCCGCCATGGTTATCTCTGGCGGGGGCTTCAACAAAGTCACGGTGGGCTTCGTGAAACGAAAACTCGAGCATCTGATCAACACAAGCTCTAATAAGGTGACCACGCTCGATCAGGCCCAGAAGGACTCTATCCCCATCTCCTTATATCGGGAAGAGCTCCTCGGGGGGTGATAAGTGCAAAATGTACCAATTATTGTATATAAGTTTTGTTGCACTTATCGTTACTTTTTGTCTATATCGTTCAAATAAACCCCACTTTGTTTATAAATACGTTTAATTTATGTTTTAGTGTATATATTGTGTAACGTGTAAATATTACTTAGTTTAATTGATTTTTATCTCATTTTTGTAGGTAACTAATAAAGGCTATCTTGCCATATTCTTGAAGAGCATTGAATAAGCTTTCCAGCGCTTCCGACCGTGCGTAAATCGGAGCTACGGTGCAGAAGTTGTGGTCAAATAAGGGGCTGTTTTTCTGTCATGTTCGCCTAGCGAGTGTGATAGCGAAGGTTCACCTAGCGAAGGCTGGAGAGGGTCCTAGCGAATGGTGGCAGAAAGTTGCAAAGGAGAAAAAGACCATTGTTCGCTTCGCGAACGCAATTGGCGAGTATTCGCTAGGCGAATAAAACGTTCGCGTCGCGAACCCACGAAGGAAAGCAGAGGCGGTTTAGCAATCAGAGGCACTCAAACTGCCATTTTTTGAGGCTCGCCTAGCGAGTAAAACGTTCGCCTAGCGAACGTGTCAGATTTCAACTTGTATTTAGTTCATTTTTGTTACTTTTTTAGGGATAGTTTTGGGGTTTCTTGATCCCACTTCCATCAAACTTCATTTTTCATTGGATTAGCTTAGAAAACAACTATGGAGCATGCATACGGATGAACCGGGGTGGATTGATCGTCGACCGGCTCTGACAATGCGTGAGATTTTTGGTTCATTTCTCTTCTTCTTTGTGTTTGTCTTTATGGTTGGGTTGTGTATATGTATTTGCTGTAAACTCATGTATATTTGTCGCCCATGGCGTTGTATAAAACTTGCTTTACAAATCTCTATTGGTGATTGTCTCTGATTTTTGCTTTATGCTCGGGGTTTGGGTTGGGTTAGACATAACCTTCGCGAACTTCGATTAGGGATGATTGTCTGTTAGTTTCTGGACTCTAGAGATAGATTTATGAGCTAACAATTCAATAGGCGTCGAATATTAATGTCTTCCGTGTCTCGAGGCTTCGCTCGCGAGAGTGACGAAGAGAGTGACACGGTTGCTATCTTAACTTTGCGTTAGACATAACCTGTGTTGTGAGCGATGCTGGGTGATATTGAGGAGTATTGTAGGTGGAGTATAACTGGTCGGTAAGTTTAAGTTTGTGAGGAGTCGATTGTATGCATTGCCTGATAAGTCTTGTTGCTGAAGAATGAAGTCTTTTATGTTTTAATGTTTACTTTTCTGTTTTATTGCTTTAAACGATTCTAACCCAAACTCATTAACGCGAGAGACTGTCGAACGGCATTCTTTCCCTCGAACTGATCTTTGTGGACACGACATAAATCCCGGAGGGAATTCTTTCCGAAAATAAATATTTTTGCTTGCTTGCCCTATTCCGCATCAAACAAAATGGCGCCGTTGCCGGGGATTGGTTTTGATATTGAATCGCATTGCGATAGTTTCTTTGTTTTTGAGTTTTGTAGATATCGTACATGTTGTATATTTTCACTTGTTTATATTTATACTTGTACATTTTGACGTTTGTTCAAGTGTTTGGTTAGGACGCTTGCTTTTGGTTGCGCGGTGAGACATCACCATGGCATGAATGAAGGAAGTTTCTAATTAAGCACTGTAAAGGCGTCGAGCTTACGACGTAAAACAAGCATGTTTTATAGTTTTTCTTTTCGAATGTTTTTGGTTGTTGTTTGCTCACAGATTTTGATTGACTTACTTGAGGATGCTGTTGTGATTTTCCAAGTTTGTTCGTTTCAACTTGCGGATGTATGGTAATGATTTTGTTAAGTTTTGTACACGTCTGAGGTATGTATTTATCGCTTTCTATACTTTAGCATATTCATGATACTTAGGCATTTTACAAACTTCCATGCCATCCATTCTTTTGTATACTTGTTCTATTGTGAATCACTTTAGTTCCCAACCTTTTTGTGAGGTGGCTTTCCATTGTTCATATATTCGCGGAGAACCAACATTCTTGTTATAACTGGATTTTATTATGTTGAATCTTTTATTTGTGTTGATTATATGAATGCATGAAAAGGATCAAGGCAATTGTTTCATTTGGAGCACAACTACCTTAGCCAAATAGTCAATTCACCTTGTGAGTGTGTGAGAATTCGTAACCCCTTTGAGCTTTTTGATCCATGTTTTTATTTGAACTTAATGCTTGTCTATGAGTATTTAGTTCACTTATTTTTGAATGGATTTTGCTTTTTCTTGGACCTCAACTATGTGTTGTTGTATGGATTTTTTCCTTGCCTTAGAAAGTAGGGAGTATTCACATGATGATGTGGTTGAATTCAAGTTGGGGAGAGAATGGTTGTTTACTCATTGGTTGGATTCTATGCGGATTGAAAAAGAAAAGAAAAAAGAGAAAAATATGACAAAGAAAAGAAAAGAAAAAAGTGAAAAAGAAAGAAACAGAAAAATCCTTGAAAAAGGAAACAAAAAGAGTTCAAATAATTGTGCAAAATAAGTTTTGTGTTTTGTGTAACACTTGGGATTGTGGAAGAAGTTGATTGGAATTTTGGTGTGTGAATCTTTGTGAGTTTTTCACTCCCTTAGGTTTAGGCAAGTTTTTGTTTCAATTAC
Organism: Lathyrus tuberosus; assembly: GCA_022829125.1. Lineage (NCBI taxonomy): Eukaryota > Viridiplantae > Streptophyta > Magnoliopsida > Fabales > Fabaceae > Lathyrus > Lathyrus tuberosus. The sequence goes on from JALAZF010000321.1 coordinate 6,408,652, forward strand.
CTTTAGAAATTGCCCCTTGTTTGTTTACCCGACCACGTTACAACCTTGAAAGTCCTTGTGATTCTTGCCTTTGTATGTTCAATGTGAATTTGTGGATGTATGCATAATTTAGTCTTTTGTTTGCATGAGTGTTGTGTGAGTGTAAAGAACCTGATTTTGTGTTTTTCATCTACCGATGATTGTTTTTGCTAGGTGTGATTCACTTTGGAACTTGTGTTGTTTTAGAATTTTCGGCATGAATTTTTGTATTTTGCATTTGCTTCGTGACTATGTTATCGTTGCAGTTTAGTGGTAAGTATTTACTTTGTGTGTACCGTTTTTCATTTGAACCATGCATTTGTTTTCCGTTTCAAAACTGGTTGATTCGTGATTCTTTGGTTTTCACTCGGTTTCGTTGAGTTGTTTGATTCTTGTTTGGGACAAACAATTAGGTAAGTTGGGGAGAGTTTGATAAGTGCAAAATGTACCAATTATTGTATATAAGTTTTGTTGCACTTATCGTTACTTTTTGTCTATATCGTTCAAATAAACCCCACTTTGTTTATAAATACGTTTAATTTACGTTTTAGTGTATATATTGTGTAACGTGTAAATATTACTTAGTTTAATTGATTTTTATCTCATTTTTGTAGGTAACTAATAAAGGCTATCTTGCCATATTCTTGAAGAGCATTGAATAAGCTTTCCAGCGCTTCCGACCGTGCGTAAATCGGAGCTACGGTGCAGAAGTTGTGGTCAAATAAGGGGCTGTTTTTCTGTCATGTTCGCCTAGCGAAGGCTGCCGAGGGTCCCAGCGAATGGTGGCAGAAAGTTACAAAGGAGAAAAAGACCATTGTTCGCTTCGCGAACGCAATTGGCGAGTATTCGCTAGGCGAATAAACCGTTCGCGTCGCGAACCCACGAAGGAAAGCAGAGGCAGTTTAGCAATCAGAGGCACTCAAAGTGCCATTTTTTTAGGCTCGCCTAGCGAGTAAAACGTTCGCCTAGCGAACGTGTCAGATTTCAACTTGTATTTAGTTCATTTTTGTTACTTTTTTAGGGATGGTTTTGGGGTTTCTTGATCCCACTTCCATCAAACTTCATTTTTCATTGGATTAGCTTAGAAAACAACTATGGAGCATGCATACGGATGAACCGGGGTGGATTGATCGTCGACCGGCTCTGACAATGCGCGAGATTTTTGGTTCATTTCTCTTCTTCTTTGTGTTTGTCTTTATGGTTGGGTTGTGTATATGTATTTGCTGTAAACTCATGTATATTTGTTGCCCATGGCGTTGTATAAAACTTGCTTTACAAATCTCTATTGGTGATTGTCTCTAATTTTTGCTTTTTGCGCGGGGTTTGGGTTGCGTTAGACATAACCTTCGCGAACTTCGATTAGGGATGATTGTCTGTTAGTTTCTGGACTCTAGAGATAGATTTATGAGCTAACAATTCAATAGGCGTCGAATATTAATGTCTTCCGTGTCTCGAGGCTTCGCTCGCGGGAGTGACGAAGAGAGTGACACGGTTGCTATCTCAACTTTGCGTTAGACATAACCTGTGTTGTGAAGGATGCTGGGTGATATTGAGGAGTATTGTAGGTGGAGTATAACTGGTCGGTAAGTTTAAGTTTGTGAGGAGTCGATTGTATGCATTGCCTGATAAGTCTTGTTGCTGAAGAATGAAGTCTTTTATGTTTTAATGTTTACTTTTCTGTTTTATTGCTTTAAACGATTCTAACCCAAACTCATTAACGCGAGAGACTGTCGAACGGCATTCTTTCCCTCGAACCGATCTCTGTGGACACGACATAAATCCCATCCAATGCGCCTAATCCCGGATGGCAATTTCGAGGTCGTTTTGTTTGGAGACGACCCTCAGCGGGGAGTGAAGATTGGAGCAGACCTGGCCGACATCGCGAGGAAGCAGCTCAAAGCATGCCTCCATGAGAACGCCGACCTCTTCGCCTGGAGCGCCGCCGAGATGCCCGGCTTGGACCCGTCCGTCGCCTGCCACCAACTGACAATTGACCCGGCCGTCAAGGTCGTAATAAAACGTAGGAGAAAACAGTCTCCGGAGAAAACAGAGGCTGCAGAAAAAGCTGTAAAGGACCTCCTCGAGGTCAAATTTATTTCGGAGGCCAAGTACACCACTTGGCTGTCCAACGTTGTACTTGTGAAAAAATCTAATGGCAAATGGCGAATGTGCATTGACTGCACCGATCTTAATAAGGCATGCCCGAAGGATGCCTATCCCCTCCCCAATATTGATAAACGTGTTGATAATTCTGCCGGTTTTAAACTTTTATCATTCATGGACGCCTACTCAGGCTATAATCAAATTCCAATGGCGATGGCCGACAAAAAATACACGGCCTTCATGACCGAATCGGGCAATTATTACTACAACTTAATGCCCTTCGGCCTAAAGAACGCCGGAGCGACCTATCAAAGAATGATGAACAAAGTCTTCCGGGGAGAAATAGGCGACATGCTCGAAGTCTATATGGACGACATGATCGTAAAATCCCACGAGGAAATCAATCACACTGCCCATTTAAGGAAGGTCTTCGAACAGGCCAGAAAACACAAAATGCGTTTTAACCCGGAGAAGTGCACGTTCGGTGTTCGGGCAGGAAAGTTCCTCGGCTTCTATTTGACAGAGCGGGGAATCGAGGCCAATCCCGATAAGTGCCGAGCATTCTCCGAGTTTCCAACGCCCAAGTCAAAGAAATTCATCCAGTCCCTCAACGGGATGCTTGCGTCACTATCTCGTTTCGTGGCCAAATCTACCCAGCACGCCCTACCGTTCTTCAAACTCCTCTGCAAGGAGGTAGCGTTTGAATGGACCGAGGAATGTGACAAGGCTCTTCTCCATCTGAAACGGGCACTCTCGGAGCCACCAGTCCTCTCTCGCCCGGACAATGGTGAAACTTTGTACTTATACCTCGCCGTAGCAACCGAAGCAGTGAGCGCCGCTCTCATCCGCGAGATTCCTGATGGACAGAAGCCTATATATTTCACGAGAAAAGCATTGCAAGGACTAGAGTTAAGGTACCAACAGATAGAGAAAGTGGCTCTGGCCCGCATCCACGCAGCTAGAAGATTAAGACACTACTTCCTGGCCCACACGATCGTGGTTCGAACAGATCAACCCATAAAGCAGCTACTGGGACGACCATACATGGCCGGTTGAATGCTCAAATGGTTGCTTGAACTATCCGAATTTGACATCCAGTATGAAGGCAGGAAAGCCCTCAAAGCCCAGGCTCTGGGCGACTTCGTCGCAGAAATGACATTCGTAGACCCCCCCGCGAGCGAAGCGCGCAAATGGACCATTTTTATGGACGGTGCCTCCAGCTCGGCAGGGAGCAGCGCGGGCATCATACTAGAAAGCAACGAAGGAATCATCATTGAAGTATCGTTCACCTTGTCCTTCCCAACCTCTAACAACCAGGCTGAGTACGAAGCCTTCCTAGCTGGATTGCGCCTAGCTGAGGACCTAGGCGCAGAAGAAGTCATCATTTGCACAGACTCACAACTCGTGGCCCTTCAGGTCCGAGGAGAATATCAAGCCTAAAATAACAACCTGACCGAATACTTAGCCCTGGTCAAAAAAGGAAATGGAAAAGTTCACAACAGTAGAAGTGAAACATGTTCCCCGCGAACATAACGTGCGAGCAGATGTTCTGTCCAAACTGGCCAGCACGAAGAAGAAAGGCGGCAACAAGTCCGTCATACAGGAGGTACTTTCGCGACCCAATATCGAGAGGGCCTCCCCGAACCTCGACGTACAGGTGATCGGCGACAACCATTGTTGGATGACCCCCATTTACAACTACCTCGCCAAGGACGAACTCCCGTCTGACCCCAAGGAGGCCAACGAGGCCATGAGAAGAGCCTGCTCGTATGTCTTGGTCGAAGATAAACTCTACCGACGAGGATTTTCCATCCCACTACTCAAATGCGTCGAGGAAGAAATGGTCGCTCACATCTTCCATGAAATCAACGAAGGAATCAACGCCCAACATCTCAGTGGAAGGTCTCTTGCCCGAAAGGTCCTTCGAGCAGGATATTACTGGCCGACCATGCAGCACGACGCCAAAGAACACGTGAAGAAATGCGATAAATGCCAACGGCATGGGGACATGCACCTGGCTCCACCTAACGAGCTCAAGGCTATGTCCTCCCCGTGGCCATTTGCCTGGTGGGGCCTAGACATCCTAGGACCCTTCGTGGTAGGATCAAATCGGAACAAATACCTAATAGTGGGCGTAGATTACTTCACAAAATAGATATAAGCAGAGGCTCTAGCCAAAATAACTGCCCACAATATACTACGCTTCTACAAACGAAACATCCTCGCACGTTTCGGCATCCCCCAAGCGATAGTAATAGACAATGGGACACAATTCATGGACAGGAAGTTCCAAGACTTCGTTGCCCAACTAGGCACGAAGCAACACTTCGCGTCCGTCGAGCACCCTCAAACAAACGGGCAGGCTGAAGCAGCTAACCGGGTCATCCTTCGAGGCCTCAAATGAAGGCTCGACGAAACAAAGAAGGCTTGGGTCGAGGAGCTGCACAGCGTGTTATGGGCATACCGCACAACTCCACACTCTACAACCGGAGAAACACCATTCCGTCTAGCATACGGGACCGAGGCTGTAATCCCCGTCGAAGTTCACGTACCCTCCAGGCGAACAGAGTCGCCCCTAGACGAGGAGATGAACGACGAATCATTAAGAGAAGAACTCGACCTCGTCGAGGAAATCCGAACTGGGGCAGCCCTCCGCGAAGCCTCACTAAAGCAGAAAATTACCATCAGGCACAACGCCAAGGTGATACGATGAGAGTTCGACATGGGAAGCCTTGTTCTAAGGAGAAACTACAAAGACTCTCACGAGGGAAAAGTAGCCGCCAACTGGGAAGGACCCTATCGTGTCCGAGCAAAAACGGAGAATGAGGCCTATTACCTAGAACATCTCAACAGGGAAGAACTTGCTCGACCATGGAACGCCAAAAAGCTAAAACAATACTATAGCTAAGGCCCTAATTCTCGGTTCGACTCGTCACAACGACGAAAGTCAACTACCGACCACTATGCACGCCTAGGTACAAGCGTCGCATACCGATAAAGCAGAACCCCGCTCAGTAACGGGCCGAGTATCTACTCGACAGGGGTCCTCAATCCAGCATCGCCGTCATCAAAGTACCATGACTGGCAGAACCCCAGCTCGCGATGGGACGTTCACGCCGCGAACTCAGGCCTTAAATGCGACCTGAGCTCCGCACCCCTGCCAGGATATTCCCCGACCGTTCGACCAGTACCCCTCACTGCCGAACACACCTACAACGAGCAATCCCCTAAAACTTCACATAAATCAAATAATCCCTATCAAGGGCAGACATACATTCACAACGAGCATGAGTACAACACTTAGCAGGAAATAAAAGCAAGTAAAACCATGCAAATAATAGAACCGGCCACCAGGACCGGACACATAATTTAAGTATGGTAAATGGCCACTAGGACCATGATTGTATTGGATTACATAAACCGGGGGCCATGCCCCCAAAATAGGTTACAACAATATACACGGCACGCAGGTCGGACAAATTACAACAACAAAAATCCCTCACTCATCCATCTGGTCGGCAGGCTCGGGCTGAGGCTCCTGGTTCTCCGCGGGCTGATCCTCGGCGTTCTCTTCAAGAAGGGCGTCAGGCATAACGATCCAGCCATCTTCAACATGCGCCAGATAATGATTACCCTCAGTAGAAATGTCAAGTCCGGGGTTCACCACCCGCAGTTGAGACACGACGTTCTTGAAGGATTCGTCTGCAATAACTATACTATCATCCTTGGCCGCCAACATACGGGCAACTAGCTCGGACCTTGTCTTCAGCTCCTTCACATCCTCGGGTTCGTCTTCGCCCGGGGCATTGACCGCCCTCAGCTGCTGGACCATCTCCTCAGCCGCCTTCTTCTCCGCCGCCAACACAGAATTCTGCTTCTTCAGCCTGGCCACCTCCTCGTCAGCTTTCTTTCGGGAATCGCCAGCACTCTTCACCTCTTCCGTGAGAGATGCCACGGTAGCCCGAGCAGCCTTGAGCTCAGACTCAGTTGCGGAGTCCCCTTCAGCGTATATGGCCGCCATTTCCAGAACTCTGACCAGTGCAGAAATATCTTGGACCACCAACACCCTCTTGCTCGGACGACCCATGCTTTCCAACCGAAGAGATTCTGCCCACGGCACGATCAGGGAGTTCCCCTCAACGTATCTTCTATCAAGTATGCAAGGAGGAAGCTCGAACCTCCCTTTCTATGGGGCCCGGCTGAGATCCACGGCGTCGTTGGCCCTCGGCCGCTTGGTTCGTGGGGTCAAAGGCAGGGGAGATCCCCGGGGAGCAGGAGTGTGAGAAGAGGTCCCCACAGCAGACTGAGCAGGAGTGGGAGCACGCACATTAGCAAATCGAGACTTCAAAGGAACCGCTCTGGCCTTGTTCCTCGCAAGAGCATTCTTCACCACCCTCTCATGAGCCTGAGGCATCTCACCTGCACAAACAGAATACAAGCATGTTAGATACGAGAAAAGAAAATAGTTTGGGAAAATCAAAATAACTAAGACTACCGAGCAGCTTCTGGGCTTCCGCAGGAGTCTTGCACTCCAGAAGCGCCTTGGTATTAATAAAGCGGTATTCAACCCTCAGACTACCGTCCTCATCGAAGATCGATTCACTCTTCTTCGTCCAGCATTCAGCAAGCAGGAAGGAGTTAACGTACTTCACAAGCGTTTCGTACGCAACAACGTCTTGCCCGTCTAACTCGTTCGGCTGAAGAACGTAATCGCCAGGCTTCTTGGTGAAATGGCCAGGTCCCCAGTGGATGGGGAACTTGTATACTCTCTCCCCGATGAACTTCCCAGACTCGCCGCGCAGCTCGTTTCCCTCCTCGTCGACCTCAATCTCCCATAGATAAGTGTTGTCCTGGGAGCTTCCGATACGGTCTCAATGACATAGTACCTCTCCTTAAACGTCCGTATCGACTCAGAGAAAGGCTTAAATAGCTTGTAAGGCTGCTTTAACGAGACCCAACCGTACTTCCTCCCCGATAGCTGCCGTTGAAGGTGGAAGACTGTGAAGAACAAGGGAAGAGTAGCCCCAATCTTCAAGAAATCACAGGTCAGCTCGAACGCCCGTATGAAGGCCAATGAGTTCGGGTGCAGCTGCGTGGGGGCCAACTTTAAATGCACAAACACTGATTGCTGAAAATCAGTGAACGGCAATCTCAATCCCAACTCTTTGAAGGCATATTCGTACATAGTAGAGCGATCCCGAAAATCCGTGCAGACCCGATCATATTCGGAGGGAAAATGCACCTTCCACTCCCCCTCTGGTCTGACTTCCGTAAAAATGTCCCCTAGGTACGTGGCGAAGGTGGACCTGTGCTCAGCCGGTTCGGCCACCTCCCACTCATCCGCGGAATCCTCGACGACATCCTCGTCCATACCTTCAATTTCCTCTTCTTCCCCGACCTCGCTGGGGATACTTGAAGTAGTCGAACTACTGCTGTTCGAGGAACTTGCTTCTTCCTCAGACGAGTCCAGGATAATTTCTCCATCTGGCCCCGTCGCCATATCGATCACCTGAAAAGCAGAGAAAAAAGTGAATTCGACAATAGATCAAATCCACCCTTCCACCGCTAGTCAAGTGAAAGGGCGCGCAAAGGGTTGAGGACGACATCCCCGACCTAAGCCCTAACATCGAACAAAACGCTAAGAGTCTCCCGCGAGGAGATGCCCGGAGCAAGCCGCTTCCATACGAGGAACTTCCTCGAGCAACTTCTCGGTTTCCGTTTGAAGCTCCGCCGAAAAATGCAAAGCTTCACCTGAAACTTGGAAAACTCGCCAGAAACTTTGTCACTGCTTCTGAATTTGAACAATCACGACGGTGGCGCAGGCATCATCATCGCAATGACGCCAGAAACCACCCGATTCACCAGAATATCCTAAAACCTAGCGACCTCATCGGCGGCGGAAAATGGCACGACCACCGTCCACCACCAAAAATCACCGAAAACTAATCTACTTCATCTTCTACACCTAAACCTAACCGCATGCAAGACTACAAACAACCATCAAAATGGGTAAAAGAGCACAGAATAAGCAAACTTACTTAATTTAGAAGATTAAAAATGGTTCCCCGGAAGTTGGTGCGGTGGCCGGAATAATAGACGACGGTGACGGGCAGGAATTCTGAAGAAGACGAAGAGAAATCAGAGTGAAAAGTTCAAAATGGAACGAGTTTCCCCCTTTTATACAGAGGGGCACGTGCAGTGACACGCACTCGTAGGTCATGATGGCTATTAACTAGCCATCATTGCCTAGTAATTGCTACACGGGGCTCTAGGCACACGTGGCGCCCTGACGTTTCCAATTCTAACTAACCGTTAGTCTCCTCGTACGACGGGCAACACGGTCACAGTCATAAATGTCACGGACACCAGGGATCACGGGCACCACGAGACCCTTCCCCATCACCAAACGACGACTTCGCGCTTGCTCCCCGGAGCAACGAGCTGTCTTTAAGTCATCACTCCCATGCTCGGGAGCAACGACTTGGGGGGCTCTTGTTCTGGACTGGACCAATGGTCAGGCATGGCCCAATCCACTTCTGCTTCAAAACGGCCCAATTACCTAAGTCTAATCCTTAAACGGGCAAAGTTACCTTTCTGCCCCTCCAACCGGGCACGGACTGCATCGCTCCTCCCCGGAAATACTGCCCGTTACGCACGGCTTCTCCACTCCCCGAACAGATGAGTGCACGTTCCCGAAACTACGCTTATGCCCGACGTAACGGCTAGTTTCGAGCACCTTGCCCGACATAACGGCTAGTTTGTGCAGTTACCTATTCTTCAGGAAAACGGTTATTTCGCCCTGAAAATAGGACCGTTGGCCACGCGCTGGGGGCTCTATATAAACCATCTCACTTGAGAGGGGCAGGTATCCAATATTCACCCTACGAACTAATACTTTGTACTTGCCCCTTTTCTCTGACCCTTTCTTACTTGAGCGTCGTAGTACCTTGCAGGTACACCCCCTCCTCCTCTCCATACTTCCAGCATCTCAGACGTACTTGGTGGCCCACTTCTACAGGATCTAATCCAGCCTTCACGATCAACTGTCATTATCACTCCCCTTAAGCTCTCCTATATCTTGTGTGCTCTTTTTTTTCACACTTGAGTTTCCTTCACATTCAAATGCAATGAGATCATCAAGTTCATCTTCATCCATTTCATCATAACCATCAGATTCATCATCAAATTCTATATCAAGTGCATTATCATAATGGAAGCTCTCATCCTCACTATCATCAGAATTAGATTCATCATGTACCTCACCAAAATTACCATGACTCGACCTTGTTTCTCCTTCCTCCACAACAACATTAGTATCATTCACCCCAGCACCTACTTCCTCCACAACAACATTAGTATCACTCACCCCAGCACCTACTTCCTTCACAACAACATTAGTATCATTCACCCCTGCTTCTCCTTCTTCCACAACAATATTAGACTCATCAACCTTATCAATTACCTCATCAGTCAAGTTTTTAAGCAACTCTTGAACCTCATCTACAATGATCTCAGGCTCCTCAACTCGGGTATCCACTGGTCCATCAAAATAATCAGGCTGAGACACAGTGTGTTGAATGTAAATTTCAACACTTTTGTGCACCCTGTAAAGGTCTGCAATATCTGAAGCACCTTTTTCATCAACTAGGGCCATCATCCCAAATTATGGATCCTTATAATACATTTTTCAAAGTCAGTATAACCTAAGTCCTTCAAAACACCTACTAACTCAAAAAAAACTCCACCTATCAACATCCACTTTCAGTTCAACTACCGTTCCTCCAACATACACACTAAGTTCAGGTTCAACGAATTCACCACTGTGGTGAATTTTAAGCTCCAAAAATTCTTCCATTTAGACCTAACACAGTTCAATACGATTGATTCAACTTAATTAATTCTAGTTTCAATCTAAATCTACAGAAAGCCCTAAATCTATCTAAACCCTAAATCGAAACAAACCCTAACACAGTTTATGGAGCCAATACTTACCTGGAATCGTTCTTTTTCTAACTTGCTTCGTCTTCGCAGCTCCTTCTTCTTCCACTTCGTAACTCCTTCTTCTTCGTCTTCAATGTCGCTTCTTCTTCTTCTCTAGCCACTACTTTGACAAGAATGGCTTCAATGTATTTTAGTATCACTTGTGGTCCATTTGACAGTACACGTAAGTTGTTCCAATGCCAGCTGGAGGCTATTTTTTAAATTTGACTAATAGTCCATTAATGGAAGGACTAACGTGGATACGTTTATACAATTAAAGAACCAAAATGACAAAAAAAAAATTAAGAGACCAAAGTGAATCAGGAAGTATAGTTAAGGGACCAAAAAATCTACATAAGTTTCTACTATATAAAACATATACTTATAATGTAAATAATAGTGATAATACTTTTCAGCATTGCGTATTTGACCTTAAAACTATCATTATAATAATTTGTTCTTGTTTATTAATTATATTATTACATTTATTGATGGTGATTAATTTGTTTTATAAGATTGTTTTTACCACAATTTTAGTTAGCGTCAAATTTTATTTAAAAAAAACTAGTTGCCCATTTATGTTTGGCTCCCCATTCTACTGTATGGTGGGTTTAAATGCAACAAGTTGGTTGCAATTATATAATCCCTAATTCTGACTGCTAGACCAACCATAAGAGACTATAGTGACAACACTTAAAACATTGAAGGGGCTAAATTAGTATTTCCACTTGTAGTGTGTGGCGCACTAATTAAATCAAATTGAAAGAGTGGAAATCACACACTGCCATAAAATTTACAAATATATCTAAGTAATTTTTATGGTTATAGTGTAAAACAGATCTAATACCACTTTAAAAAATATATTAAATAAAGATTTTACTGTTTAAACCTGAATGAAAAAAAAACTGTTTTATTCATTCATGCATTATCGGAAAGAGTTGTTTGTCATTTAAATCTAAAAGAGTAAAAAGTTAGATTGGCTTAAGAAGTGTTATGAGCATTAAGTGAGTTCATTAGAAATTACATCTACTTTTATTAAATTATTAAATATTTTTATTTTGTTTTTAATTTTCTAAAAGCGACCTTAGTCCATTTTTTTTAAATAATCTTAACTATTTAAAGTGTATCTTGTTAAGGATGTTGTTATCTAGACATGTTATTATACATATTGTTTTCCTTACCACACTGATGCGCTTTCAAATACTTATAGTCAACCTAATTTTACTACAACTATGAGAACCAAGTGTTTTTTCAAACTCACATTTCTATAATATTCCCATTTACATCAATTCCACTCACCACAAATTCTTCAAAATACCCAACAAACCCATTTCGAACACCTAAAATTGAAACTTATTTTGTTTGATGCTTTTGAACCTTTAGAATGGTTATTTCGAAGAAAATAATATTTTAATTTTTTTATCAATTATCACCTGAAAAATAATTTTAAAATGTACTCTATACAAATAATGACGCCACATTTTCAGTGTAAACACAACGGCCGCCAATTCCAAATCAGGAGTTGGATAATTCGTCTCGTGAACTTTTGGTTGTCGAGAAGCATAAGCCACCACGTGACTATCCTGCATCAAGACCCCTCATAATCTCATCTTTGATACATCACAAAATACCTCATACGACTTGCTAGGCTTAGGAATGATCAAAACAGGAGCAATCGTCAAACTTTCCTTCAAACTCATAAAACTTTGTTCACAAGCCGAATCCCACTCATAAGGACAGTCTTTTTGAGTAAATTTGGTCATTGGTAAAGCCAATTGAGAAAAGCCTTTGATGAACCTCCTATAATAACCTGTCAGTCCCAAGAAACTTCTAACTTCGGAAACATTCTTCGGTCTTTCCCAATTAATCACCGCTTCAACTTTTGATGGATCTACCGCCACACCTCCTTGAGATATGACATGACCAAGAAAACTAACCTCCGACATCCAAAACTCACACTTGCTTAGCTTGGCAAAAAGTTGCTTCTCTTGTAGGATCGATAAAATGATTCTTAAATGTTCTTCATGCTCTTGAGATGTGTGAGAATAAATAAGAATGTCATCAATGAAGATCACCACAAATTGGTCCAAGTAAGCTTGAAATATCCGATTCATATAATCCATGAAAACTGCTGGAGCATTCGTCACACCGAAAGGCATTACTAAGAATTCATAATGGCCATAATGGGTTCTAAACGTGGTCTTTGATACATCCGAACTCTTCACACGGATCTTATGATAACCCGACCGTAAATCAATCTTCAAGAACACGCAGACTCCTTTCAATTGATCTAACAGGTCGTCTATCCTGGGTAATGGGTATTTATTCTTGATGGTGACTTTATTCAACTGCCGATAATCAATACATAACCGCATTCCACCATCCTTCTTCTTTACTAACAACACTGGAGCTCCCCAGGGTGAAACACTGGGTCGAACAAAATGCTTAGCCATTAACTCTTCCAATTGATCCTTCAATTCTCTTAACTCAAGTGGGGCCATCTGATACAGAGAAACGGATATAGGAGTCGTTCCCGGTATCAGGTCAATAGAGAATTCCACTTCCCTTTTTTTAGGAAGAGAAGTATATTCTCGGGGAAAACTTCAGAAAACTCACAGACTACAAGAATACTCAAAACTTGAAGGTCGCTACTCTCCTCCTTAGTGAGAACCAAAAGAACAGATTTTTCCTTCTCAAACAAGAAATTTATCATTTCAACCGTATCTTCTAAAATAGTAGTCAACACATCCTTCGGAGTAGCCTCAACGGATGGAATGATGATTAGCTTTTCTTCACAACCAATAAATACCGAATTAGCAGAAAGCCAATCCGTTCCCAAAACAACATCTACTTTCTTAAGTGGCAAACAAATAAGATCAATCTGAAAAACTCTCCCATCCACAGATAAAACACAATTTTCACACATTAAAGGTGTTTCAACCATCTCATCCATGGGAGTAGTAACCACCATGGGTGGAGACAACGGAATAGCTTGCAACCCAAGTCGCTTCACACATTGCATCGACACAAAAGATTGTGTTGCTCCACAATCAAATAATACAAAACAAGGATTCCCATTAATGAAACACGTACCAGCAATCAAAGAGTTATCGCCCTTTGCTTTCTTCGCATCCAAAGTATAAACTCGGTCGGTACTCCTTTCTTGCGTTTGATTTCTATTCTGAGGACAATCTTTCGTAATATGAACCATTTTATGACACCGATGACACTCCACTCCTTCGAATCGACATCTACCAAAATGCATCTTACCACAAGTACGACATACAGGAGGCGCACTTGATCTAGAATCCTGAACTTGTTTTCCCTTGAAGGCTTGCTGCCTAGGCCTAAAGTGTTGGTTTGATCTCCCACGATCATTCTGACTCGACCTACGCGAATCTCCTTCTGTCTGAACTTTCTTTAAACTGTTCTTTGTCACATAACATTGCCTTAGCAATTCAGCATAACTAGTGAACTCTCTTTGAGACACGCTGTGAGAAATCTCAGCTTTCAATCCAAAGAGGAATTGGTCAATCTTCCATTTCTCATCCGGAGCATACATGGCTTGCCTAGAGTAAGCAGCCATGATCTCAAACTTCTCAGCATAAGCAGTCACAGTCAAAGTACCTTGTCTCAACAGTTGGAAATCAAATTCCTTCTGGCTCCTCAAGGAACTAGGGAAATAATTCTCCATAAAAGTAATCTTAAATTGGTCCCAGACCTTAGGCACCTCTTGGATAGTCATTAGGGCTGAGGCACTCTCCCACCACCTCATAGCAGAACCCTTCAACGAGTGAGAAGCAAACACCACCTTGTTTTCTTCACTACACTGGACTATCAGGAAAATTCTCTCCATGCCAGTTATCCATTCATGAGCTTTCACAGGATCTAATCCGCTATGAAATTCTGGAGGATTCATGCGGATGAAATCCCGAAAAATTCCACCTACAGCATCTGAAACAACCACTGGAGGATGTAGACCCCCATTCATTTGTTGTACCATCTATTGCATGAACTGGTTCTACTACTGCTGCATCTGTTGTAAAAACTAGGGCCATGGGACATATTCCTCGCCGCCTGGCGGATTTGTCCCTGCAAGAGTAGTTCTAGGTCTACCACGATTGCTTCTGTGTCCGTCAGCCATGTTCCTAAAGGTCATACAGATAAGATTAAGTTGATCTGGCTCAATGCTATACATATAACACTTAAGACCAATGGCGACACAACGCATATGAAACGGAAAGAAATACTTATACTATTTCATGGCTAGGTCGAGGATACGACCTGCTCTGATACCAACTGTAACACCCACATATAACAACATACATCAAAGCATATATATTATACATGAATCCAATTATTTGGTACTGAAATACCATAAGTTCCTAGTTAACACATTGTATACATCACATGCCTAAAATACAAAATACTAAAATCTATGGCATACTATATACAAGATGTTCCAATGCACTAAGAACTAGATCAATACAATGATCTCAAAAATAATCTCCAACAATGGAAGTCTTGCCATCCCAAAAAGCCAATCAAACGGCCTTATCCTTACCCTTCGTGGAACCTGAAGAACCTGTAATATAATCAACAACATGGGGTGAGATATTAAATCTCAGTGAGTTCCCTATCTTATAGATTCTCTCAGCTTTACAAGGTTCTATTATCCTAACCCAAGTCAAAGGGAAGGGAAGTGACCTTGAGTATATTTCACACTATATAGAAACACGTTATAGCGTCCGTTAACTCAAAATTATCACTATCGACAACCTTATCAAGGCATCCCCTTTCTCTCGCCCTCTTCTATGTTTAGAAGTCGGAACGAGTCATTGATCCTCGTAGATTACTTGGCATACGAGATGAATTCGAAACTAAGGGACACATTATTTCCTTAATTTTTCACTTCACACGGTCCGTACACCGTCATAAGTCTCTTTACCATATAGGTTCCATTCGTACTATAACATTGGGAATCAAACCTACCAAGTAATCGTGCATTCATTCCAGAGGAGCTCGTTACTCATGAAACGGCACATATTGGGGAATGGTTACGATTTCGTGATTTCACATACAACCATAATTGTATTCAACAAATTCTAGGCCACATTTGCCTTTAGGCCTCATTTGCCTTTTCTCAATGCTTATCATAGTTTACACATGTTCCATACTAGTGTCTTATTCTTTTCTATACCATTCAATATCTGGATACACGCCTCGGCCTTTCTTGCGTTAGCGTTATCATTTAAGTTATCTATCAAGTCCCTAGACACATTACTAGGTTCTAATATAGATTCATAATAAGGTTTCTTCACTCTTTATATTCTATATTTTAACATGCATACTCTCTCAATCATGTTTAACAACCATATATTAGACAATGCATATTACAATTGCATATTAGAATTACATATAATAATTCAATCACAAGTTACATAACTCTTAGGTTCCCTCCGATTTATTTAATCGAGTATCAAAATCAATATTTTTCACCTTTATCATGTAGGATATTTTCATAGCTTTACAACGGCTATCACTACGCCTCGATCGGAATTACGATCCAAAAGATATTAATTTTTCAAACATTTTTCAAAAACACAACAGTGGTAACCGGTTACCTCAAAGTGAATAACCGGTTACTCAAGTGTTACTGTTCAAAACAGAAGCAAAATGAGAGTTAGAGGCACTTTCTGGTAACCTGTTACCTCAGAGTGAGTAATCGATTACCCATTTTCACTGCGCATTACAGTAGCCAAATTTCAATATGGTAACCGGTTACCTCAAAACGAGTAACTGGTTGTTGACAGGTGATTTCGACAAAAGGTGGAAAACAGGGAGTCCCATGACGCGGCGACATAAAAGGCATATCAAGGCATCAATTCGACACCAGTAGAGAGATGTGTCAGAGAGGTGGCAACAAACCTCGGTGTCGGAAGAAAATAAGGCGAAGGGTCAGTCCCAACTTCAAGGATAAGTGCTTGGCGGGAAAAGTTTGAAAATTCCAAGACTATGGGAAGTTGAAAAGAAAGTGGAGTGCCACGTGCTAGCTTCAAAGGATATCTGGGTAGACAAACAGTTACATTCTAGGCCTATATAAGGCACCGCATTTTCCATTTTTAGAGGTCGCATTTTTTCACATTGTAAAGGGAAAACACTCAAAGTACCAAGCTTAGAGAGAAACGAGTTCACTCCCGCGAAAATGTAAAATTGCATCCAATTTTATTTAATGCAATTTACTTTCAGCATTTAATTTAAGTAATTGTCTTTTTGCTTTTGACTTGCCTTTCCTCCCTTTAATTTTTCCCACTTTGCATCCAAACTCGTTGATCATTAAAATCGTTCACGTTACCAAGGTCACCCCAACGTGACAACTTTCGCCAAAAAGCGAGAAACTGAAATACAACAGAAACATATGCTTCCAATTCCTTGTTCTGGGATTTGTGTGGCCGATCCCGCGAGCAAACCAGCGACGGAAGGCCAGCGGTTGTTCGCGCGGGCGAACAAAGTGGCACACCCTGTGGGACCCATGTGAATTGAGTATATGTTTTTTCGCAGTGGTAAGATGGTAATACCACGTCCAAATGACGAACCGTCTCCAACGGAAAGTACAGCGGGAACACAAATAACTGATGTTGATTCCGGTACCGTGTCAGCGGTTTCAACCACTCCTAGTGGACCAACCGCAACTCCGCGTCGAAATGACCCTAAATCAACAATGGCAGGGACTACAGGGTAGTATATGCCTAATGTCACCATGCCTATACCCCGATCATATGGGATACCGACGGAGTTCATGTCGAGTTTGCACTCTAGCGGCCATCTGTTCGGGGAAAGTTCGTCCCCAACGTTTTCACCCTATCAGGGGGCAGGACACATGTCGAACCAGATGGTTCGACCCCCAGGTTTTAATCTTTTCTCTCAATCCATACCGACCTTTACCTCTAGCTCCGTCGCAGTCATGAGGCAACAGATGGATGAGAGTAATCATGAGATGGTCCACATGTTGACTCAACAGATGGGTACGATATTGAGACCACTGATACAAGAGTCAACACAGAGTTACCAATAACTGGCGACTCAAATGACACGGATCGGGGACTTCTTAGGCGCTCCTAGGGCTCAGGGTCGACACACCCCACCACCTCAACCGAAGACGCCCCTTCGTCAGGATGAAGTCTTCGACGAAACTATAGAACAACCCCGTGAGTTTGAAGAAATTCCTAGGAGGGTTCAAAGGCCTCCCGTGATTGTCCATAGGAACCAAGATCCGGATGTTGTTGTCCAACAGGTTCGACAGGACGCCTTGACCGGAGAACATAACTTGGAGGTCGTGGTCGAACGTATCATGGTTCGTAATAGGGCGAACCCAGGCTTTCGACGGCCAACATATACATCCCCATTACCAGACTTCGTATTACAAACAGAGTTACCCAGGGGGAGGAAAGTGCCAAAATTCACCAAGTTTGCTTGGGAGACAGAAGAATCCACTGTCGAACACGTCGCGAGGTATCAAACCGAAGCAGGCGACATAGCGAATAATGAGGACTTGAAAATGAAATATTTTCCAAGTTCCCTCACTAAAAATGCATTCACGTGGTTTACCACATTGCACCCTCAGTCCATCCACACATGGGCGCAATTTGAGAGATTGTTTCACGAACAGTTCTATATAGGGCAGTCGAAAATAAGTCTAAAAGAGTTGGCAAGCGTAAAACGCAAGGCCGCAGAGTCAGTAGATCAGTACTTGAATAGGTTTAGACTTTTGAAAGCATAGTGCTTTGCCCAAGTCCCTGAGCACGAATTAGTCGAAATGGCCGTGGGTGGGCTAGATTAATTGATCAGAAAGAAGTTAGACACGCAATATCTTAGGGATATGGTGCAATTGGCTGACCGGGTTCACCAGGTCGAACGGCTAAAAACTGAGAAAACCCAGTCAAACAAATATCGTAAAAAAGAAAAAGTGTCTTATGTGGCAGCTGATGAGTATTCGTCCGACGATGATGAGTTCGTCGATGAAAGTGAGATCCACGTAGCTAAACTTAAGCCAGGGCCTCCCTACACCTGCAAGTTGTTGAAACCATCAAACGGGAAAAATCCCGCCGAAAGTGGCAAAACGGATAAATACGTCGCTAAAACTTATACTTTTAATGTGTCCAAATGTGATGAAATATTTGATTTACTGGTTAAAGATGGTCAAATAATTATTCCGCCTGGTTTAAAAGATCCCCCTCTAGAACAAAAGAAAAAGAGGGGATTTTGTAAGTTTCATAATTTCCTTGGTCATAAAACAGCTCAATGTGTTCTTTTCAGGGATTTGGTGCAGAAGGCGTTGAAGGAGGGTCGACTCCAATTTGGCGAGAAGCCAAAGATACAGGTTGACACCGACCCACTGAAGGTTGAAGAGGCTTTGTACTCAGAGGTGTACGAATGTATGATGGTCGAAGCTACTGAGGGTCTCGACAAGCCACCAATGGCTGAAGTGGTAGAATGCATGATGGTCGAAACTACTGAAGGTTCTGACAAGAAAGCTGAGGACAAACTTGAAGCAGTGTACCCCACGGGCTGGCGAAAGTTTGGATGATTTTCAGGAAAAGTCCAGGATAAGCGGGTCGAAGGTCGCGCTATGCCCTAGGTGCAATGCTGTGTTCGATGAGAAAGCTGCTGAGAGGTATGAGGCAAGCAAGAGAGAAGTGCTGCCAGAGAGCAAGCCACCTGTCCCAAGGTTTGTGTTCGAAAAGAGTGGGATCCCTCGTCGAAATGAGGAGTACAGAAAGATGTTCCAAGAGGCAAGGCCCAAAACTTTTGTGCCTTCATCAGACTCCCCACAGGAAAGGTGGATGGCACCAGTTAGCCAGAAAGGGAGCAAAAGACCAAAGTGGAAGGCTCTGGATTTGGAAAAAGAGGTGAATGTCGCCGATAAGAGGGTCGAACCAGCAGGATATAGGGTGTCCCCTAACTACAAAGGGAAAAAACCCTATGACTAGGACCCAGTGGAGGCGCTATCAGCGCAGTAAGAAGGCTGAGAGCGAAGCTGTGACTTCAAGAGTAAAGCCTGTCGGAACGTCTGGACAAAAGCGCCAATACCCAAGAGGAAGATGGGTTGAAAAGGACAAAGTGGTGACAAACCAGACCATGGCAGTAACTGTGGACGCATCAGGAGAGAAAGAAGTGGTAGCGACCCAGAGTTCAAAGTGTACTTCGCTGGTGGAAAGCAAGAAGGAGCCAGAGTATACTCCCCCGTCAGATGAAGAAGAGCCAAAATATTATCCTCACTCAGATGACGAGTATGATCCATCACCTGAGGGAGATTTTGATGAAGACATGTACGACGACACCAACGATGACACCTATGGCAAAGATTTTGTACTGAATTGTGGTATCGTGTCGGTCCTACCAGTTGAGTATGACGTGGTGTCTGAAATCTCTGAGACTGAAGAAGATTTCGTCTCTGGTGAAAATGCGGATGACAAGCCGCTATGTTATTATGTGATGAACATTGGTGTGGTTGAAGAACAAACGACTATGTTTGAACGACATAGCCCTGGGATGATGTACCATTTGAAGCCGTTATTCATAAAGGCAAAAATCGATGGGGTGTCTGTTAACAAGGTGTTTGTGGATGGTGGAGCAACTGTGAATCTGATGCCTTACAATCTGTTTAAGAAAATTGGAAAAACGAAGGCTGACCTCCGACAGCACAACATGGTTTTGTCCAACTATAAAGGCAAGACCAGTAACATCCTGGGGGTTGTCCAAGTGGACTTGGCAGTGGGTACAACCAACAGGCTGACATTTTTCATGGTCATCAAGTCAAAAGAAAATTTCAACCTGTTGTTGGGACGGGAGTGGATCCATGGAATTGGGGCAGTGTCGTCGACAATGCACTAGAGATTGACCATTTGGAGAAAGGATGGCATCGTCGAAAAAATTGAGGCAGATCAAAGCTACTACAAAGTCGACGAAGCCAAGGGTAACAAGAAGTCTTTTGACCAACACTTAGCAAATGTGGCTCCGTGTGATGACGGGTCAGGTTCTTACACCTCTGTCGACACGGGTCGCGTCCTGAACCTGGACCCCAACTATGGGTTCATCTAGGACGCTGCCGACGAAGACATGGAGCCAATGGAAATGCCACGAACGGGGTGGCCTACAACTGGTGAAAATGACTACTTAGCTAGAAAGCATAACTCGGATTTCGGCCTATCTGGCTGAAAACAGAAAGATGTCGGCACTCGAAAAAGACGAAACTCTCCAAATAGTTAAGGGAGCCGACCGTGACAAAAAAGCAAATGGCCAACAAGGCCAAAAGGAAGCTGTAGAAAATCGGAGGCTTGATGGTATTTATGATGATGAGCCTTTAGGGTTTGAAAAAGGCCCAGATCATGAGCTGCAAAGAATGCAAGCGCATGACCCGCTTGAGGAAGTCGACTTAGGGGATGAGACAACTAAAAGGCCCACATATGTGAGTGCCAAAATAGGACCAGAGATGAAGGCCAAGCTGGTTAAAGTGTTGAAAGAATACAAGGACTGCTTTGCCTGGGATTATGGAGAAATGCCTGGTTTGAGTCGGAGTGTAGTTGAGCATCGGCTTCTAATCTAGCCAGGCAAGAGGCCAGTAAAGCAACACCCTCGACGCTTTGCCCTGGAAGTCACGTCGAAGATCAAGCAGGAAATTGAAAGACTGCTCAAAAGTCGGTTCATCAGAACTGCAAGGTATGTCGAATGGATAGCAAACATAATACCTGTTGTTAAAAAAAATGGGACTCTTCGAGTTTGCATCGACTTTAGGGATTTGAACAACGCTACCCCTAAAGACGAATATTCGATGCCTGTGGCAAAGATGTTGGTTGACTCAGCTGCGAGATTCGAGTATTTGAGCATGCTCGACGGCTATTCCGGTTACAATCAAATTCTCATAGCCGAAAAGGATGTCCCCAAAACCGCATTTCGATGCCCTGGAGCTTTGGGGACATATGAATGGGTTGTGATGCCCTGTTGTCTTGGGAGGGGCGACAGTAGGGATTGGCTCGAAAACGTCTTCGAGATTTCTTGGGACGACTGGGGCCACCGTCGAAATGCCAGGTTTTGAAGGTGTCCTCCGCGTTAAAGCCTTTTTCTTCCTCACCAAAGGGGTGGATGGAGGAGACGCTGGAGCTGTTGCGGTGAAGACTCGATAGTGGGTACTCTCATTTGACTCAGTCCTTTTTGGAGAAGGTACTTTCTCAGAAGCCTGTGCAGAAATAATGTCAGAACAAAGAAAATACAAGGACGCAGGACAAGAAAATGAAATATACTTGTGAAGGGTTAGTCCTGGGTTTTTTGGAAGGCCTAGTGGAAGTCGACGTAGCAGCCGTTTCTCGTTTATGGCCCTGAAAACAAAGCTGAAACTATTTAGTTCAGACCTACGGGCAAACAAAATCAAAAGTCCAGGGTCTACCTTTGTAGAAGGATCTTCTACAGGGTCAACATCTATGGTCGTAGTCGACGGTTTAGGGATGCCACCAGCCATGGAGGCAAAAGCGTCGACCACGTTCTCTAAGAAAAGATTTGGAGTGAAGGTTTGAGCTTGATACTCCGACCACCAAGCGTCAAATTCTTGAGTGGTGAAGAAGGAAGGCTGGAAGGAAAAAACCGACAGCTCTAGGTGTTGAGAGGCTCTGACGAAGCTCATGCAAGCCCTATGACCTACTTGAGTCAAGCGTCGGTCGGACCGTACTATGTCATCAGGATGCCTCACTAAGGACTTTGGCAATATCTGGCTCAGGCCAAATTGTCGGGCCACTAAATTTGGTTGGTAGTTCATGAAACCATAGCCATTATTTCCCGTTTCGATGCGGAAAGAGATCATGGTGGGAGTTAAAAATGCCTTCCATATAGCATTTGACTGCGCAGTAGCTTTAGGAGAGGCTCCAGGAAATGGGTTTCTGAACCAGTCGGGGCCAAACTTACGCTCCACAAATTGAGCCATGTCAGGGACGAAAGAGGTGGTGTCCACGAACATACTGAGATACCTCGTAAGAAGGGACTGTCTTGGAGCCTCTTGGGTGGTCATCAGGGCAAGTCGCATTCCCTCGACAGAGTGTTCTTTGTTTAGACGCTCCATTGTCGCAGAGGCTGGATATCCCAATTTATGCTCAAAAGTGGCGTTGAGCCAATGCTGCAACAACCACATAGGCCCTGAGATGTTTAAAGCCTTAGTGGTTTGGTGGAGAAGTTTCAGCCTCATAGTCGAAAGGCCAAGAGAATGGTAGAGGGAGGCCAACAGAAGTTTGGCCAGAGATATCTGTCGACCTTCATGGATCTGAATGGCCAGATTGATGAAACTTTTGGCTATTTGCAAGGAGCCAGGGCAAAACATATAGTACGATAACCATAGGGTCAGGAAGGCAATATGCTCCTCATCAGAGACTTCTTTAGAGCGTTTGTCATGGTGGTCTTCGATGTAGTTTTGGAAGCTAGCACGCTCGAAGTCGAAGGCGTTGTCCGTCTCCAGTGTCGGATCAAACGTCTAGTCTACTGGCGAAAGGCCAATGATTGCCGCCACGTCGAAAAGTGTTGGCGTGAACATACCACAAGGGAGGTGGAACGTATTTATCGATCCTTCCCTAAAATACATCGACGCAAGCAGCAAGCAAGGGTTGACCCTGTGAGCAGTTATGGAGAGTTGGATGGCGTCGAAAATACCATATTTTTTCCATTGCCTTTTGCGCCGCGCTTCGACTCTGTCAAGCCAGGCAATGTAGTCTTTGTTGCCTGGAGTAGGCATGGATCTGAAAACTCGAGATTTGGGTGCCATGTATTTAAGGTCTAAGGTGCCGCCTTTCTCGAAAGCAGGTGGGATCGTTTGGTCGAAGCAAGGAAAGAACTTCTTGAGTTCTTGTGGATTAGGTTTGTTGTCCGGAAGGGGGCCATGGAAACCACAAAGTTTGTTCTCCACAGCGAAGGGGATAACCATTTGGTGGCACCAGTTGGCCACCACCGTTTCGTCAGCGAAGGATGGCTGAGGAAGAGGACGGAGTGTTTCTGCTCCAGAAAGTATGTACGTGACTGGATTATTGCCAGTGGTTTGAGGAATGGAAGTTGTAATATTTGATGAAGCCATTAGGTGGAAAGAAATGCAAAGGGTGTTCTGAGGCAACAGACGCTTTAGGAAGAATGAATCAAATTTTAGTTCTCAGAGCAAATAGCAGGTTTTGAAGAAGAAGTTATGGAAAGTGGTAAGTGTTCCTGAGAGAGTCTATTTATAAGGCGTATGCAGAAGGGCGAAAGATCAAAACTTTTCAGCTTCTGAAAGTAAGTGGGAGTTGGTTTCGAGGCCCATAACTCAGACGAGACTAACCATCATGGCGTTTTCTTGGAAATCATGGGATGAGGTTGCCATCATCATGTCAGACGGCGCTTGCCACGTGTTGTGAGAGAAGACAAAACGTTGGGCAAATGTGTCGAAGAGAGAGCCGTCAAAATCCCGCAAAAACCCAAAAAGCCAGATTTCTCCATCGACGTAGTATTCAGTCGAAACTGGCCTTTTGGGGGGGCAATTTGTTGACAGGTGATTTCGACAAAAGGTGGAAAACAGGGAGTCCCATGACGCGGCGACACAAAAGGCATATCAAGGCATCGATTCGACAACAGCAGAGAGATGTGTCGGAGAGGTGGCAACAAACCTCGGTGTCAGAGGAAAATAAGGCGAAGGGCCAGTCCCAACTTCAAGAATAGTGCTTGGCGGGAAAAGTTTGAAAATTCCAAGACTATGGGAAGTTGAAAAGAAAGTGGGGTGCCACGTGTCAGCTTCAAAGGACATCTGGGTAGACAAACAGTTACATTCTAGGCCTATATAAGGCACCGCATTTTCCATTTTTAGAGGCCGCATTTTTTCACATTGTAAAGGGAAAACACTCAAAGTACCAAGCTTAGAGAGAAACGAGTCCTCTCCCGCGAAAATGTACAATTGCGTCCAATTTTATTTAATGCAATTTACTTTCAGCATTTAATTTAAGTAAGGCAAAATAATCTTTTCGTCCTTTAACTTTACACCAGGGTCCAATTTGGTCCCTTAACTTTAAAAAGTGGCGATTTCGTCCTTTAACTTTTTAAAAAGTGACAAGTTAGTCCTGCCGTTAGTTTGACTAAACGTCTGTTTATATTTTGTTACGTGGCAGGTGACTTGGAATATGTTTATCGTCTTCTTCCTTGTTTGTGCATTCTGCAGACGCTCAATCTTCTTCCTTGTTTGTGCATTCTGCATTCTGCAGACGCCCATGTGCTATTGTGGAGACATGGCTATACTGGAAAGGGCTAAAACAGTGAAGAACGTGGGAAATTTATTTTGGGGTTGTCCCAATTTTAAGCAAGATGGATGCAATTACTTTGGTTGGTACCATGAGGATGCATTTGATGAGAAAGAAGAGCTTTTAATGCATAGGATGGGGGTGGCTGTAAAGGGATTAGATGAGGCAAAAAAAGACATTGAAGAACTTGGGAAAAAGCTGATGAATATTGATGCTGAAATGAAGATGATGATGAAGTGGAAAAAAATATGGAATTTGTTGTTTCTAATTGTTATTGTTGTTATGTTATTTAGGTTGAATTAGGTCAGTTATGTTGTGTATGTGAAAGTATGTTTTGTCCCCATTTCAATGTTTTCTAGGTTGAATGTTGTTTGTAATGTTGAATGTTGTTTTTGAATGTATTATTAATGAAAAGATTTGCTGTTATATTGTATCATTTGTAATATTTGGACATGACCTATAATATTTGGACATGACCTATAAGTATATGGAACATGACCTATAATTTGGAGTTGTAATATTTGGACATGACCTGTAATATTCTGACTGTTATTGCCCTATAATTGGGACTTAATTTGCTGTGACAAAATTGACCTATAATAGATTCATAACAGGTTTATAACAGAAACATAATTAAAAAACTGGTTCATAAAAGGTTAAGAACCATAACAACATTCTTGTTCATTACATAACAGACCAGAAACATAACTAAAAATAGGTTCATAACATGTTCAGAACCAAAACAACATTCTTGTTCATTACATCACAACCTTTAAAGTGCAAAACAAAAAACAGGTTCACTTCATAACAAAAAGCACTTAACCATAGTGACTAAAACACCTAATCCTAAATATGTCTAGGGATTCTTCTTTGCAGCTGTTCTCTTGGTGGGAGTAGATCTTCTAGTGACTGGACCAATAACATTCTTTGATTCAGACAGCCTGGTTGTAGGGCCTGGTGGAATAAATGGTCTTGGAGCTTTTTTCACTGGTAGCTTCTGAGTCTTCCCCTTTGCAGGACCATGAGTCTTCTGAGTAGTAGATTCTTGGGCAGTTTGAGATGCTTGACTGGGTTGCACAATTTGAGCTGCTTGACTAGGTTGCACAGTTTGAGATGCTTGACTGGGTTGCACAGTAGGCTGAGTAACAGTTTGAGTATATTCTTGGGCAGAGTGTTGAGTACTCTGTTGTGCAGTGTTAGAAGAGCAATAGTGTGGGTTTTTGTTATCATATCCACAGGGATTGTCGAATATTTGATGCCTGCCGTTCAATAGTTGCGATATTCTAAGTTAATAGTTTCAAAAGTTTCAATTGGTGTTATCATTCACTTGTAGCAAAGATTAAATTATGACAAAGATTTTTGTAAACGGTTTTATAAAAGCATGTTAAGGTTAGGTTTCGCTAATCCCTTCCATGTATAAACGATTAATCAAGCATATGAACTCGGTTTCCGACCAATACAACCGCGTATCCTCCCGACTACGTTTATGTCTAAAGCGAAATCGTGAGTACCGTTGTTTAGACCGTTAGATGATGTCTCACGCTAACAATCTAAGCAACGATCATTAAGATCAATACAATGCGAATAGCAAATCCCAAATCTATGTCTAGAGTTTGGTTTTTAAGAGATGAAATTGTTAGGTCAAGATTTGTGGAATCTATGTCTAGAGTAAAACAAATCAAACATAAAGTATTAAGAGAAAACAACTTCATCTATATTGATCAAAGACTTTTCTCATATACAATAGATCAAAAGCAATACATAAAAACAGAATCAACTACATCTAACCTCAACATTGAGTGTTTAGCTACCACTTTTCATGGTAGCTTGGATGACAAGTAAAGAGAGGAGATGAATGAGCATCCACGACGATTAATCGAGAATGGATGCGACTTCAGCTTCTCCAATCGAAAATACACTCTTTGATGAACAAAATACTGTAAACTATCAATTCTGATGGAAAATGAGCAAAAGATCCCATTACAAAAAGTAAAAAATCTATTTATACACTTTACTCACAGCACCCTTCGCCTAGCGAAGGATTCATTCGCCTAGCGAATGACTAAAAACATGGCACATTTAAGTGCCTCAGACTTAAACCGCCCAATGGAATTATCGCGGGTTCGCTAGGCGAACCATTTCACTCGCGAAGCGAAGCTTCGCTACCTCACTCGCCCCAACGAAGTTTGGGTGTTTTCAAAAGTGGAAGTTTCTGCCACCCCCTCGCTGGCACCTTCGCCTCGCGAACATGACAGCGAGCATTCGCTGGCTTCCTCACCCAGCGAATTTACCCAGTTTTCCTACTGTAAGTTTTTGCATACTTTCTGCCACCCCCTCGCTGGCATCTTCGCTAACGTTCGCTAGGCGAACCTTCGCTGGCATCTTCGCCAACATTAGCCTAGCGAATGCTGTTGTTGATTTCAATTCTTTGGCAGCTTGCATTATTTCTTTGTGTCTTCAAACTTTGATCTTTTCACTCCTATTTATGCACATTAGCACACACATTACAAGCACCCCAAGTATATTTCAAATAATGCACAACAACCACATTCCACACTAAAATCAACATATTCCACATGGAAAAGTCATGGAAAATGCCAAATAATTCATACAAAAATATATCATGATTGACATCTAACAAACTCTCCCCAACTAACTCATTGCTTGTCCTCAAGCAAAGTATGCCTCTCACGAGGATTTGCTCGAGGATTCAATTCAACCAAGACACGAAAAACGGCTCAACTAAACAACGATCACAACAATGCAACAATTACGCAATTCAAGAACTCAAAACGTAAAAGACCTTGACTCTTAAACAATTTCAACAATGTTTCAAGAGACAACTAACTCATCATACACATGTCATTCTACACTCCTCTTCGAAAAAGGATTGACGGTAAACGTGCATACAAGCACGGGACAATTACACTCAAATGACCAATGATGCAATACTAAGCAATTCATATCATATCTCAATGAACACAAAAGAACTCATGGAAGTACAAGATCACTAAGGACTACAAGGATGTAGCTTGGTCGGGTGAACAAAAAAGGGTCATTTCTAAAGGTCATGGAAACGAAATTGCCGAAGCAAAAGAACATTCACTATACACATATTCACACATCTCAATTTCATTCCACCAAATTTTCATCACACCTTCACAAACTACCTCACAATTATTGAATCTCTCTTTTTTTTTTTCATTCAAGCAAGCGTTTTCGCATTTGTACAACATACTCACACTCTTTTCTTTACACGCTTACTTGAATATTTTTCAAAATGTGGAGTAATGCACCCATCTTCTTTTTATTCTCCCCAACTCATTTTCAACTCAACCTAAAGTGAATGTTCCTTGCTTTTTAAGGCAATGAAGTCAAAGTATACAATTTTCAAAGGTTAAAGAAGAAAATGTTAGAAACTCACCAAATTCAATGATGAACCAAACTTGCAAATTATGTACATAAAACAAGTTCATCATTCAATTGAGTTCTAAACTGTTTAGGCTCAAAGGGGTTACCAAATGCTCACTACTCACAGGTGAATTAATATATGGACATGGTTGTGCTCAACTTCAAAAAGTGCCTTGATCACTTCTCCTACTTCCACAAAATCACAAGGTCATAAGATAAGGCATGAATTAAAAGTAAAGACAACATTAATCACAATTCTTAGCATATAGTAATACTTTGGAGGCTTCTCACTTTAATGGTTTATGATCCTAAAATGACATACGCATTCAAAAGAAGTTGTAACATGAAACACAATTTCAATCGCACCAAGACACAAAGTTCTAAAACATAAAAAATTTTCGAACAAGGTAACGATACCTTATCGCAACACAATGCTTACGGTACTATCATAGCCCTCACATCTTGGAGGAATCCTTCGTTAAAATCAAGAGTCCAACCTACTTCCAAACTTCCATCATACAAGAAAGACAAATTACATGCAAACATACTAACAATTAAAAACTACCAAATTATTAGTAAAAGCAAACCAAAATTTTTTTTAACAAAACACTTAACATTACTCAATATAAATAAAGTGCTTGGTGTAAGAACACCTACAATATCAAAAATAGTACCACTAGGGTACAAGTACACCAATATCAAAATATTCCACTAATGTGGATACATAAGACTAGTAAAAGCTGAAAAATAAAAATAATAAGAAAACTTCACTTTGGAGTCCAAAGTAAGTGTACAAGTCTAAGATCACAAAAAATCACATCAATCCTCATCCGACACCTCAATATCCTCATCACCGCCAGCAGAAGTAGCCTCATCATCATCATCATCGTCACCAACAGTCTCAACTCCAGCCTCCTCATCATCAGCATCGTCCTCACCCCCTCCTAAAATTGGCCTGGCCTCAGGCCAACCAGCATGTGCTAGGAACTGCTCCCTAGACATCATCATCTGCTCAGAAGAAGGGTCACGGATCTGCAATTGGAGAACCTGCAAAGAATCATGAATATCAGTCATGGCACGCTGCTGGGCAGCCATCCAATCCCAATTATATTGGCAGATCTCCTACTGAAATGGATAAAAGGCCGGCGACGCCGGTTCAGAACCTCCACCAGCTTCAGCAGCATCATCAGCAGCAGCCCTAGAAGGCTCTCCACCAGCCCCTCTAGCTTTACAGAACTTATCCACATACCGATCATCAATTGCCGAAGGAATAGTGACCTGCCTGCGGGCTGGGATATCCACACCAGCATGAGCACACAAGGACATAATAAGACATGGAAAAGCAAGTGGGGCATTCTTGCGCGCCGCAGTACCTCCCAAACCACTTAAAACAATTGCGTTGATTTCATCCGCAATGATGCGGGCCACGTTAATCTGCACATTCATCTGAATGTTGTGGATAAGATGAGCCAGAGTAATAGAAATTGTACTATGATGCGACCTGGGACAAATGTTAGTGAGCACAAACAACAGAATAAGCTGAACTAAAGGCTGCATATCCACCCGTCTGAATCTAATTGGCACCCCGGATGAATTCAGCTCAACTTCCTTACCTTCAAGAAGTAATTCCCGGTTCATCTTTCCAATGTCACGGTGGAGATGCAAGTCGTGATGATATGCATCCAACTCAGTACCAACCAATGGCAACGGATCTCCCAAAATAGTGTTGATCGTCCTACGATCAAATCTCACAATAGTGCCTCTCACCCATGAGGCCCAGCTAAATCTTTCTCCATCATCCGGCAAAGCATTGGCATAAAATTCCCGAACAATGTCAATGTTGTACCCATCCAGCGGCATCATTAGACGATCCCATTTCTTCGCCACAAAAAGAGCATCTATTGTCCTGTAATCTCCACGATCACTAAGTAAAAATCGTTTCTCGGCCAAAATGGTCTTTCTCTCAAGGGTTTCATATCTGACTGCTTGCTTCGTACCCCTAAATCTGTCTTCATCAAAACGCACGGGCGCTTGTCTCGAGGTTGAAGCCTTTCGCTTCTTAGCCGCGTGAATTGCAGTTTTTGGTGCCATCTGCACATAACAAACAATAAAACCAAACAAAGACAAACAAACGCATTAGCGACTAAAAACAACCAGCCAGAGACCTGCATTGCATAAAATAAATATGAAAATTTGCTTCTGTTCGCGCCAGGTTCGCTAGGCGAAGTCTGGCGAACACTCGCCCCAGATTCGCGAGGCGAATGCTGGCGAATGTTCGCGCAGACTCGCGAAGCGAACAAACCAGCGAATACGCGAAATCTCAGAAAAACCATAGCACAAGCAGTCCAACAACCATCTCCTATTTTCTAATATCACACTAGTCATAATGCCAATGTAATTTTTAACATGCAGTACAAAATCATCATGACAGAGGTTCCATATTTTTCTCAAACCCCTACTCGATCAACCAAGAACATAAACAATGCAAAACGAAATAAACAATAAAGAGTATGCAAACCTGAATTTCGCACGGTTAGTGGTGGATTAGGGCAATTGGAAAATTGAAAGAGATGAGTGTTGCTAAGTTCTTGAGAGAAAAGGAGAAGAAAATTGCAAACGGTGGAAAAGGAAATGGAGATTTGAATTAGGGTTTTTCCCCCTCTATTCAGATTTCAAAATGGGTCATGGGCCCAATTTGGATGGCCCACCCACAATTCATTTTTACTGATGTAGTAAAAACTTGGGTTGGTCTGTCACGCTGGGTTCGCGGAGCGAAGGCCAGCGAATGCTCACCCCAGCTCGCTAGGCGAAGGCCAGCGAACACACCAGAATTTTCAAAAAAATTTCAAATTTTTCCACATCTTTTAAGGCTTCAAAATGATAACCCTACAGACTTAAAACAGAAATGAGCAGTAATACTTACAATGTTGGGGTGCCTCTCAACCAGCGCTTGTTTAACGTCGGCTAAGCTCGACGGTCCACCGTAATCTCACGGATCGCGGAAGGGAAAAATGGCGGGATTCCGCTCGAAATCTCCTCCAAGATAAATTTTCAGTCTCTGTCCATTAACTGTCCAATTTTCTTTTGACGTTGTGTCCTCAATTACGATTGCTCCATAAGGCTTGATTTCCATAATCCAAAACGGACCGGACCATTTAGATCTTAATTTTTCGAGAAACAATTTTAATCGAGAATTGAACAATAAGACCAGTTGTCCGACCTCAAACTGTTTGATGACAATTTTTCTGTCATGGTAAGACTTTACACGTTCCTTATACAATTTGTTGGAATCGTACGCCTGAAGGCGCAATTCATCCAACTCGTGTAGTTGCACTTTTCTATTTTCGCCGCTTAGAGTTGGATCAAAATTAAAAAATTTTAAGGCCCAAAATGCCTTGTGCTCCAACTCTACTAGCAAGTGACAATTCTTACCATAAACCATTTTGAACGGTGTGAGACCGATCGGAGCCTTAAAAGCGGTCCGATACGCCCACAACGCATCATCCAGTTTGCTCGCCCAATCCTTCCTCGAGGCTGAAACAGTTTTCTCTAAGATACGCTTAATCTCACGATTGGATACCTCTGCTTGACCGTTAGCTTGAGGATGATATGGTGTAGCAACTTTGTGCTTCACAGCATATTGCTCAAGAGCTTTGTCAAGCTGAGTGTTACAGAAGTGAGATCCTCCATCACTTATTAACACTCGAGGTGTACCAAAATGCGCAAAAATATTTCTTTTCAAAAACTTCACCACTGTTTTTCCGTCAGCTTTAGCACATGCTATCGCCTCAACCCACTTGGAAACGTAATCCACAGCGACCAAAATATATTCATTAGAAAATGAAGATGGGAATGGACCGACAAAGTCGATCCCCCAATGTCGCTCCCAGGATTTTCATCCAGGTACAAACGCGAGAGTGGCGCAGAAAAAACAGAGTCGCCAGCCGTGTAAATTTATCCCAAGTGAGGGAAAGGGAACACCGCATAAACCTTAGGAAGAGGGAAAGGAATGGTCATCGCAACCATAACCTGGGTTCGGGAGTCGGTTACGTGAGGGGAAGGTGCTAGCACCCCACGCGTCCATCGTACTCGATGGGATCCACGCTTGTTGTCTATTCTAAGGGTGAGTTATCCTATCGTCTATGGCTGTACTAAAACGGGAGGGAAAGACAAAGACAGACTCGGTAGGACGTCGACGTCCTAGGCCTACGTACCCCTTTTGTGCAATGGGGAATTCAGAGTCAACGTAGTTCGGACCAAGTTCTTTTGGTGTTTTTTATGAGCGACGTTAAGTTCGCGTCCGGCAGGTAGGGTCGATGCCTGTTTGCGACTCAGACGGAAGGTAACGTGCCCTTTTCGAAAATAGCCTTTAAGTTGAAGGTCCCGAAGGACAAAAAAGTTTGAAGTTGGGTTTGTGTTTTCTAGGACAGAAGTGGCTTAAGTTAGTTCCTAAGCTGCATTGCACCAAAGTCTAGGGCACAGGGGCGAATACTTAACGCATCGTCCCAAGACAGGACGCTCGCTAAGCACTCTAGAAAGATGAGAGGAAGCCCCTCATTTCTCATTCCCCATACCTAAGGCTCGTGCGCAATACACCTTATTCTTATTAAGTGTTTTAAAGACATTTTGAGATGAGAAGAGAGAAGACACAAGGGTAACTCTAAAGGGGGACTATGAGTCCTAAAATTATCATGCATGGGTGACCTACGGTTTGTGGGGTTTGAAGACTACCTAAACCCTAAAGAATAAAGCTAGGAGAGAAAAAGGTAAGGGTAACCATGGATACTTATCCATACCCTTAAGGAACTTACCTTGATCCTGCATAAAAGGTTAGTGAGAAACAGACGTGGATAAGAGAAATGAGGTGAAATAAAATTAAACAACGGCAAACAATGATAATAATAATCCAAACATGAATCAAAGAAACAAAGAGACAGCCCCCAAAGCAAATGGCACAAGTGCCTTTCAAACAAGGCAATTAGATAGGATCAAAAATGTGCACACAAGAGAATCTCAAAAGAAAGCAAATTAAATAATTAGCAAAGTGATTCCTAAAATTCCCAAATTAATCATTAGAGTTACTCAACCAGAGGCAAACAACCTATAAAAGGTCCCTGCAAAAATCCAAAAAGTTAGCCATTCAAACAATCACACAAAACTCAAGTAAGGGATAGGGTTCAATGTGCCAAAGAGAAGGACCTAAATGCAATGTAAAATAAATTTAAAAATTAAATAAAAATATTTTTATGCAATTTAGAATGTTAATGAATGAATGCAAAAATAACGAGTGAAAAATGTTTTGTAGACGAGGAGAATTAAAATAAAGAAATTCATGTATGCATGAAATGTGTAATTGAAAAGGACTTGAATTAAACGATTAATTTAAATGATAAGAATAAAATAAAAATAAAAAATCAAATTTGTAAAATTTTTATAAGATAATAAAAATAATGTATGAATTTTTTAGGATTTTTTAGATGCAATTTACTATTTTAAAAATTAAAATATGAAAATTGTAATTGAAAATAAAATAAAATGAGAAACGGGCTGGGGGGTGTGTTAAGTAGGGAAATGAAGAGGGAATTGAATTGGGCCAAGAGATGGGGGGTGTGAGTAGCGAAGGCCCAAGGGATGAGTCCGTCTGAAAAAAAATAAAAAAAACCTGGGGGGTGTGGTCAGTAACGAAAACATGTTGAAATAATGGTTGGGCCTGAGGTTGGGGGGTGCGTATAGCACCCCAGCCCACTAAACCAACCAGCGACCAAAAAATAAAAAAAGGAATACCGTGTGCATCCCCACGTGCAAGGGGCGTGGGTTCATTAATTCGCTGTCACCATCCTGGCCGCTTGATCAGTGAACACCAAAAAATACACTTGATGGATGGCTATGATTAGAGGACTCACCACAATAAACATGGAAACACACACACACGATTGTTAAATGAAAATCAGAAAAAATAAATAAATAAATAAAACACGTGGAAACGCACGGGCCGTACGATTGAAGCCATCGACGACTGAAACTTCATCTTCCTCGCGAAACCCTAGCTGGCCGGAAACTTCCCAGGTCGCCGGAGCCCTAGCTCCGGCCGCCTGTCACCACCACCTGCAACCTACAAGGTACCCAGAAACCACCAAACCGCATACCATTTTGTCCAGATTTTTACGAGGATCATGAATATCCTATTGTTTTTCACCAAAGATCAACGTACAAGGAAATTCGCAAGAAAGAAAAAGTGGGTCCAAAACTTTAAATCAACACAACAAGCAGTATACACGTCCAAAATCAAAACCAAATATATCATGATGATTAGCAGGCATAACACGTCATTATGAACATAAAAAAGAAAGGTTTTGTAACCACGAAAAAAATGACAAACCTGAGATGGCACTGCCTTTATCCCTGCTTTAAGCTTCAAGCGACGGTTGGTTTTTGTCCCAGGGGTCCCAAGGGTTAAGTTTGTGGAAGAATTTTGTAATGAGACCTTCTGAGTCGTGAGTTTTGATGAAGAATCCTCTTTTAGGGTTTTCTTGAGTGCTCCTCCAATTTCACGTGCATGAACCCTAACCAGTGCATCTTTAGGTTTAAATAAGCTAGGGTTATTCTTCTGATGATGAGTTGGGCCTGGATAATCCATGTTTAATGATTTTTTAATTATTTCATTTAATATTGAATTTTAACTAATTAAATCCAATAAAAATAAAATAAAATGAGGAAAAATCAAATATATGCTCTTTGGGTCGTGCATGGCTTTATGTTTGAGTTTGGTTTAAGAAACTTATGGCCCATTTGTCAAAATTTGGATTTTAGGCATAGTTTACTTTGTGCACCTCCTCAAAATCGCCCAAATTTGACTAAGCATAACTCCTTCAATTTTTAGCTCCTTAATGCAAACTAATACTTTTTAGAAACCTCAAGATGTCCTCTAACCAACCCTTTTGGTCCCATGTCAATTTGATCTTCCATGTTCAAGTTATGAGCTTTTGAAAAAGGTTGACTTTTGTTGACTTTCAAAATGACCTATAATGTCTTGGCTCATATCTCCCGAATGAAGCATTTCTGGACTTGGCTTGTGAGACACAAAGTTATAGGGAGTTAAATTTCCTTCAAGATGGGCTTTCGTTGAGGAATTTTGATCAAGTATGTGAAAGTTAGGCCTGGTCAAAGTACAGTTGACTTTTCCTACAAAAACCCTAATTTAGTAACTCCTGATTCTTGATGATTCTGAGGTTTCCTTGATGAATCATGATCAAACCTTGATCAAATGATGAATTTTACCCCATAATCTTGATGTTGACCAAAAATCTTGAGGTTTGACTTTGTGTTGACCACAGTTGACTTTTTTGACCAAGTTAACTGATTTTCAGTCCATTGGCCAATTGAACTTCTCCTGAATCAAACTGATGGACAATCTTCCACTCCTAGATACTCAGGGACCCAAGGAAGACCATAGAATCAATTCTTGCCCAAAAAATCAGAAATAAACTGACTTTATAGCAAACCCTAGTTTTGGTACCCTCAGTCTAGGAGGAAATAACACAGTCTCCAAATCCAAATTCCTCTGAATATGATGTGTACCTTCTCCAACAAAGATAAGATATGCCATTTGTTGATGATAAAAAACCAAGGAGCATGCCCATTGGAGCAATAAACCCAAGAATTTCAAAACCCTAGTTCATGCACTGGTTAGGAGGGAGTAATCCGCTTGAGATCCCTTGCCACCTGTGAACCCCTGATGATGTAGTGGACCAGATAGGATTTTCTTGAACTGTCTCAAACACCTTGACCCCATGCTAATGATATGCATACATGATAATGCAAAAATGAAACGAACATAAGCCAGTTAGTAAAAAAAGAAAGGAGGGCAAATTTTGGGGTGCAACAGCTGCCCCTATTCAATCAACTTGGTCCTGAGTGTCTGATAGTGACAGCTTTCAGATAATCAGGATGTACGGAGTTTGAATACCAACGAACCCAGAAATTTGCAATCCTCACTGGAGAATTAGCTAAAAAATGCTGCTATGCGGGGTATAAAGTGAAAGAAATCTCCCGAGTTATGTCATCTCCGCTGATAAAGAGAACTGACAAAGAAAATCTTCAAAACATTGCTGTCCTCTGCTGATAAAGAGAATCTGACGAAAGAAAATCTTCAAAAGATTGCTGTTCCCTGCTGATAAAGAGAATCTAGCAAAATAAATGTCATCCCTGCTGACAAAGGGAAACTGACGAAAGAACATCTTCAAAACATTGTCGTCCTCTGCTGATAAAGAGAATCTAGCAACATAAATTCCATCCCTGTTGACAAAGGGAAACTGATGAAAGAAAATCTTCAAAACATTGCCGTCCTCTGCTGATAAAGAGAGTCTGACGAAACAAAATCTTCAAAAGATTGCCGTTCCCTGTTGATAAAGAGAATCTAGCAAAATAAATGCCATCCCTGCTGACAAAGGGAAACTGACGAAAGAAAATCTTCAAAACATTGTCGTCCTCTGCTGATAAAGAGAAACTGGGTTTCGCGAAATAAGTCAGACGAGAACTGACTACCAGCCGAGAACTGGATTTTACCAAATAAGTCAGACGAGAACTGACTACCCGGCGAGAACTGGGTTTTACCAAATAAATCAGACGAGAACTGACTACCAGATGAGAACTGGGTTTTACCAAATAAGTCAGACGGGAACTGACTACCAGGCGAGAACTGAGTTTTACCAAATAAGTCAGACGAGAACTGACTACCAGACGAGAACTGAGTTTTACCAAATAAGTCAGACGAGAACTGACTACCAGACGAGAACTGGGTTTTACCAAATAAGTCAGACGAGAACTGACTACCAGACGGGAACTAGATTTTTCCAAATAAGTCAGACGAGAACTGGATTTTACCAACTAAGTCAGACGAGAACTGGGTTTTACCAAATAAGTCAGACGAGAACTGACTACCAGACGAGAACTGGGTTTCACGAGAGAGAAAGGCCAAACAAAGGCAAATTCCTAACGGACTCACAATCTACAGATAAGACGACTCCGCTGGGGAAAGGAGAAATCTAAATAAAAGACTCTGTCGGGGAGCGCAAGTTTGAGGAACGCGTCCCTTCAAAATCTCCTGAGTTACGCCATCTCTGCCGAGAAAGAGAACTGGCAAAGAAAGTATCAAACCTGGCTTATGCTTCGAATGCTAATGTTTGAATTTTGCCGTAATGCTCCACACGAAGTGGAAATGCTACGCGTTTGAGGATGCAATGCAAATGCTTATGACATCCAAAAAGGGTCCCTCCAGTAAAATAAATGCCGGAGAGAAAAGTCCAATTCAGCTGGGGATGATAAAAATAAATTGTCCCCTGAATCTAGGAACTCTGCTGAGAAGGGTCATACTGATCGACTCTTCGGATCAATTACTTCTACTGGGGAATGAAATCCCTAAAGAACATCCGCTCTACTGGGGATTATACATAACTCTTTGAAAAAGGAGGCCACGGCCTGAATCAGAAGAGTGCCAGATATCACTTGGATTTAAAACCTGCTAGGGATGTCAACCCCCGTTGGACAAACTGTTGCGAGGATCACCACCAAAGTCTGCTTGGGGGAACGGTAAATGCTGACATCCACCCTGCTAGTGGATAACATCAAGCTTACTTATCTGTTGAGGACCAGATTGTACCGTTGCTGCTGAGAAATACATTTCCTGACTGGCTGAGGAAAATAAGTGTTCAGACTCTGTGGGGAAGATAACTCCTTTGTCCCAAGAAGATGTTCTGTAAGTCCCTTGCTGGAAAAACAATAACCTGCTGAGGAGAATGAAGTTTCAATATTGAGGGGGGTAGCTCTACTGGGGAAAACAAATTTGTTACCCTGCAGACATATGGTAAACTGAACCGTCTCTATGTTCATAATCGACCCTTTGAACTCTCAATTTGCCCCAGACCACCAGGTCTAAAGGAAGAAATCATCTCAAGAGGATTTTATAGAAGATCGGGCATTCACACCGCCCCAGGGTCTTCAAACTCTTAGATAGATTTATCGGATCTCGACTTAATTGCCCCGGACTGCGTGATCTTTGAAGGAATTTGCCTCGAGAGGACTCGTAATGGCTTGAAAATACCCTGCCCCAGTATTTTGAACTTTAAAGAGGTGTTTTCAATTAACCGTCTTCAAGAGTGGACAACTTCTTACGCTCCAGAGGTGGCCTACCCCAAGTCTTGAAGAAACTTTTCCCCTGACTGATTTTACAGAGATTTGTCAAATCGACCTGATTGCCCCTGTTCGGCTGCTTTAGGGAGAGTTTTCAACGTGACTGCTCCAGATTGGCTGCATCGTATCACCATTTATCGGGAACCTCCGGGCTGCGCACAGTCTCTTGGCCACATACCCCTTGACATGACTGTCCTTCGGAGTTTTCACCATCTCCACTTGGCGTGATCGAGCTTCTCAACTGATGTTCATCATGTAAGCTTCTTTGATGTCAAACACATGCAAGCAGAAAATGCATATTATGAGAATGACAATTCTAATGCAACACTCGTGTTAACCCGAAGTTTTATTGAAAATGTGTCGCCAAGCCTTATGAACGAACACTAGCCGGGATGCGACATTTATTTTTGAATGGAAAACAATACGCACATGCAATACCAACAAAAATCTTATTAGCACAACTCATAGGAGTCAGGAACGCTATCCTGTTGAAGTACGCTTTCAGAATAAACCCAGTTTCAATTAGGACTTTTAAAGGTTGTAACGTGGTCTGGTTCACGATTTCAGAAAAAGGATTTATGGCTCAAAATTTATCAGTGCCCACCCACTCTTCGTGATGTTCTCCAGTCCTATGTTCAGGTAATTTGACGCAAACGCTCACCTCTCAAACGGTTCATGATCTTTGAGGAACCCGTGCAACTGATGGTTTGACACCTAAGGAGGTTTTGGAGTAACAGTCACCCCTTTTTATCTTTTGTGTCCAGTGCCACATGAATTTGTTCTTGTAATCCTTTTAGCTTTTCGCTTCTCATTCTTTTGCTTTCTTGATCCCTAATTTTTGCCTGGACTGCCTCTTCTGAGTTTTTCGATTTTGAAGTCCAGCGGGATGCCCTAACTTTTGCCTAAGTCGCCTGTTTTCAAGTTTCGACTTAGCGGGCTTTCTTTTTTTTCTCTTTTTGAACAAAGCATGTGACACCAGTTGTCTTACTTGCTTGAAAGGGTTGTGACTGTCTTACTCCTTGATCATTGATGGATAGCCATTGTGGTTTCACATCTCTTGACCTCTTGATTGTGGAATAGAAGGTAATGGATCCTCAGATGCACACTCTTTTTGAAATTTGAATGCTCGATCAAACTAACTAACGCCTACCCTGCCCCTGGGTTAAGTATGAGGGTTTTTTCAAGCGAAAGAACTCCTACTTCAAGGCTCAAAGGGGTTAACGAGGGTCTATCTCCCTTATATCTCCAGTGTTTGGGGATTTGAAACAATGCCTGTACATCCTTAACAGGGTTTTATCCAAAAGCATACCATCAGAAGTTTGCGTTCTTACTTCGTCATCCTCCCTCAAAGAGTTTAAGCAAGAAAGTTGGTATTGCAATGCATATAAACATGATATGAGTGCATAAAAGTAACATACTTCAGGAATAACACGTTTATTGTATTAAAATCAGCATTCAAAACACAAACACGTTTTTACTTGCAAACAAAATGAAAGCTACATATGAAAATGCAGTAAAGGAAGCTGATGATTGCCATTGAGGAGACTTGACTCCGTCTGGACTGGTTTCTTCTGATGATGTCCTTTGAAGTCTTCAAGCAGATGAGAGGTCGACATGCACAACCAAGTCTCCTTTTAGAAATGATATGTACCCTTTGTCAATCAATTGTTGCACTTTGGCTTGGAAGGCTTTGCAATCTTCGGTTGAGTGTCCTATAGATCCTCCATGATATCCGCATTGCACATGGGGATTGTACCCCGGAGGGTATGGTTCTGGAACAGGCTTCAAAGTCTTAGGCTCCACCAATGAATTTTGAACCAGGTGTGGCAAGAGTTGACTGTACGACATGGGAACTGGATGAAGAGGAGTATTCATTCTTTCCAAGTTATTGCGAGGCCTATGCTGATTCTGACGCCGATGCTTCTGTTGTTGAGGAGCATAAGGCTGCTGGTACTGAACGACATTGGTCTCTCCTTCTTCTCCCCTATAACATTTCTTCGTAGTTTCGGAATAACCGGGAGTAACTTGAATCTTTCCCATTTTGATACCGCTTTCGACCATTTCTCCTACTAAGATGAGATCAGCAAACTTTCCAGTCATACACGGTACCAGCTTTTCATAGTAATGACCCTGCAAGGTGGCCATAAACATACCTATCATTTCACGTTCCAGCATGGGAGGCTGGACCCATGCTGCCAATTCACGCCACCTCTGGGCGTACTCCTTGAAACTCTCATTGTCCTTCTGTGATAAGTTCTGCAGCTGTGTTCTGTTAGGAGCCATGTTAGTGTTATATTGATAGTGTCTAATGAATGCCCCTGCCAGATCCCTCCAACTACGCACATCCTTCCTTTCCAGTTGCATGTACCACTCCAGGGATGCCCCAGATAGGCTATCCTGGAAGCAGTGCATCATCAGCTTTTCATTCTTTGCATGCGCAGCCATTTTGCTTGCATATGCCCTCACATGGGTCCTCGGACAAGTCATACCATTATACTTCTCGAAAGTGGGAGTCTGAAACTTGTGCGGAATAACAACGCCTGGAACCAGCCCCAAATCTTCTAGATTCATTCCTACAGAGTCCTGATTCACAACACCCCTTAGCTGTTCCTCAATCAACCGGATCCTCTGATCCTGGTCAGTCTAGGGACCAGCATCCCCACCTGGCAGAGAAAATACATCATCCTGAACATCATCATACTGACGACCCTGAACTGCGCCAGTACCAGTACCACCTCCCCCAGCATTTTCAGCTCCGCCCAGAGGAATCACAACACCAGAAACAGGAACACCTCCGCCAGTAAGACCATTCTGACCATTACCAGTAACACCAGTCTGAAGTCCTCCATGAAGGACACCGTCATCATCAACCCTCGCAATCAGTGGCTGAACGAGAGTTCTCAACTGTTCTTGTCCCTGAGCAACCCCTTACATTAGTTCCATGAATTGGTTCATGCGAGTCCGCATCTCAATGATCTCATTCTGTAGCTGATCCATGAGTCTCTTCTAATTTTGTCTAGTAGGATACCGATGAATGTGCCGATCTGCAATTCTGAGATTTAGAACAAGATAAGAGTACCGGAGATAAACGCCTGCCATGCAAAATGATTATGCACAATGAATATGCAAATGTAAATGAACATGTTTGAATATTAGCAGGGCGATCCACCCCTTGATTCCAGTTTAATAATAAGATAGAACGAAACTTTTGCTCATATATTAAGAAGACCAGAGGAAAACCAGATGTCAACGATCACAGCTCGAGATAATAAGTCTGAACACAATAATCATGGACCCCAGCCAACAAGCCTGGTGGTGATCCTAATAAAATAGAGAGGAAAAGAACTAGGCATGTCATCAAAGTTCACAAGTGCCAATTCCCCAGGTTCTGCCATAGAAACAACCTTGTGAACATGATCCAGAATTAGTGACGGGAACTTGTATCCTATGATATTCTTTTTCTTTTCAGTACTCATCCTTGATAGTCTTCAGAAGCCAGAATCAAGGTTAGGATGCAAGCCTGCAAATGAATAAACATGTTAGGATGCAAAATGATGATGCAAATGCACACATGGGGTCAAGGCACACTGCTGGATGTGCTGTGCTGTTAGCTGAACGAGAAACCAGAAAACCAGAACTCTGAACCACTGAGGAACCCACATAATCAGACATTGATGAGAAATCCAGAATAAGGGTAGGTTGAAGGTCTCGGTTACCTGCAAACCTGTAAACGCCCATCCCCTCTCACATGTGGGTACTAGGATGTTCAGTATCCCGGGCTCTCAGGTCGAGAAATGATGATACGTTCACCATTTCTGGTTTGGCATCATCATCAATCGAGGAGGCCTCAACCGATTCTCCAAAGCGGAAGGTCCTCAGCTTTGGCACTGAGGTCGAGAAACAATAGTACATTCATCCTTCTGGGTACAGTACTAAAGTCAATCGAGGAGTGCCTCCACTGATTCTCTTCAAAACGTAGGGGCCATCCTATGCAAGTTCCGAAGCGGGCCCTCGGGTGCGAATGGGTTTGCCACGGGATGTGGTCTGCCACTGTCACCACTAAAGAGGGATGTTTCCACTAAGGTCCTCAATGATCGGTCACCAGAGTCGACAGCTCTCTAGATCAACACCCCAACATGCGCAAGACACACAAGTTAGAATGCGTCCCAAGATGGCCTCGTCTGGTTGTGAATTTCATGAACACACAAACGTACCAAGCGGGCATGTAGGTCCCACTACTTTCCACTCTAGTCCTAGGGTATTCTCAAGCCTTGGTATTGGGCTTCTCTCGAACCCACCCAACCTGCAAAACAAATACAGCCAGCACAGCACAGCAGCATGACAGTAATAAAAAATGAAATGCAGAAAAGCTGTAAAAATAAAATACAACAAATAAAACAAAACAAACACAAAACACCCAAGGAGAACAAAGCCAAGCAAGCGCTAGGACTGACTCGCTTAGGGATGGACCAGCATAGGTCAACCATGTCCCCAGCAGAGTCGCCAGCTGTCGCTCCCAGGATTTTCATCCAGGTACAAACGCGAGAGTGGCGCGGAAAAAACAGAGTCGCCAGCCGTGTAAATTTATCCCAAGAGAGGGAAAGGGAACACCGCATAAACCTTAGGAAGAGGGAAAGGAATGGTCATCGCAACCATAGCCTGGGTTCGGGAGTCGGTTACGCGAGGGGAAGGTGCTAGCACCCCACGCGTCCATCGTACTCGATGGGATCCACGCTTGTTGTCTATTCTAAGGGTGAGTTATCCTATCGTCTATGGCTGTACTAAAACGGGAGGGAAAGACAAAGACAGACTCGGTAGGACGTCGACGTCCTAGGCCTATGTACCCCCTTTGTACAATGGGGAATTCAGAGCAACGTAGTTCGGACCAAGTTCTTTTGGTGTTTTTTATGAGCGACGTTAAGTTCGCGTCCGACAGTTAGGGTCGATGCCTGTTTGTGACTCAGACGGAAGGTAACGTGCCCTTTTCGAAAATAGCCTTTAAGTTGAAGGTCCCGAAGGACAAAAAAGTTTGAAGTTGGGTTTGTGTTTTTTAGGACAAAAGTGGCTTAAGTTAGTTCCTAAGCTGCATTGCACCAAAGTCTAGGACACATGGGCGAATACTTAACGCATCGTCCCAAGACAGGACGCTCGCTAAGCACTCTAGAAAGATGAGAGGAAGCCCCTCATTTCTCATTCCCCATACCTAAGGCTCGTGCGCAATACACCTTATTCTTATTAAGTGTTTTAAAGACATTTTGAGATGAGAAGAGAGAAGACACAAGGGTAACTTTAAAGGGGGACTATGAGTCCTAAAATTATCATGCATGGGTGACCTACGGTTTGTGGGGTTTTTGGGACGACCTAAACCCTAAAGAATAAAGCTAGGAGAGAAAAAGGTAAGGGTAACCATGGATACTTATCCATACCCTTAAGGAACTTACCTTGATCCTGCATAAAAGGTTAGTGAGAAACAGACGTGGATAAGAGAAATGAGGTGAAAGAAAATTAAACAACGGCAAACAATGATAATAATAATCCAAACATGAATCAAAGAAACAAAGAGACAGCCCCCAAAGCAAATTGCACAAGTGCCTTTCAAACAAGGCAATTAGATAGGATAAAAAATGTGCACATAAGAGAATCTCAAAAGAAAGCAAATCAAATAATTAGCAAAGTGATTCCTAAAATTCCCAAATTAATCATTAGAGTTACTCAACCAGAGGCAAACAACCTATAAAAGGTCCCTGCAAAAATCCAAAAAGTTAGCCATTCAAACAATTACACAAAACTCAAGTAAGGGATAGGGTTCAATGTGCCAAAGAGAAGGACCTAAATGCAATGTAAAATAAATTTAAAAATGAAAGAAAAATATTTTTATGCAATTTAGAATGTTAATGAATGAATGAAAAAAGAACGAGTGAAAAATGTTTTGTAGACGAGGAGAATTAAAATAAAGAAATTCATGTATGCATGAAATGTGTAATTGAAAAGGACTTGAATTAAACAATTAATTTAAATGATAAGAATAAAATAAAAATAAAAAATCAAATTTGTAAAATTTTTATAAGATAATAAAAATAATGTATGAATTTTTTAGGATTTTTTAGATGCAATTTACTATTTTAAAAATTAAAATATGAAAATTGTAATTGAAAATAAAATAAAATGAGAAACGGGCTGGGGGGTGTGTTAAGTAGGGAAATGAAGAGGGAATTGAATTGGGCCAAGAGATGGGGGGTGTGAGTAGCGAAGGCCCAAGGGATGAGTCCGTCTGAAAAAAAATAAAAAAAACCTGGGGGGTGTGGTCAGTAACGAAAACATGTTGAAATAATGGTTGGGCCTGAGGTTGGGGGGTGCGTATAGCACCCCAGCCCACTAAACCAACCAGCGACCAAAAAATAAAAAAAGGAATACCGTGTGCATCCCCACGTGCAAGGGGCGTGGGTTCATTAATTCGCTGTCACCATCCTGGCCGCTTGATCAGTGAACACCAAAAAATACACTTGATGGATGGCTATGATTAGAGGACTCACCACAATAAACATGGAAACACACACACACGATTGT
Organism: Lathyrus tuberosus; assembly: GCA_022829125.1. Classification (NCBI taxonomy): domain Eukaryota; kingdom Viridiplantae; phylum Streptophyta; class Magnoliopsida; order Fabales; family Fabaceae; genus Lathyrus; species Lathyrus tuberosus. The sequence goes on from JALAZF010000321.1 coordinate 6,453,213, forward strand.
TAAATGAAAATCAGAAGAAAAAAAATAATAATAAAACACGTGGAAACGCACGGGCCGTACGATTGAAGCCATCGACGGCTGAAACTTCATCTTCCTCGCGAAACCCTAGCTGGCCGGAAACTTCCCAGGTCGCCGGAGCCCTAGCTCCGGCCGCCTGTCACCACCACCTGCAACCTACAAGGTACCCAGAAACCACCAAACCGCATACCATTTTGTCCAGATTTTTACGAGGATCATGAATATCCTATTGTTTTTCACCAAAGATCAACGTACAAGGAAATTCGCAAGAAAGAAAAAGTGGGTCCAAAACTTTAAATCAACACAACAAGCAGTATACACGTCCAAAATCAAAACCAAATATATCATGATGATCAGCAGGCATAACACGTCATTATGAACATAAAAAAGAAAGGTTTTGTAACCACGAAAAAAATGACAAACCTGAGATGGCACTGCCTTTATCCCTGCTTTAAGCTTCAAGCGACGGTTGGTTTTTGTCCCAGGGGTCCCAAGGGTTAAGTTTGTGGAAGAATTTTGTAATGAGACCTTCTGAGTCGTGAGTTTTGATGAAGAATCCTCTTTTAGGGTTTTCTTGAGTGCTCCTCCAATTTCACGTGCATGAACCCTAACCAGTGCATCTTTAGGTTTAAATAAGCTAGGGTTATTCTTCTGATGATGAGTTGGGCCTGGATAATCCATGTTTAATGATTTTTGAATTATTTCATTTAATATTGAATTTTAACTAATTAAATCCAATAAAAATAAAATAAAATGAGGAAAAATCAAATATATGCTCTTTGGGTCGTGCATGGCTTTATGTTTGAGTTTGGTTTAAGAAACTTATGGCCCATTTGTCAAAATTTGGATTTTAGGCATAGTTTGCTTTGTGCACCTCCTCAAAATCGCCCAACTTTGACTAAGCATAACTCCTTCAATTTTTAGCTCCTTAATGCAAACTAATACTTTTTAGAAACCTCAAGATGTCCTCTAACCAACCCTTTTGGTCCCATGTCAATTTGATCTTCCATGTTCAAGTTATGAGCTTTTGAAAAAGGTTGACTTTTGTTGACTTTCAAAATGACCTATAATGTCTTGGCTCATATCTCCCAAATGAAGCATTTCTGGACTTGGCTTGTGAGACACAAAGTTGTAGGGAGTTAAATTTCCTTCAAGATGGGCTTTGGTTGAGGAATTTTGATGAAGTATGTGAAAGTTAGGCCTGGTCAAAGTACAGTTGACTTTTCCTACAAAAACCCTAATTTAGTAACTCCTGATTCTTGATGATTCTGAGGTTTCCTTGATGAATCATGATCAACCCTTGATCAAATGATGAATTTTACCCCATAATCTTGATGTTGACCAAAAATCTTGAGGTTTGACTTTGTGTTGACCACAGTTGAATTTTTTGACCAAGTTAACTGATTTTCAGTCCATTGGCCAATTGAACTTCTCCTGAATCAAACTGATGGACAATCTTCCACTCCTAGATACTCAGGGACCCAAGTAAGACCATAGAATCAAGTCTTGCCCAAAAAATCAGAAATAAACTGACTTTATAGCAAACCCTAGTTTTGGTACCCTCAGTCTAGGAGGAAATAACACAGTCTCCAAATCCAAATTCCTCTGAATATGATGTGTACCCTCTCCAACAAAGATAAGATATGCCATTTGTTGATGAAAAAAAACCAAGGAGCCTGCCCATTGGAGCAATAAACCCAAGAATTTCAAAACCCTAGTTCATGCACTGGTTAGGAGGGAGTAATCCGCTTGAGATCCCTTGCCACCTGTGAACCCCTGATGATGTAGTGGACCAGATAGGATTTTCTTGAACTGTCTCAGACACCTTGACCCCATGCTAATGATATGCATACATGATAATGCAAAAATGAAACGAACATAAGTCAGTTAGTAAAAAAAGAAAGGAGGGCAAATTTTGGGGTGCAACACCCAACAGTCAAAAACTTCGATTTCTAACATATTTTGTAATGGAATTTCTTGCCGCTGTGAAATACCGCCGCTTCTCTGGCACTTGTCACAACTAAGGGCATGCGCATGCGCATCTTTGAATAAGGACGGCCAATAAAATCCCGATTGTAGGACTTTAGTGGCCGTTCTCAACCCATTAAAGTGTCCTCCGTAAGGAGAGTTATGACAATGCCACAGAATATTCGTGGCTTCCTCCACTGATACACACCTTCTGAGGAGGTTGTCGGCACCAAGTTTAAATAAATGGGGTTCATCCCATACAAATGACTTGGCATCAGACAAAAATTTCCGTTTTTGGTGGTGCGTTAGACCGTCCGGTATCAATCCGGTGGCTTTGTGGTTAGCCATGTCGGCGAACCACGGTCTAACTTGCACTCTAAAAAGTTTTTCATCAGGGAACTCCTCTTTTACCTCAAATTCATTTTTGGTCACGTCAATGTTAACCAGGCGGGATAAGTGATCCGCCACCAAATTCTCGGAACCCCTCTTGTCACGAATTTCAAGATCAAATTCTTGTAACAAAAGGATCCACTGAATCAGCCTCTATTTTGAATCAGGCTTGGTGAGCAGATACCTTATAGCCGAATGATCCATGTAAATGATGACGCGTGAACCAATCAAATAGGCACAAAATTTCTCCAACGCATACACTATGGCGAGCAACTCTTTTTCAGTTGTGGCATAGTTTATCTGAGCTTCATTTAAAACCTTGCTCGCATAATGTATAGCGTGGAAAACTTTCGTTCTCCTTTGACCCAAAACAGCCCCAACCGCATAATCGCTCGCATCGCACATAAATTCAAAATCTAATTTCCAGTTTGGTGCAACGATTATCGGTGAGGTTGTTAAACTCTTTTTCAGAAAATTAAAAGCAAAAAGACAAGACTCGTCAAAGTCGAAAACCTTACCTTGGACAAGCAAGTTGCTCAACGGCTTTGCGACCTTGGCGAAGTCCTTGATAAATCTCCGGTAGAACCCGGCGTGTCCAAGGAAGCTCCTTATGCCTTTGACATTCATCGGCGGTGGTAATTTCTCTATAACATCCACTTTGGCTTTATCAACTTCAGGGCCTTTTGAAGAAACCTTGTGTCCGAGCACAATTCCCTCGTTCACCATAAAGTTGCATTTTTCCCAATTAAGCACCAAATTGGTTTCCACGCACCGTTCTAACACCGTATCCAAATTTTTCAAACACAAATCAAACGATTGTCCAAACACGGAGAAATCATCCATAAAGACCTAAATTGTCTTTTCGATCAAATCTGAGAATATTGCTTGCATACACCGTTGAAAAGTCGTCGGTGCATTACATAATCCAAACGGCATCCTCCTATAAGCGAAGATTCCGAACGGACATGTAAAAGTTGTTTTTTCATGATCATCCGGGTTCACAATTATTTGGTTGTAACCCGAATAACCATCCAAAAAACAGTAAAATTGTTGACCGGAAAGCCTCTCGAGCATTTGATCCATAAAAGGTAGAGGGAAGTGATATTTTCTCGTAGCCTTGTTCAACCTACGGTAGTCGATACACATTCTCCACCCGATTACGATCTTTGTTGGTATAAGCTCATTGTTCTCGTTTCGGACTACCGTTAATCCTCCTTTTTTTGGTACCACATGCACGGGACTAACCCACGGGCTGTCGGAAATAGGATAAATCATTCCGACATCCAACATTTCCACCACTTCCTTCCGGACCACTTCCCTCATGATAGGATTTAAGCGGCGTTGAGGTTGAGCAACCGGTTTAAAGTCCTCCTCCATGAATATCCTATGCATGAAATACGAAGGGCTTATGCCTTTGAGATCGGACAAAGTCCATCCCATTGCATCCTGATTTTTCTTCAACACCTGAATTAAGCAGCTTTCCTCGTTTTCAGACAAAATACTACTTATGATAACCGGTTTATTACCACCGTCATCGAGAAAAGCATACTTCAATGTGGAAGGTAACACTTTCAGCTCAAGTTTAGATGGTTCATCATTCACCTCTTTTTTCAGAATTTCCTCTTCATACTCCCACGGTTGCAATTCTTCCAAAGCTTCAAGCTCCAACAAACACTCTTCAAGAGCTTGCTCTTCTTCAACCGAGAATATTTCCATGGAATCTTCCAAAGTTCTTTGAAAAGGATCCATGATATGAATTTGCTTTGTAACTTCCAAACTCGCTTCCTCCGTTGCATCGATTCGGAAACAATCACCCTTATCTTTCTTGTGCTTCATGGCATCATAAAGATTGAAACACACCTCTTCATCTTGGACTCTCACTTTCATGAGACCATCGTCCATGTCAATTGCCATACGGGCAGTTTTCATGAAAGGCCTTCCAAGAATCAAAGGTGCATCATCGTCCTCCTCCATTTCAATGACAACAAAATCAATTGGAAACAAAAATTTGTCCACTTTGACCAACACGTCTTCCGCTACACCGTGAGGACGGGTAGTGGATTTATCAGCGAGTTGCAACGTCATTTGCGTGGACATCAATTCCATGTGGCCTAGCCGTTTCACAATCGACAATGGTATCAAGTTGATGCTAGAACCCAAATCAATCAACCCATTGCCCACATACATGTTTCCTATCATAACCAGCAATGTAACTCGTCCCGGATCACATTCTTTCCTCGGGAGCGTCCGTTGAATGATTGCACTACAGCTTGCATCCACCATAATCGTCTCCTGATCTGTATACCTTTTCTTCTTCGTGAGGATATCCTTCATGAATTTTGCATATTTAGGCATTTGCTCCAAAGCCTCGGAAAATGGGATATTTATTTGTAATTGCTTGAAGATATCCATAAACCGAGAATAGTGACGCGCACTATCTTTCTTTGTAGAAGCATGCGGATATGGTAGATTTTGAATCAGAATATTATTCATCGGCTCCTTTCCCTTCTTGGTTCTCTTCACTCTTTCTTCACTCCCTATTTTTTTCTCATTCTCTTCTTTTTCTTTCTCATTTTTTTCTATCTCATTTTCAACTAACACACCCTCAACATTTTTTTCTACTTCAATCTCCTCCCTATCTTTTTCTGTTTCAACTTCAACCTCCTCCTCCACTCTCTTTTTGCCTACACCCATGTCAATCTCTCTTCCACTTCTTGTGAGAATTGCTTTACAATCCTTTGGATTCGGAAGCGTATTTGCCGTAAAGGGCCCTTTTTGTTGATCGGCCAATTGTTTTGATAATTGCCCGACTTGTGTTTCAAGGTTCCTTATGGCGGCATCGGTATTCTTTTGATTTGAGATTGCCATTTGTATAAATTGTGTAAGAGTGTCTTCCATCTTTGTATTTCCAACGGGGGCTTGCGGCGGTTGAGTGTAGTTTTGATATTGTTGACGGGTTGATGGTCCGGCTTCTTGCGGTCTCCATTGTTGTTGATTACCTTGGTTAGGCCTTTGTTGGTAACCATGGTTGGCTTGTTGATACGGAGGTCGAGGTTGGTAACCTTGATTTCCCGCGTAATTTGCCTCCTCCTCAACGGGAGGACAATAACCGGTCGGATGGTCACCTCGACATAATTCACACACTAACACTTGCACATTTTTACTTGAAGATTCATGCATTTCTTTGAATTGTTACGGCAGCTTAGACATTTGCTTCGTTAACAACTCAACCTGTTGTGATAACAATTTGTTTTGTGCAAGGATAGCATCGCTTGTTCCTAATTCCAACACTCCCGGAGTTCGTTAAGCAGGTCCACGGTTGTGACTACCTTAATGATCGTTCAAGGCCATTTTATCGATGATAGCTGTGGCTTCTGCTGCAATTTTGCTCAACAAAGATCCACCGGCGGTGGCATCCAACAAGGTTTTGTGTACGAGTTGCAGCCCATTTCTGAATATATGAATTTGTGACAATTCATCAAAACCATGGCCTTTGCACTTTCGTAACATTGATTTAAACCTCTCCCAAGCTTCATTGAGAGATTCATTAGCTCCTTGTGTGAATACCGCAATGGCGGTCTTTGCTTCCATAAACCGAGTGTGCGGAAAAAATATTTCCAAAAATTTTTCTTCCAAGGCATTCCAATCAGTCATTATGGCAGTTGACTGATCAAGGTACCATTCCTTGGCCTTCCCAATGAGGGAATGCGGGAATAGTCTCTTGAACAGAGACTCCTCTTCTGCTTCTGGTGCACCCGTCGCTCCAGCTATTTCATAGAATTTTGTCAAATGGGTGAAAGGATCTTCATGATCCATACCCGTAAATGGACTTTGGTATAACAGTTGGAGAATTCCGGTCTTCATCTCAGCATGACGACCATTGTGTGCATGACGGGCGAACTGAGCATTGTGCCTAGGACTATTTGTACATGGCCTAGAAGCAGGTGGTGGTGGATCTCCCTCCATAATTGGAAGTATTTATGGAACAGGTGGGGGTGTAGAAGTACTTTCCTCTTGTTCTCGCCTCTGTTTCGCTAGCTGCCTCCTTCTTCTAGTTCGTCTATTAATTCTACGAGCGGTTCTTTCAATCTCAGGATCGAAAAGAATTTGGTCCGCCGGTAGTTTCCCTCGCATAAACTAAGTCTGCACACTAAACAAACAGATTAACAAGTTCAAGATAAAGTGGTAACAGCTTACAATAACTCAACTATCACAATGCTTGCAATATCAACTAACAATCCCCGGCAACGGCGCCATTTTGTTAGAAGAGTAATAGTGTGGGTTTTTGTTATCGTATCCACAGGGATTGTCGGATATTTGATGCCTGCCGTTCAATAGTTGCGATATTCTAAGTTAATAGTTTCAAAAGTTTCAATTGGTGTTATCATTCACTTGTAGCAAAGATTAAATTATGACAAAGATTTTTGTAAACGGTTTTATAAAAGCATGTTAAGGTTAGGTTTCACTAATCCCTTCCATGTATAAACGATTAATCAAGCATATGAACTCGGTTTCCGACCAATACAATCGCGTATCCTCCCGACTACGTTTATGTCTAAAGCAAAATCGTGAGTACCGTTGTTTAGACCGTTAGATGATGTCTCACGCTAACAATCTAAGTAACGATCATTAAGATCAATACAATGCGAATAGAAAATCCCAAATCTATGTCTAGAGTTTGGTTTTTAAGAGATGAAATTGTTAGGTCAAGATTTGTGGAATCTATGTCTAGAGTAAAACAAATCAAACATAAAGTATTAAGAGAAAACAACTTCATCTATATTGATCAAAGACTTTTCTCATATACAATAGATCAAAAGCAATACATAAAAACAGAATCAACTACATCTAACCTCAACATTGAGTGTTTAGCTACCACTTTTCATGTTAGCTTGGATGACAAGTAAAGAGAGGAGATGAATGAGCATCCACGACGATTAATCGAGAATGGATGCGACTTCAGCTTCTCCAATCGAAAATACACTCTTTGATGAACAAAATACTGTAAACTATCAATTCTGATGGAAAATGAGCAAAAGATCCCATTACAAAAAGTAAAAAATCTATTTATACACTTTACTCACAGCACCCTTCGCCTAGCGAAGGATTCATTCGCCTAGCGAATGACTAAAAACATGGCACATTTAAGTGCCTCAGACTTAAACCGCCCAATGGAATTATCGCAGGTTCGCTAGGCGAACCATTTCACTCGCGAAGCGAAGCTTCGCTACCTCACTCGCCCCAGCGAAGTTTGGGTGTTTTCAAAAGTGGAAGTTTCTGCCACCCCCTCGCTGGCACCTTCGCCTCGCGAACATGACAGCGAGCATTCACTGGCTTCCTCGCCCAGCGAATTTACCCAGTTTTCCTACTGTAAGTTTTTGCATACTTTCTGCCACCCCCTCGCTGGCATCTTCGCTAACATTCGCTAGGCGAACCTTCGCTGGCATCTTCGCCAACACTCGCCTAGCGAATGCTGTTGTTGATTTCAATTCTTTGGCAGCTTGCACTATTTCTTTGTGTCTTCAAACTTTGATCTTTTCACTCCTATTTCTGCACATTAGCACACACATTACAAGCACCACAAGTATATTTCAAATAATGCACAACAACCACATTCCACACTAAAATCAACATATTCCACATGGAAAAGTCATGGAAAATGCCAAATAATTCATACAAAAATATATCATGATTGACATCTAACATGCAGCTTGACTTGTTGTGTCCTTACAAGTGGACTTGTAGTGCCCTGATTTCTTACACCTGCTGCACTTCACTGAGAAACCAGTTCTTCTCATCTTGTTATCATATCCATCAATCTCTCCTTGTTCTAAATGTCTCCTCTTTTTGGGCCTACCAGGCATCTTCTTGAACTTGGGTGGTTGCACATCAGGATATGGTGTCTTAACCCGCAAGAATCACAGTATTGAATGATTCAGACATGTTGTTGAGAACAGCATCACATTTGTTTTCAGTCCTGAAGTATGACCTACTCCAAAACCTTGGTGGGGTCTTAATCATATGCTTAAAAGCTTCCTCATTTATAGCCCTCATTCCCTTAATCTCTCTTTCCCATGCTTGTGGGTAAGTTGATTTGGCAGCCTTCCATATAATATCCTTCAACATTTTTCCAGGAAACCTCTTCCTAAAGTTGTTGTACAGATGCCTAACACAAAACCTGTGCTCCACCCTAGGCAATAGCTCTTCCATAGTGGGTAACAGCCCCTGCAATAGAAAAAACATAAGAAAAACATAAGGACAAATATAAGAAAAAGTTAAGGAAAATGATAAGAAAAACATAAGAAACTTGCCTTTTGTTGGTCTGATATGAAGGTGTAAGTCATGCATTGCTCTTTGCCTCCAAGGTCATCAATTAGGAGCTCTAAGAACCAAGTCCAGCTGTCCTTGTTTTCACCCTCCACAACTGCATATGCTATGGGAAGCATTTGATCATCAGGATCCCTCCCTATAGCAGCCAGAATCTGGCCTCCACACAACCCCTTGAGAAAACATCCATCTAGACCTATTAAATGCCTGCACAGCTTAAAGCTTTCTTTACATGCAGCATAACATACATATAGCCTTCTAAAGCATGGTCTATGATCCTCAACACCTTCTGGTACAGGATCCACATTGAGCTTCACAGTTGATCCAGGATTGGCTCTTAATAATTCATGACAGTAGTCATACACCCTTGTGTAATCTCCCTAGAATGATCCATCAACAAAATCCCTTGCAGCAAACCTTGCTCTTATTGCCTTTGTTTTGTTCACCCCAACATTCCATTTTTTTTGGGCCTTTTATTTAATATCCCTTATCTTCAACTTTGGATTTTTTTTCAAGCTATTTTGGATTCTTTTACTCAACCATTTTGTACTCATCAGTTTCACATTATATTCCCTACTGCAACTATGCTCATCAACCACTTTCCTAAGTTGCCAAGTGTCTTATTTGGGCAGCTTGCTACAGTATGCCTCCCACTTACAACCATCTTTACATTTAGCCCTTACCCTAACTTTGTCATTCTTTACAAACCTAAGGTTTCTACCCTTTTGCACAGCATAAGTAGTTATTGCCTCCTTAAAGTCACCCTTTGAACTAAAATACACTCCCACATCCCACTTGTAATCAGCCATGTCTTTTGGTTGTCTAAAAATAGGATGTTTTTTTCTTGGAAGTCCAATACTTTCATCACTATCACAACCACTCTCCATGTCATCAGCATCATTGTCACTGCCTTTATCTTCACCAGCCTTCCCATTGTGTTTATGAACTTTGCTACTACCTTCAATTTCATCATGAATTAGGGATTCAACTTTATCCTGCTCAACCTCATCAAACCCATCAGACTCATCATCAAAAGCCACATCTTGTGCACTATCATACTTGTAGTCCTCATCTTCACTATCATCAGTACTTAAACCGTCATCAACTCCAACTTCCACTTCTTTCTCAACATTCACTTGTTCTCCAACATTAACATTCTCCTCACCAGTCACATGTTCCTCAACATTCATACCTTGTTCCTCTGCATTAACTTGTTCATCACCATTAAATTGTTCATCACCATTATCTTGTTCCTCTACAATAACTTGTTCTTCTACATTAACCTGAACAGGGGTGGTATTTTCACCATGAACAACTTCATCAACCAGCTTACTAAGTAACTCCTCCACCTCATCCACAATTTCTTCAGGGCCCTCACCAACTATGTCATCCACATCAACTTTGTCACAGTAGTCAGGTTGAGACAACGTGTGTTGAATGTAAATATCAACACGTTTGTGAACCCTATACAGGTCTGCTATTTCTAATGCACCCTGGTCATTAATTAGTGCATTTATACCAAACTGTGGATCCTTGTAGTAGATTGTTTCAAACTCCCTATAACCCAAATCTTTTAACACACCCACTAGCTCAAAATAACTCCATCTGTCTACATCTACCCTCAAATCATCAACTACACCATTCGCATATACAGTCAGACCCTCATCAGTAAATTCCCCACTGTGATGAATTTTGAGTTCAATAATTTCATCCATGATACCCAACCAGACCAAAATATCTACAAAATTAGGGTTTACCCTATCAAATCTACAAGAAGACTAAATACTTCGTAACTGAATACGAACCCTAATTTTCGTAACTTTTAACCCTAACAAATATGAAAGACGAATTAACTAACCTTTTGATCAATGGCAGATGAAGATCTTCACTCCTTTTCGCCTGGAACCGTCTCGTCTGGTGAGAAATCCTTTGTTTTGCACTTCGTCTCTCCAATTCGCATGCCCTAGCAGAGTGCTACACCACTTAGAAAGAGATTGAATGGACTTTTCATTTTCTGCAGATTAATTAAAACCTTCAACACTTCCACGTCACAGGTATATCTCCCACGTGGACAACATTATCAAAAAGGGACTAACGGAAGCTAACAGAAGGATAAACGTGGCACGTTTTAAAAAGTTAAAGGACGAAATCGCCACTTTTTAAAGTTAAGGGACCAACTTGGACCCTGGTGTAAAGTTAAGGGACGAAAAAGGTTATTTGCCCTTTAAGTAATTGTCTTTTTGCTTTTGTCTTGCCTTTCCTCCCTTTAATTTTTCCCACTTTGCATCCAAACTCGTTGATCGTTAAAACTGTTCACGTTACCAAGGTCACCCCAACATGACAACTTTCGCCAAAAAGCGAGAAACTGAAATACAACAGAAACATACGCTTCCAATTCCTTGTTCTGGGATTTGTGTGGCCGATCCCGCGAGCAAACCAGCGATAGAAGGCCAACGGTTGTTAGCGCGTGCGAACAACGATTACTTAGTTCATTTTCACGTAAGAAATCCCATATTTCCTGCAAGTAACCGATTACCTCAAATCGAGTAACCGATTACCACTGAACCAGAAGTCAAAAACCTGTTATTTTCAACATGAAATCCTATGGAAACTCATCAACACATAGCTCATCATAATAGCAAGTATCAAACATCAATTTCTCATACAACTCAATCATATAATGTGTTCTATTTCATATTTCAACCATAGCAAACAACATTTAGCATGATTAATCCAATTTCACCATTTTTATTCAAGTTCTAACCTAAGTTTCTATACTTAGGGTTCTAACTAGAACTCACCAACAACAAGATGAAGAAGATGGAGAAGATGTTGGGTTGATCTGATGAAGAAGAGATGATGATCCAAGCTTTTCACTTCTTCTTCTAGGTTTCTTTCTCTTTCACTCTTCTTGCTCTTCCTCCTCTTTACTTCTTATCTCTTCTCTTTCTATTTTAGGTTACTAATGAAGAGGAAAGGAAAATGAAAAAGATATAGAGGAATATCTTTAAGTTAGTAACACTAACTAAATGTCCAAACATCTCTATAGCACCAATTGCTAACACCTCGGAGTCAGATAATATTAATTTGATCTGATTTGAGCTCTTCGGTTGCTCAAATTATCTTTGCAGATAATTTCTCAGAGTACACCGGAACCCAGTTGATCAAAACTAATATTATCCAGAGAAAAATAAATTACGGGGTATTACAAAACATCCTTGAACAAAACAGTTTTTCCATTCTTCACTATGAATTTGACATTTCTCATTCCTTCAGCATTCAGATACTTATCATCAACACATCTGATCTTTGTCCTCTTTCTAGAGTCAAAGTCAATAATCCATAGTTTGTTTCTACTTAGGTGATTTATGTAACCAATGTTCATGTACCACTAATCTACCAAATATCCACCCTCAGATTCATAAGCCATCAATAGCACATGTTCATCGTCAGGCTCTCCTCTGGCTATGTTTGCTATTCTGATTTCCTTTCCTTGTTTGACTAACAGTCAGCAATAAAGTGGCTAAACTTCTTACAACAGTAACATTAAACTTTCTTCTTGTCAAACCTCTCATTTCCCTTCTGATGTTTCTTCTCATCAGAGTTAGAGGCTTCTGACTTCTGATAACCACCACCGTGTCTCTTCTTGGCCTCTAACAAAGACTGCTTCTAATTCTTCTTACCAGAAGATGCTTTTAGAGCATGCTCTACTTCTCTTTCAAAGTTTCTCTCAATCAGACGCAACTCTTGTGCCTATAGACTACTTTCCAGCTCTTCAATTCTCATGATGTTGAGGTCCTTTGAGTGTTCAATTGCTTCAACAATGTCATCAAACTGATGAGTAAGTGATCCTAGTACCTTTTTAATAATTACTTGTTTAGAGATAGTTTCTCCACAAGATTTCATCTCATTTGTGATCAGAATCACTTTGGAGATATAATTATGTACCTTCTCATTGTTCTTCATGTTGAGATTCTCATACTGCTTACGTAGAAACTAAAGTTTCGCCTTCTTCACTGATGCACCACCACCTAGCACCGTACCAGTGTGTCCCACGCAGCCTCCGCCGATGTTGAATCAACGATCTTCTCAAACACATTCGTATCCACACACTGATAGATATAGAACAACATTTTCTGATCCGTCTTCCTTGTTTCTCTATGCACATTTCTCTATGCTTCAGTTGCATCTATTGTAACTGCCATGTAACCGTCATTGACGAGATCAAGAATATCTTGAGCGCCAAACAACACACATATCTGAATCATCAATCTTTTCCAATTATTTCCATCAAAGACTGAAAACTTTGTGTTCAAGCTACCTTTTCTGCCATTCATCATTGTTCTTGTGCATATCCATTAAAAAACTCACAAACACTCCTGTTTCCTAATCCCTCGGAATCAAGAAATGTGACTGTTTCGATTCAGATCTTCAAATCATTGTGAATTGAATAAGCAAAATCAATCACACACGCCTCATGCACTTGTGTTTCCTGTTCCTGAATCTGAACCAGAGCTTTGGATATCACTGTTGGGGTCAATTTGGGGGTCAACACGAGAGAGCATTTTTACTTTAGGGTCTTCCTTCTATGAGCAGCACACCTTTGTGAGATACACACCACATACTCACCCAAAACCGTAAGGTGATAGGTGTGTGAGTTCTCCCACATATAAATGCTCAAGTCTTCACATTTTTAACTAATGTGGGACTTCCCCACACTACTAACACTTGTAATTCTTTTTCAACACTTCCTCTCAAGTGTGAGTCTATCCACGAACTTCTCTCTCATGTGGAAACTCTTTTTTTCATTACATACACTTGTACTGTTGTTGACACTCTTCAACAGGACTCTCTACCCCGTCTATGTGAGGATACTTTCGATACAAGTGAATCGGTCCCTTCACTTAAATTAGGCTCTGATATCAATTGTTAGAGCATAAGGTTGAAAATGAAGAAGACGAAGAAAAAGAGAAAAATGTAACTAACTTTCCAATAAAATTGAAAAATTGGTTATGAATCAAAATCTGTTATAACAAAAATGTGGTTCAAAATTTATACTATCATAACCACTCTAAATAAAATGCAAATTAATCTAAAATACCACTATAAAGTGAATTTGAATTACACTTTAACATTACCAAAATTAGCAGTTTAAAGATATTTTTATTTCAAGAGTAAGTTTAAAGATTTATTTAAAATTTTAACTTTCTATTTTCATTTAATATAACAAGTTTAATTGAACATTTATATAAAAAAAATATTTTCAAAAATAATTAGATCAAATCATAAATTAAAACATTCTTAACATAAAGAATTACATATTTAACACAATGTTTTCTTTTTTTAATCTAATGGCTTGAATTGCACCAGAGAAACTACCGGGGAGTAAATCAGCAGGGGATCTATATCCATGCCCCGACTGGAAACGTATATCTGCACATTGAACACACAAAGTATGTTCTTCTAGTTAAATTACTTTAGTCATTCCGAGTTTGGTTATGCTAATTTTTCCATTATGTTATCTATTTATTTGGTCCTTTCAGTTTAGTACTTGACTGGAGAGGCCCCTGGCAAGTAATCTCTTTTTTCTAGTCCCCTGCCCTTGAAATAATCGACCATTGTATTAGAGCAGATAGGAAGAGCAGTTCTTACCCAAGTTAATTTTCGCTTTAAGCCTAAACACTTCCGGCCATGTTTACTTAACATTTACTCAACATATTGAAATTTATCTAAAATATAATAATTAAAAATCTTGATCCTGAAATTTTATTTTAAAAATTAAAGTCAAACTGCATAGTTCTTGAAGATATTTAATATTTCCGCTAATGCATTTATAACTGATTTGTTGAACCTTTGATGTGTAGTGTGTACTACTTTACTTAGAAAGTAGGTCGAATACAACTGACAAAAAAAATGATTAACAAATGTAAGACTTGGAAATTGGAATGACTTCTAGCAACGCTCTACAATAATATGCTTAACCACATTGAAACAAATTTAATACATAGATTTATTCTATCAATGCATGTGAATCATTTCTTCATATTTGCATTCTCTTATTGCAATTTCAATTACTTGACCAGAGTTAGACTGCAACACATCACAACACTGCCTTCTCAGACTCTGCACCTGCATACAAATGTATGATTTTATAAATTAGCATTATTAAGTACCAAATTAAGAACATTAAGAATTAAGATTCTTATAAAGCATAATACCTGTTTAGTGTCAAGGTCTAACTTATTTGCGACGACTTTAACCACCTCCAAATTCTTCAATGATATCGTTTCGTTTGAACAATCTCGAGAAGATTTCATATAGTTGCTAATGATACTGTCTTTATCAGAAGATACATTGTTTAGATAGAAAATTGCTGGTCTTTGACAAGGATCCGGATGAATTTTTGTTGTACTAAATGTATATACTCCGGCATAAGGCAATTTTTTCCTCCATGGTCTGAATGTTTCTCGAACTCTCAGAATATCTGGTAAAAGCTCATTGTTTTGGAATATTTGAACAGCATAGCCCCATGATACTGAAATCGTTCGCGATAATTGTTTATCGTAACAAACTGTCTGTTGTAGGATCCTCAGTGAATCAACATTGGCAGCTTCAAATAAATGTTTCAGTGATTCTGAAGCTGTCATTTGAGGAAAGATTGGTTCAACCAGATCTGGATGATGTAAGGATAACACCAGACTTAATGGATGTGCCGCCAATAATCCAAAGATATTTCCGCTCAAATCAACCTATAATCACATTAGTAGAAGTGATTATTATCATAGGAATCACTAAACAATATTCAATAAATAAAAAAGTGATTATTAGTACCTGATGAAAACCAGGTTCATATGTTAATCCAACACCAAGTTCTGCTATGCAAGAGAACACCCTAGCATCACTTCCATAAAGATGAGAATATCTCTCAATACAAGAATCAAAAACTCTAGATAAAACATTTGCTAAAGAAGCACTTATAGCAAAACCACCTCCACCAAAAGCCATTCCAAAACCAAAAACATACGACCCTTCATAATTCTCAGAGTAAGCACCAACATAGTACCAAAGCCTATGATCATATTTAGAAAGTGTCTTAGCAAGATTCTCCGGAAAGAAAATTGTGTCATCGTCACCAAACACATACCACCTAACATTCGAATCATTATTCAATCCAACAATCTCTTTCACAACACGCGCCACGCGAATGGCTGATCTTAAACCACGTTTATAAGTGTAACGAAACTTTGAAGTGTCTTCAGAGACACAAAGAGGAGGAACAAAATCATCACTGTCATTTTGTTCAGGTGGAAGATTATCCACAAAAACACAACCCTTAATTTTTTTGTTCCACCAAAGTTTGACATATTGTTTCCTTTTAGGCCATGAATTTCCAGTTGAAGCGATTCCAAATACAAGATGATTAACATCGGTTGGATCAGATTCGGCAGCTTGAGTTGAAGAACGACATATGTTTGGTATTTCTATCTTTGATAATGTAAAGAATAGCATGGAAATAAACATAACGAGACAAATTACACAGAATGAAGATGAGACTGGAATTAGTTTGGTGAAAGGTTTGGTTTTGAGTAATGATTTCATGGTTAACAAGGGTGATAAATGAGATTGAAGTTTATGAAATGTTAGATATACAACAAGGTTGAATAATATAACCGTGTAAAGTGTGATACCAAAATTTGCGGCGTAAGAAAACTCAGAGAGTGGCGTCTCATTGGCAATAAAGTCAACCGTCTACATTGGGATATGCTTGCATAGGCATTTTTAAGTCTTGCTCTTGGTCATTGCCATCTATTCCAGGTTATTGAAAATTGAGTACTTTGTTTTACAAGTTTCATGAAACTGAATATGTTTATATTTTTATAATTAATTGTTTTAAGATGCTTAAATTTATGCATATATGTGTCACTAAGTAGAATAGTTGATAGCTAAAAGTGTTTATATAGGTTTGACTTCACAAACTTTAAATTTTGGTGACTTTGTAACTTATCTTCCATCTCTTTCTAAAGGAATCAATATCTTTGAACATTAATTTATTTTAATTATTCTTTTATCTCTTGAATTTATAAAAAGTACAGGAATGCATGGTATCCCTATGTAGATAGGGGATACTCAGAGTCCTTATAATTAAGGGTGGTTAGCGCCTCCACACAACGGTGAGAGATCTCATTTGGTGATGTTTACGGTAGTAAGAGAGTGTCAGCTCACATGAGGTGAGAGGCTTTGTGTTTATGCGTTATATATTGGGTATAATAATCTATCTTTTCTTCTGTTAGGGAAAATGTATTTATAGAGGCTTTTGCGCTTAGGTTTCAAAACACCCTAAGGGATGGTAACCGCTCCGCCCAAGACATGAGAAAACTGTTGACTGACTACTTTCCAAGGAGTCGTTGTGTGACTTCGTCCATATGGTTAATGCTTGAATAATTATATTATGCATGTCTTTCCTGAGGGCGAGTCCCCTATGACACACAAAGGTCCTACCGTGGCGATGCGTCGTGGGGTGGAGACCCTCGAGTTGCCCATATTTGGAGTTCTCACAAATGTATTATTACACGGTCCCTCAAGCATGGGGACTTGTAGCTGGCAAATTGTTTTTTGACTCTTCTCAACTTGTGTTAGAACAAGATTTGTTCATGACATATATTTCTTGAGTTTTGATGATAACAAAGTATTTAAAGATCAATGGTTTTATTTGTTGTGAGTTTCTTGTGTGCAGGTTCTAATACTTGTAAATATTTAGATACAGAATCTGATATACAAAGGCACACTTGAGAGAAGCTGAATTGCTAGCTTCTGATGGTACAGAATCTGGAGAACACTTGCTAAGTGATGTATGGCGTAGACTCTGAAGCTGAAGATTTCAGCATCAAAAGAAGCAACATAATTGTCTCTACACTTGGTGAATGTAAATTAGCTTCTGTATCGTTCAGAGTTGGTGATAAATCTGAAGCTATCCATACTGCATAAAGCAATTTGCATTGTCAAATCAGTTTGTCAGCTGGAGTCTGAGTTCACAAGGCTCAAGAAAGGTTAACATGTTTTACAGATATCCTTTCCAACGACTCTATAGTACAATATCTTCTTAAAGACTCAACGGTTAAACATGTTACACAATGGATCGAGATCTTTTGGTGTATCTATCTTCAATGGCTCATGTACTATAGAGTAAAGCAAAGACACTGATCAAGTTATCTCATCCAACAGCTAGTCTACTGCAATTGCTATATAAGTGGATGAAGGTTCAAACTGAATCTTCAACAAGGATTAACCAGAAGAAGGAGTAACAAGGTCAACAATTATCAACCTTATTATTTATGCAAATTTTCTGTTGTAGGATGTAATTGTAAAAGCCTTAAGATTTCTTACACATTGAATATCTTAGAAATCTTAAGAGCTTTAGGTCTTTGTTATTGTTATGATGATTTCTCATACCTCTGATATTAGTATCATGTACACCTTATTCTCTATTCTACTGAACTTGTTTAGCAATTTAGATTAAGTCTCTCGCCAAGATGCTTGAGATATATAAATCTCTTTCTATGTGCTTGAGCATTGAAAGTCTTAATCAAATGTACTAATTGAGCAAAAGTCTTGTATCATTAGGATACAAGCAAAGAAGTCTCTCGCCAAGATGCTTGAGCCATGTAAGTCTCATGCTATGTGCTTGAGCAATGAAAGTCTTAATCAAATGGATTGATTGAGCAGAAGTCTTGTGTCATGGGGACACAAGCAAAGAAGTCTTGGGCCAGTGTGGCTTGAGCAGGTTGGCTCGGTTCATGAAATTGGGAGCAGTAAGTTTTAAACTTGGGGGGTTCAAGCAAGGAGGCTCGTTTCATGGGACTTGGAGCAGAAGTCTTGAGTCTGGAGGACTTAAGCTCGAAGTCTCGGACCTAGGGTCTGAGTAGTGTAAAAGACTTATGCAGAATTCATAAGCGATTGTAATCATGATTTGGTTATAGTGAAAATCTCTTGTGAAGCAAGGGGACTGAACTACTCTCAGTTGGAGAGGAACCAATATAAATCTTTGTGTCTTATGTTATTATTTATTTTCTTCTATTAACACTGTTGCTAAGTATAATTAGAATCTTAACACCAGTTCAGATTCTGAACTCTGATCAGACATAGATTTAACATAACGAAAAACACAATTCAACCCCCCTTCTTGTGTACTTTTATCACCTTCAATTGGTAGTAGAGCATGGTCTGTGTTTAACACTTAACAGTGGCGCATATAATGATCCAATAAGAAAAGTATATCTGTTAAAGACTTTCCTTCAAGAAGGATATCATACTGCTTTTCCTACCATATTCAAAGGGTGATTCCATTGAATTTAAATGATGGGAAAGTAAAATATATTTTTAACTCATTGGTCTTCATAAAAGGTTGTAATGAAGGTCTATAGAATATCCTTGAGAAACGTATTACTATAAAAGTTGATGGTGTAGAGATGATGAATGTTTGAAAATCTCTATCACCGGCTCAGAAGAAGCTTATTGAATATCTTCAGAGGTAGTTGCATTTCTGGTATGTGTTCTATCTAACTTCTGAGATGTCAACATCATTGATATATCTGATGCTCGGACTATCCATGAATCCTTGTGCTCAGATTTGTGGGAATCAGTTTTGAAGCTTGTCCAGTTACACTTCATCTAATCTCTCCAAGTAAATTATGAGAAGATTGTTCTGGATTCAAACCTAAAGTCATAGTTATTCAAGAATTTATACAACTTGAATTTACTGTGCTCTGACAGTTTGTCATACAATCTTCAAGGAAAAGAAAAGGAATTAGATGTTGAAAAGTTATCTATCAGATTATCTTTTGTAAAGTCTGTTAAAGGATACTTCATATCAGATACCTCCTAACTAAATAGGACGATAGTGGCTTCACCTGACTAGCTTTATGGGAGTTTCTCCAAATAGTGTTTAGCAAGAACATTACCTTTTAGAAAAATTTCCATTAAAATCTCAACATATGTCGTTGAAACAGAAGGTCATAAGGCCTTATGGTATGATTCTTGGAAACTCTTCTACTTAGGAGTCTTCATCATCTTCACCATAATTCTCATATCAAACCCAAAAGTTAGTTTGATAAGTTCATCAGTTTGCCTGCTTGGTACCACTTGTCTTTTGCAAAGATTTGTGATGAGGCATGGAAAGTATATCATATATGCTTTCTTTTATTTATGTGCAACTGAGTATTTCATGACATATTACTTGCATGATATTTATGTGTTGGAGATTTTTCATGCAATGGAAAAGGACTAACATTTATTTGTTTATTGTCTCATTATGAAAGCTTATTGAGTTTCATTTTAGTGTTTTTAATAGGTTTTTAAAATTAAGTCATAATTAAGTTTTCTATATTTCTTTACTTAATTTTGGAATGAAATGCATTTTAATGTTTGCTTGATGTGCAAGTCATAACTTGAGCTACGAGTATCAGATTGTCTTGTACCAATATGAGTTGTAAAGCTAAGGGAAAAAACTACAAGTATCAAGTTGATTATAGAGACTAGTTCAAAACGATGATGAATCAAATATTAAGTTTTTCATACTAGACTTGAAGCAAATCTAATAAAATTCCAATTTGGACACTGAACCTAATAGACGATTTCTCAACCTTTTAACGAATACAATAATATTAAGTTTTAACAATTCATACAGATACCAAACCAAAAACTTTCTCTAGACTTTAGCATATCCAATTGATTAAAAGCTTGGACCTAGTAATGACTAGAATTTTCACATATCAAGTCACACACGAAAACATATTTTAGGTAGCTAATAAAAAACAAGCATTACGAATGAAGAATTCATGAATATTAAAGCTTAAGAAGAATTACATAAAACCACTACAACAAAAGTAAGTTATAACATCGCACCTTAGACAACGCTTTAATACAAAAGCGCTGTTATAAGTTAAAAACAAGGAATCTATTCATTTAAAAAAATAAAAGCGCAAAAAATATAAGACCTTAGACAGCGCTTTGGTCAAAAGCGCTTTATAAGGTCTTATAAATTTTTTTAAAAAAAATTAATGGAAAATATTAGACAGCGCTTTAGTTAAAAGCGCTTTCTAAGATCTTATAAATTTAAAAAAATATAAGACCTTAGACAGCGCTTTCGTAAAAAGCGTTTTCTAAAGTTTTATTAATTTAAAAAAAAAATTAAAGGAAAATATTAGACAGCGCTTTCATTATAAGCGCTGTCTAAGGTCTTAAAAAAAAAAAAAATCGAAAGCGCTGTCTAAGATCCACCTTAGAAAGCGCTTTTATGACAAGCGCTGTCTAAGGTCTAATTAAATTAAAATATATGAATAGTCAGTATTCATTTTCATATTTCCGCTCTTTCTTCTCCCCTGCTAGCGAACAGAGCTCAAAACCCTTGCGAACGAAAAACCTTCACCGTCAACCGTCCTCCACCGTGTCGTCGTTCGTTGTTGCCGTCGTTGCATTGCCGTCCGTCCGTTTCTGCTCACTGCCGTCGTTTTCATTTCTGCTCATTGCTGTCGTCGTTCGTTTCTCTTTCTGCTCTTTGATACATTTCGTTCTTGCATTGTCGTTGTTACCGTCGTTAAAGGTACGTCATTGTTGTGAAGAATAGGGTTTTGTTGCTTTACATTGTTGTTGTAGGGTTTTGTTGCTTTACAATGTTGTAGTGAATGATTATGTTTGATGAGTTTTGTTAATGAAGTTATGTTGGACTGTTTTATTAATGAAGTTTTGTAGTGAATGAGTATGTTTGAAGTTTTGTTAATGAAGTTTTGTAGTGAATGAGTATGTTTGATGAAATCTTCTAAAAAACTCTAAAAAACTCTTAAAATTGATGGAGTTTTGTTAAAATTGATGGAAATAGTTTAGTTTAGTTTTATTTTTTCCACCTCTTAAATCTTCTAAAAAACTCTTAAAATTGATGGAAATGTCCTCTGAATTTTAGAATTCAAAGCTTGTTTTTGAAGCCTCAAAATTCTAGAATTTGAGATGGTTGAGTTAATAAACAAATATAATGAACATAAACATTTCACTAAAACATAAGAAATTCAACCAGTTACATATCAAACACTATAAAACTTGTTCATTTCTTGATTAATATGGTTGAATTAATGTTATTTTGTTGACCTTAATAAGTAGGAAAACCATGGATAAAAAATGGATGGATGCCGATCGATTGTCCAAAGAGTACGAGAATGGGGTATTGGATTTCGTTAAGTTTGCTGTTCAACACGCTGACGCTGAAGAGCTCAATCGAATAAAATGTCCTTGCTTGGGTTGTTGTTATGTGGGTAGGGTTGACGCAGATGGATTGAAATCGCATTTACTGATGAATGGAATTGATCGAAGTTATAAGTGTTGGATACATCATGGGGAGAAAATTAACGAGAATGTTGAACCGACAGGGAAAAGTAATACGACCTATGCTTCAGATGACAAAGACACGGAAACATACGATTGTGATCGAGTCGAAGAGATTGCAGAAGCAGTTGTAGAAGATCTTCATGATTGTCCAGAAATGTTTGAGAGGTTGGTAAGCGATGCAGAGAAACCGCTCTATCAAGGTTGCACTAAATTCACAAGACTGTCTGCGGTGTTGAAGTTGTACAACTTAAAGGCGGGCAATGGATGGTCGGATAAAAGTTTCACAGAGTTGTTGGCCCTTTTGAGAGAAATGCTACCGGAGGATAATGTTCTTCCCAATCGAACCTATGAGGCCAAAAAAATGTTGTGTTCTATTGGCATGAGCTATGATAAGATACATGCTTGTCCAAACGATTGCGTTTTGTTTCGAAACGAATATGCATCGTTAACTGAGTGCCCTAAATGCGGTTTGTCTCGATATAAGAAAAAATTGTCTCCAGCCAAGGTCTTATGGTATTTTCCTATAATACCGAGATTTAGGCGCTTGTTTCGTAGTGAAACCGATGCAAGACACCTGACTTGGCATGCAGATGAAAGAATTATTGATGGAAAGTTGCGACATCCGGCTGATTCACCACAGTGGTCGAAAATTGATAATGATTATCCTGACTTTGGAGAAGAAGCAAGAAACCTTCGCTTGGCATTATCTACTGATGGAATGAACCCGCATGGTCTTCAAAGTATCTCACATACCACATGGCCTGTGATTCTTATGATTTATAACCTACCTCCGTCGCTATGCATGAAGCGTAAGTACATGATGTTATCTATGTTAATCTCTGGGCCTAAACAACCAGGGAATGACATAGACGTATACTTGACACCTTTGATCGAAGATTTAAAGATATTGTGGGAGAACGGTGTGGAGGTTTATGATGGATATAGGAAAGAAAGTTTCAATTTGAGGGCGATGTTGTTTGGCACAATTAATGATTTTCTAGCTTACGGGAATCTATCAGGGTACAGCATAAAAGGTGAAAAAGCCTGTCCTATTTGTGAAGATAAAACAGTTTCGAAGCGATTGGAGTTTGGTCATAAGAATGTCTTTCTCGGTCATCGTAGATTCTTAAATGCCAAACATAACTACCGTGGGTGGAGACAAGAATTCAATGGAGACATCGAACAAGGTAGAGCTCCACCTATGTTGTCAGGTGACCAAGTTTTTAAAAAGGTGAAAGATATGCGTACTGAGTTTGGCAAACCTTTTGCACATAAGGTTGTCAAAGGTGGGTGGAAAAAGAGGTCGATATTTTTTGAATTGCCATATTGGAAGTCTTTGTATGTGAGACATTTTCTCGATGTTATGCATATTGAGAAAAATGTATTTGAAAGTGTTATTGGTACGTTACTCAATATAAAAGGAAAGACTAAGGATGGACTTAAAGCAAGAAAAAACTTGGAAGCGATGGGGATTAGACCTGAATTAGCACCCGTGAAGAAAGGAAGACGAACATATCTACCACCTGCTGCTTTTACTCTGTCTAGAAAGGAGAAGAAAATATTGTGTAAGTTTCTGAGTGGAGTTAAAGTTCCAGAAGGATACTCTTCAGATGTCAGAAGACTTGTGTCTATGAAAGACCTCACGTTGAAGAGTTTAAAGACACACGACTGCCATGTTATAATGGAACACTTTCTACCAATAGGTATACGTTCTATTTCGCCAGTGAAAGTAAGAAGCGCCATAACTAATTTGTGTTTTTTCTTTAGGTCAATTTGTAGTAAGGTAATCGATCCCGATATCTTACCAACACTACAAAAAGAGATAGTTATTACCTTGTGTGAGCTTGAAATGTATTTTCCTCCCTCTTTTTTTGACATAATGGTACATCTAGTTGTTCATATTGTGAAAGAGACACAGTTGTGTGGACCAGCTTATATGAGATGGATGTACCCTGCTGAACGTTATATGAAAATATTAAAAGGGTACGTGAAAAGCCGAAGTCGACCAGAGGGGTGTATTGTTGAACGATACATTGTTGAAGAAGCGGTTGAGTTTTGTACTGAATATTTGTCCAATGTTCAGTCGATTGGACTCCCCAAAGCTCATATTTTTGAAAAAAAAGGATGGTAAAAAATTAATTGGAAATAAAATTGTGACAGTATCAAGGGATGAACGGGATCAAGTGCATTTGTATGTTCTGCACAATGATAATGAGGTTGAGCCATATGTTGAGATGCACAAGGATGTACTCCGAAGGTTAAATCAGAACAGAAATGAAAATTGGATAGTACGAGAGCACAATCAAAGTTTCATACAATGGTTAAAGGATCATATTTATTCGAAGCGCTCTTCAGATCCTGCTTCAGTAACAGAAAGGTTGAGATGTTTGGCATATGGTCCAAGTTTGCATGTGTATTCTCATAGCGCATACGCAATTAATGGATACACATTTTATACCAAAGACCAAGACGATAAAAGTACTATGCAAAATAGTGGTGTCACCGTCCTAGCTGAAGCAATGCACATATCAAGTATGAAGGACTTAAACCCCAAATATGCAAATCTGTCATATTTTGGAGTTATTGAGCACATTTGGGTGTTTGATTACGAGAAGTTTCAGATTCCAATCTTTGGTTGCAACTAGGTAAATAGTAGTGGCATACGAATGGATAAGTCTGGATTTTTGCAAGTGGATCTTAATAGGGTGGGGTACAAAGATGAGCCTTTTATTCTAGCATCTCAAGCTAGACAAGTGTTCTATGTCACTGACCCGACGACTACGAAATGGTCTATAGTGCTTCTATCTAACAAAGTGGCTGATGATAGCGGTGTAGATCAATGTGATATTGATGTTGAGAATGAGTCATGCATTAGACGGAATGAGTTGAATACAAATGATCAAGATGAGGATCTTATAGCGGATGAGTCATATATCAGAAATGACCATAACGAGGGAATTTGGATCCATTCATCCGTCTGCATTGCTAAGACACAAGTAATTCATATTCCAACCAAGAAAAGAAAGAGATGTTAGTGAAAGAGGTAAAATTTGTTATATACTTGATTTCTTTATTATATTTGTTATATATTATGTCATATTTGTTATATATTAGTGAAAGAGCATTTTATTTTCATTTTTTACATGGTAATGTTATTTAGACTCCAACAAGATTCAAAACAAAGGATAAGCGGATTCCGGAGCATACCGAGTCCGTTGTTTCAAAAAAACAGGTACATCACAATTATATGATATTTATGCATAGAAAATGTTAAATTGGATATCTTATACTTCATCTAACAAATTATATGATATATAGTTGTTAATCTTACACTTGTTTAATCTTACAGTGGACATTGGTTGTTGGTCGCAATTAACCACAGCGGAGAGTCAACCCCATTATTACATGGAATTATGTGAAGGTATATTAATTATCACATGTTTTATTATATTAGTGATGCTACTTGATAAAACTTAGGATTTATCCATATTTTCTTTTAATTGAATTACAATCTTTGTGTTTTCAGGACCTATAATGTAGATTTGAAGCAATGCTTTGGTTGGATGCAAAAGTATTAGTATAAGTAATATGTGCATTTGTAGAAAAAATGTAATGATTTGTAATTATAAATAGGTGTATATATAATTTTGGTTTGTAATTTTAAATATATATATTGGTTTGAATTGCCAATTGTTTTGCATATATAATTTTGGTGTAAATTGCCAATGGTTTGAATTGCCAATTTCTGAAAAAAATTGCTGGTTGAAAAACAGGTAAAATTCTGGTTGAAAAAACCTGGTAAAAATTGTGGTTTAAAAAAATTTATATAAAATTTTTCGTATACCTTAGACAGCGCTTCTGGAGAAAGCGCTGTCTAAGGTAGGGCTTAGACAGCGCTTTTGACAAAAGCGCTGTCTAAGGTAGGGCTTAGAAAGCGCTTTTAACAAAAGCGCTATCTAAGGTATACCTAGAAAAATTCAAAAAGGTTGACCTTAGACAGCGCTTTCACCAAAACCGTTGTCTAAGGTATACCAAAAAAATGTCAAAAAAGGTGAGGCTTAGAAAGCGCTTTTCCAAAAGCGCTGTCTAAGGTGTACCTTATAATGTCAAAAAGCGCTGTCTAAAGGTACCATAGACAGCGCTTTTCATTAAATATACCCCCATTTAGACAGCGCTTTTGGTATTACCCAAAGCGCTGTCTAAACCTATAGCAGCGCAGGTTTATACAGCGCTTAAAAGCGCTGTCTAAGGGCAAAAAAAGCGCTGTCTAAGGTCTTTTTTGTGATAGTGAACGCCATGATTGTTATCAATACATGAGCAGTAGGATAACTATATCTAACCCCAATATAAGAGAAATTAGCTATGCTTACTCATCGTAGCTTTACAATTAAGCCCTAGAAGAAAGATGTTGAAAAGCATTTGTTATTGATTCCTCGGACACCACTTCCGTCCTCAATATTCCTCACTTTTCCTCTCTTATTGTATTTTTGGTACACAATTGACTTCTATCACTCCCTACCAAGAAAACTACTTAATTACACCATGTTATTTCAAATAAACTGACTAAACCATATTTATAGGGTTCTGATTTGTCATTCTCGCTAATCAAGGCTTAGAGCTTGCCTAGCATGCCTACTTTCTTCACCCTTAGGTCATGCCAACTTATCCTGCAAGTAGTCTTTGCTTCCTATCATTGCTTAGCACGCCTCCGAACTCTCTTAACTAGCAAACCATTTATGGGCTATGAAATAACTTAGCACTTAAGTATCTGAACCACCATACATCGCTTAGAGAACCTGATATTGCGCTAAGCAAGTTTTGTTGCTTAGCTTTGAAGTTACTTAGTTATTAAGTATTCTTTTTCCACCTTTGCTTTAGCTATTAAGTATTCTTTTTCCACCTTTGCTCGCGTAGCGAGGCTCTGTTCATGGATAAGCAAGTGTTGATGCTTGACAGGTACTTCTTGTTTATTTTTTGTGCTTTCTTGGTATTTTTTGCCTGTACTTAATGAATACACTATTTAAAAATTGCATACATGCATTTTATCGTGTTTTATTAATGAATTGGAGGGGGGGGGGGGGGGGGGGGGGGGGTGGAAGGGGTTCATTTAATGCTTACAAAATAAGTTAATAAGTGCTTATTTATTTTGTGTATTTTTGGCACTTGTCAATTGACACTTGCTTAATTTACTCTATTTCCAAATAGGAATAAAATTGAAATTAAAGATTAAACTCTAAAATGATAGGTAAGAATTGTCGATTCAATGGGTTGATCATTTTTACTCATACTTAGTTTTAAATGAAATTCCCAACCCGAGCCAAACAAAAAAAAACTTTTAATCTATTGATTTCAACTTTAGGTCAATTTAATTAGGCATCCCTACGATATGACTCGAGTGTCGCTAGCCTGCGTTACATGCTAATAACTCATTTTTTTATCAATATGAGATATAGATAAGTACATTGTTGGAATGATCAGAATTGTTGTATTTCATTGTTTTCTTCGCATATTGCATGACTAAGTCCAGTTACTCTTTTATGCATTCTCTTGATCCTAAAATAGATATAATTTTTCATTCGCGTCGTAAACTTATACAAATAAGTAAATAGCTAAAACTCAACGATATCAAGAGAACTTGTTGCACCCAGTGTAACTTATAATGCATTGCGTATTGAATATTCAGAAGTTGATGTACCTTTTGAACTTAAATTTGGTTTGATACGCTTGTTAACAAAATTTAGTGTTCTTGTAGGTGAGAATCCTCATAAACACTTGAAAGAATTTCATGTAGTGTGCAGTAAAGCTCGAGGCAGTCACAGAGGAGCATATCAAGCTGAAAGCCTTTCCATTCTCATTTCAAAGTGTTGTGAAAGATTGTTGTACTACCTTCAACCAAACTCCATTACAAGTTGGAATTATTTTAAGAAAATTTTCCTAGAAATATTCTTTATTTCCTCGAGATTTTATTCGTACAGTGGTATTAACAAGAAAAGTGAATGAGATTCAAGTTTTTTCTACTTTGAACAAGAATCTAGAAAATATATTTGATGAGCTTACTTCAGTAGTAAAATAATTAACAACATGTAAAGCTTAAATAATAAGGGTCGGTTATTTGAACTTCTCTTGAGCATCCAATAGATTCATGTCCTATCTTGCAAGAGGATCGTCAAAATGCAGATTTTCCTTAAGCATATGTATCAAACATATATAATCCATAACTAAATACTATAACAGTTACAATCCACCAACGAGTATCACCCTATTTGGAGAAATCATTCAAACCCGAGGTATGTAAATTCATCCATACAACAACAATCTTGAAGCATCAAAACAACCCACTAGTTACTAGATTTAAACCTTAATTAGCAGAAGTTGTCTAGAAAACGGCTGTCCAAAACCTCCAATTTCAATAAAGAAGATCGTTGCTTATTAGAGAAATAACTATTATAGTGTTATCTTGAAGAATTTAAACTAATGATTGAAGAGTTGTAGTGTTGTTGGCTTTTTTAGTCAAAAATTTGTGACTCTGAACAGGGACGGAGCCAGAAAATTTAGAATGTGGGAGCATATTTATAAATAATATTAAATTTAAATTTACATTAAATAATTTATATGTAAAAAAGCAATTTCATGTATATTAAATTATCTTTTATCATTATTTCACTTTATTATATATTCTTTTTAAAATTCACAAACAAAATATAACTGGATACAAATGTTATTTTTTATATATTAACAATATGCATATCAATTAAAATATGATATATTATTTTAAATATTAAATATCTATTATTTAAAATAAAAATATAATATTACTATTATAAAAGCTATATTGAAAAAATAAATATTATAATGTAAAAAATAAAAATTTATATTCATAATCTATTGAAATATAAATATAAAATAAGATTGCATTGCATTAAAAATATATTTAATTATTTGTTAGTATATAATATATTATGTATATATCATCTAATAATTATTTTTGTTCAGGAGACTTCACTTGTAATTGATTTTTTTTTTGAAAAATTAAACAAATCATTATAGATGATTTGACAGAAGAGGTGTCATCATAACAAACAACATTGATATGTCACACTCACTATTTCTACATTGCTTCATAGAGAAAGTTACAACAAGAGATAACATCTTGTTCATGACTTTCCATTATGATAAACTTTGATAAGAAAAGTAAACTTTGTTTTCACTTGTAATTGATTAATTAAATATTAAAAGAATTTGGATTTTTCTTAGGGCTAATACAAACATATATATATATATATATATATATATATATATATATATATATATATATATATATATATATATATATATATATATATATATATATATATATATATATATATATATATATATATATATATAAAAGTAAATAATTGAAATATTAGTGGAGGCATGGGCCCACATAAGAATACAAGTGACTCCGTCCCTGCTCTGAACCGACCATTGATTAAGTATTAGAGAGTAGTTACAATTGCTCGAAGTTGCAACAAAAAATGTTTCCCTGGTGCAATTAGGGAGATTCGAGATAATTAAAAGACAATTTTCATCGACGACACCACTATTATGTATTGGAACAAAATAGTTTAGTATGTTGATGAAAACCACCATGAAAATGCTTTTGGTGATGTGGGGATGGTTCTTCGACGACCGGATAAGGTACATGCAAAAAAAGGCTTGCCAACAGACGCTTAAGTTAATGTAAGATTGAGATGAAACTTTACGAATATGAGTTGAATCATATTTGAGTGTGATTCAGGATCACACTTATCTAAAAAAGGTCATTGTATATGCTGGGTCAAAGCGGTGTGTTCAACTAACTCCCACATCTAATAGTGAGAAGAAAAATGAGTGGTTTAATCCAAGTACTATTTCGGATAATAGAAAAAAGATGTGAAAAATTATTATAAATAGAAAGAGTTACTTTGAGTTTTCTTTACCTCATCAACTCTAGCCTTGTGGCAGCTTTAGCCTTGTGGTGGATGTAATGAGATGTAAGTAGTTATGTGTCATGAGATGATGTATAACTTTTGTGTTCAAAAGTTATAATACTTCATCAACTCTAGCCTTGTGGCAACTTTAGCCTTGTGGATGTAATGAGATGTAAGTAGTTATGTGTCCTGAGATGATTTATAACTTTTGTGTTCAAAAATTATAGTTGAGAAGATTTTCATATTTTCCGTACAAAAATATGAATGGAAAGGATTTGTAATTTTTTTCATGCATAAATTGTAATTAAAAAAGTTTGTAACCGTTTTGTCCAAAAAATGAAGTCGTGAGATTTTACAATTTTCTTCTTATAAAAATTACAATTATAGAAGGATTTGTATTTACTCCTTAAAATAAAATTGCAAATAGAATAATAAAATAATTTGGGGACAACTTCTCTACCCACCCCAAAAAATTGGGTAGTGTACCTTCAACCAATCAATCGATGTCATATTATTTTATTATATTTAATTATTTATTTAATAATTTAAATTTTGTAGCTTTCTACTGCAATTTACTCTATGGATAACTCTATCCAATTTTTTGAGGTGGGTAGATATGAATTCACCATATAATTTTATTGAAATATTGTGG
The DNA here is from genome assembly GCA_022829125.1 of Lathyrus tuberosus. Lineage (NCBI taxonomy): Eukaryota > Viridiplantae > Streptophyta > Magnoliopsida > Fabales > Fabaceae > Lathyrus > Lathyrus tuberosus. The sequence goes on from JALAZF010000321.1 coordinate 6,483,894, forward strand.
TTTGTATGAATTGACGGTATTTTTTGAAAATTGCACGTATGAATTGACGAACCACAATAAATTGATCGGTGGATTGTATTTTTATTAATTTCTATTTATTTTATTTATTTTGTGGACGTGATTCCACCGAGACATTTGTTTTTTCTCTCTTTTCCAATAGGACGAAATTTGGTTGAATGAGAGGTGCGTCTTGTACGTAACCACCATATGATGTAGGTCCACCTAGAAGTCGGCATGGAAAATTGGTGAAAAGAGTTGGATGCAAATAGTATCAATTTTCATTATCCAGAATTGATGGGCAGTGAACAGGAGCAAGAATTAAAGATGACTATGCTAGCATGTCCCCATCTAGATGGTTGACTTTGATTCTCACAAACTTTGTTTGATTCATTTTGCTTTCTTATGTAGCAGTTTTTGGTGTAACACTAATAATATAATATACTTGCATATCTATATACTATTAGTTCAAGGTTGTTAACCATGAAACCGGTACTCCAAACCCAACCTTTAACCATTTTCATTTCATTCTGTGCAATTTCGTTCTTTATATTGATTTCTATACTATTTTTTACCCCATCAAAGATACCAATACTAGACGTTGGTAGTTCTTTGCAACAAACTACTGAAACTGATTTTGATCCAACCGATGTTAATCATCTTATATTTGGAATTGCTTCAACTGGAAATTCATGGGCTAATAGGAAAAAATATGTCAAACTTTGGTGGAACAAAGATATTAAGGGTTGTGTTTTTGTGGATAATCTTCCACCTGAACAAAATGACCGGGATGATTCTGTTCCTCCTCTATGTGTCTCGGAAGACACTTCGAAGTTTCATTATACTTTTAGAGGTGGTTTAAGATCAGCAATTCGCGTGGCGCGCGTTGTTAAAGAGATTGTTGGATTGAATAATGATTCGAATGTTAGGTGGTATGTGTTTGGTGATGATGACACAGTTTTCTTTCCGGAGAATCTTGCTAAGACTCTTTCTAAATATGATCATAGGCTTTGGTACTATGTTGGTGCTTACTCTGAGAATTATGAAGGGTCTTATGTTTTTGGTTTTGGAATGGCTTTTGGTGGAGGTGGTTTTGCTATAAGTGCTTCTTTAGCAAATGTTCTATCTAAAGTTTTTGATTTTTGTATTGAAAGATATTCTCATCTTTATGGAAGTGATGCTAGGGTGTTCTCTTGCATAACAGAACTTGGTGTTGGGTTAACATATGAACCTGGTTTTCATCAGGTACTAATAATCACTTTTTTATTTATTGAATATTGTTTAGTGATTCCTGTAATAGTAATAATCACTTTTTTATTTATTGAATACTTGTTTAGTGGTTCCTGTAATAGTAATAATCACTTCTATTAATTAGACATGGCAACGGGGCGGGTCGGGGGCGGGTTTGAGCAGCCCCGCACCCGCACCCGCCACCCAGAGACAGACCCGCCCCCGCACCCGCACCCAGTCGGGGGTAAAAAACTACCACCCAGACCCGTCCCCAATGGGGAACGGGTTCCCCGCCCCCGCCCCCCGCCCCCACCCGCAAAACTATTTTTTTTTTAATAAATATTTTACATAATAATAAAAATTAATAATTTAATTAAATAATTAATTATTTTAATAATAAACATGTTTTTAAAGAGTAAAATAATTAATAAACATGTTTTTCTAGTAAAACTATTTTTAAAAATTAAAATAATTTTAATAAATATATAATAAAATAATTAAAATAAGATATAAAAGTAAATTAAGCTAGACCGGGGCGGGGGCGGGGGCGGGTGCGGGGCGGGTAGTAGCATCCCCCGCCCCCGCACCCGCACCCGCAATAAAAAATCGGGTTTTACCCGCACCCGCACCCGCACCCAGTTAAATCGGGTTTTCCCCGCTAATTTCGGGGCGGGTCCGGGCGGGCCCCGGCGGGTCTGGGTTTTTTTGCCATGCCTACTATTAATGTGATTATATGAAATTATTGGATTATAGGTTGATTTAAGCGGAAACATCTTTGGATTATTGGCCGCACATCCATTGAGTCTCGTGTTATCCTTACATCATCCAGATCTGGTTGAACCAATCTTTCCTCAGATGACAGCTTCAGAATCACTGCAACATTTATTTGAAGCTGCAAATGTTGATTCACTGAGGATCCTTCAACAAACAGTTTGTTACGATAAACAATTTTCGCAGACGATTTCAGTATCATGGGGCTATGCTGTTCAAGTATTCCAAAACAATCAACTTTTACCGGATATTCTGAGAGTTCGAGAAACATTCAGACCATGGAGGGAAAACTTGCCTTTTGCCGGAGTATATACATTTAGTACAACAAAAATTCAGAAAGACCCTTGCGAAAGACCTGCGATTTTCTATATAGGCAATGTATCTTTGGGTAAAGATGGTATTATTAGCAACTATACGAAATCTTTTCGAAATTGTTCCAAAGATAACACATCATTGAAGAATCTTGAGGTGATTAAAGTCGTCACGAAAAAGTTAGACCTTAGCACCAAACAGGTAATGTGTTTTAAATATATCTTGATTCCATGCACATTTTCTTATATTGGATGATCGAGATCAATAGTTATATGAAGCAGTTACTGCTGAGAATTTGTTATCAGATATGGCTTTAGATTTTAGGATAATGTTTTTATTTTAATTTGGTAATAATGCAAACTTATATGCTATACATTTGTATGCAGGTGCAGTCACTAAGAAGACAGTGTTGTGATGTGTTGCACTCTAACTCTAGTCAACTTATGGAAATTGCACTTCGAGAGTGCAGATATGAAGAATTGATTTATATGCATTGATAGCATAAATGTATGTATTAAATTTGTTTCAATATGATTCAGCAGATTATTTAGAGTGTTGCTAGAAGTCATTCCAACTTTTAGATGTGGTAGAAGTCACTAGAAGTACTTATCAGAGTTATAATAATGTTTTTTTTTTCTTCTTTTCTTTTCAACTAAACTTTGATGACTTTCTAAGTATATACACTACACCTAAAAGGTTCAACAAATAAGTTATAAACTAAATTGCGTCATGCGCGGGGTCTTGATCAGGGTCGGATTTGGGTCTGCTGACCCACCGCACAGGACCTTAAAATTCCAAGGGTCTCAAATTGCATAAAAAAATACAAGTCCAGCCCAATTAATCTTTGGAATACTGTTCATTCAAATTAGTTTATATATAAATTAGTTATTGGAAACACCAACACTTGTAAACCGTAACACTCTGGCACAGGAAAACAGATGTGCGGCCGCCAAAGGACCGTACATCACACAATTCATATAGCATCATCACTATTCATACTACAATAGCATCACTAAGTCCAACGACCACTTTTTTTATACGTAATGGTATTCCTATTTTTTTAAACTATTAATTTATTATAGGTATTATTATTTATACTGCATCATCATTATTTATATTAGATTTGAACAATCGGTCAAGTTTGATCGGTTTCATATTCAAAATTTAAATATGTTGCAAACCATAGTTTTATTTTTATGGTTCAATTTTAATCGATAAAATTTTGGTTTTTATAGAATTCGGTTAAGTCGATTAAGTCAGGACAATTTATAGCATGTTTGGATTAGTTTTTGGAAGACCCAGAATCAATTCTAGAGGTGTAGAATTGATTCTGGGTGATTTTGAGGTGTTTCTACTTTCAGAATTGATTCTACGTGAAGCTAGAATTTGTAGTTTCTACCTCCAGAATTGATTCTGGGTGATTTTTACACTGAAATTTATTGTTTAACTTACTTTTCTTTAAATGTATCCAAACATAAATCAATTCTGCTAAACTCAATTCTATTAAAATCAATTCTACCAAACTCAATTCTGCTAGAATCAATTCTGTTCACCGCCAATCCAAACACACCCTTAATCGGTTTAATATTTATTAGAATAAAATAACTATTTTATTTATTTTGTTTAAATATCAATTTTTTAAAATAATTAAGAACTAATTTTGTTATTATTAAAAGAAAAATTATTATTACGTAATAATATTTTTAATATTATTTGATATTAATTTTGATCATTATCATACTTTAAAACATAAACTAAATAATACTCAAAATTTCATATTGCATGTATTTTGAAAGTACACGCTGCCTACATTAAATTATAAAAATGATAATATTACAACATTGTGAATGTCATTTTTACAATGAGCCAGCCATATAGTAATAAAAATAAATAAAATATATAAAAATAAATAAAATATATATTAATTAAATTCAGTCGGTTTTGGATTTCGACGGATCTAAAATAAGCATCTGAGTCCGACCGAAGTAATCTTATACTATTTAAATTAAACAACCGAATCAACCCGGTCCGACTTAATCCATTTGCACAAAATAGACAACGAATTGTTCAATTTCAATCGGATGGTTCAAATTTGTCCACCCCTAATTCATACTACAAAATTTTTATCGGCATGATCAAGAAGAAAATTATAGGTATTCTTATTCCTATTTTTTTTTTATAAGTTTATTATTTATACTATTTTATTATTAGTATTTCTTTACTATTAATTTCCTTCTTTACATGTTGTATCGTTTCTACATTATATATTTATAATAAATTATATAAAATTGTAGTATCAAGTTTTTAATGTATATAAAAAATTTATAACTTTTTTTTATTATTTACTTTTTAAAATTATAATTTTCTATTACTATTGTTTTATAACATATTAATTAAAATTGTAATAAATAAGTGGTTACTTTTAATTTTAAAATGTAAAATAAGTGAAAAAAAATTTAATAATTGTTTTATATTTTTATCTAACATTTTTAAAAATGTTTAATCTTTATTATTTTATGTATGAGAGATATTCTACATTTGAAATCACTCAAACTTTAAAACTAATCATCATAATCAATATTAAAATCTAAAATGAACTTCTCCATTTTTCAAAGTGCATTTTTTTATTTTTGCTTTTTATTCCTCACAGCAAATAGACAATGTCTAATAGGTACGGCTTAACATCAAATATCCAAATCATTAAGTTATATCATAAAATTTTATCAAGATAGTATGAATTACTTTATTGAGTTAAAGATCATTTATATTTTAATCTTTAAGTTTTAATCTTTAAGATGAATTTGTCTTCAACTGAGTTTTGTGAAAATAATAGCATCTTAATTTTATAGTAATTCTTTCATTAATTTTATATGTAATTTATTTTAAATTATTTAGTAATTCTATAAAGTTTATAAAACTAATATAAAATTATTTAATAATTCTATACATATTATAAAACTAATATATAATTCTTTTATACATTTTTATAATTATTGGGTGTTGAACCGATGATCTCTAATAGAGAATAAGTCTTTTTGAAAAGTGAAAATAGATTTCTAGAAATGCTACGTAGGAATATATTTGATGTGGCAAAATTTAGATGACATAGAAGATAAGGTGTTTCACCATATTTTTTTTTTCTTACCACCAATATCCGATCTACTGGACCGTCTAATCTATTTTGAGGGTCAGTTCTAACATCAAGTGATTTTAACTCCCTCCCAATCGCAGTTGTGGGAGATCAAACCGTGATTCTCCCTACCAAATCCAACGCCAATCACCACTGAAACAACTAACAGTGTGTTTCAACATTTCTTTAGAAATGCAACACTTTTAGGTAAACGCATTGCGCCCTTCCTTGAGCTTTTAAGATTTTTTTATTTATAAATTTTTTGTAATAACTCTTAAATTATAGTGTATTAAAAAGTTTTTCACTATTGCAATGTAGATAAATTTGATTGAATTAAGTAAGAAATAGTGTATGTACTTTATTTTATTCCTTTTTCTTATGTGGATTTGTTTACACTATTTGATAAATTGATTAATTTTTCTTGAAGTAATTTATTTTGGTTTTCATTTTTTTCTTGCCCCACAAATCAAAAGAGTCTTGGTGAGGTCAAATATTACCGAATTTCAAAACAAATGGCTTCCACCGCGAGGAAAATGAGTTAAGTTTACAAGTGAGCACCATAAATTCTAAATGAAACATAGAGAAGTTATCCAGAGACAACAATTTTTAATTGTGACAAAAGAATATGCAAGAAATAATAACTCAAAAAAGTGTGTAGACACATTAATGGATGAGGAATTGATGTTTGCACTCCTAACACGAGCAAAGAATACCGAGATGGTGGATTTGACTAAAAGAAAATTATCTCGTGCCTCAGAAATAAAGCCCCAAGGGAAATCGAAAGAGAGACTACGACTAAGATATGGGTCAAGATTAGATCGTTGAGAAAACCAGAGTTGACTTTAACTTCAAAACTACTTCAAATGATCACTTTGGTTCAGATATTGATGATGTCAAATATTCAGAGTCTCTTTTATTAGAGTCCAGAGTCTCTATATCCAGAGTCTTTCTAAGATCGTAGTTCACAGTTTGATTTGATTAGCTTTGTTCTAAATATTGGCTTGATTAGAGTCATCTTTACTCAGATTCTTACTTGATCAGATTTAGCTTTACTTTGCTTCAAGCTGTTAGAATTAACCCACAACCTATGGGAATTCCTCTTCAATCTTGATCTCAAGATTGTTAACAAACCCACAAACAAGTAATGACAATGAACGAGATTGAGACAGAACAGTAAGAAAGAAACGAAAGAAAATGAGTATTTGGAGGAGAATTGTTGCCCACGAACTAAGAGATTTCTGTTATTTCACTTGCTAACTGCAACTGTGAATTACAAAGTACTGTGATTCTTCACTACTTGTTACAATTATTACATGGGATTCTCCCTATTTATAGATTTAGGTTTACTTGTTCTCTAAGCAAAAGCCCAAAACTATAAAAGCCCAAAATATCTATTTTGGAACTAAATCAAATCTAATCTAAATCATATCTAAATCAAATCTAAAACAAATCTGTGTGAAACAACTGTTTCGTCACACTTCTTTGACATTTCTTCGACACTTCGACACTAGGAATTACAATTTAACACACCACCTAATTCATGGTGTCTAAGCTGTCTACATTTATCATGGCTCTTAGTCTTATGAAGGCTTCGACCTGTACTTTCTTCGTCATGATATCTGCAATCTAATTCTCAGTTCTACAGTGTTCTAAGTTCATCTTCCCTTCTGCTACCTGCTCTCGAAGATAATGGAACCTCATTTCGATGTGCTTGCTTCGACCGTGAGCTATTGGATTCTTCGCCAAGTTGATAGCTGACATGATGTCGATCTTCATGGTAATTGCTTAATGACTCTTCCCTGTAATCTCTTCGACCAAGTTTACCATCCAGGTTGCTTGACATGCACAAAGTGAAGCAGCTATATATTCTGCTTTGCATGATGACAATGCCACTACTGGCTCCTTTCTCGAACTCCAAGCAACTGGTGCACCACCTAACATAAACACATATCTAGCTGTGGATTTTCTATCCTCAACGTCACTACACCAGCTGGAGTCGGTGTATCCCACTAACTTGCATTCTTTCTCTTCATCAGCTGCAGGAAACAAAATGCCGTAGTCGAGTCCCTTTCAGATACCTCAGTATCCTCTTCGTCGCCGTTAGGTGTGATACCTTTGGCTTCTGCATGAATCTACTTACCATACCCACACTGTATGCTAAGTCGGGCCTTGTATGACAAAGGTATCTAAGTGACCCAATAAGTCTTCTGTATTGGGTTAGGTCGACATCATCTTCATCTGAATCCTTCGACAGTTGCAGTCTGATCTCAGCTGGAGTCGAAGTTGGGTTGCAATCTTGCATCTCAAATCTCTTGAGTATTTCGGCTGCATATCTTCTTTGGTGCATCATCAAACCTCTACTAGTCTTGTAGAATTCGATGCCAAGGAAATATGAGATATTTCCCAAGTCTGACATTTCAAACTCCTCACTTAGGTCATGTTTGAAATCTTCAATCTCCTTCTTGCAACTCCCTGTTATCAACAAATCATCGACATAGAGGCATAGTATAAGCAATTCATTACTGCTTTTCCTTACATACACTCCATGCTCAGTCGTACACTTCACAAATTCCTTCTCCCTTAAGAAGCTGTCGATTTTCTTATTCCAAGCTCTTGGAGCTTGCTTAAGTCCATACAGGGCTTTATGCAGCCTGTACACCTTTCCTTCTTCGCCTCGTTTCACATACCCAGCTGGTTGTGCGACACAAACTTCTTCATCTAAGGGGCCATTAAGGAATGCACACTTCACGTCCATCTAACATGTGTGCCAATTGTTCATATTTGCTAGACCAACAACCAACCTGATTGTTTCAATCCTAGCAACAGGTGCGAACACTTCATCGAAGTCGATTCCTTCCTTCTGAAGAAATCATTTCGCCACAAGTCTTGCCTTGTGTCGAGTTACTTCTCCTCTAGAATTCACCTTCACCTTGTAAACCCACTTTACGTCGATTGCCTTCTTGTCTTAAGGCAATTCGACAAGTGAGCAGGTGTTGTTGACTTCGATGGACTCTAACTCTTCATTCATTGCTTTCACCCACTTCGAATCTTTCAATGCCTCAGCTGCATTGACTGGTTCGACATTTGCGTAGAAAGCATAATGTACCAGCTCACCCTCTTTATTAACCACATCATCAGATGTAATTTCACATTCTTGAAACCTTGCGGGCATGTGTCTTGTTCGTCGAGGTCTGCTTGGGCCGGCTTCATCTATGATTGGTTCCTGTCGAACTTCTCTTTCGACTTCAGTGCCTGGTTCTTCACAAGAGATTCTCACTGAATCCTTCTTGGCATTCTCAGTTCAATCTCATTCTTTAAGCTCATCTATGATCACGTCCCTGCTGATCACTACCTGCTTATTCACTAGGTCGAATAGCTTGTAACCTCCAGTCGAATAATATCTTATCAAGATCATCTGATTTGACTTGTCTTCAAGCTTCCTTCTCAACTGATCTGGCACATGTCATATAGATCCAAACACTTTCAAGTGACTCAGGCTAGGCTTGACACCAGACCAACATTCTTCTGGTGTGATTCCTTCAAGCTTCTTCGTCGGACATCTATTCAAAATATATGTTGCTGTCAAAACCGCTTCTCCCCATAATTCTTTGGGTAGATGTTTTCCATTCACCATACTTCTCACCCTGATCATGATGGTTCTGTTTTTTCGTTCTACAACTCCATTTTGTTGTGGAGTATAGGGTGGCACCACCTCATGCACAATCCTTTCTTTTTCACATAATGCATCGAACTCTTTCGACACATACTCTCCACCACCATCAGTCCTCAGAAATTTCAGCTTTCAACCACTCTGTCTTTCAACCATAGATTTGAATCTAGCAAATACCTCAATCACATCACTTTTCTTCTTGATGAGGTAAGTCCACAACTTTCGACTGTAATCATCTATGAACGTGACAAAGTACCTGTTTCCACCAATCGAATCCACCTGGATTGGACCACATACATCAGAGTATATGACTTCCAGAATTGCCTTCGACTTCCTTCCTGCATCCTTGCTGAAGCTATTCTTATGTTGTTTCGACTGAACACACTCTTCACAGACTTCACTTGGAATGTCGATTTCTGGTAATCCTGAAACCATATTTCTTCTCTTTAGCTCTCTGATGTCATTGAAGTTGAGATGGCCTAGTCGAAAATGCCATAACCACTCATCTCTGCTGGCTGCAGTTGCTAGACACTTGTGCTCCATTGCCTTGAGTTCAATCTTGAAGGTCCTATTCTGAGACATTGGAGCCTTCAAGATCAATCTACCACCTGCATCGAGGACTCTCATCATCTTGTCTTCGACAACTACCTCGTAGTTCTTTTCGACAAGCTGCCCTATACTGAGCAAATTACTCTTCATGCCTGGTATGTACAACACATTGGAAATTGTTGACCTTTTACCATCTTTCCTCATAATTAGAACATCACCAACACCTTCAGCTGCTAGAGTGTTGTCATTTGCAAACTTCACAGTGTTCTTCAACAAGGGCTTCATGTTGACAAACCAATTTTTCCTTCGAGTCATGTGTGATGAGCATCCTGAGTCCAAGTACCACTGATCTTGGAATCTTTCGTCATCTCATGTTGTGACCATCAGTAACGTCTCTTCTTCTTCATGTTTTGCTAGCTTTGCATCACTTTCTTGATTTTTCTTCTTTTCTGGACAATCACTAACATAGTGACCATACTTCTGACAATTGAAACATTAAATGTGACTTTTGTTCGATTTTCGACCACCACCTCTTCCTTTACCTGCAGCACCACCTCTTTGGTTGCCTTGGTTCCAGGGTTTCTTCTGATTGTTGTAGCCTCCTCTACCTTTGTTGCCATTCACGCTTCCTTTGCCTTTCCTTTCCTTTTCTGATTGCGCCTGCAAAGCCATATCGTTCTTCGACTTTCCTGCAGCTCTTTCATCCATCCTTTGTTCATGAGACTCAAGCGTCCCTTGAAGCTCTTCCTTCGTCAATACTGACAAATCTTTCGACTCTTCTATGGCAACTACCACGTGGTCGAAATTTGGAGCCAATGACCTCAAAATCTTTACAACAACTGATCTTGATGTCAACACCTTTCTACATACCTTGATTTGATTCACCAGCTTTGTAACTCTGGTGAAGAAATCTATTATACTTTCGTTGTCTTCCATCTGAAGCAACTCATAGGTTCTCTTGTGAGTTTGTAACCTCACCTCTTTCACCTTCTCTTTGCCTCCAAACGACTTTTCAAGAATCTCTCATGCTTCCTTCGCTGACTCTACATCGCTAACTTTTTCAAAGTTATCTGGATCAACACACTGATGGATTATAAAGAGAGCTTTATAATCTTTCTTCTTCAACTCTTTGTGTGCAACCTTTTCTTGATCCGTCGCGTTCTCCGCAAGCGGTGTTACTCCTTCCTTCACAAGATCCCAAAGATCTTGATAACATAAAACCACCTTGATCTGCTTGCACCAATTCTCATAATTGTCTTTCTTGCGAATCGGAAGACTCGCCGAAAAGTGCTCGTTCGGATAGTTCATCGCCGTCACGATTTTCCTCCCTTGAATTGCAACCAGAGCACTATATACCAGATGTTGGAATTAACCCACAACCTATGGGAATTCCTCTTCAATCTTGGTCTCAAGATTGTTAACAAACCCACAAACACGTAATGACAATGAACGAGATTGAGAAAGAACAGCAAGAAAGAAACGAAATAAAAGGAATATTTGGAGGAGAATTGTTACCCACGAACTGTGAGATTTCCGTTATTTCACTTGCTAACTGCAACTGTGAATTACAAAGTACTGTGATTCTTCACTACTTGTTACAATTATTACAAGGGATTCTCCTTATTTATAGATTTAGGTTTACTTGTTCTCTAAGCAAAAGCCCAAAACTATAAAAGCCCAAAATATCTATTTTGGAACTAAATCAAATCTAATCTAAATCATATCTAAATCAAACCTAAAATAAATCTGTGTGAAACAACTGTTTCGACACACTTCTTCGACACTTCTTCGACACTTCGACACTAGGAATTACATTTTAACACAAGCTTACTCAGAATCTGCACACTTTACAAACTATTTGAGAACAAAATTGTTCTTTCGCACTTTATTATCATAAAAACTCAAGGATAGTTTTAGAGTCAAACTTTTTTCAACAATCTTTCCCTTTTTGATAATGAAAAACATTATAATTTAGATGAACAATTTTGACTTTTAATAAAGAAAATAATCAGCTAAAAATCAGAGTTAGGTTTGTAAGCTCTCCTTGAATTTTAGACTTCAAAATTTTCTTAGCTTAACTTCACACAATGAGGTTTGCAAGCTCCTATTGAGATTAAGACTTAGAACATTTTAATTCACAATAAATTATCCAATAAATCTATACATGTTTGGATTTTATATCTTCTGAAAATGAATCAAAATCATATCTTTTTCTCCCACTTGTCATCAATAAAAAAAATATTAAACGAGAAATAAGTTTTTTATAAGTTGAATAAAAAGGTAACAAGATAGACAAAGTCAAAAAAATTTTTTAACAAGATTTATGGTTGGGGTGGAAGTCTAGAAAGGATTATTGACAGCATGTTCAGAATCTGATTGTTGGTCTCATCTTGGGAATCTAAATTGGTCCTCGCTATCTTATTATCCTTCTTCAGCACATCCAGAGTTTTTCAGAATCACAGAAGTAACAGCCTCAGAAGAAAGGGGTTCAAAAGATGATATCATAGAAGTACTCCCAATTTCATGCTGAGGTTCTGAGTTCTATGCATTCCCAAAAGTTGTTCCAATTTCATGATGTGAATCTACGATCTGTACAGTTCCAAAAGTTATTGCAATTTCAAAAGGAAGAACCAAGTTCTGCTCAAAGAGATGAAACCTAAAAGTTTTAGATACCAGCATAGTGGCCACATTTAGAAATATAGAGGTCCCAGCTTCATTTTGATTTGGTGCAGGGAGCTCCAGAAACTTTGTCCTAGTTGGGAACTTAACGACATCTCTCAAAAGCTCTCAACGACGATTCAGTCTAACTTTTGAATTTTCCTAAAGCAGCCTTAGAGGAAAGATCTTTGAGGAAACTGAAGCACGGATTGGACCAATCCATGAATCAATCCCATAAATCATTGGTTTAGCAGGGTCGACGCAGGTTGTGATAGTCTGCCTTATAAAGCTTAGACCTTCCATAATGTTTTATTCAAAATATGTTAATGCTTCATTAAGTGAGAGGTTTAAAGGGGTATTATCAGATGAATTGGTGGGGGTTCTCATCTCTGTATTCATTTCTGAGTTAGAGAAGGATGAGGAAAGTTCAATAATAGAGGGATCCTCATTAGAGAAGAATTATCTATTAATAGAGGAATCATCTGAAGAAGAAATATCACCAAAATGTGGGTCTAGTATAGGTATATCAATCTGATTGGATGGAGGAGGTGAGATGTTCATGGGTGTGGCTTCATAGATAATTGGTTGATCAGAAATGATGTGTTCAGATGAAGGTGGGGACTGAGGTTGTTGTTCATCTGCTATTGTAATTGCATGTTGGTTGGTTGAGGTTGTTGTTGGATGGATTGTTGTATGAATATGTTGTGTTTGTTAAGGTGAAGGGGGAGGTTGAGGTTAAGATGGAGATGTAGGTTGTTGTAGGATTAAGTCATTTGTGGTTTTCTGAATTTGTTCATTTGTGATTTCTAGTTCGTTGGTGATTTCAAGTTCATTTGTTTTTTTTATTTCAAATGCATTTGAGGCTTCTAGTTCATTTGTTGGTTTGGTGATGGTACTAAAAGGTTGTTTTTGCATTGTTGCATTTGGAAAAAGGATAGATGAAAAATTAACATTTATAGAGTCAGAATTAGTAGAAGTATCAGCATTAGAAGACTTACAAGGATTCTAATGGGTAAAGACTTTAACGTACTCTCTCCCAGCTTCCTTATTCAGATGTCATGATTCCTCAGCAGCCTCGGCGGCTTTAGAAGCTTTAGCAGCTTCAGTAGTTTTAGCAAATTTAACAGCTTCAACAACCTTAGCAGCTTCAGTGGCTTCAACAACCTTAGCAGCTTCAGCGGCTTCAACAACCTTAGAAACTTCAACAACATTAATAGCTTTAGACCTCAGAGTCCTTCAGGAGGTCTCAGACTTATTTGGTTGTTTGGCTGGTGATGTAGGAGAAGAATTAGAACTCCATTCACCGGATTTTTTTGTCCTTCTTTTCCTATTAAGAGATGCATCAGAAGGAGCCTCTGGAAAATTGTAAATGCCCACCATTGGATCAATACCTACTTCCAAGTATCACTTCCTGTATTCCCATAGAACTTTTGAGGGGTCCAACTAAGTGAAGGTGGGGAAATCATCAATTTCTACCCTTCTGGTAGAATCAGATTCCCTATCTAGCACAACAGGGTCAACAACATTTGAAATCATTATCATGTTTTTTAGATTCCTCCTGTTGAAATATTTTTCCATTTTCGTGCAGATATATCTTCATTAATATTCATCTCTTCCAGCTTAGCTACCAGCTTGCTTTCAACCAAAATATCAAAAATTAGTCTGCCCAAAGGATCCACTTCTTGTGTTTATGACCTGAGTTTCTTGTTTCCTTGACCATTTCTCTTAAAAATTTAAACAATATAGAAGGAAGATTCAACTTGACATCCATGTCCAAATAATATAACATGTATTTCTGGTAAGTGTTAATGTAATTAGCAGAGTTCCCAATAAGACGATGATGAATACATCACAAGAGAATCTTAGCCCAAATCCTCAGCCTAGAATGGGGATTCTTGACGCACGAATTCAATCCTTCTTGGAAGATAGTGGCCACAAATTCACTAATTTTTTCCCCTTTTGAACATTTGATAACATCTTTTTCCAAAATCATCATGGTTCAATAGCTTGGCTATGGATTTCTCAAAAATTTGAAATTTCTAACCCAAAACACTAGAGAAGACCTGAACATATGTAGCTTCTGCATGAATCCAAAAATATTTTATCAGTGCAAGATACACTGGTCCTTTCAACCTATTGAAGTACACTTCCCATCCCTGGGTTGCAACATTACCTGTGAAATCAAACCCATTTTTCTTTAAGTTTTCAAAACATACAACTGACTCACAAAAAACTTCAAACTCATCCACCGGAGTAGATAAAGAAATCTCACAAATGCCTTCCATCATAGTAGCTTCTTGTTAAGATTGTTGTTGGGGATGCTCTTGCAGTTGTTGTAGAACTTGTTGTTGATGATGATCATCCATGATTAAGGTTTTAGGTTTGAAGAGAGAGTTTAGAAGGTGAAATATTTCAAGTGTGGTTGTGAAGAGTAATAGAGAAAGTAATAATTAAAAATGTTTGAAAACACGCAATATGACAAAGGAGGCGAAATGAAATGATTTTTCTCTTCAAATAAGAAATAGTATCCCAATGGGTCACCTCATACATTCAGATGGCTAAATGTATGACAATTGTCTTACTTTAGAGCCACACATATAACGTTTGATTTCCATCATTATTTTCAAATATTTTTAGTTAGAAGATAGAAAATCCCAGAGGGATTTTGAGTGGGACAATCTAACTCACCTCAGCTTACCTTATCCTATTCTAAAAAACACGATTGGTGCTTCTAAGATTTGAAGAGCTCTATTCATGGAAGGTTAGTTCTGTTTATTCACTCATAATCAAAACATCATAATTAAATAGTCTTTGTCTGAGCTTCCTCAAAGGTTCTGATGTGTCAGCACCTTCTGGTTCTTATTTTTCTTTCTCATTGAGTACATCAGAAGTTATCTCCTCAGAGTTAGCCTATCAAATCTTTAGATTTGTAGATTTAAAATTAGCTTTGACTTTTCAGAGTCAAGCTTATCATCAAACTCAACATGAATTGATTCCTCAATAATGTTAGTTCCGTGTTACATACTTTGTAGACTTTTGAGCGAATCAGAGTGTCTTAATATGATACATTTTTTAGTAAGAATCAAACTTGTTAGTATTAAGCATAAAATAAAATATCAAGGGAGAGAGAGAGAGAGAGAGAGAGAGAGAGAGAGAGAGAGAGAGAAGAGAGAGAGAGAGAGAGAGAGAGAGAGAGAGAGAGAAAGAGAGAAGAAAGTCAATACCAATAGTTTTTGAACCATTGATCTTTCCCTTCTGGCCTTCTTTAGAACCTACAAAGCCACTAAACTTAAGTTACAAACCTTGGAACATATGCTTTCTTCCCTTTATGTGTTGAGGGAATCCATATTCCAGGAACCATGATTTATGTCTCAACTTTGCTACTTAGGATGTCTGCAACATAAGATACTTTATCTTTTAGTACCCATATCTTTTTAAGTCTTTTGTGAATAGTTTTCCCAGAAGTTTTACCAACCAGGGATTTATGAGCAGAATATGCATAATGAGATTGACCATAGGTAGAATGGGAGTAAAAAGCCCTTAGCTCTTTCACTTTCTCTTTGGGTTTAACCTTTAACATGGAGTTCTTTGGTTTAGCATAACCAATTCCTCTTTTCCCTTTACCACTAGTTCCATAGATAATTAAAGACATTTTTCTTCTATCTATGTTCATAGCTAGAAATTTTTGAAAAGAAACTTCATATTTCTTGGAAGCTTATTCAGTGTCCAGAAGAGCTTCTGAAAGAATTTATTTTCTTAAATTTTTACTCTTTCTTTTTAGGACAGAGTTTTCTTTTTCTAAACTACTAAATCTTTCTTTTAAAATAAAGTTTTCTTTCAGTAGTTCATTATGGGCTTCAGAATTGACTACATGAATCTGTTTCAGATTCTTGCATCTTTGCTTAAGCTTCTAACTTTTTTCTAGAATCTCTTTTAGAATCCGATTGTGATTCTGCTTCAGAGGTGCTGGCCTTTAGAGCCATATAAACTTGTTCTTCTTTAGAGGCACATTCAAATTCATCTTCAAAGTCACTTTTATATTCGTTTTCAAAGTCTTCTTCTTTAACTTGGAGAGTTTTGGTATTTAGAGCCACAAACATGACTTTCCTCTGAGGCACATCCTCTTCCATTCTGAAGGCTTCATCCTTTTGGATTGAATTCAAATCCTTAATTTTCTTAACATGCTTATTCTCTTCATCAATCATTTTTAAAGAATCCAATATAGACTTAGCATAATCTTTATTTGTAATCTTCTCATACTCTAAATAGGAAATAACATACAACAAAATATTTCTAGATCTGTGATTATTCTTGTGATCCTTCTTTTGTTTCTTAATCATCTAATTTCTTTCATGCTTTACTCCATTAGCATACAAAGGATATGTGTAGCCATTTATAACCATATCCCATAAATCTGCATCTTGGAAAAGAAAGAAACTCTCTATTATGTCTTTCCGATAATCAAGTTTATTTCCATAAAAAATTGGTGGTTTGACAAAATAATAGTCTTTATCATTGTTTGTATGTGCCATTTTGTATTTCAAGAAAATTAATCTTTTTCTCACACGGTTAAGTGCTTGATACAATGAGTCAATACTAGAACCAGAGCACTGATACCAAGTGAAGGTTCAAGAAACACAAGAAATGTGGGATTTGAATTGGATTTCTAGATTTAAAATTTTTTTCCACCCAAGAATTCAAACTGCAAAGATGAGACAAGGATAAAGAACACAAGTGTTTTTATCCTGGTTTTTTGTTAAAGAAGCTACTTCCAGTCCACCCACCTGAGAGATTTTTCCTTCTCAATAAGGACTTAATCCGATAATCAAACTGATTATACAACTCAAAGACTAACTATCTAATACTTCTTGCGAATTCAAACTATACCCTAGTCTCTCAATGAAATACAACTCAAAGACTAACTTTCAATGACTTCTTGAGAATTTTGACTAAACTTAATCTCTTAAAGAAATTAACAACTGTTAATCAAGTTAATTGTGTTTACAAGGATGTTTCTTACTTAGCAGAATACACACAATGAAATTCATGTTTACACTAGAGAATATTTGAAATGAAGCTCAAGGTATTTCTTCAATCTTCTCTTTCTTGTAGATGATTTTTTTTATTGAATTTTCTTCATCATGAAGTTCCTTCAATTTTTCGTGAAAACGATTTCTATCTCTTTTTGTTCTTGTTTTTAATAATCCATCACCGTTTTTCATTCACAATTCCTCTGTCCTCTTTATAGATAACAAATAAGACCGTTTAAGGATAAGATTTGAACTTTCTTCAAAGTACAATACTACTGTATAGTAGGTAGGTTCAGCCGTAAATCTTTGGTAGCTGGTAGAACATATTTTATAGCCGTTTGAAGTACAATACATTTCATTTGAAGCTAACTTGTATTGTTCAAAAGAAATATTAATCCATTTTAACACTCTAGAACTTTTAACGCATGTTCAAAGTTCAGATCCTTGAGAATATATTTCAAAGTCTAAGGAGTAAATAAGGCTTGAATAAAAATTAGAGTGCATCAAAGACGTCTACTTTAGAAGTATTGACTGGTAAAAACCGGAGTTGACTTCAACTTCAGAATTACTTCAAGTGATCACTTTGGTTTAAATACTGAGGATGTCAAATGTTAAGAATATTTTTTATCATAGTCCAAAGTCTCTATATCCAGAGTCTCTTTAAGACCAAAGTTCAAAGTCTGATTTGATTAGCTTTTTTTATACATATTGGCTTGATTAGAGTCATCATCACACATCTTCTTACTTAATCAGATTTATGTTTACTTTGCTTCAAGCTTGCCTAGAATCTGTGCACCAACAAACTATTTGAGAACAAAATTGTTCTTTTACACTTTGTTATCATCAAAACTCAAGGATAGTTGAAGAATAAAACTTGTTCCAACATTAGTGTATCCTCGAACGGGAAAAAAATCAAGGGTTACGCCTGATAGACGCGAAAGATATTCTTCTTAAGAGACTTGATAACAAGTCTTATCTGAGGGCTTGATAGGAGTCCTGCCCAAGTACATCAAATGCCTCGCCTGAGAGACTGGTAGTCTCATCGGCCATGCTTTGTATAATTAAGCCCGATGGACTCAAATTCTCCAAGATAACCATGTTATCGCCTTTGGGACTTAGTGTCTCCTCGGACGGGAAAAAAATCAAGAGTCACACCCAAGATGCGCGATAAACATCCACTCCGAGCGAGTTGATAACAAGTCTTGTTTGATGGCTCGTTGGAAGTCTTGCCTAAGTGGGTTGAATGCCTCGCCGGAGAGTCTAGTAGTCTTATCCGTCGGGCTATGTACAATTCAGCCTGAGGGACTCAATTTCCTCAGAATAACCTTGCTATCACGTGAGGGATTTAAAGTCTCCTCACGCGAGACAAAAATTAAGGGTCATGCCTAAGAGGCGCGATAGATATCCATTCTGAGAGACTTGATAACAACTCTTGCCTGAAGGTTCGATGGAAGTCCCACCCAAGTAGATCAAACGCCTCGCTTAAGAGAGTGGTTGTCTCATGAGCTGGGCTATGTACAATTCAGCCTGAGAGACTCAGATTCTCCAAGATAGTTATACTCTTGTATGAACAGATTAGCTAAAATCCTCAAGGCCTCTTGCTTGTGGGACTACGTAGCAATATATTTGCACAAATCCTCGCCTAGGGTGATGCCCTTGGATTTTTCTAAAGGAGGCGACAATGAAAGGTTGCCCTAAGGGAGATATCACCTTATCCTGTAGTTTTCCATCGCCCCTACGCAGGAATCATGGGGTAAGACGTTTTTAAAGAAGAGAAAAATATTTATAACACTATAGTAAACTAATTTGATAATAATCTGCTTCCCTTCCCTTTATTATTAGATTAGGACATACATTGAATCATAATTCTTTTGTTCTCCTTTTCTCTTCTACATTTCTAGCAAATTGGTATAGGAGATGGAATCACTTTATCGAAGATATTAAAGTTCTTTATGACTACTCAGTAATAGATATAGCTATGAAATCACAAATATTTTGCTCATGATTCCTTTCTATAATTGCTTGATTGTTGTCGGATACGAGTTGTAGTGAACTTCATTTCATTTGGATGTCTTTTTAGCTTTTATATTGAAACTACATTTAGATTTATATTGTCATTCATTTTATATCGTTGAATCAATGTTTTATTAAATGGAAGCCACACCTTCGAAAATCCACCAGAATTTTAAATGCAAAATCTTCAGAACACACTAATACAATTTTCTTTTTCTCTCATTTCATTTCTACGATTAGCTACTTTGTACTTTGTTGCATGAATTATTATTACTTTGCCTCATCACTACCGGTTTGTATTAATGTTTCATAACCGTGCTTATTGTTTAATTATCATTGCTTCAAGTTGAATTTTGTTCTTAATAGGTGATATTTAATTTAATTTATTATATTTGTGTATAAATGCACATTCAAAATCAGTACTAGTTAATATAATGAAAAGAGATTGTGTTAAATAAAATGAAAAAATATATTGATTTATAG
Organism: Lathyrus tuberosus; assembly: GCA_022829125.1. NCBI lineage: Eukaryota > Viridiplantae > Streptophyta > Magnoliopsida > Fabales > Fabaceae > Lathyrus > Lathyrus tuberosus. The sequence goes on from JALAZF010000321.1 coordinate 6,503,737, forward strand.
AAAAATGAAAAATATATTTTTTTTAACGGGTAATCCAACACAATGAGAACAAGTAGATTATAGAGATAATAAAAGTTAAGAGATAGGAAAGAGGCACATACTACATTATTGAAATTTATTATAGCATTAATTCTTTTGTAATATTTTGTTTGTTAATTCAATACAATACTTTTAAATTTTAATACACTATTTTGTTCCTAAACTATGTTATATTTTATTTTATTATTTTAAATATTAAGGTGAGAATATTTTAAAATTTTAAAATTAAATCAAAATTTAAATTTTAGCATTTTATTCCTCCAATTAGTATGGTTAAAGGAGCATTGAGCTCTAATAATTTGAAAGTGACAGGGTTACAAGGGGTTTAAGACGACCCCTTGTCTTCTTTCTTGTTTTTTCTTGTGGCGAAGGGTCTTGCTTTAATTGTAAAGAGGGCTGTTAATAGAAGCATATTTAGTTGGATTAGATTACATGAGGATGATTCTGTCAGTTTAATCTAATTTGCTGACAATACAATCTTAGTTAGTGACGATGATTAGACAAATTTGTGGGGAATTAAATCTGTTCCAAGAGGTTTCGAATTAGTTTCGAGTTTTAGAATAAATTTTTGGAAGAATTGTCTTTATGGTTTGAGGGTAGAGGAAGCTTTCATGTCTGCTGCTCTCCAATTCTTGGCGTGTAAAACTTGAGTCTTACCTTTTAAATTTTTTGTTTTGTTGGTTAGTGGGAACCATAGAAGGGTCAACTTTTGGAAACCAGTGGTGGATTATTTCAAAGCAAGGTTGTCTACTTGAAAAGGTAAGATGCTATCAATAAGAGGTAGGGCGACTCTGATAAATTCTATGTTAACTAATTTATCAATTCACCATCTCTCATTCTACAAAGCGCTGGTAAAAATGGTCAAACAGTTGGTGTCTATTTAAATACGTTTTATGTTGTCTGGCTCAGCTAAAACATCGTCTATGGCATGGGTTAGTTGGTCCTCTATGTGTAAACCAAAGGAACATGGTGGTATCAGGATTAAAGATATCACTATATTTAATAAAGCTTTGTTGTCTAAATGGTTATGGAGAATCATTCAAGAGGAAAACGCGATTTGGAATACTGTGCTTATGCATAAGTATGGTTGTATTGGGAATAAAATTCTGCTAAAGCAGAAGGTTAGCTATTGTAGGAACCTTTCCCTATGGTGGAGGAACTTAATATAAATTGGTGATTCAAAAGAGGCAGATGGTTTCTTGATGCATCTGGAGTGCAAACTAGGAGATGGATCTTGTGTCCGTTCTGGAATACCCGATGGTTTGAACTTATTATGTTGCGATGGAGGTTCCCTGCGCTATTCCAACTCTCTATGTTGAAAGATAGTGCTGTGAGGGAGATGGGTGATTGGAAGGATGATATGTGGCATTGGGGTGTGGGTATTTAAGAGACTATGCGTGTTGGTGGGTTTGAGTCTCAATTCAACGAGTTATTGCAACTGCTATTGGAGGTCAAGCCACGGGGTGGGAATGGTAAACTTGTTTATGTGGCCAAGTCCCTCAAATAACCATTTTACTGTCAAGTCCTGTTATGATTTCATTCAACAAGTCGGTGGGTTCGATGTATTAGATATTGCTTCCAAGACTGCTCTAAATATTTTGTGGCAATCTATGATTCCGATGAAGGTAAAAATATTTTGTGGGTGATTGTTTTTGGATAAGCTCCCGACACGATCTAATATGGTAGCCAGGGGAGTAATTTCTAATTCCCATGATTTGGTTTGTGTTTTTTTAATTATGTAGAAATCGTAAATCATGTTCTCATTTTATGTCCTAAGATTCGTTTAATTTGGAAGGCGATTTCGGATTGGGTTAGGGTGTCGTGGAGTGAAAGTGACAACTGATGTGATTATTTGATGGTGTGGTTTCTGAAGTTGGTTGATAGCACATCGAAGATGACCGCTTCTCCGATATGGTTCTGCACATGTTGGTGCATCTGGTGGTATAGAAACCACATAATCTTCAATGATGGTATCAGTTGTGTTGCATATCTAATCCAAAGAATAATTCACACTTCTTGGTGGTGGTTGGCTTTTGGTTCTAATCATAGAATTAAGTGTAATTACTACAAATAGTAAACACCCTTTTGATATTTTGTAAGGGATTGTGTGAATTGTAGGAGTGAGTTTTAGTTGGAGTAGTTGATTTGTATGTAATTTGACAGTTGTTTTAGACTACTAGTATTCCCGTTAAATATAGTTTTGGTTATATAAAAAAAATATTCTAATTAGAGATCTAACTTAGATACTACTAATCCAAATTAAATTTTAAACATAATTTAGAATTAAGAATTTTACATTTAATGTATACATTTAATTGTTATTAATTTTAATTTAAAAAAGTGACAAAACACAATTTAACATATCATCAAGTATAAACTTAAATAATCCATTTTGAATATTAAAAAAAATCAATTGTGTATGTTTTATATTACTATTAGTTAAAAATATTATTTTTACATAAGCTAAAAATTATTTTTAACACCTATTTTATTTTGATATGTATCATGGGTATTTTTTATCTCCCATTATTCATATGTTAAACATGCAATTTTAAGTCATGCATGTTATATGAGAATGAATGTCACATATGATAGAGATAAAATGTGATTAGAAATTTTAATCTTTACTATATTTGTGTATTATATATCTATTATTCATTAAATTATTACAAAATTTAAATATCTACATACAATTTTTAAAAGTTCTATTATTTTTATACTTGTAAATACTTTTACCTAAGTTATCACTCTGAACTTTTATATTTTTATATAAAAGTTATCGTCAACATTAATTATTTTTTCAATTACTCAGTTATATTCGTCTATTCTTTTGTATTTTTCTCTTTTCCTTTTTGGTTTTACAAACTTTTCTTTAAGATTTGGTTGAACCTGCAGAATAAATCAAGATTGTAAATTTGAACATTTGAAACTTTTAATTTATTCCATATAGTTTAATTTTTGACAAAATATTTTTCATATTTTTAATATCAAATAAATTTTAAATTTTCTATTACTTTTGGAAAAATTCTTGGATATTTAAAAATATTCAAACAAAATATGCATTTGTCTATATAGGTTTTCATTACATCATGAGTCACTACAACATTTTGAATATATAATATTTTTTTAACTCATCATATTAGAATCTTTGATACATTAGATGTTTTGTTTTAAATTTGTAAGAAGGAAATATTTAAATAAAAATAAATAATATAAATTATAATAAATTAAAAAGAGAATTGTGGTTTTAAGCGAGTCTAAAGGAAACCATCAAATATTTAACTCTAACCAAAACTTTAAAAATATTTCTTCAACTCTTTTGCAATGGAGAACCTCTGCATGTATAATGGAATATCACATCTCCTTGATATCTTGAAATCACATCAAATAATTACAAAGAAATTCAAAAACAATTAGATTAAATATGTTTATATATAAGATAAATTGAATCATAAATATTACATTTCAAAATATGTGGAACAAAAAGTTGAATCTCTCAAGAAAAATACAAGTACTCGTACAATTCTATTGTAAAAATGAATTGTCCAAAGACTTACCACAACACACTTATAAATTAAAACAAAAAGTGTTCAATACACCTTTTTAAACAACGGTCATATTTTTTATTATGCCTAAATATATATGTACATAATTGATTATTATATTTTTAAAAAATTATGTTGCAAATTAAATTGGACATAACTGATGATTCAGAAATATTACGTCATGATAAGTACGGTAATAAAATATGCAATTTTATAAAATTAGTTATAACATTTAGTTATAATATTGTTTTTATGTAAAATCAAATTTAAATGAAATGGATTGTGATTGTGTGATTTATTTTCTAGAGAGTTTTCCTATTACTCACAAGACTTCAAAATTTAATCTATTTTCTGCTATTGTCATTTAAGAGTTCTTTTGTCAATAATCAAAATTCTAGTCAATTTGAATGATCAAACGCATCACAAAATTAACGTGTGGTCTAAATTGAATTACTTTAGATGAGAGAATCACTCTATGAACCTCTATATCAAAAGAGTCTGTACAATTTATATTATTAGATAAGATACCAAAACATAACTCTTAATAATATCTCTTATATTTACTTAAATATTTATTAATCTGTCCTTTTCTCCATACATAATTCACACATTGTAGAAGTATTTTCCAAATCTCTTAAATACTTTAAAAAGATCTTCAAATTCTTAGAGATAGAAATCTTAAGAATTCATGTCTTTGAATATATAAATTTCTATCTCTATAAAATCTTTAATACAAAAAAAAAAGTCATAACAAACACATTTTTTTTGGAATAAATTTTTTTTATTAAATTCCAAAAAAATAATACAAAGAAAGGTAATCTTAAGAGCCGGCCAGAAAACAATAAAACCACCCAAACAAAAAAACCTAAGGCAACAATAAAGCACTTATGTGCTAAGAAACACCCTTTTTTTTATAAGCAAAATAATATATTAATACGAATACATGCAACATTCCAACTCAACAATTACAACACCAAAACTAAGGTCTATACAAACCAAAGGACGCAGACCTAACAAGTTACAACCCCATTATAAAAAATCGAAGGGTTGTTTGGTCCATTCATAGTAATTACAAGATAATCTATTGCTAGACCCCAAATCGAGCCAACACCAAGAATATAGAATAATTTTATGGACAATATCTTCTACACAACCAAAATCATCATTAAAAATGATTTTATTTCTAACCCACCAACATGTACTAAACCAAATCAAAGACGTCGTTTTCTTGGACGTTTTTCGAACCAAATTAAGGAATCACTCCAATATGTGGTCACAGCACCTGAGACTATCGCACCAAGGCACTCCAACCCAATCTGAAATCGCTTTCCACACTAAACGAGTTTTAGAACATGTAGTAAAAACATGATCAACAAATTCAATATCATTAAAGCAAAGAACACAAACAATATCATGAACATTGGAGATTACCCTCTGGCTACCAGATTGGATCGTGTCGGTAATTATCTAATAGAAGTCTCCAACCAAACAGTTTTACCTTCATTGGAATCATAGATTTCCACAATAAATCTATAGCAGTTTTGGAAGTATTTTACAATAAAGCATACCCCTTTGCTCTTTGTATGAAGTTGTTCTGGACTGGACCAATGGCTAGGCATGGCCCAACCCACGTCTGCTCCCAGAACGGCCCAATTGTCTAAGTCCAATCCACAAAAGGTCAAAAGTTACCTTTCTGTCCATCCTACCGGGCAAGGACTGCATTGCTCCTCCCCAGTACTGCTGCCCGTTCCGCACGACTTCACCTGTCCCCGAACAGCTAAGGGCATGTGCCCGCTATGCCTATGCCCGACATAACAGCTAGTTTTGGGCAGTTACCTATTCTTCGAGAAAATGGTTATTTCGCCCCGAAAATAGGACCGTTGGCCACGCGCTGGGGGCATTATATAAACCCTCTTCCTTGAGAGGGTCAGGTATCCAATAATCACCCCGAAAACTCATACTTTGTACTTGCCCCTTTCTCTCTGACATTTTCTTACTTGAGCGTCGGAGTGCTTTGCAGGTACACCCCCTCCTCCTCTCCATACGACCGACATCTCAGACGTACTTGGTGGCCCACTTCAACAGGATCTAATCCAGCCTTCACGATCAGTGGCGCCGTCTGTGGGAAATCTTGTTCTCCCCTTCTTTCTTTCCCCAGAAACCAAAGATCAAAGCAAATTTTCAAGATCATCACCATGGCCTCCCAAGATCACGTCAAAGGTGTTCTCCAATCCGCTGTCCTCCCCGTCAACAAGACTGACGTTGACGGTCCATCTTCTCTCCTCGGAGATCCACATTTTCTGAGAGACGGGGCCACTGCCTCTCCTTCCCCTGCTCCTGCTGATCGCAAAGACGACCAGCCCTCGCTGGCCATCCAGCCCGTTCCTGCTCCACCCAACGCCGACCCGGCTGCGGTGGCCCTTCTGGAGGCACTCAACAAGACCAACCTCCTGATCTTTCAGCAGAACGAAAGGATCGGGGTATCCAAGATCCCCACCCCCGAGGAAGAACCATTGACGATCCAAGAGCCCGCAACCTCGGCGAGAAGTCGACCGACGACTACGCCAAGAACAAGAATCTCATGCTTTTCGAAAACGCGACCAGGTTTCCCCACGGAACCAGCACTTTCCCGGCCACAAGAGGACCCGAAGAGACAAACAGTTACCTCCGGTCAGGTCGAAGGGCCGGGCCCGTTCACCTTCCCCCCGAAGAGGTCGTCGATACGAGTGAGTCATCTGGTCCCCATCACCAACCAGTTCCAGCAGTGATGATGAGCCTCACGGCCCATTATCTCAAGAGATCTTGCCAACACGCCTCCCCAAGGGCCTGGAGAAGGCCTCGGCATTAGGCACGTACGACGACACGACTGACCCTGATGAGCACTAAAATTCTGGTATCAGACGTGTGATGTTAAGGTGCGATGTCACAACAACACACTCTGCACAATGGACAGCAATAACAGTAACAAAGCAACACAAAGAATTGTTCACCCAGTTCGGTCTAACTACCTACGTTTGGGGGCTACCAAGCCAGGGATGAAATTCACTACTTGTATAATTAATTTACAGACTCAACAACCCAGTTGACAATCTCCTAAACTTAATTCCTACTAGTGACTTTCTACCTAAGAACCCACTTAGATATGAGAACACTACTTAATCCCTAAAATACTTCAAAGAACAACCTCTTTGAGTAACCTTGATCTTACTTCACAGCTTTGATCAAGTAATAACTCTCCTTTGCTTCACAGCTTTTAAGAGAGGACAGAATACGACTCAGCAATTCACCCTAGAATTCTGGTTATACAACTCGTACAAAATAATCAAGACACTCAGCCTATGCTCTTGATCTTCTCTCTGTATTTTTGTCCCTTTTTCCTTTGGTCTTGTTCGCTTTATATAGCTCCTTGAATTGGTCTTGAACCTGCTACAATATCTCCCAGATTTGTTATTTAAAACTGAATATTTAAAACATATTTTCTCCTAAAATCTTTTTAAATCTTCAACCTTTTAAATCTCCTACAAATCTGCACCAGATCTCCTATGCAGCAGAAAATATCTATCCCAAGATATTTGCATCCAATGAGACAGCTTGCTCTTCCACAATTCTAGCTAACACGCAACCCTAACAACATCACAACCTGATGTTATTAATTCTGCAGATCTAATGCCACAACATCGCCTATGTGACATCAGACATCCAACTTCAGCAAATTAATTACTTAACACAGCCCAGTGTTAAATCTCAAAGTTGCAACATCAGTACCTTGACATCAACATTGAATATACTTTGTTTTACCAAAATTCCAGCCAATCCAAGAACTAACAATCTCCCCCTTTGGCTAATTTTGGCTAAAACAAGCTCTGCATCTGCAAACAAACTCTGCACTCTGCAAACAAACTCTGCAGCAGCACCTTCAGAGACTTCAGCAGCGAAAAACAACTTCAATCAACAATTTTGAAACTTCAAGCAGCAGCATCAGTAACATCTTCAATTCACAAAACTCTGCTGCTCACATAAAAACTTCAGCTGTATCATTATGCTGCAAAACAGCTGCACATATTATCTTCAACAGCTGCACATATTATCTTCAACAGCTGCACATATTTCATTAATAGCAGCAATGAGCACTCCCCCTCAATGCAACAACTAGCATAGCAGCTGTCAATTACTCCCCCTTAATATCAGCATCACATTAGCAGCATTTGGCATTCTTTGATACTCTAGACTCTCTTGGCTACCATCTCCCCCTTTTTAGCCACAATTAGACACGCTTCAATTAGAAGCCCTATTAACTACAGTCAGTACACCCTAGCTCTCATTGTTAGCCTCACAGTTAGCAACCAGGCAAAACAAATCATAGAATGAAAAACATAAAAGATGCATATAGCAGCACAATATTCAAATTACATAACCAAGCACATTAAGTGTTGAACCAAAGACAGAAAATAAAACTAACACTACTAATTAAGAAGGCAAACATTAAAAGCTTGAATCATCTGAGCTGGGATCATCATCATCTTCTTCATCATCATTGGCACTTGCACCAGGTCTATCATCAACCTCCTTACTTGTGTTGGCTGCTTCACCTTCCTTTGCTGCCAATCTCAGAGTCATGACATGTCTTTCAAATTTTTGTTTCCTTTCAGTACTAACCCTTATGACTTCATCTAACTCCTTTCAAGCCTCCTCTAGTTCGGTAATCAACCCAGTCTTGGCTGGTGACTGTTGTGATGTTGAAGCAGATGTCTTGACACTGTCAGGAACATGTTTCCCTTCAAACAACTTGTAATGGACTGACAAGGCAGACTTCCTTTTGCAAACAACATCTGAATGCTGTCGAATTCCAGGATGTTGAGACAAGATAATCCTACAAATAAGAGAGGGAAAAGCAATGGGCATCTTCACAGCATTTGTAGCAGCATGCTTAATAGTATGATCATAGATGTAGGAGCCATAGTCAATTCTTTGCTTTGTCCCAACTGCATAAATTATCTTCCCCAATCCAACAGAAATTGTGGTCTTGTGACTAGTAGGAACCCAGTTGACAGTACCTATTCTGTGCAGAATAGCATATTTGACACTCAACAAACTGGCTAACAACTTTTCTTTTACGGGCCAAACTTCTACCTGACCAGCTGTGATTTCTTTGCAGATAACATTATTGGAGACTTCTAATTCTCCATAATCTTCCTCACTTCTTCCTAAGTAGGCATTGATCACCTTAGGAGAGAACCAGACACACTTACCCCTAATGGTAACTCTTCTGAAGGTTAGGCTCTTGCTGTCATTTATAGACTCAGGGATATTAACTATGAATTCTCTGACCAGTCTATCATAGCAATTTGTCAACCCTGACATAGTCCTTATGAGACCAACAAACTTAATTAGATCTACAATTTCAGTAGACTCTAAGTCATCTGCTACTACCTCTCTTTCCAGAGCTATCCTTCTTTGGCTCACACAATTCCACATGGATGCACTTCTGGCACAGTGAGATGAGATGTTATCAGGCACTTGATCAACAGCTCTGTTCATTACAGGGTTGATGTCTTGAACATCACACTCAAAATCTGACTCTTCCCTGATTCTCCTCTTTTTGCCAGACCTGGCAACTTTGCTCCACGACTTGGGAGAGTCTGTAACTGAAATCCTTTTCTTATCCTCCCTTCTTCTTGCATTACCAATTCTATCACCATCAGATGAGTCCTCAATCTCTATAACCTCAACCTGATCCTTCCCTTTATGCATGTGACTTTTATTCCTAGGGGACGATGTTCTGACATCATCAGTATCTTCAAGATTTTCTTCTTTACTTCCTCCTTCAGCGTCTTGACTCACAGATGAGACCAGTCTTTGAAAGTTTGTGTCCTCACTTTGAGAGTCCACCTGTTCAGCAGGCATTTGCCTTAAAGGGACAGAAATCCCTTTCACACGTATTCCCTTCTCAAGGATTTTGGTGGCAATCTGCTCCAAATGCATGTCTACATCAAACTTCTCCTTAACCGCATGAGAGGAGGATGACCCAGTTTCAGTTCTATTTATCTTGGTTGAGGGTTTATAGTTACCTGACTCGGGAAGTGCCATAGGAATGTGTTCTTTGTCCACTAGCTCTTTGTCCGAAGAAACCCTAGTTCGTACATGTGCAGTTCTTTGAGAACCAGAGTTCTTGGATGGGGAAGACATCGTTCCTTTGTAATACACTAGGTTTAGAGAGGGTTTTTCTATTATGTTGAGGAAGTCGAATCGTTGAGATGAGAACCCTTTGATAAATCTTGATGTAGTATCAATATGGTAAGGCGCCTGATTTTGTGTACCTCTTAAAGACCAATCACTAATGTTTTCCCTCCATAAAGACTTTCCTTTTAAAAATTTAAAAGGATCAGAACTTGTTAACTCTAAGTGACCTTTCAGCATCCTGACATCATAGTCTGATGTTATAACATCGACTTGAACATCATTAGTTGAACTACCTTCAAGAGAAATCCACTGATAGCAGTTGTCTTTGGTTCTGGCACCCTTCATAACAACCTGATTATGCTCATCAGAAACCACACATTCATGCTTAGTGTAGTTTACCTTGTACCCTTCATCACATAATTGGCTTATGCTGATCAAATTAGCATTTAAACCACTGACAAACAGAACATTGTCAAGTTCAGGTCTACCATCACTTTTCACTTTCCCAACTCCTGCAACAACACCTTTTTCTCCATTGCCAAACATAACCTCATGAGAGGGACAATGACTGACTTCAGCAAACATGGATCTACATCCAGACATGTGTTTGGAACACCCACTGTCAAAATACCATGTTCCTTCTTTAAACTCTTTGTCAGCCATGTGAGCCAATAAACACTTCACCTTCTCCTTAGGTACCCATTTTTTAACAACTTTGGGCCTGTACTCTCTCCATCTGTTTTGAGGCTGAGGGTATCCATGCAGCTTGTAGCAAGAGTACTGCATATGTCCAAACCTTCCACAATATAAGCATCTCACCCTTTCATCTCTGAATCTTCTGCTATGATGAGATTGCTTAGGCTGCCATCCATAATGTGGTCTCCTCCTACCATAACTGGCCTGCCTTCTATTATGCTGGTATCTTCTTCCATAAGAAGGCTGAGAATGCTGTTTCCTGGATTGTCTCCCATGATGGTGTGGCTTTCTTCTTCCATAGATATGAGGAACAACATTGGTGTAACCATACCCCTGATGTTGAGACACCTGATGAGACATGTGCTGTTTGAACTGAGCAGCTTGCATGCTCTTATGGTATTGTGGGGGCATATACTGACTAGATCCCTGTGGCTGCTTTCTCTTCTGATTAGGACTAGTATTCTTCTCAATCTTCTTAGGTTGAGAAACATCAGCTTTCTTAGGTGTAGGATCCTGCTTCTTTGGCTAATGTTGAGACAAAAGTTGTGACACTTCCTTCTTTGAACCTGAAGTGCTTTCTTCTGAAGTTCCCTTATCCTCAGCCACATAACCTATCCCAGCTTTGTCTCCAGCAGCTTTTTCTGTCTGAAGGATCTTATCAAGTGTGTCTGTTCCACAGCTCAGCATCCTAACAGACTTGGTCATTTGATCAAGGTGAGCTCTAACTAGTACAACTTCATTTTCCAGATCAACTTTTTCATTCTCTAGCTGAGCAATCTGTTGCTTGTGGCACTTGTTTTCTTGACAAATCTCAGCACTTTTTAAACACAACTCTTGATAAGTATATGCTAACTCCTATTACGTTATTTCTCCATCACTAGAATCATCATCAGAAACAACAGCTCCTGTTAAAGCTCTAATATGCTTTGCTGACTCACCTTCACTTTCACTATCAGAGTCAGACCAGGAAACTGTCATGCCCTTCTTCTGCTTTTTCAAGAAGGTGGGACATTCTTTCTTGACATGTCCATACCCTTCACACTCAAAGCACTGAACTCCTTTATCTTGGGCAGTTTTCTCTCCATCCTTCTCTTTTGACTTGCTGGTGTCAGAAGATATGTTCTTGACATTAGGCCTGGAGTTATTGTTCATTCTCTTGAATACTTTGTTGAACTGTCTTCCCAACATAACTATGGCCTGAGATAGATCCTCCTGGGATTCAGAACTCTTTCCTTTTACTTCTTCATCATTTGACACCAAGGCTATACTCTTTGGCTTCTTTTCTGGCTCTTCCTCATTCAACCCAAGCTCAAAAGTTTGAAGAGATCCAATGGGCTCATCTACTCTCATCTTGCTGATGTCTTGAGCTTCTTCAATAGCAGTCACCTTCATCTTGTACCTCTTAGGAAGGGACCTAAGAATCTTCCTTACAAGCTTTTCTTCAGACATTTTTTCACCAAGAGCACTGGAAGCATTAGCCAGCTCAAGAACACTCATGTGGAAGTCATGAATAGTCTCATCTTCCTTCATCTTCAGGCCTTCAAATTTTGATGTTAAAAGCTGAAGTCTTGACATCTTAACTCTAGATGTTCCTTCATGTGTAGCCTATAAAATATTCCACGCTTCCTTGGCAACCTCACAGGTATTGATTAACCTGAAAATATTCTTATCCACTCCATTGAAAACTGCATTTAAAGCTTTGGAGTTTCCAAGGGCAAGCTCATCTTCTTCCTTGGTCCATTCTTCTTCAGGCTTTGGCCTTGAGGTGCCTTCTTTGTCTTTGCCAGCATCATCTTTTTCACACACAACAGGTGTTTTCCACTCTTTAATAACAGCCTTCCAAGCCCTGCTGTCCAAGGATTTTAAGAAAGTAGTCATCCTTGGCTTCCAATAGTCATAATTGGATCCATCCAAAATAGGGGGTCTGTTGACGAATCCTCCAAATTCTTTGTCCATCTTTACACCAGAAAGTAACTTCCCTAGATCTCACACAGAGACAGACAGGATACCTGCTCTGATACCAATTGAAATTCTGGTATCAGACGTGTGATGTTAAGGTGCGATGTCACAACAACACACTCTGCATAATGGACAGCAATAACAGTAACAAAGCACCATAAAGAATTGTTCACCCGGTTCAGTCTAACTACCTACGTCTGGGGGCTACCAAGCCAGGGATGAAATTCACTACTTGTAGAATTAATTTACAGACTCAACAACCCAGTTGACAATCTCCTAAACTTAATTCCTACTAGTGACTTTCTACCTAAAAACCCACTTAGATATGAGAACACTACTCAATCCCTAAAACACTTCAAAGAACAACCTCTTTGAGCAACCTTGATCTTACTTCACAGCTTTGATCAAGTAATAACTCTCCTTTGCTTCACAGCTTTTAAGAGAGGACAGAATACGACTCAGCAATTCACCCTAGAATTCTGGTTATACAACTCGTACAAAATACTCAAGACACTCAGCCTATGCTTTTGATCTTCTCTCTGTATTTCTGTCCCTTTTTCCTTTGGTCTTGTGCGCTTTATATAGCTCCTTGAATTGGTCTTGGACCTGCTACAATATCTCCTAGATTTTTTATTTAAAACTGAATATTTAAAATATATTTTCTCCTAAAATCTTTTTAAATCTTCAACCTTTTAAATCTCCTACAAATCTGCACCAGATCTCCTATGCCGCAGAAAATATCTATCCCAAGATATTCGCATCCAATGAGACAGCTTGCTCTTCCACAATTCTAGCTAACACGCAACCCTAACAACATCACAACCTGATGTTATTAATTCTGCAGATCTAATGTCACAACATCGCCTATGTGACATCAGACATCCAACTTCAGCAAATTAATTACTTAACACAGCCCAGTGTTAAATCTCAATGTTGCAACATCAGTACCTTGACATCAACATTGAATATACTTTGTTTTACCAAAATTCCAGCCAATCCAAGAACTAACAAGCACATCGAAAACATCGATACGCTGTTGGACTACCATGGCATCCGGGGCGCCATCAAGTGCCGGTTATTTCCAACCACGCTCCTAAAAGGGGCAATGACGTGGTACAAGCAGTTGTTCGAGAAGTCTATTACGTCGTGGAAGCAACTGGGGAGGATGTTCTCCCGACACTTCACTGCGTCGCGGCGTCACCCCAAGACTGAACCATCCCTTGGGGAAATAATCCAAGGAAAGGACGAACCTCTCCGGGCATACATCGAGAGGTTCAACAAAGAAGCGGTACAGGTCCCTACAACAGACGAGATGAAAAAATTTCTGCTAAAGCATGGTCTCCGCCCAGGCTCATAATTCTCTAAAGCCATCGGCTTCGCACCTCCGAGGAATCTGGATGCCCTCCTCCTCAAGGCACAGTCGCACATCCAGTACGAGGAGAAGGAAGCGGCCAACTCCGTCCGAGCTTCCCGCCATCAAGAGAACGCTCGGGACTCTAGAGGCGAAGAAGCCTCGACGTCCCGTCGAGGAGAAAGGAATCGTGAAGACCACCCACGAGACTCCCGCGACAGCAGGGGACCCTCCGGACGATTCCACGACTATACCCCCCTGACCGTCTCCAGGGAAAAGATACTGTCCGAATGCGTGAATTCGGAATTCAAGCAAGCAGGGGTCTGCTTCCCCAAACAAATACCAGCCAAACCCAACACCAACAAATTGAAGTACTGTCGTTTCCATAAGAGTCACGACCACACTACCGAAGTCTGCATCCATTTGAAGGATGCTATCGAGATACTGATCAGGGACGACCACCTGAAACAGTTCACTAAGAAGAAAGATGCTCCCCGGCAGGACGCCCAGGAGTCCAAAAAAATAGAGGAATGGCTGCCTTCCTCGGAAGAGGCCAACATCCAAGTCGCCATGTCCGTATCACGACCAGAGGACTTCTACGTCCCAGATGAGCTCAGCGCTCCTGCCTACTTCGCGATCCACAGCCCGTGGGAAACATTCCCCTCCGCCATGGTCATCTCCGGCGAGGGCTTTAATAAAGTCACGGTGGGCTCCATGAAAAGGAAATTCGAGCACCTAATCAGCACGAGCTCCAGCAATATAACCACGCTCAACCAATCCCAGAAGGGCTCCGTTCCCATCTCCTTCTACAGGGAAGAGCTCCTCGGAGGGTCGCCAAACTCGGGCATACCCTTACTCGTGAGAGCTCGCATGGCGAACTTCGATGTTCGCAGAATCCTCGTCGACCAAGGCAGCTCGGTCGACATTATGTACTCCCAGCTATTTTCAACACTTCAGCTGGAGGAATCACACCTCACCCCCTATGTGGGGTCTGATTTGCAAGGATTCAACGGATCAGTGACCAAACCTTGGGGGTACGTAGAACTAATCGTAACCTTTGGATCCGCAGACCAGGTCCGTCAAAGTGCAGTTTCTGGTGATAGATTGCCCGTCACTGTACCAGTGTATCTTCGGAAGACCAACATTGGCCGAGTTGGTAGCTGTGCCTTCAACCGTCCACCTCAAGATGAAGTATTACACTTCAAAGGGGATGGTCGCCACCCTCCATGATGACATCGAAGCCGCACGACGATGTTTCGAAGCACCCACGGAGGGACTCAATGCCATCACCTCTAAGCCAAAGGTATCGAGCAAGCCAGCCCTACCCAGCAGTTCCGAGGAAGCCAAGCCTCTGCCTCAGGTCGACTCCATTGACCTCGACAGCCGCTTCCCCGAAGAAGACCAGCAGGAGGACCAAGTAGCTTCAACCAGCTCATCTACCCTGTCCAACAGCAGCTCCCATTCGATGCGACCAATCCCGGATGGCAACTTTGAGCTCGGTTTGTTCGGCGACAACCCCCAGTGGGGAGTGAAGATTGGAGCGGACCTCCCCGACATCGCGAGGAAGCAACTCAAGGCATGCCTCTGTGAAAACGCCGACCTCTTCGCCTGGAGCGCCGCCGAGATGCCCGGCTTGGACCCGTCCATCGCCTACCATCAACTCACGATTGATCTGGCCGTCAAAGCAGTAGTACAACATAGGAGAAAGCAGTTTCCAGAGAAAATAGAGAAAATAGTTTATCTCGGAGGCCAAGTACACCACTTGGCTGTCCAACGTTGTACTTGTGCATTGACTACACCGATCTTAATAAGGCATGCCCGAAGGATGCCTACCCCCTCCCCAATATTGATAAACTTGTTGATAATTCTGCCGGTTTTAAATTTTTATCATTCATGGACTCCTATTTGGGCTATAATCAAATTTAAATGGCAATGAACGATAAAAAATACACGGCCTTCATGACCGAATCGGGTAATTATTACTACAACGTAATGCCCTTTGGCCTGAAGAACGCCGACGCGACCTATCAAAGAATTATGAACAAGGTCTTCCGGGGAGAGATAGGCGACATGCTTGAAGTCTACATGGACGACATGATCGTAAAATCCCACGAGGAAACCGATCACACTGCCCATCTAAGGAAGGTCTTCGAACAGGCCAGAAAGTACAAAATGCGTTTTAACCCGGAGAAGTGCACGTTCGGTGTCTGGGCAGGCAAGTTCCTCGGCTTCTACCTAACCGAACGAGGAATCGAAGCCAACCCCGATAAGTGTCGAGTTTCTGACGCCCAAGTCAAAGAAGTCCATCCAGTCCCTCAACGGGATGCTCACGTCATTGTCCCGTTTCGTGGCCAAATCTGCCTAACACGCCTTACCATTCTTCAAACTCCTCCACAAGGAGGCAGTGTTCGAATGGACCGAGGAATGTGACAAGGCTCTTCTCCACCTAAAACGAGCACTCTCAAAATCACCCGTTCTCTCTCGGCCAGACAACGGCGAAACTTTGTACCTGTATCTCGCCGTAGCAACTAAGGCGGTAAGCGCCGCTCTTATCCGCAAAACGCCTGACGGGCAGAAGCCCATATATTTTACGAGAAAAGCACTACAGGGACCAGAGTTGAGATACCAGCAAATAGAAAAAGTGGCGTTGTCCCTCATCGACACATCTAGAAGACTGAGACACTACTTTCTAGCCCACACAATTGTGGTTCGAACAGATCAACCCGTAAAGTAGCTACTGGGACGACCAGACATGGCCGGTAGAATGCTCAAATGGTCGCTCGAGGTGTCCAAATTTGACATCCAGTATAAGAGCAGAAAAGCCCTCAAGGCCCAAGCTTTAGCCGACTTCATCGCAGAGATGACATTCGCAGACTCCCCCACTTGCGGAGCACGCAAATGGACCATTTTCGTAGACGGGGCTCTAGTTCGGCGGGAAACGGGGCAGGCATCATACTGGAAAGCGACGAGGGAATCATCATTGAAGTATCACTCACCCTGTCCTTCCCCACCTCTAACAACCAGGCTGAGTACGAAGCCTTCCTCACCGGGCTATGCTTGGCCGAAGACCTTGGCGCGAAAGAAGTCGTTATTTGCACAGATTCACAACTCGTGGCCCTTCAAGTCTGAGGGGAATATCAAGCCAAAAACGACAACCTAACTGAATATTTAGCCCTGATCAAGAAGAAGATGACGAAGTTCGCAGCGGTGGAAGTAAAACATGTTCCCCGCGAACACAATTTCCGGGCTGACGTTTTGTCCAAACTAGCCAGCACAAAAAAGAAAGGCAGAAACAAGTCCGTCATACAAGAAGTACTTCCTCGACCCAGCATTGAGAAAGCTTCCCCGATGCTCGACGTACAAGTGATCGGTGACAGCAATTACTGGATGACCCCCGTTTACAACTACCTCGCTAGGGACGAACTCCCGTCCGACCCTAAAGAAGCCAGCGTGGTCAGGCGAAGAGCATGCTCCTACGTCCTAGTCGAAAATAAACTCTATAGATGAGGATTATCCATCCCGATGCTCAAGTGTGTCGAGGAAGAGATGGTCGCCCATATCTTATGCGAAATCCACGAAGGAATCAACGTCCAACATCTCGGAGGAATGTCCCTTGCCCGTAAGGCCCTCCGAGCAGGATACTACTGGCCAACCATGCAGCATGACGCGAAAGAGCACGTGAAGAAATGCGATAAATGCCAACGGCACAGGGATATGCACCTAGCTCCACCTAAGGAGCTCAAATCTATGTCCTCCCCGTGGCCTTTCGCCTGGTGGGGCCTGGACATCCTGGGACCCTTTGTGGTAGGATCAAATCAAAACAAATACTTAATAATAGGCATGGACTACTTCACAAAATGGATAGAAGCGGAGGCCCTGGCCAAGATAACTGTCCTTAACATACTGCGTTTCTACAAACGCAACATCCTCACACGTTTTGGCATCCCCCAGGCGATAGTCACGGACAACGGGACACAGTTCACGGATAGGAAGTTCCAAGACTTCGTCGCTCAACTAGACACGAAGCAACACTTTGCATCCGCCGAACATCCTTAAACAAACGGGCAAGCTGAGGCGGAGAACCGGGTCATCCTTCAAGGCCTCAAATGGAGGCTGGACGAAACAAAGAAGGCTTGGGTCGAGGAGCTGCACAACGTCTTATGGGCATACCGCACAACTCCACACTCTTCAACCGGGGAAACACCCTTTCGTCTAGCCTATGGGACCGAGGCCGTGTTCCCCGTCGAAGTTCATGTACCCTCCTTGCGGACAGAATCACCCCTGGACGAGGAAATGAACGACGAGGCACTAAGGGAAGAACTCGATCTCGTCGAGGAAATCCGAACAGGGGCAACTCTCCGCGAAGCCTCGTTAAAACAAAAAATTGCCATCAGGCACAACGCCAGAGTCATATGATGAGAGTTCAACGTGGGTAGCCTCGTCCTAAGGAGAAACCATAAAGACTATCGCGAAGGAAAACTAGCCACTAACTGGGAAGGACCCTATCGCGTTCGTGCAAAAACGGAGAATGGGGCCTATTACCTAGAACAACTCAACGGGGAAGAACTTGCTCGACCATGGAACGCCGAAAAGCTGAAACAATACTACAACTAAGGCCTTAACTATCGGTTCGATCCGTCACGACGACGAGCATCACCTACCGACCATGATGCATGTAATGATCCGAAAATCTAAATCAATTATTTAATTATTTATTTAATTAATTTAGAAGGAATTAAGAGGTTTTTGATAATTTTGGAGAATTTTGGAGTAAAAGAGTGGTTTTGAATAATTTTAATAAAGTAAATGAGCATGAGTTATTTATATTATTATTATTATTAAAAATAAAATAAGAAAGGGCAAGGTGGTCTTATTGGAAAGTAAGTAAGGATAGGAGGGGAAGTTCATAAGTTGGGATTTGTTAGCCAAAGGAAGAGAACGATCATTTTCTCATTTTGTCGTATCTTTTGTGAAGAACACTGAAGAAGAGAGAAGAAGGAGAACTAGGGCTTGAGGATTACTAGAGGAATCTTGAAGAAAGAAGGAAAAAGCTTCGGATTACTCTAAGGTATGGGGAGAGTTCATAATTTCTTATAGTTTTATAGGAATTGGAGATGAATAGATTAAGGATTGTATGAATTGTGTTGATTTTGATGATTGTTGATGGAGAATGAGTAATTTGATGAAAGTATGATGGATTTGATTGATATGTATTGCTATATGTGTGTTTTGTGAGTATTTTTTATCAAATTTCGTGGGGAAAAGCTGATTTTTGGGGTAATCGAAGTCAGAAATGCAGAAAAGCACTTTTCGGGAAAAGTTGGGTTTTGTCGCATCCTGACACGGGCACCCGTGTCAGCCTACTGGTTGGGGAGAATAAATAATTTTGTTACAGAGCTTCTGACACGGGCCGTGTCACAGGACACGGGCGGCCGTGTCAGGCCTCTGTTCATGATGAAAATTTTTCTGTTTTGGGTTTTTCGTGTAGGCCTCCTGACACGGGCCGTGTCACTGGACACGGGCGGCCGTGTCAGGCCACTGAGTATTTTTTTCCGTTTTTGCTGTTTGACGTTTTTCGTGCTGATCTTTGCCGTCTCGTTGCTTTGTCGCTGTATGGATGATAAAACATGATTTTTATGATGAATATTGTTGGAAATGAAATGAATGATGCACATGTTAATATTTGGATGAAATGAGGAGCTTAGCATCATTGCATTTCATGGCATTTTATGTTGGGGCTTCGGCCTATTGGTAGCTTCAATCCCATAATGCGGATTGAAGTGATATGTTGTTATGTTGTGCTCCCTTTGTGGAGGGTTGATGGCCAGTGTCCATCACATGGAGAAAAATCGGTACCACATGCATCCTTTGCATACCATTATGTTTGACATCGCATTTTATGAAGTAGTCGAGATTGTGTTGTGAATAATTATTGATGATGATTCCGATGTTGTTGTTGCTTAATTATTTAATTTCCATGTCTTTGTATTACAATAATGAATTATGTTTTCTCACCCTGCCTGCTTGGAAATGTTGCCTCCGATGTGGGTAACTTGCAGATATCCAAGAATAGCATTCGAGGTGACGAAGGAAGTAACTTTGGAGTGTTTCGTTATTACTGTCTAGTTAGAGGTGTCCTACTCTGTGTCATGTAACATCGGGTTGGGAAGTGTTGTGAACCTCGTTTCTTTTAGTTATGACTGAATCTTTATAATGTTGATGATGGTGTTTGATTTGGACATATTTATTATGAAGTATGTTATGGAATTGAAAATAAAAGTTGATTTTCGCTGCGTAGTTGTTAATTTTGATATTGATTAATGAGTAACCCGTGTTACGGGACAGGACAATGATTGTTATATGATGTCTTTGAATATGTGTGACACCCTTTATGTTGTTTTTACTTTGATAATATGAAATGTTTTACTAGAAATTGTATGTGGGGTAGAAGGGTGTTACATTAGTGGTATCAGAGCAGGTCGGTCTGTCCGGCCAAGTTTTGTATGGTCGGTCTGTTGTCAGTCGTTACTTGTTAATGATTATTTGTTTCTTTCTGACATGGTGAGTGTTATACAAAATGGCTGGAAACAACACGCGCGCTCTTGCTGATGCTATTGTAACTCTTGCTTGGAACCATGCTCCTGATGTGTTTCGTGCGTTGGAGAAGTTTCAGAGGAACAACCCACCGAAGTTTGAAGGAACTCATGACCCGGCGAGCGCACAAAAGTGGCTCAAGGCGATTGAGAAGATTTTTAGAGTGATGGGGTGCTCTGATGCGCAGCAAGTGCAGTTCGGAACGCATATGCTGGAAGAAGAAGCTGATGACTGGTGGGATAACACCCGTCAGAGGCTGGAAGATGTTGGCGCTGTGGTGACTTGGAATGTGTTCAAGCAAGAATTTCTGGGCAAGTATTTTCCTGAAGATGCTCATGGTAAGATGGAAGTGGAATTTATTGAATTGAAACAAGGAAATATGACTGTGGCGAAGTATGCTGCCAAATTTGAGAGGCTTGTGAAGTTTTGTCCTCATTACAACCGTGCGGATGCTGAACTTTCTAAGTGTCTCAAGTTTGAGAATGGGCTGAGACCAGAGATTAAGCAGGGGATTGGATGCCAACAGATTCGCAGGTATGCGGAACTGGTGGATAAGAGTAGGATCTATGATGAAGATAGCCGAGCTCGATCTGCTCACTAAAAACAGCTAAGTGAAAGGAAAGATAAGGGTCAGTCTAGAGGAAAACCTTATGCGACCCCAGGTGATAAAGGGAAACAGAGGGTATCAGATGAAAAGAAGTCAAGTAGGGGAGCCGTTAATGGAACTAATAAGTGCTATAAGTGTGGAGAGACAGGTCACAAAGCTGATGGGTGTACTAACAAAGTTCTGAGATGTTACCGTTGTGGTAAGACTGGGCATAGAATTGGTGATTGTCCGAATGAGGGTCCGACCTGTTTCAACTGTGGTGAACAGGGGCATATCAGTACTCAATGCCAAAAACCAAAGAAGATTGCTAATGCTGCCCAGACTACTGGAAGAGTGTTTGCTTTGGCTGGCTCAGAAGTTCCCAAGAAGGACAACTTGATTCGAGGTACTTGTTTTATTAACAATGTTGAGTTGATTACTATTATTGATATTGGAGCTACGCATTCGTTTATCTCTCTTGAGTGTGCTACTAGATTAGGTTTGAATTTATCTAACATGAATGGTAGTATGATAATAGAGACTCCGACTAATGGTTCGGTGGCTACCATGCTTGTTTGTTTGAAGTGTCCTTTGACGATCATTGAGAAGGATTTTGTGATGGATTTGGTGTGCTTACCTTTACACCAAATCGATGTTATCCTTGGTATGAACTGGTTGGAGTTCAACTACGTTCATATTAATTGTTATAGTAAGACTGTGGAGTTTTCGGAGTTAGGTGAGGATGGTGAACTGATGTTCTTATCTGCTAAACAAGTGGATGAACTTTTATTAGATGAAGCGTTGATGTTCGCAATGTTTGCATCGTTGCCAGTTGATGGTGAAGCCGTCAGTGCTGAGTTGCCTGTGGTTTGTGAGTTTCAAGATGTGTTTCCTGAGGATATAAGTGATTTACCTTCGGAACGTGAAGTTGAGTTTGCTGTGGATTTAATTCCAGGTACGAGTCCAGTGTCGATGGCTCTTTATCAGATGTCTGCTTCGGAATTGAGTGAGCTGAAGAAACAGCTAGAAGAATTGTTAGAAAAGAAGTTCATTCGACCTAGTGTTTCTCCGTGGGGTGCTCCGGTGTTGCTCGTTAAGAAGAAAGATGGTAGTATGAGATTGTGTGTCGATTATCAGCAGCTGAATAAGGTGACCATCAAGAATAAGTATCCGCTTCTGAGAATCGACGATTTGATGGATCAACTCGTAGACGCTTGTGTGTTCAGTAAGATTGATCTGAGGTCTGGTTATCATCAGATTAGAGTTAAAGCTGATGATATTCCGAAAATAGCTTTCAGAACGAGGTACGGTCATTATGAATATACGGTGATGCCATTTGGAGTTTCTAATGCGCCTGGTGTGTTCATGGAGTATATGAACAAGATCTTTCATGAATATCTTGATAAGTTTGTGGTGGTTTTCATAGATGACATCTTAGTATATTCTAAATCAGAAGAAGAACATGCGGAACATTTGAAGACTGTGTTACAAGTATTGAGGGAAAAGAAATTGTATGCTAAGTTGTCAAAGTGTGAGTTCTGGTTGAAGGAAGTGAGTTTCCTAGGCCATGTGATTTCAAGTGGTGGAATTTCTGTGGATCCCTCGAAGATTGATGTGGTGTTGCAGTGGGAGACTCTGAAGTTTGCTACGGAGATTCGTAGTTTTCTTGGATTGGCTGGTTACTATCGTAAATTCATTGAAGGTTTTTCTAAGTTGGCTTTGCCGTTGACGCAATTGACTCGAAAGGGACAAGCGTATGTATGGGATTTCGCTTGTGAGGAAAGTTTTGTGGAACTAAAGAAAAAGTTGACAACTGCTCCGGTGTTGGTTTTGCCAGACCCGAATGAGTCCTTTGTGGTTTATTGTGATGCTTCAAAGATGGGCCTTGGTGGAGTTTTTATGCAAAATGGTAAAGTGGTCGCTTATGCTTCTAGGCAGTTAAGAGTCCATGAGAGGAATTACCCTACACACGACTTAGAGTTGGCTGCTGTAGTATTTGTGCTAAAGATTTGGAGGCATTATCTTTTTGGTTCGAAATTTGAGGTATTCAGTGATCATAAGAGTTTGAAATACTTGTTCGATCAGAAAGAGTTAAACATGAGGCAGAGAAGGTGGCTAGAATTATTAAAGGATTTTGAGTTCGATTTGAATTATCATCCCGGTAAAGCAAATGTAGTGGCTGATGCTTTGAGTAGAAAGTCATTGCATATTTTAATGCTTATGGTGAGAGAACTTGAAATGATTGAGCAATTCAGAGACATGAGTTTGTTGTGTGAGACGACCGCTGATAGTGTGAAATTGGGCATGCTAAAGC
The DNA here is from genome assembly GCA_022829125.1 of Lathyrus tuberosus. Classification (NCBI taxonomy): domain Eukaryota; kingdom Viridiplantae; phylum Streptophyta; class Magnoliopsida; order Fabales; family Fabaceae; genus Lathyrus; species Lathyrus tuberosus. The sequence continues at coordinate 6,527,001 of JALAZF010000321.1, forward strand.
TGACTAGTGGAATTTTGGAGGAAATTCGGGAAGGTCAGAAATCTTATTTGAAATTAGTGGACCAGTTAATGAAGATTAATCAAGGTAATGGAGGTGAGTTTCAAATTGATGAAGATGGAGTTTTGAGATTTCGAGATAGAGTATGTATTCCAGATATATCTGGAATAAAAAAGAGTATTTTGGAGGAAGGGCATAGAAGTCGATTGAGTATTCATCCTGGTGTTATGAAGATGTATCAAGACCTGCGTAGATTGTTTTGGTGGCCAGGTATGAAAAGAGATATTGATGAATTTGTGTATGCATGTTTGATTTGCCAGAAGTCCAAGATTGAACATCAGAAGAATGGAAATGGGATAGCATTTCCATGGATTTTGTGACTGGGTTACCGAAGACTGCAAGAGGTAATGACTCGATATGGGTAATTGTGGATAGGTTAACTAAGTTGGCGCATTTCTTGCCAATGAGGATTAATTATTCTATGCAGAAGTTAACTGAGATTTATATTGATGAGATTGTGAAGTTGCATGGAACACCTTCGAGTATTGTATCGGATAGAGATCCGCGGTTTACGTCAAGGTTTTGGAAGAGTCTACAGGATGCTTTGGGTACTAAGTTGAGGATGAGTTCTGCTTATCACCCGCAGACAGATGGTCAGACGGAAAGAACAATCCAATCTTTAGAAGATTTGTTGAGAGCTTGTGTGCTGGATCAAGGAGGATCTTGGGATAGTCACTTGCCGTTGATCGAGTTTACATACAACAACAGTTATCATGCTAGTATTGGGATGGCTCCATATGAGGCGTTGTATGGTAGACGTTTTCGAACTCCATTGTGTTGGTATGAGTCGGGAGAGAGTTTTGTACTTGGACCTGAGATTGTGCAAGAGACAACGGAGAAGATTAAAATGATTCGGGATAAAATGAAGATGTTGCAGAGTCGTCAGAAGAGTTACCATGATAAGAGAAGAAAAACACTGGAATTTCAAGAGGGAGACCACGTGTTCTTAAGAGTTACTCCGATGACTGGTGTGGGACGAGCTTTGAAGTCTAAAAAGCTCACTCTGCGCTTTGTTGGTCCGTATCAGATTATGCAGAGGATAGGAGAGGCTGCCTATCGGGTGGCTTTACCACCTTCACTTGCAAATTTGCATTATGTGTTTCATGTGTCGCGGTTGAGGAAGTATATTCCGGATCCGTCGCATGTGATTAAAATGGATGATGTTCAGGTGAGAGATAACCTGACGGTAGAAGCTTTGCCTATGAGGATTGAGGTCGAGAATTGAAGCAACTGCGAGGTAAAGAGATTGCTTTAGTGAAAGTATTGTGGGGCGGACCAGCTGGTGATAGTTGGACTTGGGAGCGTGAGGATCAGATGAAAGAGTCGTATCCGACTCTGTTTACTTCAGGTAATTTTCGAGGACGGAAATTCTTGAAGTAGGGGAGAGTTGTAACGACCCGAAAATCTAAATCAATTATTTAATTATTTATTTAATTAATTTAGAAGGAATTAAGAGGTTTTTGATAATTTTGGAGAATTTTGGAGTAAAAGAGTGGTTTTGAATAATTTTAATAAAGTAAATGAGCATGAGTTATTTATATTATTATTATTATTAAAAATAAAATTAGAAAGGGCAAGGTGGTCTTATTGGAAAGTAAGTAAGGATAGGAGGGGAAGTTCATAAGTTGGGATTTGTTAGCCAAAGGAAGAGAACGATCATTTTCTCATTTTGTCGTATCTTTTGTGAAGAACACTGAAGAAGAGAGAAGAAGGAGAACTAGGGCTTGAGGATTACTAGAGGAATCTTAAAGAAAGAAGGAAAAAGCTTCGGATTACTCTAAGGTATGGGGAGAGTTCATAATTTCTTATAGTTTTATAGGAATTGGAGATGAATAGATTAAGGATTGTATGAATTATGTTGATTTTGATGATTGTTGATGCAGAATGAGTAATTTGATGAAAGTATGATGGATTTGATTGATATGTATTGCTATATGTGTGTTTTGTGAGTATTTTTGATCAAATTTCGTGGGGAAAACTGATTTTTGGGGTAATCGAAGTCAGAAACGCAGAAAAGCACTTTTCGGGAAAAGTTGGGTTTTGTCGCATCCTGACACGGGCACCCGTGTCAGCCTACTGGTTGGGAAGAATAAATAATTTTGTTACAGAGCTTCTGACACGGGCCGTGTCACAGGACACGGGCGGCCGTGTCAGGCCTCTGTTCATGATGAAAATTTTTCTGTTTTGGGTTTTTCGTGTAGGCCTCCTGACACGGGCCGTGTCACTGGACACGGGCGGCCGTGTCAGGCCACTGAGTATTTTTTCCGTTTTTGCTGTTTGACGTTTTTCGTGCTGATCTTTGCCGTCTCGTTGCTTTGTCGCTGTATGGATGATAAAACATGATTTTTATGATGAATATTGTTGGAAATGAAATGAATGATGCACATGTTGATATTTGGATGAAATGAGGAGCTTAGCATCATTGCATTTCATGGCATTTTATGTTGGGGCTTCGGCCTATTGGTAGCTTCAATCCCATAGTGCGGATTGAAGTGATAAGTTGTTATGTTGTGCTCCCTTTGTGGAGGGTTGATGGCCAGTGTCCATCACATGGAGAAAAATCGGTACCACACGCATCCTTTGCATACCATTATGTTTGACATCACATTTTATGAAGTAGTCGAGATTGTGTTGTGAATAATTATTGATGATGATTCCGATGTTGTTGTTGCTTAATTATTTAATTTCCATGTCTTTGTATTACAATAATGAATTATGTTTTCTCACCCTGCCTGCTTGGAAATGTTGCCTCCGATGTGGGTAACTTGCAGATATCCAAGAATAGCTTTCGAGGTGACGAAGGAAGTAACTTTGGAGTGTTTCGTTATTACTGTCTAGTTAGAGGTGTCCTACTATGTGTCATGTAACATCGGGTTGGGAAGTGTTGTGAACCTCGTTTCTTTTAGTTATGACTGAATCTTTATAATGTTGATGATGGTGTTTGATTTGAACATATTTATTATGAAGTATGTTATGGAATTGAAAATAAAAGTTGATTTTCGCTGCGTAGTTGTTAATTTTGATATTGATTAATGAGTAACCCGTGTTACGGGACAGGACAATGATTGTTATATGATGTCTTTGAATATGTGTGACACCCTTTATGTTGTTTTTACTTTGATAATATGAAATGTTTTACTAGAAATTGTATGTGGGGTAGAAGGGTGTTACATTAGTGGTATCAGAGCAGGTCGGTCTGTCCGGCCAAGTTTTGTATGGTCGGTCTGTTGTCAGTCGTTACTTGTTAATGATTATTTGTTTCTTTCTGACATGGTGAGTGTTATACAAAATGGCTGGAAACAACACGCGCGCTCTTGCTGATGCTATTGTAACTCTTGCTCGGAACCATGCTCCTGATGAGTTTCGTGCGTTGGAGAAGTTTCAGAGGAACAACCCACCGAAGTTTGAAGGAACTCATGACCCGGCGAGCGCACAAAAGTGGCTCAAGGCGATTGAGAAGATTTTTAGAGTGATGGGGTGCTCTGATGCGCAGCAAGTGCAGTTCGGAACGCATATGCTGGAAGAAGAAGCTGATGACTGGTGGGATAACACCCATCAGAGGCTGGAAGATGTTGGCGCTGTGGTGACTTGGAATGTGTTCAAGCAAGAATTTCTGGGCAAGTATTTTCCTGAAGATGCTCATGGTAAGATGGAAGTGGAATTCATTGAATTGAAACAAGGAAATATGACTGTGGCGGAGTATGCTGCCAAATTTGAGAGGCTTGTGAAGTTTTGTCCTCATTACAACCGTGCGGATGCTAAACTTTCTAAATGTCTCAAGTTTGAGAATGGGCTGAGACCAGAGATTAAGCAGGGGATTGGATGCCAACAGATTCGCAGGTATGCGGAACTGGTGGATAAGAGTAGGATCTATCATGAAGATAGCCGAGCTCGATCTGCTCACTACAAACAGCTAAGTGAAAGGAAAGATAAGGGTCAGTCTAGAGGAAAACCTTATGCGACCCCAGGTGATAAAGGGAAACAGAGGGTATCAGATGAAAAGAAGTCAAGTAGGGGAGCCGTTAATGCAACTAATAAGTGCTATAAGTGTGGAGAGTCAGGTCACAAAGCTGATGGGTGTACTAACAAAGTTCTGAGATGTTACCGTTGTGGTAAGACTGGGCATAGAATTGGTGATTGTCCGAATGAGGGTCCGACCTGTTTCAACTGTGGTGAACAGGGGCATATCAGTACTCAATGCCAGAAACCAAAGAAGACTGCTAATGCTGCCCAGACTACTGGAAGAGTGTTTGCTTTGGCTGGCTCAGAAGTTCCCAAGAAGGACAGCTTGATTCGAGGTACTTGTTTTATTAACAATGTTGAGTTGATTACTATTATTGATATTGGAGCTACGCATTCGTTTATCTCTCTTGAGTGTGCTACTAGATTAGGTTTGAATTTATCTAACATGAATGGTAGTATGATAATAGAGACTCCGACTAATGGTTCGGTGGCTACCATGCTTGTTTGTTTGAAGTGTCCTTTGACGATCTTTGAGAAGGATTTTGTGATGGATTTGGTGTGCTTACCTTTACACCAAATCGATGTTATCCTTGGTATGAACTGGTTGGAGTTCAACTACGTTCATATTAAATGTTATAGTAAGACTGTGGAGTTTTCGGAGTTAGGTGAGGATGGTGAACTGATGTTCTTATCTGCTAAACAAGTGGATGAACTTTTATTAGATGAAGCGTTGATGTTCGCAATGTTTGCATCGTTGCCAGTTGATGGTGAAGCCGTCAGTGCTGAGTTGCCTGTGGTTTGTGAGTTTCAAGATGTGTTTCCTGAGGATATAAGTGATTTACCTTCGGAACGTGAAGTTGAGTTTGCTGTGGATTTAATTCCAGGTACGAGTCCAGTGTCGATGGCTCCTTATCGGATGTCTGCTTCGGAATTGAGTGAGCTGAAGAAACAGCTAGAAGAATTGTTAGAAAAGAAGTTCATTCGACCTAGTGTTTCTCCGTGGGGTGCTCCGGTGTTGCTCGTTAAGAAGAAAGATGGTAGTATGAGATTGTGTGTCGATTATCGGCAGCTGAATAAGGTGACCATCAAGAATAAGTATCCGCTTCTGAGAATCGACGATTTGATGGATCAACTCGTAGACGCTTGTGTGTTCAGTAAGATTGATCTGAGGTTTGGTTATCATCAGATTAGAGTTAAAGCTGATGATATTCCGAAAATAGCTTTCAGAACGAGGTACGGTCATTATGAATATACGGTGATGCCATTTGGAGTTTCTAATGCGCCTGGTGTGTTCATGGAGTATATGAACAAGATCTTTCATGAATATCTTGATAAGTTTGTGGTGGTTTTCATAGATGACATCTTAGTATATTCTAAATCAGAAGAAGAACATGCGGAACATTTGAAGACTGTGTTACAAGTATTGAGGGAAAAGAAATTGTATGCTAAGTTGTCAAAGTGTGAGTTCTGGTTGAAGGAAGTGAGTTTCCTAGGCCATGTGATTTCAAGTGGTGGAATTTCTGTGGATCCCTCGAAGATTGATGTGGTGTTGCAGTGGGAGACTCTGAAGTTTGCTACGGAGATTCGTAGTTTTCTTGGATTGGCTGGTTACTATCGTAAATTCATTGAAGGTTTTTCTAAGTTGGCTTTGCCGTTGACGCAATTGACTCGAAAGGGACAAGCGTATGTATGGGATTTCGCTTGTGAGGAAAGTTTTGTGGAACTAAAGAAAAAGTTGACAACTGCTCCGGTGTTGGTTTTGCCAGACCCGAATGAGTCCTTTGTGGTTTATTGTGATGCTTCAAAGATGGGCCTTGGTGGAGTTTTGATGCAAAATGGTAAAGTGGTCGCTTATGCTTCTAGGCAGTTAAGAGTCCATGAGAGGAATTACCCTACACACGACTTAGAGTTGGCTGCTGTAGTATTTGTGCTGAAGATTTGGAGGCATTATCTTTTTGGTTCGAAATTTGAGGTATTCAGTGATCATAAGAGTTTGAAATACTTGTTCGATCAGAAAGAGTTAAACATGAGGCAGAGAAGGTGGCTAGAATTATTAAAGGATTTTGAGTTCGATTTGAATTATCATCCCGGTAAAGCAAATGTAGTGGCTGATGCTTTGAGTAGAAAGTCATTGCATATTTCGATGCTTATGGTGAGAGAACTTGAAATGATTGAGCAATTCAGAGACATGAGTTTGTTGTGTGAGACGACCGCTGATAGTGTGAAATTGGGCATGCTAAAGCTGACTAGTGGAATTTTGGAGGAAATTCGGGAAGGTCAGAAATCTTATTTGAAATTAGTGGACCAGTTAATGAATATTAATCAAGGTAATGAAGGTGAGTTTCGAATTGATGAAGATGGAGTTTTGAGATTTCGAGATAGAGTATGTATTCCAGATATATCTGGAATAAAAAAGAGTATTTTGGAGGAAGGGTATAGAAGTCGATTGAGTATTCTTCCTGGTGTTATGAAGATGTATCAAGACCTGCGTAGATTGTTTTGGTGGCCAGGTATGAAAAGAGATATTGATGAATTTATGTATGCATGTTTGATTTGCCAGAAGTCCAAGATTGAACATCAGAAGAATGGAAATGGGATAGCATTTCCATGGATTTTGTGACTGGGTTACCGAAGACTGCAAGAGGTAATGACTCGATATGGGTAATTGTGGATAGGTTAACTAAGTTGGCGCATTTCTTGCCAATGAGGATTAATTATTCTATGCAGAAGTTAACTGAGATTTATATTGATGAGATTGTGAAGTTGCATGGAACACCTTCGAGTATTGTATCAGATAGAGATCCGCAGTTTACGTCAAGGTTTTGGAAGAGTCTACAGGATGCTTTGGGTACTAAGTTGAGGATGAGTTCTGCTTATCACCCGCAGACAGATGGTCAGACGGAAAGAACAATCCAATCTTTAGAAGATTTGTTGAGAGCTTGTGTGCTGGATCAAGGAGGATCTTGGGATAGTCACTTGTCGTTGATCGAGTTTACATACAACAACAGTTATCATGCTAGTATTGGGATGGCTCCATATGAGGCGTTGTATGGTAGACATTTTTGAACTCCATTGTGTCGGTATGAGTCGGGAGAGAGTTTTGTACTTGGACCTGAGATTGTGCAAGAGACAACGGAGAAGATTAAAATGATTCGGGATAAAATGAAGATGTCGCAGAGTCGTCAGAAGAGTTACCATGATAAGAGAAGAAAAACACTGGAATTCCAAGAGGGAGACCACGTGTTCTTAAGAGTTACTCCGATGACTGGTGTAGGACGAGCTTTGAAGTCTAGAAAGCTCACTCTGCGCTTTGTTGGTCCGTATCAGATTATGCAGAGGATATGAGAGGTTGCCTATCGGGTGGCTTTACCACTTTCACTTGCAAATGTGCATGATGTGTTTCATGTGTCGCGGTTGAGGAAGTATATTCCGGATCCGTCGCATGTGATTCAAATGGATGATGTTCAGGTGAGAGATAACCTGACGGTAGAAGCTTTGCCTATGAGGATTGAGGTCGAGAATTGAAGCAACTACGAGGTAAAGAGATTGCTTTAGTGAAAGTATTGTGGGGCGGACCAGCTGGTGATAGTTGGACTTGGGAGCGTGAGGATCAGATGAAAGAGTCGTATCCGACTCTGTTTACTTCAGGTAATTTTCGAGGACGAAAATTCTTAAAGTAGGGGAGAGTTGTAACGACCCGAAAATCTAAATCAATTATTTAATTATTTATTTAATTAATTTAGAAGGAATTAAGAGGTTTTTGATAATTTTGGAGAATTTTGGAGTAAAAGAGTGGTTTTGAATAATTTTAATAAAGTAAATGAGCATGAGTTATTTATATTATTATTATTATTAAAAATAAAATTAGAAAGGGCAAGGTGGTCTTATTGGAAAGTAAGCAAGGATAGGAGGGGAAGTTCATAAGTTGGGATTTGTTAGCCAAAGGAAGAGAACGATCATTTTCTCATTTTGTTGTATCTTTTGTGAAGAATACTGAAGAAGAGAGAAGAAGGAGAACTAGGGCTTGAGGATTACTAGAGGAATCTTAAAGAAAGAAGGAAAAAGCTTCGGATTACTCTAAGGTATGGGGAGAGTTCATAATTTCTTATAGTTTTATAGGAATTGGAGATGAATAGATTAAGGATTGTATGAATTATGTTGATTTTGATGATTGTTGATGCAGAATGAGTAATTTGATGAAAGTATGATGGATTTGATTGATATGTATTGCTATATGTGTGTTTTGTGAGTATTTTTGATCAAATTTCGTGGGGAAAAACTGATTTTTGGGGTAATCGAAGTCAGAAACGCAGAAAAGCACTTTTCGGGAAAAGTTGGGTTTTGTCGCATCCTGACACGGGCACCCGTGTCAGCCTACTGGTTGGGGAGAATAAATAATTTTGTTACAGAGCTTCTGACACGGGCCGTGTCACAGGACATGGGCGGCCGTGTCAGGCCTCTGTTCCTGCTGAAAATTTTTCTATTTTGGGTTTTTCGTGTAGGCCTCCTGACACGGGCCGTGTCACTGGACACGGGCGGCCGTGTCAGGCCACTGAGTATTTTTTTTCCGTTTTTACTGTTTGACGTTTTTCCTGCTGATCTTTGCCGTCTCGTTGCTTTGTCGCTGTCTGGATGATAAAACATGATTTTTATGATGAATATTGTTGGAAATGAAATGAATGATGCACATGTTGATATTTGGATGAAATGAAGAGCTTAGCATCATTGCATTTCATGGCATTTTATGTTGGGGCTTCGGCCTATTGGTAGCTTTAATCCCATAGTGCAGATTGAAGTGATATGTTGTTATGTTGTGCTCCCTTTGTGGAGGGTTGATGGCCAGTGTCCATCACATGGAGAAAAATCGGTACCACATGCATCCTTTGCATACCATTATGTTTGACATCGCATTTTATGAAGTAGTCGAGATTGTGTTGTGAATAATTATTGATGATGATTCCGATGTTGTTGTTGCTTAATTATTTAATTTCCATGTCTTTGTATTACTATAATGAATTATGTTTTCTCACACTGCCTGCTTGGAAATGTTGCCTCCGATGTGGGTAACTTGCAGATATCTAAGAATAGCTTTCGAGGTGACGAAGGAAGTAGCTTTGGAGTGTTTCGTTATTACTGTCTAGTTAGAGGTGTCCTGCTCTATGTCATGTAACATCAGGTTGGGAATTGTTGTGAACCTCGTTTCTTTTAGTTATGACTGAATCTTTATAATGTTGATGATGGTGTTTGATTTGGACATATTTATTATGAAGTATGTTATGGAATTGAAAATAAAAGTTGATTTCCGCTGCGTAGTTGTTTATTTTGATATTGATGAACGAGTAACCCGTGTTACGGGACAGGACAATGATTGTTATATGATGTCTTTGAATATGTGTGACACCCTTTATGTTGTTTTTACTCTGATAATATGAAATGTTTTACTAGAAATTGTATGTGGGGTAGAAGGGTGTTACAATGCACGCCTAGGTACAAGCGTCGCATGCCAGTGAAGCAGAACCCCGCTCAGGAACGAGCTGGGTCTCTGCTCGACAGCGGTCCCTCAATCGAGCACCGCCGTCGTTAAAATACCACGACAGACAGAACACCCAGCTCACGATGGGAAGTTCACGCCGCGAACTCAGGCCTTAAACGCGACATGAGCTCCGCATCCTCGCCCGAATATTCCCCGGCAGTTCGTCCAGTACCCCTCACTGACGAACACATCTACAACGAGCAATCCCCCAAAACTTAAAACAAAACAAAATAATCCCTAATGCGGGCATACATGCACAAACGAGCATAAGTACAACACTTAGCGAAATTCAAAGCAGATAAAGCCATGCAAATCACAAAACCGGCCACAAGGACCGGGAACATAATTAAAGGTAATAAGTGGCCACAAGGACAACAATTGAGCTTGTTACATAAACAGGGGGCCACACTCCTATTCAAAATAAATTACAAAGATACACGACATGCAGGCCGGACAAATTACAACAAAGAAAAAGGGAGTCACTTATCCATCCTCTCCGGTTGATCCTGGGCGAACTCTGGCTGCTCGACGACGGGCTGCGGGGACTGGGTCTCCTCAGGGCATGCATGTTCAGCACCAAGGTTGAGGAAATCAGGAAAATTTATCTTGCCATCCTTTACCTGGCCGAGGAAGTTGGTACCTTCGGTGGAAATCTGGACGTCAGGGTTCACTAGCCTGAGTTGGGCGACAACATTGTCAAACGATTCCTCCCCAATAGAAAACACATCCTCTTCCGCCCGAAGCGAGCAAATAGTTCTTCTCTGGTCTTCAATTCCTTCACGTCAGTATGCTCATCCTCGGCCGGAGCGATTGCTTTCCTCAGCTGATCAATCGCTCCTCGACTGCCTTCTTCTCCACCTCTAGCTTGGCACTCTCCCCCTTCAACTGGGTAACCTCCTCGTCCGCCTTCTTCCTGGCCTCACCAGCTTCCTTGGCTTCTTCCTTAGCCTTCCTCGCCGTCTCCTCCAGAGACGCCATGGTAGCCCGGGCAGCTCGAAGTTCGGACTCTGTTATAGAATCCCCCTCGGCATAGATCACCGCCATTTCCAAAAGTCTAACCAATGCAGAGGCATCTTGTGCCACCAGCACCCTCTTGGTCGGACGATCCATGCCCTCCAATTGGAGAAACTCTGCACGCGGGACAACCAAGGACGTCCCCATGAAGAATTTTCTATCAAGTATACAAGGAGGAAGTTCAAACTTCCCTTTTCTTGATGCCCGACTAAGATCCACGGTTTCATTGGCCCTCGCCCGCTTGGACCTGGAGGCCAAGGGCAAGGGGGACACTTGAGCGGGAGTAGGCGAGGAGCTCCCCACAACTGGCTGAGAAGGACGAGGAACACGCGGGGCAAATCGAGTCTTTGGAGCAGCCGTCCCGGGTGCGTTCCTCGCAACAGCGTTTCACACCATTCTTTCATGGGCGGAGGGTATGTCACCTGCAGAAACACAACGAACATGTTAGACGAAGAAGTAAACATAATTCGGGCAAGTTAAAACAACTAAAATTACCGAGCAGCTTATAAGCGTCTGCGGGGGTCTTGCACTCCAAAAGCGCCTTTGTGTTAATATACCGCTACTCCACCCTCTGGCTACCATCCTCCTTGAAAATTAGAGACCCCTTCTTCGTCCAGCATTCAGCAAGCCGAAAATAGTTGACAAAGTTCACCAGCATGTCATAGGCAGCGACATCCTGCCCGTATAGCATCTGTGGCTGGGCAACATACTCATTGGGTTCCTTGGAGAAATGGTCGGCACTCTAGTGGAAGGGAAACTTGAATTCTCTCTCCCCGATCAGTTTCCCGTCTTCGTCGCACATGTCGTTACCGTCCTCGTCAATGGATGTAACGCCCCAGTTTTGATCGTTTTATTAAATCGAGTCGATTTAATTATTTTGAGTATTATATTATTTTTACTTATGACTTTGGTGTGATAATATGTTGTTTTGTACTGTTATTATATTTTATCGCATTTTGGGATCGTTTGGGAGATAATTGAGAGTAAGGGTATTTTAGTCTTTTCCCTAATTATTTACTAAGTTAGTAAAGAAAAGAGAATAGAAATAGAAAGGAGAGAAAAATAGAGAGAAAGAAAAGAGAAGAAGAAAAAGGGAAGAAAGAAAAGAAGAGAAAGGAGAAAAAGAGAGAAAAAGAGGAAAAGCTTGGAAACTCAAGAAAATCACTTCTAGGAATCGATTTAATCGGGTAAGGGTGTGAAATATTGTTATCCTAACTTTGTGGATGATTATGTATGTGTTTTGTGTGGATGTTTTGGTTGGTTTTCCATATGTTTCCGTTTATGCTGTATTTGACGAAATCGATAGAAACCGATGTTTTTACGGTCGAAAAGTCGTATAAATACATGTGTTGGTTGGCTATATGTATGTGAGCTGCTGTTTAAAGTTTCATGAAGTTTGGTTATGTTTTGGTTAGTTTTCGTTATGTTTCCGTTGTTTTTTTCCGTTTAGGTCGAATTGTAAGAAGTCGATAAAAACCGATGTTTTCACGGTTAGAATTCGAAATAAATTACGTAGTTGTATCGAGTAAGGTTAGGTCGTCGTATAGCATGCTTTTTATTCGATTTGGTGATGTTTGAAAATTCTGGTTTTTGAAAGGTTGAAATTTAATCGAAAAATCGAACGTCGTAGAAATTTCGTTTATGTGTTCTAAATTGTTCTTATGTATTTGGTGGTTGCGCGTATATGTTTGTTTCGGTGAAAATGTTCGATTTAGTCGAGTTTCGGGCATTTCGGAAAAGTTACAGCAAGTGTGTAATTGAGAAATCTGGTTTTTGGAGAAAAACAGAGTTATGCATCGATACATAACAGCCATGTATCAATACGAAATGGTTTATGTATCGATACATAACCCTTATGTATCGATACATACTGTAGAATTTTAAGAAAACAGAATTTTCACTACGGCATGCGTCGACACATGCGTGCTATGTATCGATACATGTTGCCTTTTTGAATCGATACATAGGCCTATGTATTGATACATACTGAGCTGTACCAGAAAATTCTGGTTTGTCGGGGAAACTTCGGAAATTCATATCTCTTGAACCGTAAGTCGGTTTTGATCCCTGTTCGAAGCGTTGGGAAGCTAACGAGATGTTATTTCTAGGAAAAATGGTTTTGAGGTCTAAACCTGGTCCAATTGGAACAGTATTTTCGAACCGTTTCGTAGTGTCGGGCCTCCGGTTTATGTTTTTGCGTTATTTTGAAATATACATATCTTCTTCGTTGTTTATCGGATTTAAGTGTTCTTTATATCGAATTGAAGCTGTGGATGAGTACTTTTTGATGATGACGGAAAATATTATTTTTAGCCGACTTTTGGCCGACTTTTCCGATTAAATGTAAAGTGCGGTTTGTTGTCGTTTGGCTTGATTGAGGTGAATGTGTATGGATTGTATGTGATATGTATGAGATAAATGCATGACTATATTGTGAATATGTATGCATTTTAAGAGTGTCATGAGTCATGTTGTATGTGAAACATCATGATGTGCATTCTTGCATTGAGGGGTTCTAAGATGAATCCGTTGTAACGTCGTGAGACTATGTGAAAGGTGTGAGCGATGATTACAAACGATTGTGAGCCTATGTGACAGGTGTGAGCAGTCGGGTTGTGAGCCTATGTGATAGGTGTGAGCAATCCATAAACCTTGTGAGCCTATGTGATAGGTGTGAGCAATGGGTGAACGTCGTGAGCCTATGTGATAGGTGTGAGCGAATGGTTCCAACAAGTTCTTCAATTGAACTTGAGATGAAATGAGTCGGTACCGCATTGCAATTGTATAGAGTCGTGAGTCGGTCTCTATGATTTGCATTGGTCATCTTTGTATATGTGCATTGATGAAGGAACATGAATATATGTATTTATGTTGAATGATGAGCATTGTGATGAATATGCTTGGTTTTGTATATATATATATATGCCTTGCGATGTATATTGAGTAAGATGTGATGAATTGTGATAAGAATTGTATCGTTGTAATGATACATTGGTGAATAAACATGTATGTGTGTTTATGTTGAATGAATGGTGATGAATTGAGATGTATTGGTGATACATGTATTGGAGCATGAATGAATATGCCTATGTGAATGATGTGTTAATTACGGATTGTTATGCCGTGTATTTGATTTATGGTATATGCTTGGTGTTATATGTATATATACATGCATAGTGATGAGTTGTGGTGAGAATGTGGTATATGTGTATTATATGTTGAGATATATAATTATATGCAACGTTATTATGATAATATTTCTCACCCTTCTGCTGTTTTATAATGCTCTATGAGGCATTGCAGAGTAGGCTTGCTGGCGGTCTTTTTGTGAAGCGTGGCTTCATGTCCGTGTTAGTCGGTTGGCTCTGATATGTAGCACCGGGTAGCTAGGATGCTTTTGATTTCCTTTTTGTGATACATTTGCATATGTATCTGGTTGATGACTATGTGTATATACCATGACTGATGTTGATGAATCATACTGGTTGATATATGTATATATATATGATGTTTATATATGTGGTTGTTATTCAATGTTTAGTTGTTCCGCTTTTATGCTAAATATTGAAATGTGGGTGTAAGGACGTAGATTCCTTGATTGATAAGTTACCCCACTGTTGCATATCTTATGAGCAGGTGTTGTATGTGTTTTAATTTCATGAATAATGTGACATTCTCTTTTTATGCCGTAGTTACAATTATACTCTGATGAAATTTTCAATACAGGCATAAATGATTTAATTGATTATTTGGGGGTATAGAAAGGGGTGTTACATTAAGTGGTATCAGAGCCAGTGTCGAGTCAGTCGTGTATGTCTCTTTGTTGTGTTGATTAAACTATTGTTTAACCTTGTTGCTCTATGGGAAGTAATCAGAATATGGCTGGTAGAAACGATGCTGCGATGGCTGCTGCTATGGAAGCAATGGCTAGGGCTGTGCAGGGTGCACCGAATGTGAGTGCTAACGAAGAGTTCAGGAAGAATCAACCACCGGTTTTCAAAGGAAGATTTGATCCCGATGGTGCTCAACTCTGGTTAAAAGAGATTGAAAGGATTTTCAGAGTTATGGACTGTGCAGAGGAGAATAAGGTGAGGCTTGGATCTCACATGTTGAAGGAAGAAGCCGACGATTGGTGGGTCGGTATGCATCAAATTCTTGAGGTGGATAATGAAGAGATAACTTGGGAATTGTTTCGTACCCAGTTCTTGGTGAAGTATTACCCTGAAAGTGTTAAAGGGAAGAAAGAGATAGAGTTCTTGGAATTGAAACAAGGTAGTATGTCAGTAGTGGAATATACTGCTAAGTTTGTGGAATTGGTTCAATTTCATTCTCATTATGCTGCGATTACTGCTGAGTTCTCAAAGTGTATTAAATATGAGAATGGTTTGCGTCCTGAGATTAAGCAAGTTGTGGGATATCAGAGGATTAGAACGTTTTCAGATTTGACTGAATGTTGTAGAATTTTTGAGGAGGATAACAAGGCTCGTTCTACACATTACAAGAGTGTGAATGAGAAAAAAGGGAAACAACAAGCTAGGAGTGGACCTTATGTGACACCCCCTGATAAGGGCAAGCATGAGGGAAACTTTGATAAGAAATATGGAGGAGGAGGTTCCGGTTCCATTAAGTGTTACAAATGTGGTGAAGTGGGACATAAATCCGTGGAGTGCAGTAATACTGCATTGAAGTGTTCTAACTGTGGACGTATGGGGCATTCTGTTGCCGATTGTAGAAAGAATTTGGTGAAATGCTATAATTGTGGAGAAGCGGGTCACATTAGTACTAGGTGTACTAACCCGAAACAAGCTCAAGCGGGCGGAAAAGTGTTTGCATTAGCGGGGTCAGACACTACTAGTGCAGATCGTATGGATAAAGGTATATGTTTTATTAATAGTACGCCTTTAGCTGTTATTATTGATATGGGAGCGACTCATTCATTTATTTTCCATGAGTGCGCTAAGTGTTTGAATTTGTTTATGACTGCTTCGGGGTCGGTAACTACGTCCTTGTTGTGTGTTTGTCGACGTTGTTTATTCCTTAGTACGTGATAGGTGTGTGGAACACTATCAGTGCTCTCTGGTTTTTCTAATCCTTTATCTTTAGGATTGAGAATGAGATAAGTGGGGGAGAAGCTGGTACTTCTCCAAGTGACTTCAGGTGTAGAGCGTTGGCTCAGTGTGTCGTTGGTTGCACGATTGTATGTGTTGCTTGGACAGTGTTGTTCCCGATTTCGAAGGGAATGCGGAGGTAAGGTTTATGTCAATTAAGGATTTGTGCCTTGTGTGGTTTTGTGCACAAGATGCAAGGAATGTTATTATGGCTTGGTAAAGATGGTCTATGCCCCCTCATGATTGTCGGCTGTCTATTGACAAATTGAGGAACTGATCACCCTTAATCTCTTGTTGATAGCAGACGGGGATTATGTTGGATGGAATGGACGTGTCTTTCTGGCTTTGATAGTGTGTGCAATGAATTGTTTGGAATTTAAGGAAATGGTTACAGATTGTTTTGTTGTGTCGATGAAGATTCTTATATCAGAAGATGAGATGGATTAGAGGTGCTGGTATGTGGTTAAGTGGTGAATTCATTAAGAGTCCTTTTTGGTTGGTTGAGTTTGATTGGAATCACAATTGTTGGAATGTTTGATAAGAGTGGTGGTTTGTTTAAGTTGTGGTTTATGTTATTCGACATTTGAGGATTCGAGGAAGGATCAGTACTATTGTGGAATTGGTTGTAGCTGTGTTATGTTGGATTATAGGAAGTATTATCTTTGTGATTCTAGATTCGAAGTGTTTGGTAATTATAAGAATATGGAATATTGAATATTGAGTTGGTCTGAAAGAATAGAGACAACGAGGATGATTAGGATTCGTGGCGAGTCATGAATTGGTTTAGGATTATCCTTGGGGAAAGGATGTTGTTGTGCCTGATGTGTAAGTCGGAAATTTTTATGCGTGTCTGTTTTGATGGTCAGAGAATTGGAATTATTTGAGCAGTACAAAGGCTCGTGTTTAGTGTGGTTGGATATATTGGCAGTGAAGAGTGATTTTTGGTGGATATGAGAAAGAGTTAGGTTTTGAGCGTGAGGTTGATAGTCTTGATGGTTTCGGGTAATCAGAGTGCGCGGCGGAAGCGTGATGTGGTACATTTTGTATTTGAGAGTGAACCAGCAAGTTGTGCTTGTGTATTCTTTGAGTTGGGAGTTGGTCGGCAAGTGCATTGTATAGGCTTTGCGCCTTGTCGTTGTTGTTGCTGCTGTTAGCCAGGTGGTTAGTCAGTTGTGTTATTTGTGGTGTGCTTTTGGTTGATCTAGTGTTTGTTTGGTCGGATTCGAGGGCCGTGTTTGGAGTTGTTGAGATCGGTTATATTTTCGAGGACGAAAATTTCCAAGTGGGGGAGAGTTGTAACGCCCCAGTTTTGATCGTTTTATTTAATCGAGTCGATTTAATTATTTTGAGTATTATATTATTTTTACTTATGACTTTGGTGTGATAATATGTTGTTTTGTACTGTTATTATATTTTATCGCATTTTGGGATCGTTTGGGAGATAATTGAGAGTAAGGGTATTTTAGTCTTTTCCCTAATTATTTACTAAGTTAGTAAAGAAAAGAGAATAGAAATAGAAAGGAGAGAAAAATAGAGAGAAAGAAAAGAGAAGAAGAAAAAGGGAAGAAAGAAAAGAAGAGAAAGGAGAAAAAGAGAGAAAAAGAGGAAAAGCTTGGAAACTCAAGAAAATCACTTCTAGGAATCGATTTAATCGGGTAAGGGTGTGAAATATTGTTATCCTAACTTTGTGGATGATTATGTATGTGTTTTGTGTGGATGTTTTGGTTGGTTTTCCATATGTTTCCGTTTATGCTGTATTTGACGAAATCGATAGAAACCGATGTTTTTACGGTCGAAAAGTCGTATAAATACATGTGTTGGTTGGCTATATGTATGTGAGCTGCTGTTTAAAGTTTCATGAAGTTTGGTTATGTTTTGGTTAGTTTTCGTTATGTTTCCGTTGTTTTTTTCCGTTTAGGTCGAATTGTAAGAAGTCGATAAAAACCGATGTTTTCACGGTTAGAATTCGAAATAAATTACGTAGTTGTATCGAGTAAGGTTAGGTCGTCGTATAGCATGCTTTTTATTCGATTTGGTGATGTTTGAAAATTCTGGTTTTTGAAAGGTTGAAATTTAATCGAAAAATCGAACGTCGTAGAAATTTCGTTTATGTGTTCTAAATTGTTCTTATGTATTTGGTGGTTGCGCGTATATGTTTGTTTCGGTGAAAATGTTCGATTTAGTCGAGTTTCGGGCATTTCGGAAAAGTTACAGCAAGTGTGTAATTGAGAAATCTGGTTTTTGGAGAAAAACAGAGTTATGCATCGATACATAACAACCATGTATCAATACGAAATGGTTTATGTATCGATACATAACCCTTATGTATCGATACATACTGTAGAATTTTAAGAAAACAGAATTTTCACTACAGCATGCGTCGACACATGTGTGCTATGTATCGATACATGTTGCCTTTTTGAATCGATACATAGGCCTATGTATTGATACATACTGAGCTGTACCAGAAAATTCTGGTTTGTCGGGGAAACTTCGGAAATTCATATCTCTTGAACCGTAAGTCGGTTTTGATCCCTGTTCGAAGCGTTGGGAAGCTAACGAGATGTTATTTCTAGGAAAAATGGTTTTGAGGTCTAAAACTGGTCCAATTGGAACAGTATTTTCGAACCGTTTCGTAGTGTCGGGCCTCCGGTTTATGTTTTTGCGTTATTTTGAAATATACATATCTTCTTCGTTGTTTATCGGATTTAAGTGTTCTTTATATCAAATTGAAACTGTGGATGAGTACTTTTTGATGATGTTGGAAAATATTATTTTTAGCCGACTTTTGGCCGACTTTTCCAATTAAATGTAAAGTGCGGTTTGTTGTCGTTTGGCTTGATTGAGGTGAATGTGTATGGATTGTATGTGATATGTATGAGATAAATGCATGACTATATTGTGAATATGTATGCATTTCAAGAGTGTCATGAGTCATGTTGTATGTGAAACATCATGATGTGCATTCTTGCATTGAGGGGTTCTAAGATGAATCCGTTGTAACGTCGTGAGCCTATGTGAAAGGTGTGAGCGATGATTACAAACGATTGTGAGCCTATGTGACAGGTGTGAGCAGTCGGGTTGTGAGCCTATGTGATAGGTGTGAGCAATCCATAAACCTTGTGAGCCTATGTGATAGGTGTGAGCAATGGGTGAACGTCGTGAGCCTATGTGATAGGTGTGAGCGAATGGTTCCAACAAGTTCTTCAATTGAACTTGAGATGAAATGAGTCGGTACCGCATTGCATTTGCATAAAGTCGTGAGTCGGTCTCTATGATTTGCATTGGTCATCTTTGTATATGTGCATTGATGAAGGAACATGAATATATGTATTTATGTTGAATGATGAGCATTGTGATGAATATGCTTGGTCTTGTATATATATATATATATATGCCTTGCGATGTATATTGAGTAAGATGTGATGAATTGTGATAAGAATTGTATCGTTGTAATGATACATTGGTGAATAAACATGTATGTGTGTTTATGTTGAATGAATGGTGATGAATTGAGATGTATTGGTGATACATGTATTGGAGCATGAATGAATATGCCTATGTGAATGATGTGTTAATTACAGATTGTTATGCCGTGTATTTGATTTATGGTATATGCTTGGTGTTATATGTATATATACATGCATAGTGATGAGTTGTGGTGAGAATGTGGTATATGTGTATTATATGTTGAGATATATAATTATATGCAACGTTATTATGATAATATTTCTCACCCTTCTGCTGTTTTATAATGCTCTACGAGGCATTGCAGAGTAGGCTTGCTGGCGGTCTTTTTGTGAAGCGTGGCTTCATGTCCGTGTTAGTCGGTTGGCTCTGATATGTAGCACCGGGTAGCTAGGATGCTTTTGATTTCCTTTTTGTGATACATTTGCATATGTATCTGGTTGATGACTATGTGTATATACCATGACTGATGTTGATGAATCATACTGGTTGATATATGTATATATATATATATGATGTTTATATATGTGGTTGTTATTCAATGTTTAGTTGTTCCGCTTTTATGCTAAATATTGAAATGTGGGTGTAAGGACGTAGATTCCTTGATTGATAAGTTACCCCACTGTTGCATATCTTATGAGCAGGTGTTGTATGTGTTTTAATTTCATGAATAATGTGACATTCTCTTTTTATGCCGTAGTTACAATTATACTCTGATGAAATTTTCAATACGTGCCTAAATGATTTAATTGATTATTTGGGGGTATAGAAAGGGGTGTTACAATGGACACCGCCCAAACATACGTACTATCCTGGGCCCTCTCCGACACAGGCTCTATGATGTAGAACCTTTCCTTGAACGCCCGGATTGACTCTAAAAAGGGCTTGAACAGCTTGCGGGGCTGTTTCAACAAAACCCAACCATACTTCCTCCCCGTCAACTGCCGCTGAAGATGAAAGACTGTGAAGAACAAAGGGAGAGTAGCCCCTATCATCAAATGCTCGCACGTCAACTCAAAGGCACGAATGAATCCTAGCGAATTAGGATGCAGCTGCGATGGAGCCAGGTCCAAATGCATGAAGACTGATCGCTGAAAATCGGTGAAGGGCAGCCTCAACCCTAACTCCTTAAAGGCATATTCATACATAGCAAATCTCTCCCCAGAGTCCGAACAGATCCGATCATCTTGGGAGGGGAAATACACCTTCAATTCCCCCTCCAGTCCAACATCCGTGAAGACATCCCCGGTGAAAGTAGCAAAGATGGATTCGTGCTCGGCAGGCTCAGCCACCGACCACTCCTCAGCAGGGTTCTCTTCAAGCTCCTCCCCGACTTTGCTGGGGACGGTTGAAGCTTCAGTACTACTGCTCTCTGAGGAGCTCTCCTCAGACGAATCTATTATAATTTCCCCGTCTGGCCCTGTCGCCATATCGATCACCTGAAAAGCAGAGAAAAGAAGTGAATTCGACGAAGAATAAAATCCACCTTTCCACCGCTAGTCAAGTGAAAGGGCGCGCAAAGGGCTGAGGACGACGTCCCCGGCCTAAGCCCTAACATCGAACAAAAAACTCTAAGAATCTCCCACGAGGAGATGCCTGGAGTAAGGTACTCCCATGCGAGGAACTTCCCCGAGCCACTTCCCAATTTCCGTTTGAAGCTTCACCGAAAACTGCAAAGCTTCACCGAAAACTGCAAAGGCTCGCCGGGAACTTCATCGTTACTCCAGAATCTGAGCGATCACGGCAGTTATGCATGCATCATCATCGCAATGACGCCGGAAACCTCCTGATTCACAAGCATATCCTAAAACCTAGTGGCCCCGTCGGCGGCGGAAAGTGGCACGACCACCATCCACCACCAACAATCGCCAGAAATTAATCTATTTCATCTTCCAAACCTAAACCTAACCGCATGCAATCTATGAACTACCATCAAAAGGGATAAAAGAGTACAAAATAAGCGAACTTACTTGGTCAAGAAGATGAAGAGCGGTTGCCCGAAGGTTGATGCGGTGGCCGGAATAGCAAACGGCGGTGACGGGCAAGAGCTCTAAAGAAGACGAAGAGAAACAAGAGCGAAAAGTTCAGAATGAAACGGGCCTTCACCTTTTATACAGAGAGGCACGTGCAGTGGCACGCCCTCGTAGGTCATGATGGCTACTAACTAGCCATTATTGCCTAGTAACTGCTACACAGGGCTCTAGGCACACGTGGCGCCCTAACGTTTCCAATTCTGACTAACCGTTAGTCTCCCCGTACGACGGGCAACCCGGTCACAGTCATGAATGTCACGGACACTAGGGGTCACGGGCACCGCGAGACGTGTAACGACCCGAAAATCTAAATTAATCATTTATTTATTTATTTAATTAATTTAGAAGGAATTAAGAAGTTTTTGGTAATTTGGAGAATTATGGATTAAAAGAGTATTTTTAAATAATTTTAATAGAGTGAATAATCATGTATTATTTAGATTATTATTTATTATTTAAAAATATTAAGAAAATGGCAAGATGGTCATAAAGGAAAATGAGTAAGGGTAGAGTTGGAAGTTCATAAACTGGGATAATGTAACTAAAGAAGAAAGATCGATCAATTTTCTAACTGATCGTATTTTGTGAAGAACGCTGAAGAAGAGAAGAGGAGGAGGAAAACAAGGGTTTTGAAGGATTGCTATGAGAATCTTGGAGAAAGAAGGATAAAGCTTCGGATTACTCTAAGGTAATGGGGAGTTTTCACGGTTTATTATAATTTTATAGGAATTGGTTTATGAATAGATTAGGTTTTATGGAATTCTTGAATCAAGGTGGTGGTTGATGATATAGATTGTGTTAGGAGTGAGTGTTGTGATGTGAATGAGTGGAACAAATTGGTGTATTTGATGTATGTGCATTGTGTGAGTCTTTTGATCAAATTTTATATTGGACAAAACTGAATTTTGGGGTATTCTGAGTCGAAAACGCAGCAGAAAAATGATTTTTTGAAAAATGGGGTTTTGTCGTACTCTGACACGGGCCGTGCCACACAACACGGGCACCCGTGTCAGCTTGCTGGTTGGAGAAAAATAAAATTTTGTTACAGAGCTTCTGACACGGGTCGTGTCACGGGACACGGGCGGCCGTGTCAGGCCTCTGCTTCTGCTATAATTTTTCTGGTTTAGATAGTTCGTGCAGGCTTTCTGACACGGGCCGTGTCACAGGACACGGGCGGCCGTGTCAGACAACTGTTTTAGCCGTTTTCGCTGTTTTCATGTTTTCTCTTGCTGATTGTTGTTGTCTTGTTGTTTTGCTTCTGTATGGATGATAAAACATGATGGATGGTGATTAACTGTTGAATATGAAATGAATGATGCACACGTTGATATTTGATGAATTGAGGAGAATTAGCATCATTGCATTTCATAGCATTTTTAAGTTGGGGCTTCGGTCCATTGGTAGCTTCAATCCCATTGTGCGGATTGGAGTGATACGTTGATTATGTTATGCTCCATTTAGAGGGTTGATGGCCAGTGTCCATCGCACGTTGAATTGGTACCACATGCATGTTTCCGATGAAGTTGCATTTCATTCTAAGTGGCATTGCATGTGTATGAGTTGATTGTCGAATAATATGTATGTTTTATTGTGGGTATCATGATGTTGTTGTTGATTATATCATGATGTTGTTGTTGATTATACTATGATGTTGTCGTTGGTTATATCATGATGTTGATGTTGATTATATCATGATGTTGCTATTGATTATACTATGATGTTGATGTTGAGTGTATCATGATGTTGTCGTTGATTGTACCATGATGTTGATGTTGATTATATCATGTTGTTGCCATTTCTTATACTATGATGTTGATGTTGAATGTATCATGGTGTTGTTGTTGATTAAACTATGATGTTGTTGTTGATTGTACCATGATGTTGATGTTGAATGTATCATGATGTTGTTGTTGATTGTACTATGATGTTGAGGTTGAGTGTATCATGATGTTATAGATAAAACATCAACATCCATAACTGATCTTATAAATAAAACATCAGAGCAAAGAATAATTTATCATGATATAGCCAGAGATGTCACACCAACGTGAACTAAAACATTATGCTCATATAGATATATAACAACCTGATAGTCATATAATCATAGGAACTCAGTTCCAAAAATATCCTCGTTCAGTTACAGAATTAAAGCGGAACATCCATAACTGATGTCATCACAAAAGATAAGTATGTCATATACATGTTCATAGAAGCCACCATATACAAGCCAAAAGAAACATCTACACTCGAACCCCGACTACCCGTGTTACATATCAGAGCCGACGGGACGACAAAAGACGAAGACACTAATCTTCGCAAAAGACTCCAGCCTCTAATCTGCAATGCCTCATAGAGCATTAAACCATAGCAGAAGGGTGAGAAACAGGATTATAATATAATTGCATATCATTATATAACACTTAGCAAAATATGCACAATTATTCTCACCACACAAATATGATACTTGTAAACAACACAAGACATATTCAACCCATTTCACACATCAATCACATAAGCATATACATTAACACAATGCATAACAAATCCTTCTCAAAATTCAACACATAAACATTCATGTAATGAATTATGCAAATGCACAGAGACCGACACAACGACTCTATGCATGCGGTACCATTAGTCCCCCAGGAACTCTTGGAATCATCGCTCGTTACTTAGGGTAACTCCCCGTCGGGCATACGATGTTCCCCGTCGCTACCACTTATCACCAAGCATACGACGTTATGGATCGTTTTTAGTCCTTTATAATAGGCACACGATCAATACAACAATTGCTTACACCCATAAGGGATCTACAATTCAACATGCATTGTTTACACCCACGAAGGGATCTTACAATGTCTAACTGCATTGTTTACACCCACGAAGGGATCTTACAATGTCTTCATGCATTGTTTACACCCACGAAGGGATCTTACAATCTCTTCAACATGATGCATGTCATATAATGACCCAGGGCAATCAAGACTCATACATTAAATCATGCATTTCAAGTACATATAAAGTAATGCACACAATTGCCCAAAATGGCCACAAACACTAATATACCATTCCACAACATCAAATTCCCATCAAAGAATCATCACACAAGCCATCTCATAACATATCATAACATGTCTTACAATATTGAAAAATAACTCAAAATTCCATTTTACGATTTCTCGGAAAAGTCGGCTAAAAGTCGGCCAAAAATAATATTTTCTATCATCATCAAAAAGTACTCATCGACAGCTTCGATTCGGTATAAAGAACTCTTAAATACGATAAACGGTTAACAAGATATGAATATTTCAAAATAACGCAAAACATAAACCGGACGCCCGACACTACGAAACGGTTCGTAAAAACTGTACCGATTGGAGCAAGTTCAGACCCCAAAACTATTTTTCCTAGAAAGAACATCTCGTTAGCTTCCCACCGCTTCGAACGAGGGTTAAAATCGACTTACGGTTCAAGAGATATGAATTTCCGAAAATTACACGAAAACAGAATTTTCACCTACAGCACGCGTCCGTACGACGCGCACAAAAACCAGAATTTTGGGGCAGCTGCTGCCAGCCGCGCGAAACCCCTCAAAACCCGACCGATTCTCAGAATTCCCTCAAACAAAACACGCGGTAATATCACATAAATGCATACGGACATATTAGGATCAAGAAAAACCCGATTCCTCGACTTTTCGAAATCACTATTCATACACATAATCAAAACTCAAAAACACAAAATCTTCAATTATCAACCGATTTTAACGAAACGAGTTTCTATAACGTCGGCCTAACCTCACACGACTAAACTACACAATTTGTTTCGAATTTCATCCGTAAAAACTCCCGATTTTATCGATTATGTCAAAAACTAACCTAAACTCAATATTTTCCTACACAATCCAAACAATTCAAAAACAAACGGATATAATCGTATACAATGATATAATAACCGAGTTTCGCACCCTTACCCGATAAGAAACCGATTCCCGAAGCTCGTTTGGTGAATTTTCCAACTTTTCTTCACTTTCTCTTCACTTCTCTATTTCTCTCTTTTTCTTCTCTTTTGAAAAAACTCTTACTAACTTTTCTTTTTCTTCTTTTCTAAACTTATAATACTTTCTAACTTACTAACTTATTATATTTTCTTAACTTAAAATCTACACTTCTAATAAATATTAAAACTAACTATTAATTAAATACCACTAATTATAAAATATCTAATATACCCTCTATTCTAATTTTCCCGCGAAATCTCCAAAAACGGTAAAAATACAACATATGTAAAAACAACATATTAACTTACCAACATCATAATTAACATAAATATCTATTAAGTACACAAAATCCAAAACATCACAGAAACGTACACGCCGCCCGGCGACACATACTTCGCCCGGCGAGGCTAATAAAACACCAACTTCACCATTCACATAAATATTGCTCAATTAAATAAAAGACTCAATAACAAAACATCAATTAGCACAAAAATAGGGAATATAAAAAACAGACCGTTACAACTCTCCCCCACTTTAGAAATTTTCGTCCTCGAAAATATTACCTGATTCAAACAACTCCGGATACGACTCCCGCATCCGACTTTCCAATTCCCATGTCAAATTGCCCTCAGCAGCGCCTCCCCACGCCACTTTCACAAGTGCAATCTCCTTGCCTCTTAACCTTTTCAACTCGCGATCTAAAATCCTCACCGGTAAAACCTCAACCGTAAGATTATCTCTTACCTCAACCTCATCCATCGGAATCACATGAGACGGATCTGGAACATACTTCCGTAGCTGTGAAACATGGAAAACATCATGTAGATTCGAAAGATTCGGTGGCAATGCTATCCTGTAAGCCACTGCACCAACTCTTTCGGATATCTGATATGGACCAATAAAACGAGAAGTCAACTTCTTCGACTTCAAAGCACGACCCACACCCGTAACCGGTGTAACTCTCAAAAACACATGGTCGCCTTCTTGAAATTCAAGATCTTTCCTTCTCTTGTCATGATAGCTCTTTTGTCTACTTTGAGAAGCTTTCATCTTCTCCCGAATAAACTTCACTTTCTCCGTTGTTTGTTGTACCATTTCCGGTCCAACTATCGTCCTCTCGCCGGTTTCATGCCAACACAAAGGTGTTCGACATCTCCGACCATACAAAGCCTCAAATGGTGCCATACTTATACTCGAATGAAAACTGTTATTGTAAGTGAATTCAATCAACGCCAAATAACCATCCCAAGCACCACCTTGCTCGAGTACACAAGCACGCAATAAATCCTCCAACGATTGAATCGTCCTCTCGGTTTGACCGTCCGTTTGCGGATGATAAGCCGAACTCAATCTTAGCTTAGAACCCAAAGCCTTTTGTAAACTCTCCCAAAACCTCGATGTAAACCTAGGATCTCTATCCGATACAATACTCTTAGGAACTCCATGTAACTTCACCACCACAAGAACATAAATCTCGGCTAACTTCTCCAAAGGATAACTAATATCAATTGGAATAAAGTGAGCAGATTTAGTAAGCCTATCAACAATTACCCAAATAGCATTATGACCTCTTTGCGTATTCGGCAATCCCGTAACAAAATCCATCGATATACTATCCCATTTCCATTCCGGAATATCCAACGGTTGCATAAATCCACTCGGTTTTTGATGTTCCACCTTAGACTTTTGACAAGTTAAGCATGCATACACAAATTGAGCAACGTCCCTCTTTAATCCGAACCACCAAAAGATTTTTCTCAAATCTTGATACATTTTGTTCGCTCCCGGATGAATACTTAAGTTACTTCGGTGCCCTTCTTCCAATATCATCTTTTTTAACTCCACATCATCGGGAATACAAATACGACCACGGAATCTCAAAACTCCAAAATTATCAACTTTGAAATCTTCATTCTCATTCAACATCAAATCAACGAATTTCAAGTCCAACTTTTGCTTTTCACCTACCGTTGCAAGAAAATCATTTGTAACATGTAGCATACCAAGTCTCACACTTCTCGGCGTCATTTCACAAACTAAACTCAAGTCTCTAAAATCCTCCAAAAGTTCCCATTCTTTCATCATCAATGCGGACATATGTAACAACCTCCGACTTAAGGCATCGGCCACCACGTTTGCCTTACCCGGATGGTAATTCAAACCAAAATCATAATCCTTTAAAAGTTCTAGCCACCTCCTTTGTCTCATGTTCAACTCTTTTTGATCAAATAAATATTTCAAGCTCTTGTGATCACTAAAGACTTCAAATCTCGCACCATAAAGATAATGCCTCCATATTTTCAAAACAAACACCACGGCCGCTAACTCCAAGTCATGTGTAGGATAATTCTTTTCATGCACTCTCAATTGTCTAGATGCATATGCCACAACTTTTCCATCTTGCATCAAAACACCGCCTAAACCCGTCAATGAAGCATCACAATACACAACAAATGGTTCATTAGGATTAGGCAAAATCAAGATCGGAGTCGTTGTCAACCTTCTCTTTAGCTCATTGAAACTCTCTTCACAATGAATATCCCAAATGAAAGCCTTTCCTTTACAAGTCAATTGCGTTAAAGGAAGTGCCAATTTCGAAAATCCCTCAATAAACCTCCGATAATAACCTGCCAAGCCTAAAAAGCTTCGAATCTCCGTAACCGACCTAGGAGCCTCCCATTGCATCACCGCATCTATCTTGGATGGATCAACACTAATACCACTACCGGAAATAACATGTCCAAGGAAACTTACTTCCGACAGCCAAAATTCACATTTTGACAACTTAGCATACAATTGTTTTTCTTTCAAAATTTGCAACACAATTCTCAAATGCTCTTCATGCTCCTCTTGAGACTTAGAGTAAATCAAAATATCATCGATGAACACAACCACAAAACGATCCAACTGTTCATGAAAAATACGATTCATGTATTCCATAAACACACCCGGCGCGTTAGAAACCCCGAATGGCATCACGAAGTATTCGTAATGACCATACCGTGTCCTAAAGGCCGTCTTTTGAATATCCTCTCCTTTCACACGAATCTGGTGGTATCCTGATCTCAAATCAATCTTGCTAAAAACATTCGCACCAACCAATTGGTCCATCAAATCATCGATCCTTGGAAGCGGATACTTATTCTTAATTGTCACTTTGTTCAACTGTCGATAATCAATGCATAACCGCATACTCCCGTCCTTCTTCTTTACCAACAATACCGGAGCACCCCAAGGAGAAACACTTGGCCTTACAAATATCTTGTCCAACAAGTCATTCAATTGCTTTTTCAATTCTACCAATTCCGATGCCGACATACGATACGGTGCCATCGAAATCGGTCTAGTACCCGGAACTAGATCAATAGAAAATTCAACTTCTCTTTCCGGCGGTACGTCCGTAATATCTTTCGGAAATACTTCTGGAAATTCACACACCACTGGAAACACATCAAGCTCAACTTTACTCTCCACCGACAATGATGCAAACAAACCAAACAATTGAGCTTCGTCCGCTAAAAGTTTCTTCAACTCTTTAGTGGATAGGAAACTCTCAAATTCATCACCTTCCATAGAAGGAAACCTTACTAACTTGTGATAGCAATCTATATGAACTCGATTAAATTGCAACCAGTTCATACCCAAGATCACGTTCAATCCCACCAACGGCAAACATACTAAATCCATAACAAAGTCTTTACCATACATGGTTAAAGGACAACTCATACACACCAAAGATGTATTTACCGACCCTGAAGCAGGAGTCTCAATAACCATTTCAACACCCATCAAAGTTAACGCAAGATTCAAACGCTTCGCGCACTCAGACGAAATAAACGAATGAGTCGCTCCCGTATCAATAACAGCAACTAAAGGTGTACTATTAATAAAACACGTACCTTTAATCAAACGGTCTGCATTCGTAGTTTGAGTCCCCGCCAATGCAAACACCTTTCCGCCCGCTTGAGCTTGTCTTGGTTTCGTGCACTTTGTACTATAGTGACCATTCTCCCCACAATTATAACACTTGACCGTATTCCTCCTACAATCAGCAGCCACATGACCCGTCAAACCACAATTAGAACACTTGTTCATATTCCTCCTACACTCCAACACACGATGACCCATACCACCACAATTATAACATTTCACAGAAGAATTCATTCCTCCTCCACTCGGCTTCCTATCAAAAGTAGCCTTCTGTTTCCCCTTATCAGCAGAAGTCACATAAGGCCTACCTCTGAACTGCCCTTTTCCTTTCTTATCATTCAGATTCTTGTAATGAGTAGCACGTGCTTTGCTATCCTCATCAAAAATCCTACTTTTCTTCACCAACACTGGAAACTGCCTGATCTCCTGATAACCGATACCCTGCTTGATTTCTGGCCTCAAGCCATTCACAAACTTCAAACACTTTGACCTCTCAGAACCAGCCGTATTATAATTAGGACAGAACTTCACAAGTTCCTCAAACTTAGCAGCATAATCCGCAACAGAGGAATTATCCTGCTTCAGTTCAAGAAATTCAATTTCCTTCTTACCTCTCTCATCTTCCGGAAAATACTTTTCCAGAAAAGCATCCTTGAACACAGCCCATGTAACCACTATTTCATCCTCCTCAAACCTCTGAGAAGCATTCGCCCACCAATCTTCAGCTTCCTTTTCCAACACATGAGTACCAAATTGCACCTTCTGATCCTCGGAACACCTAATGAAACGGAAGATCTTCTCAATCTTCTTCAGCCAAATCTGTGCTCCCTCAGGATCATGAGTACCTTCGAAGCTCGGTGGATTATTCTTCTGAAACTTATCCATACTACGCGACTCCTCATCCGCCGCAGCATTCGGTAAATTCTGCATCGCTTGCGCCATAGCTTGCATGGCCGCAGTCATAGCAGCGTCACGTCTTGCCGCCATAATCTGAACATTCCCAATGATAGCAAATTATGGTTAAACAACCACTCCACAGAGTGCAACAGACCAACAAGACACAACCGACACGACAACATGGTCGGACAAACCAAACATTGGCTCTGATACCACTTAATGTAACACCCCTTCTATACCCCGTACAAAAATCGGAATAAACTAATCTTATAAATAAAACATCAGAGCAAAGAATAATTTATCATGATATAGCCAGAGATGTCACACCAACGTGAACTAAAACATTATGCTCATATAGATATATAACAACCTGATAGTCATATAATCATAGGAACTCAGTTCCAAAAATATCCTCGTTCAGTTACAGAATTAAAGCGGAACATCCATAACTGATGTCATCACAAAAGATAAGTATGTCATATACATGTTCATAGAAGCCACCATATACAAGCCAAAAGAAACATCTACACTCGAACCCCGACTACCCGTGTTACATATCAGAGCCGACGGGACGACAAAAGACGAAGACACTAATCTTCGCAAAAGACTCCAGCCTCTAATCTGCAATGCCTCATAGAGCATTAAACCATAGCAGAAGGGTGAGAAACAGGATTATAATATAATTGCATATCATTATATAACACCTAGCAAAATATGCACAATTATTCTCACCACACAAATATGATACTTGTAAACAACACAAGACATATTCAACCCATTTCACACATCAATCACATAAGCATATACATTAATACAATGCATAACAAATCCTTCTCAAAATTCAACACATAAACATTCATGTAATGAATTATGCAAATGCACAGAGACCGACACAACGACTCTATGCATGCGGTACCATTAGTCCCCCAGGAACTCTTGGAATCATCGCTCGTTACTTAGGGTAACTCCCCGTCGGGCATACGATGTTCCCCGTCGCTACCACTTATCACCAAGCATACGACGTTATGGATCGTTTTTAGTCCTTTATAATAGGCACACGATCAATACAACAATTGCTTACACCCATAAGGGATCTACAATTCAACATGCATTGTTTACACCCACGAAGGGATCTTACAATGTCTAACTGCATTGTTTACACCCACGAAGGGATCTTACAATGTCTTCATGCATTGTTTACACCCACGAAGGGATCTTACAATGTCTTCAACATGATGCATGTCATATAATGACCCATGGCAATCAAGACTCATACATTAAATCATGCATTTCAAGTACATATAAAGTAATGCACACAATTGCCCAAAATGGCCACAAACACTAATATACCATTCCACAACATCAAATTCCCATCAAAGAATCATCACACAAGCCATCTCATAACATATCATAACATGTCTTACAATATTGAAAAATAACTCAAAATTCCATTTTACGATTTCTCGGAAAAGTCGGCTAAAAGTCGGCCAAAAATAATATTTTCTATCATCATCAAAAAGTACTCATCGACAGCTTCGATTCGGTATAAAGAACTCTTAAATACGATAAACGGTTAACAAGATATGAATATTTCAAAATAACGCAAAACATAAACCGGACGCCCGACACTACGAAACGGTTCGTAAAAACTGTACCGATTGGAGCAAGTTCAGACCCCAAAACTATTTTTCCTAGAAAGAACATCTCGTTAGCTTCCCAACGCTTCGAACGAGGGTTAAAATCGACTTACGGTTCAAGAGATATGAATTTCCGAAAATTACACGAAAACATAATTTTCACCTACAGCACGCGTCCGTACGACGCGCACAAAAACCAGAATTTTGGGGCAGCTGCTGCCAGCCGCGCGAAACCCCTCAAAACCCGACCGATTCTCAGAATTCCCTCAAACAAAACACGCGGTAATATCACATAAATGCATACGGACATATTAGGATCAAGAAAAACCCGATTCCTCGACTTTTCGAAATCACTATTCATACACATAATCAAAACTCAAAAACACAAAATCTTCAATTATCAACCGATTTTAACGAAACGAGTTTCTATAACGTCGGCCTAACCTCACACGACTAAACTACACAATTTGTTTCGAATTTCATCCGTAAAAACTCCCGATTTTATCGATTATGTCAAAAACTAACCTAAACTCAATATTTTCCTACACAATCCAAACAATTCAAAAACAAACGGATATAATCGTATACAATGATATAATAACCGAGTTTCGCACCCTTACCCGATAAGAAACCGATTCCCGAAGCTCGTTTGGTGAATTTTCCAACTTTTCTTCACTTTCTCTTCACTTCTCTATTTCTCTCTTTTTCTTCTCTTTTGAAAAAACTCTTACTAACTTTTCTTTTTCTTCTTTTCTAAACTTATAATACTTTCTAACTTACTAACTTATTATATTTTCTTAACTTAAAATCTACACTTCTAATAAATATTAAAACTAACTATTAATTAAATACCACTAATTATAAAATATCTAATATACCCTTTATTCTAATTTTCCCGCGAAATCTCCAAAAACGGTAAAAATACAACATATGTAAAAACAACATATTAACTTACCAACATCATAATTAACATAAATATCTATTAAGTACACAAAATCCAAAACATCACAGAAACGTACACGCCGCCCGGCGACACATACTTCGCCCGGCGAGGCTAATAAAACACCAACTTCACCATTCACATAAATATTGCTCAATTAAATAAAAGACTCAATAACAAAACATCAATTAGCACAAAAATAGGGAATATAAAAAACAGACCGTTACAACTCTCCCCCACTTTAGAAATTTTCGTCCTCGAAAATATTACCTGATTCAAACAACTCCGGATACGACTCCCGCATCCGACTTTCCAATTCCCATGTCAAATTGCCCTCAGCAGCGCCTCCCCACGCCACTTTCACAAGTGCAATCTCCTTGCCTCTTAACCTTTTCAACTCGCGATCTAAAATCCTCACCGGTAAAACCTCAACCGTAAGATTATCTCTTACCTCAACCTCATCCATCGGAATCACATGAGACGGATCTGGAACATACTTCCGTAGCTGTGAAACATGGAAAACATCATGTAGATTCGAAAGATTCGGTGGCAATGCTATCCTGTAAGCCACTGCACCAACTCTTTCGGATATCTGATATGGACCAATAAAACGAGAAGTCAACTTCTTCGACTTCAAAGCACGACCCACACCCGTAACCGGTGTAACTCTCAAAAACACATGGTCGCCTTCTTGAAATTCAAGATCTTTCCTTCTCTTGTCATGATAGCTCTTTTGTCTACTTTGAGAAGCTTTCATCTTCTCCCGAATAAACTTCACTTTCTCCGTTGTTTGTTGTACCATTTCCGGTCCAACTATCGTCCTCTCGCCGGTTTCATGCCAACACAAAGGTGTTCGACATCTCCGACCATACAAAGCCTCAAATGGTGCCATACTTATACTCGAATGAAAACTGTTATTGTAAGTGAATTCAATCAACGCCAAATAACCATCCCAAGCACCACCTTGCTCGAGTACACAAGCACGCAATAAATCCTCCAACGATTGAATCGTCCTCTCGGTTTGACCGTCCGTTTGCGGATGATAAGCCGAACTCAATCTTAGCTTAGAACCCAAAGCCTTTTGTAAACTCTCCCAAAACCTCGATGTAAACCTAGGATCTCTATCCGATACAATACTCTTAGGAACTCCATGTAACTTCACCACCACAAGAACATAAATCTCGGCTAACTTCTCCAAAGGATAACTAATATCAATTGGAATAAAGTGAGCAGATTTAGTAAGCCTATCAACAATTACCCAAATAGCATTATGACCTCTTTGCGTATTCGGCAATCCCGTAACAAAATCCATCGATATACTATCCCATTTCCATTCCGGAATATCCAACGGTTGCATAAATCCACTCGGTTTTTGATGTTCCACCTTAGACTTTTGACAAGTTAAGCATGCATACACAAATTGAGCAACGTCCCTCTTTAATCCGAACCACCAAAAGATTTTTCTCAAATCTTGATACATTTTGTTCGCTCCCGGATGAATACTTAAGTTACTTCGGTGCCCTTCTTCCAATATCATCTTTTTTAACTCCACATCATCGGGAATACAAATACGACCACGGAATCTCAAAACTCCAAAATTATCAACTTTGAAATCTTCATTCTCATTCAACATCAAATCAACGAATTTCAAGTCCAACTTTTGCTTTTCACCTACCGTTGCAAGAAAATCATTTGTAACATGTAGCATACCAAGTCTCACACTTCTCGGCGTCATTTCACAAACTAAACTCAAGTCTCTAAAATCCTCCAAAAGTTCCCATTCTTTCATCATCAATGCGGACATATGTAGCAACCTCCGACTTAAGGCATCGGCCACCACGTTTGCCTTACCCGGATGGTAATTCAAACCAAAATCATAATCCTTTAAAAGTTCTAGCCACCTCCTTTGTCTCATGTTCAACTCTTTTTGATCAAATAAATATTTCAAGCTCTTGTGATCACTAAAGACTTCAAATCTCGCACCATAAAGATAATGCCTCCATATTTTCAAAACAAACACCACGGCCGCTAACTCCAAGTCATGTGTAGGATAATTCTTTTCATGCACTCTCAATTGTCTAGATGCATATGCCACAACTTTTCCATCTTGCATCAAAACACCGCCTAAACCCGTCAATGAAGCATCACAATACACAACAAATGGTTCATTAGGATTAGGCAAAATCAAGATCGGAGTCGTTGTCAACCTTCTCTTTAGCTCATTGAAACTCTCTTCACAATGAATATCCCAAATGAAAGCCTTTCCTTTACAAGTCAATTGCGTTAAAGGAAGTGCCAATTTCGAAAATCCCTCAATAAACCTCCGATAATAACCTGCCAAGCCTAAAAAGCTTCGAATCTCCGTAACCGACCTAGGAGCCTCCCATTGCATCACCGCATCTATCTTGGATGGATCAACACTAATACCACTACCGGAAATAACATGTCCAAGGAAACTTACTTCCGACAGCCAAAATTCACATTTTGACAACTTAGCATACAATTGTTTTTCTTTCAAAATTTGCAACACAATTCTCAAATGCTCTTCATGCTCCTCTTGATACTTAGAGTAAATCAAAATATCATCGATGAACACAACCACAAAACGATCCAACTGTTCATGAAAAATACGATTCATGTATTCCATAAACACACCCGGCGCGTTAGAAACCCCGAATGGCATCACGAAGTATTCGTAATGACCATACCGTGTCCTAAAGGCCGTCTTTTGAATATCCTCTCCTTTCACACGAATCTGGTGGTATCCTGATCTCAAATCAATCTTGCTAAAAACATTCGCACCAACCAATTGGTCCATCAAATCATCGATCCTTGGAAGCGGATACTTATTCTTAATTGTCACTTTGTTCAACTGTCGATAATCAATGCATAACCGCATACTCCCGTCCTTCTTCTTTACCAACAATACCGGAGCACCCCAAGGAGAAACACTTGGCCTTACAAATTTCTTGTCCAACAAGTCATTCAATTGCTTTTTCAATTCTACCAATTCCGATGCCGACATACGATACGGTGCCATCGAAATCGGTCTAGTACCCGGAACTAGATCAATAGAAAATTCAACTTCTCTTTCCGGCGGTACGTCCGTAATATCTTTCGGAAATACTTCTGGAAATTCACACACCACTGGAAACACATCAAGCTCAACTTTACTCTCCACCGACAATGATGCAAACAAACCAAACAATTGAGCTTCGTCCGCTAAAAGTTTCTTCAACTCTTTAGTGGATAGGAAACTCTCAAATTCATCACCTTCCATAGAAGGAAACCTTACTAACTTGTGATAGCAATCTATATGAACTCGATTAAATTGCAACCAGTTCATACCCAAGATCACGTTCAATCCCACCAACGGCAAACATACTAAATCCATAACAAAGTCTTTACCATACATGGTTAAAGGACAACTCATACACACCAAAGATGTATTTACCGACCCTGAAGCAGGAGTCTCAATAACCATTTCAGCACCCATCAAAGTTAACGCAAGATTCAAACGCTTCGCGCACTCAGACGAAATAAACGAATGAGTCGCTCCCGTATCAATAACAGCAACTAAAGGTGTACTATTAATAAAACACGTACCTTTAATCAAACGGTCTGCATTCGTAGTTTGAGTCCCCGCCAATGCAAACACCTTTCCGCCCGCTTGAGCTTGTCTTGGTTTCGTGCACTTTGTACTATAGTGACCATTCTCCCCACAATTATAACACTTGACCGTATTCCTCCTACAATCAGCAGCCACATGACCCGTCAAACCACAATTAGAACACTTGTTCATATTCCTCCTACACTCCAACACACGATGACCCATACCACCACAATTATAACATTTCACAGAAGAATTCATTCCTCCTCCACTCGGCTTCCTATCAAAAGTAGCCTTCTGTTTCCCCTTATCAGCAGAAGTCACATAAGGCCTACCTCTGAACTGCCCTTTTCCTTTCTTATCATTCAGATTCTTGTAATGAGTAGCACGTGCTTTGCTATCCTCATCAAAAATCCTACTTTTCTTCACCAACACTGGAAACTGCCTGATCTCCTGATAACCGATACCCTGCTTGATTTCTGGCCTCAAGCCATTCACAAACTTCAAACACTTTGACCTCTCAGAACCAGCCGTATTATAATTAGGACAGAACTTCACAAGTTCCTCAAACTTAGCAGCATAATCCGCAACAGAGGAATTATCCTGCTTCAGTTCAAGAAATTCAATTTCCTTCTTACCTCTCTCATCTTCCGGAAAATACTTTTCCAGAAAAGCATCCTTGAACACAGCCCATGTAACCACTATTTCATCCTCCTCAAACCTCTGAGAAGCATTCGCCCACCAATCTTCAGCTTCCTTTTCCAACACATGAGTACCAAATTGCACCTTCTGATCCTCGGAACACCTAATGAAACGGAAGATCTTCTCAATCTTCTTCAGCCAAATCTGTGCTCCCTCAGGATCATGAGTACCTTCGAAGCTCGGTGGATTATTCTTCTGAAACTTATCCATACTACGCGACTCCTCGTCCGCCGCAGCATTCGGTAAATTCTGCATCGCTTGCGCCATAGCTTGCATGGCCGCAGTCATAGCAGCGTCACGTCTTGCCGCCATAATCTGAACATTCCCAATGATAGCAAATTATGGTTAAACAACCACTCCACAGAGTGCAACAGACCAACAAGACACAACCGACACGACAACATGGTCGGACAAACCAAACATTGGCTCTGATACCACTTAATGTAACACCCCTTCTATACCCCGTACAAAAATCGGAATAAACTAATCTTATAAATAAAACATCAGAGCAAAGAATAATTTATCATGATATAGCCAGAGATGTCACACCAACGTGAACTAAAACATTATGCTCATATAGATATATAACAACCTGATAGTCATATAATCATAGGAACTCAGTTCCAAAAATATCCTCGTTCAGTTACAGAATTAAAGCGGAACATCCATAACTGATGTCATCACAAAAGATAAGTATGTCATATACATGTTCATAGAAGCCACCATATACAAGCCAAAAGAAACATCTACACTCGAACCCCGACTACCCGTGTTACATATCAGAGCCGACGGGACGACAAAAGACGAAGACACTAATCTTCGCAAAAGACTCCAGCCTCTAATCTGCAATGCCTCATAGAGCATTAAACCATAGCAGAAGGGTGAGAAACAGGATTATAATATAATTGCATATCATTATATAACACTTAGCAAAATATGCACAATTATTCTCACCACACAAATATGATACTTGTAAACAACACAAGACATATTCAACCCATTTCACACATCAATCACATAAGCATATACATTAACACAATGCATAACAAATCCTTCTCAAAATTCAACACATAAACATTCATGTAATGAATTATGCAAATGCACAGAGACCGACACAACGACTCTATGCATGCGGTACCATTAGTCCCCCAGGAACTCTTGGAATCATCGCTCGTTACTTAGGGTAACTCCCCGTCGGGCATACGATGTTCCCCGTCGCTACCACTTATCACCAAGCATACGACGTTATGAATCGTTTTTAGTCCTTTATAATAGGCACACGATCAATACAACAATTGCTTACACCCATAAGGGATCTACAATTCAACATGCATTGTTTACACCCACGAAGGGATCTTACAATGTCTAACTGCATTGTTTACACCCACGAAGGGATCTTACAATGTCTTCATGCATTGTTTACACCCACGAAGGGATCTTACAATGTCTTCAACATGATGCATGTCATATAATGACCCATGGCAATCAAGACTCATACATTAAATCATGCATTTCAAGTACATATAAAGTAATGCACACAATTGCCCAAAATGGCCACAAACACTAATATACCATTCCACAACATCAAATTCCCATCAAAGAATCATCACACAAGCCATCTCATAACATATCATAACATGTCTTACAATATTGAAAAATAACTCAAAATTCCATTTTACGATTTCTCGGAAAAGTCGGCTAAAAGTCAGCCAAAAATAATATTTTCTATCATCATCAAAAAGTACTCATCGACAGCTTCGATTCGGTATAAAGAACTCTTAAATACG
Organism: Lathyrus tuberosus; assembly: GCA_022829125.1. Taxonomy (NCBI): domain Eukaryota; kingdom Viridiplantae; phylum Streptophyta; class Magnoliopsida; order Fabales; family Fabaceae; genus Lathyrus; species Lathyrus tuberosus. The sequence continues at coordinate 6,565,680 of JALAZF010000321.1, forward strand.
ATAAACGGTTAACAAGATATGAATATTTCAAAATAACGCAAAACATAAACCGGACGCCCGACACTACGAAACGGTTCGTAAAAACTGTACCGATTGGAGCAAGTTCAGACCCCAAAACTATTTTTCCTAGAAAGAACATCTCGTTAGCTTCCCAACGCTTCGAACGAGGGTTAAAATCGACTTACGGTTCAAGAGATATGAATTTCCGAAAATTACACGAAAACATAATTTTCACCTACAGCACGCGTCCGTACGACGCGCACAAAAACCAGAATTTTGGGGCAGCTGCTGCCAGCCGTGCGAAACCCCTCAAAACCCGACCGATTCTCAGAATTCCCTCAAACAAAACACGCGGTAATATCACATAAATGCATACGGACATATTAGGATCAAGAAAAACCCGATTCCTCGACTTTTCGAAATCACTATTCATACACATAATCAAAACTCAAAAACACAAAATCTTCAATTATCAACCGATTTTAACGAAACGAGTTTCTATAACGTCGGCCTAACCTCACACGACTAAACTACACAATTTGTTTCGAATTTCATCCGTAAAAACTCCCGATTTTATCGATTATGTCAAAAACTAACCTAAACTCAATATTTTCCTACACAATCCAAACAATTCAAAAACAAACGGATATAATCGTATACAATGATATAATAACCGAGTTTCGCACCCTTACCCGATAAGAAACCGATTCCCGAAGCTCGTTTGGTGAATTTTCCAACTTTTCTTCACTTTCTCTTCACTTCTCTATTTCTCTCTTTTTCTTCTCTTTTGAAAAAACTCTTACTAACTTTTCTTTTTCTTCTTTTCTAAACTTATAATACTTTCTAACTTACTAACTTATTATATTTTCTTAACTTAAAATCTACACTTCTAATAAATATTAAAACTAACTATTAATTAAATACCACTAATTATAAAATATCTAATATACCCTCTATTCTAATTTTCCCGCGAAATCTCCAAAAATGGTAAAAATACAACATATGTAAAAACAACATATTAACTTACCAACATCATAATTAACATAAATATCTATTAAGTACACAAAATCCAAAACATCACAGAAACGTACACGCCGCCCGGCGACACATACTTCGCCCGACGAGGCTAATAAAACACCAACTTCACCATTCACATAAATATTGCTCAATTAAATAAAAGACTCAATAACAAAACATCAATTAGCACAAAAATAGGGAATATAAAAAACAGACCGTTACAAAAGTTACCTTTCTGCCCATCCTACCAGGCAAGGACTGCATTGCTCCTCCCCGGTACTGCTGCCCGTTCCGCACGACTTCACCTGTCCCCGAACAGCTAAGGGCATGTGCCCGACACTATGCCTATGCCCGACATAACGCCTAGCTTTGGGCACCCTGCCCGACATAACGGCTAGGTTTGGGCAGTTAACTATTCTTCAAGAAAACGATTATTTCGCCCCGAAAATAGGACCGTTGGTCACGCGCTGGGGGCACTATATAAAGTCTCTCACTTGAGAGGGTCAGGTATCCAATAATCACCCTGAAAACTCATACTTTGTACTTGCCCCTTTCTCTCTGACATTTTCTTACTTGAGCGTCGGAGTGCCTTGCAGGTACACCCCATCCTCCTTTCCATACGACTGACATCTCAGACGTACTTGGTGGCCCACTTCAACAGGATCTGATCCAGCCTTCACGATCAGAAGTCATAGCAGGATTTCATTGAAAATTATTGCTTACCAGGACTGGCCAAGAAAAAAAATTGTAACACCAACCCTGGGCGACATCTCCAAAAGCAAAACTTTCAACTCATTATATTAAGCCATCAATCCGTCATCCAAAAGATTCTCTTGAAGCCCTACTTCCCACTGCCAAACTTGGTTCCTCCACGTTCCAAATTCTTTTAGTGTCTCATGTTTAGAAGCAAACAGATTATACAATTTTAGAAATCTGCTTCGATGAGGACATGAGTCCAGCCATCAAGAATGCCAAAAAGAAATACGATCTTCCTCTCCCAATTTACATGTCAGTTGCATTGACAATGAATCTGCCAACTCAGAATGAGTAATCTGAAGCATATCTCTCCACCATAGTGAATTGCAATGTCCTATATTAGGGTTCTATAATGACAAAATTAATTTAACACAACATCCATATTTGAATCTCAGCAACAGTTTCCATATGGTTTCTTCGTCTTGTAATATTCTCCACAGCCATTTGGATAATAATGTTTTGTTGAACATAGCTAAGCCTTTAATCCCAATACCACCATATTCCTTAGGTTTACAAATTGAGGCCCAACTAACCCATGCCATTGATGATTCCTCCGAAGAAATAGACCACAAAAATCATCTTTGAATGGTAATTAGTTTTTAAATCACTTTTACTGGAACCTTATAGAAAACAAAATGATGGACATGCAGATTTGTAAGTACAGAATTAATAAGAGTAACTCTACCTCCCATTGAAAGCATCTTTCCTTTCCACGTCAATAATCTAGCCTTGAAGCATTCCACCACAGGTTTCTAAAACTCTATCCTTCTATGATTACCGCCCACCATCAGCCCTAGGAATTTGAAAGGTAAAGACCCTTGCTTACAAGATAAGAAATGTCCAGCCGCCGTTAAAAACGCATTGTCTACCCCAATTCCATAAAGGCAGCTCTTCCAAAAGTTGATTCTTAAACCTGACACTAATTCGAATCCTCGAAGAATTAATTTGATACCCCACAAGTTTTTCCAGTCTTCATCACATATTAAAATCGTGTCATCTGCAAACTGGATAAGATTTACTTCATCATTCCCATATAATCTGAAGCCACTGAGAACGCCTCTACTGCTCGACCTTTTGACGATGGAAGCCAAACCCTCTACTGCTATTGAGAATAGAAATGGAGACAAAGGGTCACCTTGTCTTAGACCCCTTGATCCCTTGAAATCGTTTTTAGTTCCTTCATTGATCAAAACTGATAGGTGATTGTTCATAACCCCCTTAAGCCATTGCATCCATTTGTCCCTGAAATTCATAGCTAGCATAACCATTTCTAAGAATTCCCACTCTATGCAATCGCATGTCTGCGTAAAATCTACCTTGAATATCAAACATTTTATTTTCTTCCTCTTAGCTATGTCAATTACCTCGTTAGTAACTAAGACACCATCAAGAATTTTCCTACCCGGGGTAAAAGTCGTTTGCGACGAAGATATCAATCTACCTATAACCTTGCTTAATCTAGAAGCCAAAATATTTGATATTACCTTGTATATACAACCCACCAAACTAATAGGGCGGTATTCATCCAAACCTTGAGGATTAAGGTTCTTGGGAATTAAGGCAATAAATGGCGAAAGCAAGGCCTTAGGAAGAATAACCGTGTCATGGAATTCTTAGTGTCATACCCCAATTCTGACCCTGAATTGCCAAATCGATACAATTATCATAGCATTTGCATCATCTACATAGCCTATCATGTTTTTCATCATGCATAATGCCCCAAATTATCAGCCAGAATAAACTATTGGATTTACAGTCGAATCGGTTAAACTAAAAGTCAATTGTGCGTAAAATCAGTGGACGAAAAGTTTCAAAATTGAACTTGCAGTTATCACTTATATTAATCCATGTTTCGTGTAGTTTAACCTGATGTGCTCGTTTTAACTTTTGTTGACTTTTTAACCACATTTTGATCTGCCTGAGTATTTTTACTGGTCCAGATTTATTTTGAAATTTGACAAAACACTGTATTTTTCTGAGTCATTTTTTTTGCACTGATCATTTTGGTGCATTCATTTTATTTTTTTCAGCACTTTGATACCAATTTGATTATTCGTTTTTAGTTGTTTTCTTTTTAATTTTTAATTAATAATCAATTTTTATTTCAATCAGTTTTTTTTTATTTTTATATTTAGGTTTGTTTGAATAATTATTTTACTTTTTTATTTCATTTATCACTTTTTTTTTAATAATATAAATTTTGTTTTTATTTCTTTTTGGTAATACTTGCTTACTAAGTGTTATACAGTTATTTTTTCTTTTACTTTATTTTAGTAACCTAGTTGCAGTGCATTGGGGGTGGGGGTGGGGATTAGCGCATGACTCACTCTCATTTTCAATTTCAAAAACAAAAGAATAAAACAATTTCATGGTGTTAGAACAAACATAAAACATAAAACATAAAAGCATAATTTTGAAGGTAGTAACAATGGTGAAAAAGAAACTTGGGGAAGAAGATGAATTGAGAGAGAGAGAGTTAGGGTAGAGAGTAATAATAGTGATGAATGAAAATTGGCATTAATTTGGAATTGGAATTACATCAAAGTATTTATACACTTGAGAGAATACAACAACTAATAACAAAAAATATCAACTAAAGTGACATGCTGTTAAAATCTGTTATTTTTGGAAAACTAGCTGGTGTAACTGTTGAAGCTAGAAAAACAGCAAGCAAAAATATATAAGTAACCCAGTTTTATCGTTCTCCACAGGGATCAGTGCGAGGGAAAGAATGCCATTCAACGGTTTCTATATTTCTAAGCTCAAAAGTTCTGGTTTAAAGACGAACCAAAAGCAAATGTGGAAAATGTAAAGACGGAAAATATAAAGTAAAGACAGAATTATAAATTGAGCCTTGTTGGAATTGGATCTCATCAATTGATAACACATGCATTCTTCTAATCAAGCAAACACAAATCAATCATTCGCCTAATATCCTCGCGTATCACTCATAACAGAGGTTATGTCTAACGCAACGTCGAGAGGCCAACTGTATTGTCTCATCAGTGATGTCTCACGCAACAAAACCAACACAGAGCTTTAAGAGCAGATACTCACGCAAGTGTTAATCCTAAATCTATCTCTAGAGTTCAGTCCTAACATATATTACTATAACATCCATATCAAATAAATGATTTCTTCGTATTTAAGCAAGATCAAAATACGTACACACGCTTAACCCTTTTTACATGTATTCAACTAATTTGCCCAATGAATGTGAATATCCTTCTTCATCACTACTATCACGCATCCTCGCGATACCGTATCGATCTTACTCATGCTACCCATGCTACTTAATCAACACAATACAACAAAAGATAAAATGAATATCAACTCACAAAACCATGTCAAAAGCTTGTTCATTGATAGATGAAAATCTAAGATCAAAGATTTGGTAAAGGTTTTGTCAAGACCACAAATAATCAACCAAAGACACAACAATAGAAAATCAGAATTCAAATCACATACATACATTAGAGGAAATACAATAGGTATCAAAAGATTACATCCCTCTCCAACAAGAAATCAAAGATCCTACCTTTTCTCCCTTGGAAATGAAAGAGATATCAAGTTCTGATCCCAAAATTACAACAACATCAGAACTCTCTCCCCTAAAAAGTGTAAAAATTGTATTTATACAATTCAGAAATTTGCATGTTCGCTAGGCGAACCAATTCATTCGCTAGGCGAATGGTTAAAAATAGGCACACCAGGTGCCTCAAACAGTTAAACCGCCTCAGAATTTCACGTGCATTCGCGAAGCAAACAAAACACTCGCGAAGCGAGCCTTCGCCAAAACCTTCGCCCCAGCGAATTTAGGGCCTTTTCCTACTGAAACTTTCTGCCACCCTTCGCTGGAACGTTCGCCAACGTTCGCTAGGCGAACCTTCGCTAGGAGCTCGTCAGCACTCGCGAGGCGATCCAGCAGTTGCAACTTCAATTCTTTAGCAGCTTGCACCATTTCTTTGTGTCTTCAAACTTTGATCCTTTAGTGCATTTCCTGCACAATAACACACACATTACAAGCACCAAAGGTATATTCTCAATGTGTAGAAGAACAACAACAATCATGGATAAAAACCATGAAAACATGAGAAAAGAGATGAAAAAGTGCAAAGAAAGATATGCCAATTTTAGGCCAAATCCGCACCTAACAGTAACCGATTAACAACATATGGGTAATCGATTACCCTTGTAAAATTTCCAAAAATACAGCTTTTAACAGCTTTCAACACACCACCTCACTTTAGTTGCTCCAAGTTCATCATGCTCAAGCTCTTCAACAGTCTCTTGAACACCTCATTTGTCACACCCTTGGTCAACAAATCCGCAACTTGGTCCTCGCTTCGGCAATAGCTCAATCTAAGCTTTCCATCACCGACCAATTCTCTCAAGTAATGAAACCGCATCTCAATATGCTTGCTCCTTCCGTGTGCAATTGGATTCTTCGCAAGATTTATCGCGGAAACATTATCCACAAACAGTGTGGTGGCATCATCATCACCACATCCCAATTCCTTCATAAGATTCACTAACCACATAGCTTGGCAAGCACTCAATGATGCCGCAATGTACTCGGCCTCACAAGAAGAGAGTGCTACAATCGGTTCCTTCTTTGAACACCATGAGATTGGTGTACTACCGAACATAAAGATGTAACCCGCCGTATATTTCCGATCATCTTTATCTCCGCACCAATTAGAATCGGTGTAGCCAAGTAAAGTACATTTGCGACCCATATTCGATGTGGGAAACAAAATACCACAACCAAGAGCACCTTTCACATATCTAAGGATCCTCTTGACCGCTGCCAAGTGAGACACCTTAGGTCTCTCCATGAATCTACTCGCAATACCGACACTAAAAGCCAAATCCGGTCGAGTATTGCACAAATACCGTAACGATCCAATCAAACTCCGGTAAAGTGTTGGATCCACATCATCCTCATCATCACTTTTGGACAGCTGAACTCTAGCCTCACAAGGTGTATTAGAAGCATTACAATGCTCCATTTCACACCTTTTCAAGATGTCTAGAGCATACCTTCTTTGATGCATAAGCAGCCCCACTTTTGACTTGTGAAACTCTATGCCAAGAAAGTATCTCATGACTCCAAGGTCCGTCATCTCAAACTCACTCATGAGCTCCACTTTGAACCTTGAAATACTCTTGTCATTGCTGCCCGTAATCAAGAGATCATCAACATACAAGAAAAGTATAATAACACCATCAATAGTATCCGATCTCACATAAACACCATGTTCGGATACACACCGTTTGAAACTGATGTCAATAAGAAAGCCGTCTATACGTTTGTTCCAAGCTCTCGGAGCCTGTTTCAAACCATACAACGCCTTGTGTAGCTTGTAGTACTTCCTCTCTTGATTTTTAATCATGAAACTATGTGGCTGCCCCACATAAACCTCCTCATCTAAAGGACCATTCAAAAACGCAGATTTCACATCCATTTGGTAAATCACCCAATTGTTGCTATGCGCAATTCCAACAACCAAACGAATAGTCTCCAATCTAGCCACCGGTGTGAATACCTCCTCGTAGTCTATCCCCTCACCTTGCAAGAACCCTTTGGCAACTAATCGAGCTTTGTACTTGATTACTTCACCTTTAGGATTTGCTTTGACTTTATAGACCCATCGCACACCAATCGGTTTCTTTCCATGTGGTAAATCGACCAGCTCCCAAGTACCATTTTTTTCAATAGATTCCAGCTCCTCTTTCATTGTACATATCCATTTAGGATCGCTTAAGGCTTCCTCCTCATTTACCGGTTCAGATTCGGCCATAAGTGCGAAATGAACAAAATCACCATCATTATTCACTTCATTATCTTGGAACCTCTCACAATCTCGGAGTCTATGAGGCAAGGCTCTTTGCCTCACTGGTCTACCATTATTCACAACACCATTTTCCGCTTCAGTAGGTGCAGGTACAGCAGCATCGGAACTCTCAGCATCAAATAAATCAACAAACTGCTGCTGTTCAGCAGGGTGTAATCGGTTAGCAACATTTGGGTAATCGATTACATCTGCTGTTTCAGCAGTTTTTATTTCATCAAATTGGACATCCTGGGTTATCACGATTTTCCAATTCCTCTCATCAAACAGCTTGTACCCTTCAGTAGAGTGATATCCAACAAATATCAATTTCTCACCTTTATCATCCAACTTCTTTCTAAGTTGATTCGGTACATGACGATATGCAATCGATCCAAAAACGCGCAAATGATTCACACTTGGTTTGAAACCACTCCAAACCTCTTCTGGTGTAATCTTCTCCAGCTTCTTAGTAGGACACCTATTCAACAAGTAGGTGGCTGTAGACACGGCCTCACCCCACAATTCCTTAGGCAATTTCTTCCCACAAAGCATACTACGCACCATGTTCATTATTGTACGATTTTTCCTCTCGACAGCTCCGTTTTGTTGAGGCGTATATGGAGGCACCACCTCACGCACGATACCTTCAAGATCACAAAACTTCCCAAACTCACTAGAGGTATACTCACCTCCACCATCCGTTTTGAGAATTTTGAGCTTCCGACCGCTTTGACGCTCCACCATGGATTTGAAACTCTTGAACACTCCAAATACCTCATCCTTCCTCTTGATAAGATATGTCCAAAGCTTCCTACTAAAGTCGTCAATAAACATAACAAAATATCGATTGCTGCCATAAGTCTCTACTTGCATTGGTCCACAAACATCGGAATACACCACCTCAAGTAAGCCTTTGGTTCTTCGACCAGCATCCTTGCTAAACACATTCTTGTGTTGCTTACTCGTCACACATTCCTCACACAATTCTGTCGGAACACTGATATGTGGCAGCCCTGTTACCATTTCACTTTGTTGCAACATTTTAAGGTCCCTAAAATTAAGGTGACCAAGACGGTAATGCCATAACCACTCATCTCTACTTGCCGCGGTAGCTAAACAACGATGCTCCATAACCTTTAACTCAACCTTAAAAGTTCTGTTGGCAGCCATCGGCGCTTTTAGAATCAACACACCATTTGAATCTAAAACGCGTAACATCTTGTTCTCCAACCGAATTAAGTAACCTTTTTCAAGTAATTGGCCAATGCTTAAAAGATTACACTTAATTCCCGGTATGTACAAGACATCTTTGATCCTAGAATGTCCACCATTCTTTCTTCCGATCAAAACATCTCCTACCCCTTCGGCTCTTAAAGTGGTGTCATCAGTAAACTTGACTTTACTCTTTGCCGCTTGATTGATTTGCACAAACCAATCCTTTCGACCCGTCATATGTGTTGAACAACCGGAATCCAAGTACCACTCGTCTTTACTTTGAACTCCATCACCCATGGTAAGTAATGCATTTCGACCCGAACGCATTTTTCCGCCACTTTTCGACACAGTACAGCTGCTGTCCCGCAAACTGTCATCACAGTAGCTACTGCCAGCAGCATCAACAATGCCATAATTCTCTTCCGTAATCATCACAAGAAGGGTATCTTCATCGTCTACCTCTTCCCTAACAACCTTAGCCTCATCCGCATCCTTTTCCTTGCGTTTTGAGCGACATTCTTTCGCAAAATGCCCAAGCTTTTAACAATTGTAACACTTCACAGAACTTTTCTCAAACGGCTTGTGGGTGTTTTGATTACCCTCTTTTGAGCTTCCTTCACTCTTTGAATTTTGTGGATCTTTTCCACCAAAATTCTTCTTACTTTTAGAAGTCCACTTCCCTTTCGATCTCTTGTTCTTCTCATGTAGACGCGCTTGCAAAGCGATTTCCGTTTTGGCTTTGTCGGCACTTCTCTCATCCATCATTTGTTCATGCGCCTCTAACGAACTTTGCAACTCATCTTTGCTCAAAGTCGTTAGATCCTTCGACTCCTCAATAGCCACAACAATGTTATCGAAACGTGATGTTAACGAACGCAACACTTTCGATACAACATTCTGCTCAAGGATCGTTTTGCCACATGACTTGATTTGGTTCACTAACCGTGTAATGCGCGTGATGTAATCATTGATCGTTTCTTTGTCCTCCATTTGCGTTAACTCGAATTGACGTTTGTAAGTTTGTAACCTTACCACCTTCGCTTTGACGGCACCGGCATACGCTTTCTCCAAGATTTCCCATGCTTGCTTCGCGGATTTACAATCACCAACCTTCTCGAAATTATCGTTATCAACACACGAATGAATCAAGAATAGAGCTTTGTAATCCTTCTTCTTTTCTTCCTTGTATGTAGCCCTACGAGCATCGTTAGCATCTGCCCCTAACAGTGTAACTCCATTGATGACGATCTCAAGAACCTCTTGATAACCAAATAGAACCTTCATTTGTTTCGCCCATTTGTCGTAGTTCTTCGAATCAAGAATTGGGAGATTGGTGGGAATTCGATCATTGGAAACGGTAGCCATTGTTGTTGCAGCAGATTAGGATCAATAACCAGAGCTCTTGATGCCAAATGTTAGAACAAACATAAAACATAAATGCAGAATTTTGAAGGTAGTAACAATGGTGAAAAAGAAACTTGAGGAAGAAGATGAATTGAGAGAGAGAGAGAGAGAGAATTAGGGTAGAGAGTAATAATAGTGATGAATGAAAATTGGCATTAATTTGGAATTGGAATTACATCAAAGTATTTATACATTTGAGAGAATACAACAACTAATAACAAAAAATATCAACTAAAGTGACATGCTATTAAAATCTGTTATTTTTGGAAAACTAGCAGGTGTAACCGATTAACAACATATGGGTAATCGATTACCCTTGTAAAATTTCCAAAAATACAACTTTTAACAGCTTTCAACACATGGTACTGATAAAAGGAACATGCCAACATCTCTCTCTCATGGATTTTTTTTCCTTCATTACACACTATCATAACACTTTATCTTCACTATCTTCATTAGCCCTTATTTTTCTCATCTCCATGTTCGTCAATCTACCACCTTCAACATATAACTTCACTCATACTCCCTCCCACGTTTGAGAATAGACCATAACCATCATTTCCCATTTTCTCATACTCACTATTCACACGTCATACACATACTCCTCTTGCGCATAGCTTCATTTATCTTCAAACTCTCCACACCAACTTCTCCTCCTCTTTTTTTCACTTTTCCTTCATTCAACTTCCTGAAACATTCTTATTCTCATTCTCAAACTCTTGATAAAACCACCACTAAACAACATCATCCGCCCTTACCTCCGCCGTGCACGAGCCAGCCGCAACACCTCCGCTCCTCCTCACTAGTTCACTCGACGAAATATCACGCCTATGGAAATCTGATGACCTTATTATCGAACGCACCAACACCGGTCACTGTCTCGGCGTCGCTTCCGTAGCCGCTCATCCACTCGGCTCAATCGTAGCTTCTTCTTCACTCGATAGCTTTGTTCGCGTGTTCGATGTCGATTCCAATGTCACTATGGCTATTCTCCAAACTCTTACACTGATCTCGGAACCAAAACTGTTGTTCCTCTCTCCAACATGTTTTTTCGACGGCGAAACATCAAAAACAGAATGCGAAACTAGAAAATTCGGTAAAACTGAAAAAAGAATGGCGAAGCATTCAGTGGCAACGGTGGAAATGCTGCATTGGGTCCAAGTTCGTTGGTTTTCATGAAGTCTAAGCTTGCTCTCATGGTTTCGCATGAGTTGTCTATTTCGGGTGGACTTTTTCTTTTGATGGAATTGGCTTCTTTTGAGAGGTGTTGGTTCTGAGGGTTTTTCGGTAACACTTTGAATCTAGTTTCTTCTGGTTACCTTTTTATGTCAATTTCTTTTAGGTTGTTTAAATACTTTAATTATATTATTATTACTTTTATTTGATTCTATCACTTGTTCTTAAAAATTTTCATTTGTTTATTTTGTTTTTACTATTTATTTAGTTATGTATTGCTGTCAATCCCGTTTCGTTTCTATTCAAGACCTTTGTTTTTATATTAATATGTTTATTATTTTTAAATACTAACTTATTTGCATAAAAGATAAAAAAAATCAAATTTATATAAATTATTTGCATTAATTATTTTTTTTTATTTTTAGTTTGTATAATATTAAAAATGCCAAAAAAAAAATTATAATTATTAATTACTTTAAATATCATTATTTAACATTGATTAATTAAATCATTGATTAATCTTATTAAATAGGCCAATCGTACCGTGAGCACGGTGGGAACAGGCTTCCCAAAAAGCCAGCCCCAGGCCGGGGTCGGCATAGAATGAAGGGGACGACCCTAATGTTGAGTTGGCAAAGCCAACTTCTTGGGTTGTGTAACACCCCCCTTTCTATACCCCAAATTAATCACGTAATCATTTAGGCACATATTAAAAATTCCGTCAGAGTATAATTATAAACATAGTATAAAAGAGGTATGTCACATTATACATGAAATTAAAACATTCAACACTTGCTCAACAATTGATATGCAACAGTGGGGTAACTTTGCAACAGAGGAACTTAGTCCTTACACCCACATCTCAATATTTAGAATAAAAGCGGAAAATCTAAACATTGATTAACATCCAACATATATATATATATATATATATATATATATATATATATATATATATATATATCATCAAGTATTATCCACCAACATAATTCATGTTTACATAAACATTCATCAATAAGATACATGTACAAATGTATCACAAAAAAATCATATACATCCTAGCTACCCGGTGCTACATATCAGAGCCGACCGACCAAAAGAATGAAGACACGCTTCACAAAAAGACCACCAACATACCTACTCTGCAATGCCTCATAGAGCATCATAAAACAGCAGAAGGGTGAGAAATATTATCATAATAACAATGCATATAATTATATATCTTAGCATAAAAATACACATATTCTACATTCTCACCACAATTCATCACAACTCACTCATATACATCACAATGTATATATATATATATATATATATATATATATATATATACAAAACCAAGCATATTCATCATGCATACTTTCACAATTCTTATCATTCCTCATAAACATACATATTTATGTTTATTCATCAATGCACAATTATAAAGATGATAAATGCAAATCATAGAGACCGACTCACGACTCTATGCAAATGCAATGCGGTACCGACTCAATCATCTCAAGTTCACTCAGGAACTTATTAGAACCATCGCTCGTTACCAATGTAACTCCCCGTCGGGCCTACGATGTTCACCCATTGCTCACACCTCATATAGGCACACAATGTTTATGGATTATTCACACCTCACATAGGCACACAATCCGATTGCTCACACGTCACCTAGGCACACAATCGTTTGTAATCATTGCTCACACCTCACATAGGCACACGACGTTACAACGGATTCTCATTAGAATCACTCAACACAAGAATGTACATCATTATGCTTCACATACAAAATGACTCAAGAAATTCTTGAAATGCATACATATTCACAATATATTCATGCATTCATCTCATACAATCACATACAATCTATATACATTCACATCAATGCACTATTGTATGATTCACATCCAAAACACACATTCAAATATCATACATCCATCACCAAGGCGTATCAATCACGCGCAACATTTTATCACATATACTCATGCCATACAATAGCACACAAGCTATACGTTACATATCAAAAGCATATAGCATGATAACACATCATTCGCACGCCAATACGACGGTAAAAATCCGACAACCCGACTATTTTTCAAAAAACACGAATTAATTAAATCATCTTTTACCCTCCAAACCATTTTTAATAGAAAAAACTTTTCACTAGCTTTCCAACGCTTCAAACGGGGACCAAAACGGACTTACGGTTTAAAAGTTATGAAGAAAACAAAATCGGACATTTTGGAAAACCTGTGATCATGAGTCGACGCATGATGCTGGGGGGTCAGTGCATAAACCTGGGAATTTCGCCCGGGTCAGCGCATGAAATCATGAGTCGACGCACAGTTGCAGGGGGTTAGCGCACGAGGTGCAGATTTTGCTTAAAACTCAGTTTTCGATCGTTAAATGACTTCTGGACCTCCGATTTCGATTCCGTAAAAAGCTATGATCTCAGAATTTAACATACTACAATATTTTCACCATTAAAAAGCCATCTAACACATTTTCCATTTTTGAAATATTTTGAAACATAGTTTTATCATTTTATCCCAACTCCAAACTCATTTTTACACCAATAGATAACACCCATATCAGTACCCAAACCTCAAACAACATCAACAACACATTTATGCATACAAAATCATGTTTTGATCATCATTCACAACATTTTCTACATTTAGGGTTTATACAAAAACTCATAAAAATCAACAACAACAACAACACAATCATACATAATGATATACATTGATGAGATAATAAGATTTCACACCCTTACCCGGATTCCAAGCTTGCTAGATGATTGTTCTTGATGGTTTTCTAGGTTTTTCCAAGTTTTCTCCTCTTTTCTCTTCATTCTCTCTCTATTTCTCTTTTCTTTCTCTTTCTCTCCTATTTCTTCTTCTTATCTCTTTTCTTTTCTATTTCTTTTCCTACTTTCTTTTTTCTCATTTTCTTTTATTATTTTCTACTCAAATTGAATTAATTCAATTTCTCACATAATTCTATTTCCACTAAATTTCTAACTTACCATTAATTGATAAATGTCTAAAATACCTGCCATTCTAATTTCCCCAAAAACTCTCAAAAACGGTAAAATATCATAACATGTCAACATAGCATATTAACACACCAATTTCACAAATAAAATAATTTATCACTCAATTTAAATAAAAGACTCAACAAAATGGGAATAATCGGAATCGGGGCGTTACAACTCTCCCCCACTTTAGAAATTTTCGTCCTAAAAAATATTACCTGATTCAAACAACTCCGGATACGACTCTCGCATCCCACTCTCTAGTTCCCAAGTTATATTGCCTTCCGCAGCACCTCCCCACGCTACTTTCACAAGCGCAATATCCTTGCCTCTTAGCTTCTTAACTTCACGGTCCAAAATCCTAATCCGTAAAGCTTCAACCGTCAGGTTATCTCTCACTTCAACCTCGTCCATAGGAATAACATGTGACGGATCCGGAACATACTTCCGAAGTTGCGAAACATGGAATACATCATGCAAATTCGAAAGATTCGGAGGCAACGCCACACGGTAAGCCACACCACCAACTCGTGCAGAAATCTGATACGGACCAATAAAATGAGAAGTCAACTTCTTCGACTTCAAAGCACGACCCACACCCGTAACCGGCGTAACTCTCAAAAACACATGGTCGCCTTCTTGAAACTCAAGATCTTTCCTTCTCTTGTCATGATAGCTCTTTTGTCTACTTTGAGAAGCTTTCATCTTCTCACGAATAAACTTCACTTTCTCTGTCGTTTGTTGTACCATCTCCGGTCCAACTATCGTCCTCTCACCGGTTTCATGCCAACACAAAGGTGTTCGACATCTCCGACCATACAAAGCCTTAAATGGTGCCATACTTATACTTGAATGAAAACTGTTATTGTAGGTGAACTCAATCAACGCCAAATAACTATCCCAAGCACCACCTTGCTCGAGCACACAAGCACGCAATAAATCCTCCAACGATTGAATTGTCCTCTCGGTTTGACCATCCGTTTGCGGATGATAAGCCGAACTCAATCTTAGCTTAGAACCCAAAGCCTTTTGTAAACTCTCCCAAAACCTCGATGTGAATCTAGGATCTCTATCCGATACAATACTCTTAGGAACTCCATGTAACTTCACAACCGCAAGAACATAAATCTCTGCTAACTTCTCCAAAGGATAACTAATATCAATTGGAATGAAGTGAGCAGATTTAGTAAGCCTATCAACGATTACCCAAATAGCATTATGACCTCTTTGCGTATTCGGCAATCCCGTAACAAAATCCATCGATATACTATCCCATTTCCACTCCGGAATTTCCCACGGTTGCATCAATCCACTAGGCTTTTGATGTTCCACCTTAGGCTTTTGACAAGTTAAGCACGCATACACAAATTGAGCCACATCCCTCTTTAATCCGGACCACCAAGAGATTTTCTTCAAATCTTGATACATTTTATTCGCTCCCGGATGAATACTTAAGTTACTTTGGTGTCCTTCTTCCAATATCATCTTTTTCAACTCCGCATCATCGGGAATACAAATACGACCACGAAATCTCAAAACTCCAAAATTATTAACCTTGAAATCCTCATTCTCATTCATCATCAAATCAACGAACTTCAAATCCAACTTTTTCTTTTCACATACGGTTGCAAGAAAATCATTCGTAACATGTAGCATACCAAGTCTCACACTTCTCGGCGTCATTTCACAAACCAAACTCAAGTCTCTAAAATTCTCCAAAAGTTCCCATTCTTTCATCATCAATGCGGACATATGTAACGACTTCCGACTCAAAGCATCGGCCACCACGTTTGCCTTACCCAGATGGTAATTCAAACCAAAATCATAATCCTTCAAAAGCTCTAACCACCTTCTTTGTCTCATGTTCAATTCTTTTTTATCAAATAAATATTTCAAGCTCTTGTGATCACTAAAAACTTCAAATCTTGTACCATAAAGATAGTGCCTCCAAATTTTCAAAACAAACACCACGGCCGCTAACTCCAAGTCATGTGTAGGATAATTCTTTTCATGCACTCTCAATTGTCTTAAAGCATAAGCCACAACTTTTCCATCTTGCATCAAAACACCACCTAAACCAGCCAATGAAGCATCGCAATACACAACAAATGGTTCTGTCGGATTTGGCAAAATCAAGATCGGAGTTGTTGTCAACCTTTTTTTTAGCTCATTGAAACTCTCTTCATAATGAATATCCCAAATGAAAGCCTTTCCTTTACAAGTCAATTGCGTTAACGGAAGTGCCAACTTCGAAAATCCCTCAATAAACCTCCGATAATAACCCGCCAAGCCTAAAAAGCTTCGAATCTCCGTAACCGATCTAGGAGCCTCCCATTGCATCACCGCATCAATCTTGGATGGATCAACACTAATACCACTACCGGAAATAACATGTCCAAGAAAACTTACTTCCGACAACCAAAATTCACATTTCGACAACTTAGGATACAATTGTTTCTCTTTCAAAATTTGTAACACAATCCTCAAATGCTCTTCATGCTCCTCTTGAGACTTAGAGTAAATCAAAATATCGTCGATGAACACAACCACAAAACGATCTAACTGTTCATGAAAAATACGATTCATGTATTCCATAAACACACCCGGCGCATTAGAAACCCCGAATGGCATCACGGAATATTCGTAATGGCCATACCATGTTCTAAATGCCGTCTTTGGAATATCCTCTTCTTTCACACGAATCTGGTGATATCCCGATCTCAAATCAATCTTGCTAAAAACACGCGCACCAACCAATTGGTTCATCAAATCATCGATCCTTGGAAGTGGATACTTGTTCTTAATTGTCACCTTGTTCAATTGTCGACAATCAATGCATAACCGCATACTCCCATCCTTCTTCTTTACCAACAATACCGGAGCACCCCAAGGAGAAACACTTGGTCTTACAAATCTCTTGTCCAATAAGTCATTCAATTGCTTCTTCAATTCTACCAACTCCGATGCCGACATACGATACAGTGCCATCAAAACCGGTCTAGTACCCGGAACTAGGTCAATAGAAAACTCGACTTCTCTTTCCGGCGGTACATCCGTAATATCCTCCGAAAACACTTCTGGAAAATCACACACCACTAGGAACACATCGAGCTCCGCTTTACTCTCCACCGACAATGATGCCAACAAACCGAACAATTGAGCTTCGTCCGCTAAAAGTTTCTTCAACTCTTTAGTGGATAGGAAACTCGCATCTTCATCATCTTCCAAAGAAGGAAACCTCACTAACTTGTGATAGCAATCTATATGAACTCGATTAAATTGCAACCAGTTCATACCCAAGATTACGTCCAATCCCTCTAACGGCAAACACACTAAATCCATAATGAAGTCTTTACCATACATGGTCAAAGGACAACTTACACACACCAAAGACGTAGTTACCGACCCTGAAGCAGGAGTCTCAATAATCATCTCACCACCCCAAGAAGTCATAAACAAATTCAAACGCTTAGCGCACTCATGAGAAATGAATGAATGAGTCGCTCCCGTATCAATAATAGCAACTAAAGGCGTACTATTAATAAAGCATGTACCTTTAATCAAACGGTCTGCACTAGTAGTGTCAGTCCCCGCTAATGCAAACACCTTTCCGCCCGCTTGAGCTTGTTTCGGCTTAGTACACTTAGTACTAATGTGACCCACTTCTCCACAATTATAGCACTTCACCATATTTCTTCTACAATCGGTAGTAGCATGCCCAAGGCCTCCACAGTTAGAACATTTCACCACGGTCTTCCCACACTCAAATGATTTATGACCCATTTCACCACACTTGTAACACTTAACGGAACCGAAACCTCCTCCTCCAGACCTCTTCTCAAAGTTTCCCCTATGCTTGCCCTTATCAACGGGTGTCACATAAGGTCCACTTCTAGCTTGTTGCTTTCCCTTCCTCTCATTCAAACTTTTGTAATGTGTAGAACGAGCCTTGCTATCTTCCTCGAAGATTCTACAACATTCTGTCAAATCCGTAAACCTCCTTATCCTTTGATATTCCACAGCTTGTTTAATCTCGGGACGCAAACCATTCTCATACTTAATACACTTTGAGAACTCAGCAGTAATTGCAGCATAGTGAGGATGAAATTGAACCAACTCCATAAACTTAGCAGTATAGTCCACCACAGACATACTACCTTGTTTCAGTTTAAGGAACTCCATCTCCTTCTTCCCTTTCACACTTTCAGGGTAATACTTCCTCAAGAACTCGGTACGAAATAAATCCCAAGTTATCTCTTCATCATCCACCTCAAGAACTTGACGCATACCGACCCACCAATCGTCGGCTTCTTCCTTCAGCATGTGAGACCCAAGCCTCACCTTATTCTCCTCCGCACAGCCCATGAATCTGAAGATCCTTTCAATCTCTTTCAACCAAATTTGAGCACCATCGGGATCAAATCTTCCTTTGAAGACCGGTGGTTGATTCTTCCTGAACTCGTCATTAGCATTCACGTTCGGCGCACCTTGCACCGCCCTAGCCATTGCTTCCAAAGAAGCAGCCATCACATTGTCGTTTCTACCAGCCATATTCTGATCATTCCCAAAAATGACAACAAGGTCAAACAACAGTTCAACCATCACAACAACAAGACATACACAACTGACTCAACACTGGCTCTGATACCACTTAATGTAACACCCCCTTTCTATACCCCTAATTAATCACGTAATCATTTAGGCACATATTAAAAATTCCGTCAGAGTATAATTATAAACATAGTATAAAAGAGGTATGTCACATTATACATGAAATTAAAACATTCAACACCTGCTCAACAATTGATATGCAACAGTGGGGTAACTTTGCAACAGAGGAACTTAGTCCTTACACCCACATCTCAATATTTAGAATAAAAGCGGAAAATCTAAACATTGATTAACATCCAACATATATATATATATATATATATATATATATATATATATATATATATATATATATATATCATCAAGTATTATCCACCAACATAATTCATGTTTACATAAACATTCATCAATAAGATACATGTACAAATGTATCACAAAAAAATCATATACATCCTAGCTACCCGGTGCTACATATCAGAGCCGACCGACCAAAAGAATGAAGACACGCTTCACAAAAAGACCACCAACATACCTACTCTGCAATGCCTCATAGAGCATCATAAAACAGCAGAAGGGTGAGAAATATTATCATAATAACAATGCATATAATTATATATCTTAGCATAAAAATACACATATTCTACATTCTCACCACAATTCATCACAACTCACTCATATACATCACAATGTATATATATATATATATATATATATATATATATATACAAAACCAAGCATATTCATCATGCATACTTTCACAATTCTTATCATTCCTCATAAACATACATATTTATGTTTATTCATCAATGCACAATTATAAAGATGATAAATGCAAATCATAGAGACCGACTCACGACTCTATGCAAATGCAATGCGGTACCGACTCAATCATCTCAAGTTCACTCAGGAACTTATTAGAACCATCGCTCGTTACCAATGTAACTCCCCGTCGGGCCTACGATGTTCACCCATTGCTCACACCTCATATAGGCACACAATGTTTATGGATTGTTCACACCTCACATAGGCACACAATCCGATTGCTCACACGTCACCTAGGCACACAATCGTTTGTAATCATTGCTCACACCTCACATAGGCACACGACGTTACAACGGATTCTCATTAGAATCACTCAACACAAGAATGTACATCATTATGCTTCACATACAAAATGACTCAAGAAATTCTTGAAATGCATACATATTCACAATATATTCATGCATTCATCTCATACAATCACATACAATCTATATACATTCACATCAATGCACTATTGTATGATTCACATCCAAAACACACATTCAAATATCATACATCCATCACCAAGGCGTATCAATCACGCGCAACATTTTATCACATATACTCATGCCATACAATAGCACACAAGCTATACGTTACATATCAAAAGCATATAGCATGATAACACATCATTCGCACGCCAATACGACGGTAAAAATCCAACAACCCGACTATTTTTCAAAAAACACGAATTAATTAAATCATCTTTTACCCTCCAAACCATTTTTAATAGAGATAACTTTTCACTAGCTTTCCAATGCTTCAAACGGGGACCAAAACGGACTTACGGTTCAAAAGTTATGAAGAAAACAAAATCGGACATTTTGGAAAACCTGTGATCATGAGTCGACGCATGATGCTGGGGGGTCAGCGCATAAACTGGGGAATTTCGCCCCGGTCAGCGCATGAAATCATGAGTCAACGTACAGTTGCAGGGGGTTAGCGCACGAGGTGCAGATTTTGCTAAAAACTCAGTTTTCGATCGTTAAATGACTTCTGGACCTCCGATTTCGATTCCGTAAAAAGCTATGATCTCAGAATTTAACATACTACAATATTTTCACCATTAAAAAGCCATCTAACACATTTTCCATTTTTGAAATATTTTGAAACATAGTTTTATCATTTTATCCCAACTCCAAACTCATTTTTACACCAATAGATAACACCCATATCAGTACCCAAACCTCAAACAACATCAACAACACATTTATGCATACAAAATCATGTTTTGATCATCATTCACAACATTTTCTACATTTAGGGTTTATACAAAAACTCATAAAAATCAACAACAACAACAACAACACAATCATACATAATGATATACATTGATGAGATAATAAGATTTAACACCCTTACCCGGATTCCAAGCTTGCTAGATGATTGTTCTTGATGGTTTTCTAGGTTTTTCCAAGTTTTCTCCTCTTTTCTCTTCTTTCTCTCTCTATTTCTCTTTTCTTTCTCTTTCTCTCCTATTTCTTCTTCTTATCTCTTTTCTTTTCTATTTCTTTTCCTACTTTCTTTTTTCTCATTTTCTTTTCTTATTTTCTTCTCAAATTCAATTAATTCATTTTCTCACATAATTCTATTTCCACTAAATTTCTAACTTACCATTAATTGAGAAATGTCTAAAATACCCTCCATTCTAATTTCCTCGAAAACTCTCAAAAACGGTAAAATATCATAACATGTCAACATAGCATATTAACACACCAATTTGACAAATAAAATAATTTATCACTCAATTTAAATAAAATACTCAACAAAATGGGAATAATCGGAATCGAGGCGTTACAGGTTGCGGGCGGAGAACATCGGCATTCCTTGTAGCAAAGGAATACCAGAGATAGACGGAACATACCTTTGCAGTAATTCTTAAAAAAAAAGATTTATATTTAACCTGATTAATAATTCTCTTGTTGCCCAATTCTATTTTTGTGATTGATACTTCTATGTCTTAGCCTCGATTTCTTTGATTGTTTCTTGATGACCACATGATGTCTTACCTTGTACTTGCTGATTCCATTTGTTGTTTGATCATACCTGGATGCTTAATGCTTACATGATGTTTTGCCATGTGTTTGTGGATTTCATTTGTTGCTTGCACTTGTGACCTAATCCAAGGGAATGAAGTGTGTGTTGACTTATTGTCATATGCATGTCCATTGTATGTTTGTTGCTAACATTTTCTCAATCAAAACCTCAAAACACCTAAAAATATTTATACTCTTTTCTTAATAAAACACAAAAGAAGATGACTGTTGGAATCTAGCATTCTAGCATAACCCTTGAATGATCGGTCTTGAGCCTCGCGCATTGGGATAACCGTTCATTCATTTCTTTTGTTACTTAAAATATTTAATATCAACTTGGACAAATAAGGGTCGTTAAGATCTAGCATTCGGGCGTAACTCTTTGAACAATTGATTATCATCAAGCGTTCATTGTCCATCAAACAATTTTCTTAATTAATCTTGAATGAAAAGGATCGTTGGAATCTAGCATTCTAGCGTAACTCTTTGAACAGTTGATTCTCATCAAATGTTCGTCATTCACCTAAAATATATCCAACCAAACAAACTATTTATCTCACCGCCGTGCGATTAATCCTTCAAAACTTTTTCATAAATGCGAGATATTATGTCTCGAGACGACGCAAAACATTGCTTCGTCCATAAACTTTTGAGTTGAGATAAGAGGAATTTTCCGCGAATGTTGATTTGTAAATCCATTATGTTGTGATGCAAACGTCCGCTCCTCACCTGTTTTGAGTAAAATAATGTTTTCAGTCAAATGCGACTAAATATATTTCGCTAAAATTGACCAACAAATAAGCCTTTGTACCCAGAACTACAGACACTCTAATTTCTCATTTCATAATGAGGATACGTAGGCAGAATGGCCCCAATCCTTGGCGAGCTACCTTTTCTTTTTTCCAACCTTTTTATTTTTTCACCGTAATCCCCGAACTACGAAGGCTACGAGTTCCTCGTTGCACTATGAGGATACGTAGGCACGAGATTGTGAAGTTTTGTCGAGGCCCCTAGTAATAAAAACCCCTAGGTCCCCTTTCTCTTTAATAAAAATATAAAAAAAACATTTCTCTTCTATCTCTTTTCCCACTCAATAAATAGAAGATTAGAAACTACTTAAGCTAGCATTCTTTCAACCCTAACTAAAGGGTTCCCGTTGAGTACAACGGACGTGAGGGGTGCTAATACCTTCCCCTTGCGTAACCGACTCTCAAACTCAGATATTGGTTGCGATGACCATATCCTTGTCTTTCTTTTAGGGGTTTATTAGATATTTTCCATTTCCCTCTATGTGAATAAATAAATTGGTGAATACTCTATTAAGTCCATTCCGCGAGTGTACAATTGTACTCTGCAAGGTCGTTCTCATTTTTCAAGGTACGACACATAGCACCACATCCTTCCCCACCACATCCCAACATGTTTTAATAAGTTCAAGGTTGAATCCATCTGGCCCGGGACTCTTGTTCCCATCACACTCATGTTGAAGCTAGAATAGCAGCAAGCAAACATATATAAGTAACTCAGTTTTGTCATTCTCCACAGGGATCAGTGCGAGGGAAAGGATGTCATTCGACGGTTTCTATGTTTCTAAGCCCATGGTTCAAAAGTTTTGGTTTAAAGCGGAACCAAAAGCAAATGCGGAAAATGTAAAGACGGAAAATATAAAGTAAAGACTGAATTATAAACGGAGCCTTGTTAGAATTGGATCTCATCAATTGATAACACATGCATTCTTCTGACCAATTTCATACATAAATCATACATTCGCATAATATCATCATGTATCACTCACACATACATATCCTCTCGGTCCCCGCATATGTGAATGATTTTATACCGATCAATAATTGCTCTCGCTCATCACCAATCAATACAAAGCATTTAAAGCCTACATGAATGTTAAGCCCAATCCATCTCTGGAATCAAAACCCAACAGATATTACTATAACATCAATATAAAACCAACGAGTAATTCATATACAAAGCCAATGATCAAAATACGTACACACGTTTAACCCTTTTTTACATGTATTCAACTAATTTGCCAAATGAATGTGAATGTCGGTTTTCATCAATATTCTCATGCACTCTCACGATATTGTTTGTCAAGCGCCATCGTAGTCTCTTATTGCATTAATTATTAGAAGCTATTCAAACTAACAATAAACACAATGCTAAAAAGCTGAGATGCAAATGAATATCAAATCACAAAACATTGTCAAAAGCTTGCTCAATGATAAATGAACATCTAAGATTGAAGATTTGAAATAGGTTTTGTCAAGACCAACAAATAAACAACCAAAGACAACCAAAAATAGAGAATCCAAACTAATTCACAAACATAGATTAGATGAAATACAATAAGTATCAAAAGATTACATCCAAATCCAACAAGAGATCAAAGATCCTACCTTTTCTCCCTTGAAATAAAGAGATATAAATTATGATCTTCAAATTACAAGTTATAATATTTCTCTATGATACTTTCTAGATTCCCACCTAAAAAAGATGAAAAGTTACTTATATAGTACATCAAGAATTTTCACAGTTCGCAAAGCGAACCCTTCATTCACACAGCGAATGGTAAAAATAGGCACTTCAGGTGCCTTTGAATAGTTAAACCGCCCCAGAAATTCTCGTGAGTTCGCAATGCGAAGGAATGTTCGCAAAGCGAACACTCACTTTCAAGCTCGCAAAGCGAATTTTAGCTCATTTTTCCTCTGTCCAAATCTGGGACCAATCGCTGGGACCTCGCCAGAGTTTGCAAAGTGAACCTTCACTGGCACTCGCTTTCATGTTCGCAAAGCAAACTAACTGATGTCTTTCTCTGCTCTTTGGCAGCTTGCATCAATTCTCGTGTCTTACACTTTTGATCAATTAGTGCTTTTTCCTGCAAAATAACACACATTACAAGCACCAAAGGTATATTCTCAATGTTAGAAGAACAACAACAATCATTAGCAAAACCAATGAAAACATGAGAAAAGAGTGGAAAAAGTGCAAAGAAAGATATGTCATTTTTGGGTAAAATCTGCACCTAACAACTCTCCCCAACTAGATTTTTGTTTGTCCTTAAGCAAAGTATGCCCCTCATTAAAACAAGAGGATTTGCTTAAGCATAAGATTCAACCAAAGTCAAGCATGAAAATGCGCACAAGCAACGTTCACCACGCAACAGAATCGAACAACGACAAATAATTAAGTTCTTAAACAAATATCATAATGGTTCAAAGAACAACTAAGTTTTCATACTTGAATCACTCTAACACTCCTCTTCAGGATAAGAATGAAGAAATTGACTCGTTTGCAACCGCGGGGAAATTTCACTCACCTGACAAACAATGCAAATATCAATCCAATTCATACAACATCTAACAATCAAACATGAAAACATGGAAGCAAAAAGATAACTAAGGACTTCAAGGGTTGTAGCTTGGTTGGGTTTACAACAAAGGGACATTTCTAAAGGCCATTGAATCGAAATTGCCGATGCAAAAAGAAACATTCACTATACATGGTATTTACACATCACAACTTCATTCACCATTTTCATTCCTTTATCACAAACTTTCTCAAATTTCCTTATGCACAATTATTTCATTCTCTATTTTTCTCATTCAAACAAGCATTCTTTTTCTTTTGTTTTTCACCTTCATATTCACACTTTTTCTTTTCATGCTTGTTTGAACTTTTTCAAAAGTTTTAGCATCCTACCAATCTTCTTTGTCATTCTCCCGAACTTGAATTCAACCAAACCTCAAGTGAATGCTCCTTGCTTTTATAGGCAAGGAAATCAAATTAAAACAATGTTCAAAGGTTCAAGAAGAAATTTTTAGAAACTTGCCGCATCTGCGAAAATCAACCGGCAGAAAGGAACAGAAGAGTCGCCACCGAACGTTATTTATCCCAACAAAGGGAAAGGAAACGATCGAAGAAAACCTCAAAAGGGAAAGACATGGTCATCGCAACCATAGTCTGGATTCAGGAGTCGGTTACGCGAGAGGAAGGTATTAGCACCCCCTCGCGTCCATCGTACTCGATGGGATCCACGCTTGTTGTTATCGATCAAAGGGTGTAGGGTATCTGAAGCTCAACTGCTAACTGGAACGGGGAAACGTGGGAAATGAAAAGAAGTGACTCGATATGACATCGTCGTCCTAGGCCTACATATTCCCTCGGGAGCGGGAAAATCAGAGTCAACGTAGTTCGGAGGACTACGGGATTGTGGGGTAAGTTTGCTCGCCAAGACATCTCCGTCTTGTGCCTATGTATCCTCAATCTAACCAGAGAGAGGAAGTCAGAGCAGTCATAGTTCGACCTAACAAGTTCGGTTTGCTAAACGGAGTCAAAAGGGTTGATAAATAAGGTTGTGCTCGCAGAGATCTCGCACGATCTCCTGCCTACGTATCTCCATTAACCAATGAAGAATCAGAGCGACGTAGTTCCCCTCACTAGGGATGACTTTGATTTGTTTGTGTTTTTTAGTGGAAGATGCCAACGTTCGCGTTCCAGCAGTTTAGGTGTTGTCGCTCGTTGTAGGGAGTCTTACGCGTTTACTTGTTTGCGGTAGAACGGAAATGACACATCCTTTACGAATAGAGTGAGTGAGATGAGAAGAGAATCCTGAAGGAAGGCAGATGTTTATTTTTGTCTTTTATGAGAAAGTGTTTTGATTTTGTTTTGTTTGTGATATGCAAAGTGTTAAAGTCTATGACATAGTGAAGACTTTGCGTAACGAGTCACACGCCTCGCGCGACAAAGAATACTACGTACTTAAGGCTCATGGCACACAAAGCACATCTTTATTCATTAAGTGTTTTGAGATTTTTCTTTATAGAGAGAAGAGACTCAAAGTGTGAGAGAAAAAAAACAACTAAGGGGAGAATAATTGTAGTCCTAATGTTAGCATGCATTTGTTGGTCCTAATGTTTGAGTTAAGAGAATAAGGAAGAACTTATACCTAAGTTGATAAGTAGGGATTGCATTACCTAATGCTCATCTTACCTTACCTTAATAAAATATTAAGGTTAAGCTAAGATCCCAAAGGGGTGTGAAAGAGTTATTCAAACAAGCATTATATCACACAATCCACTAGTGAAAGAATGAGAGAAAGCAAAATAGAAAAGAGATGAAAGAAGAGTTGAGTAATCCTGTACTCAAGTACCTTACCTCACAAGCAACCTAAGCTACATTGATTAGAGAATTTCAAGCATAAGCATTAGTTACTAATTGATTAGAAAATTTAAGCATACAACTCCTAAACTAAGACTAGTTTGTTTGCATTAGTATTAAAGGTAACATACATGAGTAAACAAAGTAAAGTGAGTCCTAATGGTCAAGTATCTTATACAAGTCAGTAGCTATGTCTAAGTACCTCCTATTTATGTTAATCATGTTAAAATAAGTCAAACTATGTCAAACTATGCCCTAAAACTTCATACAAATGCAAGTTATGCACAAACTAGATGAAATGAGTGCTTAAGAGTTATGCAAGTGGATTAAAGCATGAGTATCACTCAAAGTCAGAAGTGAATTAAGTGTATTAAGGAGTGTAAATGTCATTGGTTTAACATGGAAGTCATGCATCAAAGTATTCACAATGTTTAAGCAATTTGTGCACAAGTATAGCAAACTAGGATGCAACATACAATTGTTATTCATGCAAAAGACATGTGAGGATGAATGCATGCTATGGTATGGTATAAAGTCAGAAGTGATATCATGTTAAAGAATCCTTAAACAAACTTCAATTAGCATTGGGAGTTCATAACATTTCAAGTTTAGAAGCTAAAGTGAAACAAACACCAAACAATGTCATTTAAGTTCTTAGAAATTAGCATACTTGTAACACAAGCAAAAAAGAAACATGAAAGGAGTATACACATGTTGGATGGGTCAAGTCAGTACCTAATGACCTATAATAGGTCCTATCTAGATCCTAAAAGAGTTAGAAGTAGATGAAGCATACAAAGGTTAGGCAACTAGCAAACAATGTTCAATTAGAAAGAAGTAAGTCAAGTTGCATTTATGAAACATGGAAAGCAAATATGAATCATTATGATTTATGCAAGTTAGGATCAGTATTAGAAGCCATGTAAGATGCATTGAGATGGAGATTAGATGCATTATATTAAGGCATATTAGGCAAACACACAAATGATCACAAGTTTTAGCATTGATGCGACATTTAAAAGTCAAACAACATGTTCAATTCAAACACATTACAAACCAATCAACAATTACCAATTAGGGACCCATAAATGTGATCCAAAGACTTATAATTGTGCCAAGACAAGTGGGTAAGGATGCCTTAAAAGGCCATTAAGAAGTAACATTGCTACATCATAAAAAGTTCCTAAGGAAAGAGCCTCAACAATCAACCAAACAAAGTAGCATTAAGCAAACATAAGAATGAGGTTAGAAGTCTTAAAAAAATATGGGAAACAAGTAAAATCATCATGAGGTCAGTGTTTATGCATAGCCAAAAGATAGGCCCAAGATTGGCCTTTTAACATGCTCAAACTATGCCAAACAATTCACTTATGACCAAATGTAAAACACTCACAAAATGGCACCACAAACACATCCAAAAGTGTCCTAAAAAATCCATAAAAATTGGAAAAGGTCTATAAATGTACCCTAAAATCAAGTGTTAAATATCATGCAAAAATTCAGTTCACAACTCTTTGTAGAAAATCAATTATGAACCATGTAGCACAAAGTATTGTCATAGGAATACATCACAAAGGAAATTCAAATAAAAATACCAAAACTAATTAAAAATGAAAATAAAAATCATCAAGAATTATTTGACACATTTATAAACCCACATGAATTTATTTAGGATTTTTAGGCCTTAGGATCTATTTTTAAAATTTGATTTATGAATCATGTATGAAAAAGAAATTAAAATGCAAGACCTAGAACTAGGGGGTGCAACATAGTAAAAATTCAGTTCGTTTCCACGCTGGGCCTACCACAGGGAGGTGCTAAAAGCATAAAGTGCAAAGCCCAATACGCGCGTGGGTCTGATGGCCATAGTATGGGGATTAGTCAAAATTGTTGACTCAATGTGGTACGTTGGATCAAGTCAGCGCGCTATGATCAGATTTTCAAGTCAATCATGTGGCTGGGAATGAAAGTACAGGGTAAAGCCCACCACACACCACCAACACCATTCAATTATCAGAAACGAAAAAAGAAAAATAAAAAGCAAAATGGAAAATATGGCACGTGAGGGGAAGGTGGTGTTTTTAATGTGTTGTCATGCTGCAACACGTTAGATTGAGAAAAGATGGATGACCAGGATTATAACATGGGGTGGCCTGAAAATAACTTAGGGTTTGCAGGTGGTGGCCGGAGAAGACTCCGGTTATCTTCTCCGGTGGGAAGCCACCGTGCCTGCAACTGACATCACCCAGAAATGGTAACCAGATACACTATCTTGCGCAAAATTTCATGCTGGTTCCAAATATGCCATCCAAATTTCCATACAGTGAACATACGATGAGAATCGAAGAGAATAATTTAGCTCTGAAAAATTCAAAACTCCATAGTTTGCCTTAATTGCTAACCACAAACATTGCCTCAGATAGGAGGACTTCAGATGCAGCTATATGAGGTCCTAGATCATCTCCTACAGTCTAGCATGATGCACCAAAGTTCATGAATGTTACCTGGTCAAAGATGTAGTTCCAAGCTCCAAGAAACCCTAGAAAAACTTTCTGCAATTCTTGCTATCAACTCTTGAAGGCAAAATAAATGCCTTTGATCCCTTGAATCTTGAGAAAAGCTTCCAAAAATACCAAACTAAGATAAGCTCGTATGTGTTTCAATGGCCACTCTAGATCAACATTGATGCATACAGAAGGGAAATTCGCGTGTGGAGATGATAAAGGTGAAGAGAAACTCTGGAAGAACTTCCCAAAACCCTTGAATTGGAGCTATCAAGTTCAGAGAGAAAATGTGAGCTTTTTGATCTGATTCTTGTGGAAATGAAGCTTATAACCGTTTCTGTTAGGGTTGTTATCTTATATATGTGAGGTTAGATGATGGTTAAAGCTTAATCTTAGTCAGTTAGATGGTTAAGAGCATGGTTAGTGAAATTTGATAAAAAGTGAGAATGAGAGTTTGACACGGGTTGGAGAGATTTTATATGTATGGGATGATGTACTATGTGTACATGATGATGGTGATATGTGAATGGCATGAGCTGGTATAACTCATACACAACTTGTATGCTAAGTTTATTTTTCTCTCTCTTCTATGCATATGAGGTAAGTGTGAAGTGTGTACATGATTTGTAATATTTTACATGCGTTAATGAGGTAATGTTGGTACATATGCACATGACATATTGCAGCAAAGGATATTGATTTTGGACACAAGTTTGGTTTGAAATTGGAGAGGGATGGCATGGTTGGAACACTTTGGAAACATATTCATAAGGGTGATTTTGAGGTTATATATCTTGAGGAATATTGTATCAATTTGAGTGGTCTTGGTATCAAATGAAAGAGGGAATTTAACACAATAATTTTTGTGTTAGAACCAAGTGGATTGAAGGCTCAGAACATGGTGGAAAATGTCTTTGGAAATGGCATGACATAGGCTGAATTTGGTACTTGGCATGATTTTAAGAGTTTCTATGTTTCACAACTTTGAGATCATGATTTTGGATGATCATAACTCCATGGATATTGAACGAAATGATGTAATTTTTGTACCAAATTAAAGATCTCACTTGATACTACAACTTTGATGTGAGACCCAAGTTGAATTGGAGCCTTAAACCTTAAGAAAGATGGACTTGAAGTGTGCTATACACGAGCTGCCAAATGATCATGAATTTTCTAAGTTACTTGCCATGTTGAACAACTTGAACATCCTATCTTCAACACACCATAACTCCTTCAATAATTATCCAATGGAGATGAATTGCATATGGTTGGAAATCTTGAGAAACACTCTACAACTTTCTTTTGAAAGGATTTTTCAAAAGATGCTTGCAACATGATGAAAACTGGGCTTGAACTTGGCTGAAAAAAGGTGAGAACTTTCCCAAAATGGAAAGTCTCTAAAAACCCTACTTTCCTGAAATAACAATTTTCACCTTTCTTGATTTTTCCATGATTCTATTAACATTTCTTGATTAAATTTCACCCATTGGCCATGTTTGACATGAGGAACATGATTTTGATCTTAAAAAGTCAGGAGTTGACCTTTTCCTTGACCAATTGACTTTTTTTTCCACTTTCTTGATTTTCAATCAATCATCCAATTGAAACCCTTATGAATGCAACTGTTGGATCAAATTCCATTCATAGATACTTGTGAACATGTGGAATATCATATAATCAAGTCTTGCCAAAAAATAAGAAATAAACTGACTTTTATGCAAAACCCCAATTTGGTCCCCAAAAGTCAGGAAAAAATGATTGATCCTCAAAACCCAAATTTCTCTGAACATGATGTAGATGATGTTAAAGACCCAAGAACCCTACTCATAGTGGTGTCTCAAGCTCACAATAGTCAAAACCCTAGTTAATGACCAACCATCATGGAAGTGCAATCCTCATTCATCCTCTTGCCAATTTCAAATTCTTGGTGACATGGTGGACTATATGAGATGTCTTTGAGGTATGGTGAGCCTTGGTGGATCGATGAATTAGTGTATCTCATTCTCCTTGCCTTGCACAATACAAATATGGTGACACCCCTGACACTATGTGTAATACCCCAAATTTTGACCACTTAGATTTCCCATCATTGTAAAAATCATCATCACAATATGGATGTACCTTTATGCTTCATTAGTCTCCCCAAAGATGGGTGAGCATCCACTACAATCAAAATTAGGGTTTCAAGCCCTCTCTGAGCTTTAGACAAAGGCTCAATCAAGAAATGACATGATTTTCAACTTGTCTAATCTCTTAAACATCCACAATGGATCAAAAAGGACTCCCACTTCAAGGATTAAGCACAAGGCTGCTCCCTTCTAGGTGGATCAAGTCTCAAGATCGACAGTGTCACCAAATTAGGGTTTTGGTCGACCAGGGCCTCCAGATGGAAATTTTCATCTGGGCACAAGGCAATGATCTAAAACATAACCTAATATACTTCATGGAACCTCATGAACCCATGCATCAAGTCAATTTTGCCTCAAGGGATGCATTCGTCAAAAATCAGGAATTAGGGTTTCTTGACCTAATTCACCCCTAAGTTGAATTTTGGGACAAATCATGAGCCAAGACCTCAAGAGATGATTTGAGGGTCTCTAATATACCATATTGATCCATTTGGGACAATGGATTAATCCAAGAAGTTTGAGCAACAAGTCTCAATTCCATCTGCACCACAATTAGGGTTTTAAGGGAAAAGTCAACTGTAACTTTGACTTTTGACCAGGACATGCTCCCAAACCCTAATACATGATTGAATATACCCTATGACACCCATGGAACATGTCCATCAAGTTTGATTTAGGTCAAGGACATGATTTCCTGAAGAATTGCACAGTTTGGAATTCATTTGATAAAAAGTCAACTGTGCACAAAAGTCAACTTTGACTTTTTGAGATTTTTCACCAAAATGGATTTTTAACCCTAAAATGATGTTAATGTATGATTTGAATCATCATTCATCAAGAAAAATCAAGAAAAGTGAGATAACTTGTAAAAGGGGTAACCATAAAACTTAGAAATTTTTCTAAGTTAAAAATAAAGTGGCAAGGGTACCAACTTTGAAGGACCATAACTCCTAAACCACAAGGCCATTTTTTCTCATCCAAAGATGGATTTGTAGCCCTCATTATCACCTACAAAAACTTCAACTACAAGTCATTCCAATTCATTAAGGATTTTGAGTTATGGAGTGATCAAAGTGGCTGAAAAGTGAAAATGTCACTTTTTCCAACAGTTAGTGAAATTTTCACTAAGTCAGATTCTGCCTCACTTTTTGCCAAATGTAGGGGGATTTTTCACTTGGAATCAAAAGAGATCAAAACCAAACTTGTTCAAACAGTTGTTGTATCATGTAAGAGCTTTCCAAAATGGCCAAGAACATTGCCAAATTCAACCTACACCATGAGATACAACATTGCCAAGTTGCTTTGCTGAAATCTGTCAAGGCAAGGCAGAATTTGCAACTTTGGTCGATTTTCCAAAATCAGCCAAATTCAATTGCTCCTATCCACTTGGACACCTCAGAGGATTGAATCTAAAGGGGACAATCACTGAGCCAAGCCTCTAAAGTCCATGGAACAAGAAATAGCATGTTGAACCTAGAATGGCCAAAATAGGGACAAGACTTCAAATTTGGAATGAGGCATTCAATGGAACCATCAAGGTGGCATGGACTGAGCCATTCTCATCTGAAATCAGTCAAGACCTATCCAAGACCAAGGGAACCAAAGCTCTGTGCCCTAACCTCTAGTCAATGGCTAGAGGAGACTTGGATTTTCATTTGCCAACATTGGCCAAACCTACTTACCAGCTGCCATTCACTATTCCTTGCAAAACAAACTTGCTCTACTATAAATAGAGCTCAATTGTGGTCAGTTTAAGTACACCAAAGCCATCTAACAGATGCTTTCCTCAAAATCTCTTCTTTCACTCCAATTTTGCCTTCTAAGGCAAGTCACTATCGGGTTTTGAGTTTGAGAGCAATTCCAATCAAACCAATCACTCACACACCTCACATACATCACATATGAGCTGATCAAACACTTAGATTACTTCTGAAACATCAATTTCACAAAATCACCAGCTGGTTGCTCAAGGTTTTAACCAAAGTGCAGCTGAGGTACCACAAAATGATCCAGCCAATTTCAATCAAGTCTAACCATCCAAACACAATCCATAGGGTGTAGGGAAGCTGTTCAGATCATCACCACTCATCTGTAACACCTCCAAATCAAAAATCACTTTGAGCTTGCTGTCACGACTTGAAGGTAAGCACATACTTGGTCATCTCTCAATCTATGCATATTTCCTCGCACAATAATTTGGCCATATGTTCATAATCATGCATGGAATGT
Source organism: Lathyrus tuberosus (assembly GCA_022829125.1). Lineage (NCBI taxonomy): Eukaryota > Viridiplantae > Streptophyta > Magnoliopsida > Fabales > Fabaceae > Lathyrus > Lathyrus tuberosus. The sequence goes on from JALAZF010000321.1 coordinate 6,599,601, forward strand.
TTTCCCTCAATTAATTGCATTGTTTGAATCGTGTATAAAAAATCCTAGCCTTCATGCAGAAATTAGGGTTCTTGAGGTCTCTTCGTGATTTCTTGTTGTATGTTTAATTTAAATGAAATTAAAGTACATAGACATGATCGTGAGGTTGAGACGAGCATAATGATATGTGGATTGCATGATATGATTACGTATTCATGGAGATTGGATAGAAAATGCAAATCTGAGAAACCAAGAACACGCGCGTGTTCTTCAGCTTGTTCTTGGCGCCATTTTTAGAAATTCAAATATTTGAATTTTGTGATTTTATTTAATTGATTCAAAAATTAATTTCTCTCTGAGTTTTAATGATTTTGAGTTGATTCCTTTTTTAATAATTCACAAAAATGTTAAAATATTTTATTTTATCAAAAAATCCCAAAAATATTATTTATTTCATATAATTGATATTTTTGCAAAGAATTAATATTTTGATTGTTTTTGGCATTTTAAATATTTTTTCTACATTGATTTTGCAACTTTTAATGCTTTCTAATTATTTTGTAGGTCAATACTTAATTTTTGAAGCATTAATCCAAGATCACAATTTGTTTTCCATATGTTAAACAATTTTTGATCATTTTAATTGAATTTTTATTCAATTAAATACATTTTGAAAACAAATTAGGGTTTTGGATTAATTCAACCCTCATAAATCATTTTTAAAACTCTTTGGGCCTCTTGAGAGAGTGTAAGACCCATCCCCCCTTGTACAAAAACTTTTTGGGCCTCACTCATTGTATAAGTCCCTCTGTACAAGTAAACGGCGCGATTATCGCCCGTTTAAAAATAAAAATCATCTGGGCCTCTCCTTGAGCTATAAGACCCATTCAAAACACTTTGGGCCTCTATTAGAGTGTAAGACCCAATCCCCATTTTAACCAAAACATTTTGAGCCTCACTTATTGTATAAGTCCCTCTGCGTTAAAAGAAAACCTCGGCGCGATCGCCATTTTTAAACGAAAAATCATTTGGGCCTACCCTCGTGTTATAAGCCCCACTCTTTTCTTTAAACCTTTTTGGGCCTCTTAAGAGAGTGTAAGACCCATCCCTTTGTACAGAAAACCATTTTTTGGGCCCCAGTCACTTGTATAAGTCCCGCTGTACAAAGTCAAACAGTGCGCTCACTGATAAAACCCTAGGCCTCTCCTTGAGTTGTAAGCCCCAATTCTTTCTTTTTCAAAGCACTTTCTCCTTTGATTTTGAATATACTGTTGTTTTCAATCTTTCTTTGTTGAACAACTAACTAAACAGCATGGAAGCACTACAACCGAGTAAGTGGTTATCGCTTTCGTTTACTGCTTTCATATTATAAACTGTATTATGGGGCTGCTCACTGTAAGTCTCCTTTCATAAACTCATATCTACTGCGTAATAATAGTATAGATATTTCGAGTTTCCCCGGCTACTACGTCTAGAACTAGGTGACGCCGTTTCATTTATTCGTAGAAATAGACGCCTAGATCCCCAATAGGATCACCAGATACAGTCTTCTCTTCGGCTGTCCTCCTTAGGAATCGTCAAGAAGCTCTACTCCCCAAGATAAATGTATTCTCCGTGAATGGCATCTTTGAGTTTCTTCCAAATTCTCGAACTTTCCCGACTTGATCTATTCCTCGTGGATAGCTTGCCTTGAATGTCTCGGGGTTTGGGTACCCACTACGGTCATAATCTTGGACCTTAACTAAGGAACCCTCTTCAAAAGCTAGAAGGCGCTGGATAGTAAACCTCGCACGTTTACCAGTGGTTTTTATCTTTAAAAGAGTTATCTCTCCTAATGGAAAGGAGATGATAGACCCACGGGCTTCTTAAAAGCATCGGCCTCCTCTTGGGCATTATTCAAGGACACTACGGCTTCATAGAAGTATTCACAGCCTCCTCTTAGGCTTCGTATAATGATCTCTTCCTCCGGGAATGATAGCCTCCTCTTGGGCTTCGTACAAGGACCCGTCGTCTTCTTAAAAGTTTCCAGCCTCCTCTTGGGCTTCGTACAAATTGTCCCGACAACCTCCTAGAGGTATAGGAACAGAACTTAGTCATCTCCATAGAACAGTCCTTTCATAGAGTCTACTACTGTTTCTCAAAGCATAGTACAAAAGATAAAACTCTAGACACGGACAGTCTAACTTCCTTGAGTCTCAAAAGACATTCTCAAGTGACCCCTTCGTTAAATAGGAAGGAAACCCGCAGACTCGGACAGTCTCAACACCCTTTGGATTTCCAGTTTCCTCAAAGAAAAGGAGACCACCCCGATCCTCAGATCTAACCCATGAGTACAGTGATGCTCATATAAGAACTGATTTTCTCTTTCAAAATCAGTATACTGAACCTGTCACTTAACTGACATAGCCTCCTCTTGGGCTTTGTACAATGACTCCCCCTAGCGGAGTCAAACAACGCTTTAGCCTCCATCTCGGGCTTTGTACGAGATACAAAGACTCTCTTGTTGAGTCAAACCTTGTAGCCTCCATCTTGGGCTTCGTACGAGATACAGAGACTCTCTTGTTGAGTCAAAACTTTTAGCCTCCATCTCGGGCTTTGTACGAGATACAAAAACACTCTCTTGTTGAGTATAAAAGATTCTCCTGTTGAGTCAAACAAACAATAGCCTCCATCTCGAGCTTCGTACGAGACACAAAGACTCTATTGTCGGGTCAAAAAGTTTTAGCCTCTCTCTCGGGCTTTGTACGAGACACAAAATAGCCTCCTCTTAGGCTTTGTATAATGATTTTCCTAGCGGAAATTAGCCTCCTCTTAGGCTTTGTATAAGAAAACCACTGGTTGATCCAATTAACCTTTTAGCACCAAAGCTGTGCCTCGTTCACAGCAACATTAACAACTCCTTCCCCTTCGTCTAATCGCTGTAAGCGGCAAGCCTCTGGATCATCTACATCCATGCCAATGTCCCTCTTTTAGCATGAGAAATTCCTAAGGAAAGATGGCATTGCTCTACACTGAGTTAAAGTCTTCTCCTTCAGGTTAAAACCCTTTCTTCGGAAATTATGGCATTGCTCGGATCCGCGTATCCCAGTTAAAGCAATTCTCATTCTCCCCTCTTTAGAGATGACAAATTCTCTCTAAAGTCGAGGTCCTTTCGCTTCACGTCTTGGGCTTTGAACAAGACACAAATAGACCTTTTAGCTTCACATCTTGGGCTTTGAACAAGATATAAACCACCTTTCGCTTCACGTCTTGGGCTTTGAACAAGACACCAAAAACACCAATTTCCTCCCATAGAATAGGAGGAACTACGAACGCTCTGATTTCCCTGTTTCGGTAAACGGGAATACGTAGGCATAAGATCGAAAGAAAAGATCTTAGCGAGCGCAATCAACAAAAAACCCAAATCCCATATCTCCATCAATCAAAAGCAGTAATTCAAAAGTATCAGTACTAACATCCTAATCCTTGTTCCCCGCCAGAAATCGTCTGCCCAGGTAAAAAGAAAGAAAACAGTATTGGCGAAAATACAAATAACCAGTACAAAGGCCCCCCACATTGATAGCATCCGTAACCTAACAGACCGCTGTTTAAACTAAGTATGCAAAGCAGGGTTAATTGGAGACATCTATTTTCCTTCCTTATTCAGCTCACAATAGGATAAAAAATGAATCGACCTGTAGTTAAAGCTCAAACCGCAGAGAGCGACCAGCGCTTAAGAACCGCATCCAAAATCGCTCGCTACGGAAAAGTGGCGTCCACCGTGGGGCCTTTCAAAGTTAGATCTAGGCACGGTCTTCCTTCTCTTCACTTGTGTGAATACCACAGATTGGGGCTTCCGCCGGGGAACTCATTTCTGTCAGGAACATAGTAATCATAGCTTTATAAGTCTAGGATGATTAGGACAAATATATATATTGCTTTTCCTAATTGCTATACGTGTTTATTTTTCTGCTAATGGGAATGCGGGTGATGCCGTATGTGGAAAGATTGAGTATACACTTAAGATAAGTGATGGCAACGGGGTCGACCATCAACCTCAGTGGAGGCTGACCAACGCAACCCATTCACTCTTCTAGCCAATGGGCCGGTTGTTAAGTCTGAGAAGCTGAGGAGCCAAACCCTTTCGTAGTGCGGAAACTATCGGAAATAGTTGTTACGCGATACTACCCTCATTTGAGGCTGGTGATCTATTCTCGGTGAATGGCACTTACTCTAAGATTGCTTTACAACTCGCTGGCGATCCGCTTGTTGTTTTGCTTTCCTGGGAGGAGCTGATGATAATGAGTACAGGTACAAAAATCACCCTAGTATAAACCTTTGGGGATGGGTAGAGCCTTGACTTCATGACAACGACCCTTTGACCCCATGTTTTTTCTATGTTTTTGTGTGCTGCATTCATGCATTCATCTAAAAAACATTAAAACATTAAAAAAAAAAACTTCTCTTCTAGTCTCTCTGTTTTTCAAATTAAACTAAGACTGTGATTGCAAATATCAGAGAAAAAGATTGCATTAATGGATTTCGGTAGAAGGAGAACTCGCCAGTATACCTTCAAGGTTCCAAAGCTAGCGGATTTGAGAAAGTTAGCGAGGATGATCGTTAACCCAGAGGCTTTCAGAGCCAAGCACGGTGGTTTGCTACCACTGTTAAGAGTCCATGTGATTAAGGGGATCATGGACGCGCTCATTCAGTTCTACGATCCGGTTTATCACTGTTTCACATTCCCGGATTACCAGCTATCACCAATGCTGGAGGAGTATTCTCATCTGACTGATTTACATATCACTGATCGAGCTCCATTTTTTGGACTGGAAGAAATTCCAAAGAATCAGACTATTGCAATAGCAATTCATTTGGACGAGTCTGAGATCAGGACTCACATGACCACTAAGGGTGGCATCCAAGGTTTGCCAGCCCAGTTCTTGACAAAAAAAATCTCTATACTTCGCTAGTATAGGGAACGGGACTGCTTTTGAAAGCATCTTTGTCTTGCTCACCTACGGGTTATTTTTTTTTCCCAACATCAATAACTTCGTCGATATCAACGCTATTAAGGTTTTTCTCATTGGAAACCCTGTGCCGACTTTGCTCGCAGATGCGTATCATTCTGTACACTTGGGAAATTTGTACAGCGGAGGGGAGATCACATGCTGTGTACCTTTGCTCTACAAATGGTTTATATCCCACTTTCCCAAGTCTGCTGTTTTTTGGGATTGCAAGAGTGTCTTACGTTGGTCGCAGAAGATCATGTCTCTTACCAACTCTGATATAGATTGGTGTAATAGGATTTATGAGGGAATCAGAGTCATTGACCGTTGTGGAAACTTCCCCAGCGTACCCCTCATAGGAACTAAAGGAGGAATCAACTATCATCCGATATTGGTTCTTCGTCAATTTGGATACCCGATGAGACACATCCCACTGGGTGTTCATCTGGAAGGTCTTTTCTTCAAAGAAGGAGAAAGTGACAGAGCACTAAAGATGGAAATAGTGCAAGCTTGGAAACATGTTCATAAGATAGGACGAGAGTCTTTGGGAAAACCGGACTGTGTCTCGGTGGAGCCTTATCTCCATTGGGTACAAACTAGAGCTCTCAAGCTAAAGATGCCTTATCCTCGTTACGGAATTCTTCCACCGAGGGAAACTGTCATGTACTTCATGACGGAAACTGAAAAGCTTCAGGTTACTCTCAACAAGGTTCAAAAGGAAAGAAGGTCTTGGAAGAACAAGTACCGCACCCTCGACGTAGAGTGTATCCAAATACAACAATTACTAAAAGAGAAAGATGCTCTGATTGAAATTTTGGAGCAGCATGCTGTAGAGAATCAAGATGACCAAAGGAATTTGCTCGCTCCTTTCACCTGGCAAAGGAATGACAACCCGACAACGGCCCAAGCGCCCCGGTCAAAGAAGAGGACTCGGGACCCATTAGTTTAGGTTTCTGTTTCTGCACTTTGTAATCTACTGTATTTCCATTTCTGTAATCCTTTGGAATTCAATAAAAAGGGGTTTCCCCACTGTTTGATATTTGCAATCTAATTGTCGAAGTTTATTTTGATTAAACAAAAAAACAACAATTAATATAATCATTGCGTTCATCATTCTCACATCGCGTATTCTTCTTCCCTACGAATCTCACGTTTGTGTCTCGATTCTAGAGTCAAACTGTCTCATTCGTACAATACTCGGGCCAATCGTCAGAGAAAGATGGATGATCTTGAGGAAGAAAACAAAGAGTTGAAAGAAGAGATCGACGCTCTGAGAGAGGATATGAGAAAGCTTCGTAACAACATGCAAGCCATGGCAGAAGCTCGGCTACAAAGAACTGTGATCTCGGAGATCACCTCAACGCCCATAATAGAAAAGTATGATCCTAGGTATCAGATGCCGAAAGATCGTCCTTGGGGCATGCCTGTTAACTATATCCCGGAAGGATATGTTCCGCCGATCACTGAAGATCAGGGAATCGCAACAGAAGCCGCTGGGCCTGAAGGTTACAAACTTCGGGAAAGCGAAGATGCCAGGGGCATACTGAAGACTCCTGAAGGTTACAAACTTCGGGAGGCGCCAAGACTTACTGCCGTAGTCACGGTACCACCCCCTGTGGTGCACACTGTCCTGGAAGGACAGATTCCACAGACACCTTCTGGTAAGAAGGAAACTATGTTTGACAGAATAGAGGAATTCCAGGAACAGTTCCTGGAAATGCAGAAGGAACTGCAAGCCATTCGCGGTCAGGATCTATTTGGAAAGGACGCCGCAGACCTCTGCTTGGTCCCAAATGTGAAAGTCCCGCACAAATTCCAAGTGCCCGACTTTGAAAAATACAAGGGTAACTCTTGCCCTCAGAGCCATCTGGTGATGTACGCTCGGCGGATGTCAGCTCAGACGGAGAATCAGGACCTGCTGATTCACTACTTTCAGGATAGTTTAACCGGTGCCGCACTCAAATGGTACATGGGTTTAAACCGTACTACGATTAGTACATTCAGAGATCTTGGTACTGCCTTCGTCCAACAATACAAATACAATTTGGACATGGCACCCGACAGAGATCAACTCAGATCAATGTCACAAAAGGACAAGGAAACCTTTAAGGAGTATGCTCAAAGGTGGCGTGAAATTGCCGCTCAAATTTGTCCACCTCTTGAGGAAAAAGAGATGACAAAAATCTTCTTAAAGACCTTAAGCTCATTTTACTACGACCGAATAGTTGCCAGTGCGCCCAATGATTTCACCGAAATGGTCGGCATGGGCGTCATCTTGAGGAAGCCGTCCGAGAAGGACGTTTGGTAAAAGACACTGGATCAACGAGCGGTACTAAAAAATATGGTAGTGCTCTCCCTAAGAAAAAAGAGCAAGATATTGGGAATATCTCTCTCGAAAAGCAAAGGCGACGTTATCAACCAGTAGCAGCTGTAACTCCTGCTATCGGCCCTACGCCTATTCCTACGTATCAACCTCAGGTTGCGCAGAACCAACCTAATCAGCAAAGGACACAACAGCCTCTTCAGCAGGCTCGTCCTCCATACAATAACAACCGTACAACACGACCATCAGGGTTTGATCCTATACCCATGTTGTACGCAGAGCTGTTTCCGTTACAGCTGGCTAAGGGGCACATTCAGACTAAGTCCCCTCTTACAGTTCCAGAAAATCCACCTTTTTGGTTTAAGGCGGATCAGACATGCCCTTATCATCAAGGAGGATCAGGGCATAACATTGAGACTTGTCTCAATTTCAAATCCGACGTGCAAAAGCTTGTTAGGAGCGGGCTCTTATCTTTCAAAGATACGAATCCCAACGTTCTCACGAACCCGCTGCCTCAACATGAGAAGGCTGCAGTCAATTTGATAGAAGGAGAGACTAACGATGTCTATCAAATTCACGATGTACTCTTGTTGAAAACCAACCTGGTCAAGATGCATTGTAGACAGAGTGGATATGGCCATGTGCCACCTCATAATTATCACCAGTGTGATATCTGCTTTAAAGACAACCAAGGATGTTCTGTAGTGCAAGCAGCTCTACAGGAACAGATGGATCTCGGATGGATCTAAGAGCACCGAGTTTGTGGAGTTAACATGGTCTACACGAATTCCAACGTCATTCAGAACCACGATATCTGTGCAATGAATGTCAACTTGGTGGCGATGGACTCAAGGCAAAGCCAGTATCATAATCTGCTGCGACACGATTACAGTTCTTGTCTGACTTGCTCGGTAAACAAACAGGGATGCTCTTTCATACAAGAGGCCCTCCAGCGTCAGATGGATCTTGGATGGATCCAAGACTACCATGATAGGAACTCCTATCAAATCAACATGGTTCAGATCTTCGATATCCGCGTAATGAATACCAACCTGGTAGAGTTACATGCTGAGCAGGTCCGACTTGGATTCTTAATATCACATGACTATCAAAGCTGTAAAGCGGGTTGCGAAAACGATCGAGGTTGTACCCTTGTCCAGGAGGCACTTCAGCACTTGTTAAATCACTGGTGGATGCCAATCTATATGGATGAAGATACTCAGCAGATTAGTATCAGTCACAGGAATCCTACTCGTCGTCAAAGTCAGGATGTCCGATCAATGGAAGATAACCTAGTGAGGTTACATTGCATTCAAAGTGGGCGTGGCCAGGTGCCACCACACAACTATGACAGTTGTAGCGTCTGTTCGGAAAGTAACCAAGGGTGTTACCTTGTGAGAGCAGCTCTTCAGGGTCAGATCGATCATGGAGAAATTCATCCATATCCAGGTTCAGGACCCATCATTTGGTCGCCGAACTACCTTGTCGAGCAAGTTGAGGATGTTGTCACGATCTCTGGTCATCACAGGACCAGGGATGTTTTTGCCATCATACCTCTACTTGACGAATCTAGAGTTCCCAACCAGGAACGGATCGAGATTACTTACGATGGTCAGAAAAATCAGAAAGTCCCCATAGTCATCTATCTACCGGGGCCACTACCGTATGAATCAGCTAAGGCAATCCCTTACAAATACGGTGCAACAATAATCGAGAATGGAAAGGAAATTCCATTACCCTCCGTCGTGAATATTGCAGACATCAGTCGTGTAACACGGAGTGGTAGAATCTTCAACCGAGGGGTTGGAGAATCCAACAAAGAAAAGGAACTTCAGGCAGAAATTCCTGATCCACCAGTCGGTTAATCCAGTAATCCCGACCTTTCGAAAAATAATGATGAGATGCTAAAGCTCATCCAAAGGAGTGAATATAACATTGTTGATCAACTGTTACAGACTCCTTCAAAGATCTCAGTATTATCACTGTTACTCAGTTCAGAAGCACACAGAGAGGCTCTACAGAAAGTCTTGGAGCAAGCCTTTGTGGAACAGGATGTAACAACCAGACAGTTCGATAGCATTGTCTCTAACATCACATCCTGCAACAATTTGGGATTTAGTGATGAGGAATTACCTGAAGAGGGTCGCCGTCATAACATGGTGCTCAATATCACAGTTAACTGCCAGGGCGATGCTTTAGCCAACGTACTGGTAGACACAGGGTCAGCCCTGAATGTTATGCTGAAGTCCACCTTGATGCAATTATCATTCAAGGGCCCTCCGATGAGAGTCCGCGAGGTCGTCGTCAAAGCATTCGACGGATCCAGAAAAACAGTTATCGGCGAAGTTGATCTTCCCATAACTATTAGTCCTCACACTTTCCAAATCACTTTCCAGGTCATGGACATCCGGGCAACATACAGTTGTTTATTAGGAAGACCTTGGATACATCAGGCTGGAGCGGTTACTTCAACCCTCCACCAAAAGCTAAAGTTCGTCAAGAACGATCAACTTGTCACGGTTTGTGGGGAACAAGCCTTGCTTGTAAGCAACTTATCATCATCTACTTGTGTGGAACCCGAGGAGGTTATTGGAACTTAGTTCCAAGCACTATCGGTGAGCAAGGACAATCATTTCAAAGAAGGAACTTCAATTTCTTCATACAAAGATGCTATCAAAGCGGTCGAGAGTACCGATACGACAGGATGGGGATGGCTTGTCATTCCTATTAACAATAAAACAAAGAAGGGTCTTGGTTTTTCTACAACCTGTACCCAGACAACTGCTAGCGATGAAAGTCTTCATCCCCTTCAAAACTTCTTCCACAGTGGAGGTTTTCTTCACCCAGTGTCTCAGACAGTTCATGCTATCAATGAGGAAGATCCCTCCGACACAGATGAAGAATGGAAGTCCTATCTTAACCAGGACGGCTATATGTCTCAGGAAGAGGTGCCTATGCCTTTTTGCTTTCCTACAGAAAGTCCGAGATTTATACCCAGGTCAGATGTTGAAATGATCTACGGAGATTATGATCCGGAAGGATGTCGTGCTCCGCCAAATTCATTAGAGGAGGACACTCTGATGAAAGACAACTTTGACCATAATTACTATGGCCCAATGGATGGCCTGCCAATGTGGCAGCCTTACCCAGAAAACTTGGGGCAAGAGAGTCAGCCAAACAATGAAAATCAGCTGACCATCATTGAACAGAATACCTGTGTCCCCACCATGCCATGGGATTAACACTCAGGTCATTCGGAAATTACTCAACATGACGATGAATTCGCAACGTTTGCAGGACTAGAATTCATCAACTATGCTTTTCCCGAGGTCAACGTCATCGAGAGGGATGACTTCTCCAGTTCCAAAGAAGTTTGGGACACTCTGGGAGAACCAAGTGGAAAATACGACTATATGGTCAAGTACACCGCTCCCGAAAGCTCTCGTATCAGGCTCGAAGATATCCAGCCAACTGGATGGGGAGATACAGCTGAGAGCACCAATGCTATGCAAAATGCAACAGAGGAATCCTCCTACGACAATTCTGCCTGGGAGACAGATTCCAATGATCCTGCTCCACCAGAAATCAGCGTCATTTCTGAAGACAAATCAAGGAAGGTGCCAGACTTTGTGATTCACCGAGGAGTTCGCCGCCAGTGGGTTGCTGTCGAGGTTCCGAAGGTCGTTCATTAGTCAAAGTAATTGCCATCTTTAACCTTTCACCCTGCCCAGGTGAAACGGATATTTTGATAGGGCTCGTTTTCTGTAAATTTCCCTCTTCGCTTTGCCCAAAGCGACAGAGTTTTGTTTTATAGGGCTGTAGTTTCAAGAGTCGACTTGTTCATTAATAAAATAACGTCGTTCTGTAATTTCTGCATTAATGGCTGTTTTCTCTTTTTGCTTTTTCTCAGAAAATGGTAATCCTAAAAAACATTCAAATAATAAAAACAAGCAGTAAAATAAATACACTGCACACACTTGCATTTCTCTCTATCTTTTCTAAACATGAATCATCACGTCATGCAGATTGCTTGTTTTAAACCCAGTTGAAACATACGATCCGATGCCTTCTTCCGACTTTGAGTTCCCGGTATTCGAGGCTGAAGAAGAAGTTGACAACGAAATTCCAGAAGAGATCTCCCGACTACTCAGACAAGAGGAAAGGTCCATTGAACCTCACAAAGAGCCGTTGGAAACGGTGAACTTGGGTTCAGAAAAAGAGAGAAAAGAAATCAGGATTGGAGCACTGCTCAGTCCAACTGCCAGAGAGGATCTGATAAAGCTTCTCAAAGAATTCCCCGATGTGTTCGCTTGGTCCTATCAGGATATGCCAGGGTTGGATACCAGCATCGTGGAACATCACTTACCGCTAAGATCGGAATGTCCGCCAGTAAAGCAAAGGTTGAGACGCACTCACCCGGACATGGCCATCAAAATCAAAGAGGAGGTGCAAAAACAGATTGACGCGGGTTTCCTTGCTACATCTGAATATCCTCAATGGTTAGCCAACATCGTACCCATTCCCAAAAAGGACGGAAAGGTCAGAATGTGTGTTGATTACAGAGATCTAAACAAGGCAAGTCCAAAGGACGACTTTCCTTTACCACACATTGACATGCTGGTAAACAGCACAGCAAAGTTCAAAGTTTTCTCCTTCATGGATGGATTCTCGGGCTATAACCAGATCAAAATGGCGCCGAAAGACATGGAGAAAACTTCGTTCATTACCCCATGGGGTACCTTTTATTACAAGGTAATGCCGTTTGGTTTGAAGAATGCCGGGGCAACCTATCAAAGGGCCACGACTACTCTGTTTCATGACATGATACACAAAGAAATCGAGGTATATGTCGATGATATGATTGGAAAATCAAAAACGGAGAGTGAGCACGTTGAACATCTGTCAAAATTGTTCGAACGTCTAAGAAAATTCAAGCTCCGCTTGAATCCCAACAAGTGCACATTCGGTGTCCGTTCAGGGAAACTACTAGGGTTCATCGTCAGCCAGAAAGGAATTGAAGTTGATCCTGACAAGGTCAAGGCCATTCAAGAAATGCCTTCTCCGAAAACTGAAAAACAAGTCAGAGGATTTATGGGACGTTTGAACTACATCTCCAGATTCATATTCCTTATGACCGCCACGTGTGCGCCGATTTTCAAATTACTCAAAAAGAACCAGGATTGCGTTTGGTCAGAAGATTGCCAAACCTCCTTCGACAGTATCAAGGAATATCTATTGAATCCTCTGATTCTATCACCTCCAGTGGAAGGAAGACCACTGATCATTTACCTCACAGTCCTAGAGGACTCAATGGGATGTGTACTTGGCCAACAAGACGAAACTAAAAGGAAAGAGTCTGCCATTTACTATCTAAGCAAGAAGTTCACCGACTGCGAGACTCGGTACACAATGCTTGAGAAAACTTGTTGCGCTTTGGCTTTGGCCGCCAAACGTCTTCGCCAGTACATGATTCATCATACTACTTGGTTGGTCTCCGAAATGGATCCAATCAAGTACGTTTTCGAAAAACCTGCTCTCACGGGAAGGATTGCCTGTTGGCAGATGTTACTATCAGAATATGACATAGAGTACCATGCTCAGAAAGCCGTTAAAGGAAGTATTTTAGCCGATCATTTGGCTCATCAACCAATTGACGATCAAGAATCAATCGGGTTTGACTTCCCAGACGAAGATGTCATGTATCTAAAGATGAAAGACTGCGATGAACCGCTACCCAGTGAAGGGCCAAAACCAGGTTCCCAGTGGGGACTTATCTTTGACGGAGCAGTCAATCATTATGGAAACGGAATTGGGACAATCATTGTTACCCCTCAGGGTTCCCACATTCCTTTCACCGCTCGACTTATGTTCAAATGTACGAACAACGAGGCCGAATACGAAGCTTGTATCATGGGTCTCGAAGAAGCGATTGATTTAAGGATAAAAAATTTGGACGTATACGGCGACTCAGCCCTGGTTATCAATCAGATAAAAGGAGATTGGAACACATACCAATCAGGATTGATTCCTTACAAAGACTATGCAAGAAGGTTGTTACCCTTCTTCAACAGAGTCGACTTTCATCACATCCCTCGTGATGAGAATCACATGGCTGATGCATTAGCCACTCTCTCTTCCATGATTAGTGTAGGTCGATGGAATGACATACCTAAGATCGACATAATGCGCCTTGAACGGCCCGCTTACATCTTCGCGATTGAAGCAGTCATAGACGACAGACCTTGGTATCACGATATCAAATGCTTCCTTCAGAAACAAGAGTACCCATCTGGGGCACTCAGAAAAGACAGGAAAACCCTCAGAAGATTGGCTGGAAACTTCTTCCTGAGCGGTGACACTCTTTATAAGAGAAATTTTGACATGGTCTTGCTCCGATGCATCGACAGACCAGAAGCAGACATGCTCATGAAAGAAATTCATGAAGGATCCTTTGGCACTCATGCCAACGGACACACAATGGCGAGAAAAATTCTCAGGGCCGGGTATTATTGGTTGACAATGGAATTCGACTGCTACAAGTACATGAGGAGGTGTCACAAGTGTCAGATATACTCCGACAAAATTCATGTACCGCCATCACATCTCAAAGTTCTTTCTTCCCCGTGGCCTTTTTCCATATGGGGAATCGACATGATTGGTATGATTGAGCCCAAGGCTTAAAACGGACATCGGTTCATCCTTGTAGCCATTGATTATTTCACCAAGTGGGTCGAAGCAGCGTCATACGCCAATGTAACCCGACAAGTGGTGGTCCGATTTATCAAAAACAATATCATCTGTCGTTATGGTGTTCCAAGTGAGATCATTACTGATAATGGATCTAACTTGAACAATAAGATGATGAAAGAGTTGTGTGCAGAGTTCAAGATCGAACACCATAACTCATCTCCCTACCGACCCAAGATGAACGGAGCGGTAGAAGCGGCTAACAAGAACATCAAGAAGATCGTTCAAAAGATGGTTGTAACCTATAAAGATTGGCACGAAATGCTACCCTTTGCTATTCATGGTTATCGAACATCTGTCCGCACTTCAACAGGGGCAACCCCTTTCTCTCTAGTATATGGCATGGAGGAAGTTCTCCCCATAGAAGTAGAGATCCCATCAATCCGGGTATTGAAGGAAGCTAAGCTCACCGAGGCTGAATGGTGTCAAAATCGACACGACGAACTAAACCTGATCGAAGAGAAGCGAATCACGGCACTATGCCACGGTCAGTTGTATCAACAGAGAATAAAGAGGGCGTTCGACAAAAAGGTCCGACCTCATGTCTTCAGGAAAGGAGACCTTGTGCTCAAGAAGATACAATCATTTCTCACTGATTCCCGGGGCAAATGGACCCCAAATTATGATGGCCCCTATGTGGTCACAAAAACTTTCTCAGGCGGCGCCTTGAGACTTGCAACCATGTACGGAGAGGAATTTGCCTACCCCACGAATGTTGATGTAGTCAAGAAATACTTCGCCTAAAACTAAAAAAAACGTCTCGGTGGATTGAAAACCCGAAAGGGCGGTCCAGGCAAAAGTTAGAGACATGAAAAAAAATCATCCCGATGGATTGGAAATCTCATAGTACAATCCAGGCAAAAGTTAGGGATAATGGCAAGTAACTATGTTCAACAGAGGCAAGTCCCTCAACAGCAGTTGCATCATCTATCGGAGGAAATCTCCAGTCAAAGGTCATCTTCGACGGAAGCTCAGGATGTCCCGAACTCAAAGTTGGTAGAAGGATAGTGGTCGTTATGTTTCAACGTAGCCCTTTTCCCTGTAAATTACCATTTTTTAACTTTGTATATACTCTTTGGAATCACGCGTTTGGCTGATCTCCATCTTATCAATAAAATTTGAGCCCTTGTGCTTTTGTTTGTAATTCTTTACTTGTTTTAGCTTTACAGAACGACGTTGTTTAAACTTAATCAACGATTCTTGAAACGAAACAAAAACGAATTTACTTGTTAAAATTTTTCTGCTTTTAAATTAAAGATGGCATTTCTTTTGACTATTGAACATCAGAAGAACATCGATCGCTTCTCCCGAAGTAAGCGGGCTTCAAAGTGCAGAATCAAAGTACTCCTTCTAAGCCAGTACGCCTGAATGAAGGATCAGCAATGTCAGAGACCATGTTTCGTCTGACATCTTCGGCCGAGTTCTCATCTCCTAAGCCCGATCAACATAGCTCCCAACGGGACTATCTCTCCTAAGTAAGGTGGAATTGCTATTTTGAATCAACGGTACTTCTTCGCCCCGCGATGGCCGAGTATCCAATTGTGTTCATCCATTAGTCTGTATGTCGCGTCTGTTTTGTCAGCATATACATACATACATCATGCATTTTTGATTTGCATTCACATTTCATATTGCATCACTATCACTCTAGTCGGTCTTGTCCCCTAGTGATAAACAGTTTTCTCAATCGAGTTGTCAGTTCTTGCCTCGTCAGGAAATACTGTGTCTGAACAACCTCGCTTCCGGTTTAATTCTGGAAAGAAGTTGGTCCTTGACCACTTTGATAACTTGAACCTCTGAAAAGCCAGAGAAAACTTTCAATAAACATCACTCTTCACCATTGGAGATGATATCCTTGCTTTCCCGGATTAAGGAAAATCCACAGAGAAAGCCTCGTGATCAGAGATTCGGCAGCACGCCAGTTTTGCTCCGAAAAACCACTGATGAGAAGGTCATTGGCACCTCAAAATTGGATCCCATCATATGGAGTTTCTCCGGGAAGATCCCGAGAAAAGTATGATGAAAGATCCCAAATGAAAACAGTCTCTCAAGAGACTCGCTTTCCCCAGTAGAAACAAATGGCGTCTCCAACGGAGAAGTTTGTACAACTCTACAACTCAGACGACTGGGGTCCCCAGCAAGTCTGACAACAAAACATTTTCTACTCAAATGGCGTCTCCCCAGGAAAATTCGGCGAGAAGTTTGAAGGAAAACCGCTACACATAGCGTCCCTTGTCAATAAAGTTTATTAACAAAAGAAACTAAGACCAGTTCCTTGGTAGGAAACCAGGATCGAGGGGAAGTTGACAAAAGAGACTGAGACCAGTTCTTGGTAGGAAACCAGGATCGAGGGGAAGTTGACAAAAGAAACTAAGACCAGTTCCTTGGTAGGAAACCAGGAACGAGGGGACGTTCATTTCAGAGACTGAGACCAGTTCTTGGTAGGAAACTAGGATCGAGGGGAAGTTTACCTTTTCTAAGCATCATTGCTTAGCTAAAGAAGATGAATGTGTAAGCTACCATTCATAACCACCATCAAAATTTCGGGTATTCCGATATTTAATCCTCTTGCACCCCGAATGCCCGAATCCCTTCGTCATTCACACCTTCGGGTCCAAGAAGATTAAATAGGGGCATCTGTAATACCCCAAATTTTGACCACTTAGATTTCCCATCATTGTTAAAATCATCATCACAATATGGATGTTCCTTTATGCTTCATTAGTCTCCCCAAAGATGGGTGAGCATCCACTACAATCAAAATTAGAGTTCCAAGCCCTCTCTGAGCTTTATACAAAGGCTCAATCAAGAAATGACATGATTTTCAACTTGTCTAATCTCTTAAACATCCACAATGGATCAAAAAGGACTCCCACTTCAAGGATTAAGCACAAGGCTGCTCCCTTCTAGGTGGATCAAGTCTCAAGATCGACAGTGTCACCAAATTAGGGTTTTGGTCGACCAGGGCCTCCAGATGGAAATTTTCATCTGGGCACAAGGCAATGATCCAAAACATAACCTAATATACTTCATGGAACCTCATGAACCCATGCATCAAGTCAACTTTGCCTCAAGGGATGCATTCATAAAAGATCAGGAATTAGGGTTTCTTGACCTAATTCACCCCTAAGTTGACTTTTGGGACAAATCATGAGCCAAGACCTCAAGAGATGATTTGAGGGTGTCTAATATACCATATTGATCCATTTGGGACAATGGATTAATCCAAGAAGTTTGAGCAACAAGTCTCAATTCCATCTGCACCACAATTAGGGTTTTAAGGGAAAAGTCAACTGTAACTTTGACTTTTGACCAGGACATGCTCCCAAACCCTAATACATGATTGAATATACCCTATGACACCCATGGAACATGTCCATCAAGTTTGATTTAGGTCAAGGACATGATTTCCTGAAGAATTGCACAGTTTGGAATTCATCTGATAAAAAGTCAACTGTGCACAAAAGTCAACTTTGACTTTTTGAGATTTTTCACCAAAATGGATTTTTAACCCTAAAATGATGTAAATGTATGATTTGAATCATCATTCATCAAGAAAAATCAAGAAAAGTGAGATAACTTGTAAAAGGGGTAACCATAAAACTTAGAAATTTTTCTAAGTTAAAAATAAAGTGGCAAGGGTACCAACTTTGAAGGACCATAACTCCTAAACCACAAGGCCATTTTTTCTCATCCAAAGATGGATTTGTAGCCCTCATTATCACCTACAAAAACTTCAACTACAAGTCATTCCAATTCATTAAGGATTTTGAGTTATGGAGTGATCAAAGTGGCTGAAAAGTGAAAATGTCACTTTTTCCAACACTTAGTGAAATTTTCACTAAGTCAGATTCTGCCTCACTTTTTGCCAAATGTAGGGGGATTTTTCACTTGGAATCAAAAGAGATCAAAACCAAACTTGTTCAAACAGTTGTTGTATCATGTAAGAGCTTTCCAAAATGACCAAGAACATTGCCAAATTCAACCTACACCATGAGATACAACATTGCCAAGTTGCCTTGCTGAAATCTGTCAAGGCAAGGCAGAATTTGCAACTTTGGTCGATTTTCCAAAATCAGCCAAATTCAATTGGTCCTATCCACTAGGAAACCTCAGAGAATTGAATCTAAAGGGGACAATCACTGAGCAAAGCCTCCAAAGTCCATGGAACAAGAAATAGCATGTTGAACCTAGAATGGCCAAAATAGGGACAAGACTTCAAATTTGGAATGAGGCATTCAATGGAACCATCAAGGTGGCATGGACTGAGCCATTCTCATCTGAAATCAGTCAAGAATTATCCAAGACCAAGGGAACCAAAGCTCTGTGCCCTAACCTCTAGTCAATGGCTAGAGGAGACTTGGATTTTCATTTGCCAACATTGGCCAAACCTACTTACCAGCTGCCATTCACTATTCCTTGCAAAACAAACTTGCTCTACTATAAATAGAGCTCAATTGTGGTCAGTTTAAGTACACCAAAGCGATCTAACAGATGCTTTCCTCAAAATCTCTTCTTTCACTCCAATTTTGCCTTCTAAGGCAAGTCACTATCGGGTTTTGAGTTTGAGAGCAATTCCAATCAAACCAATCACTCACACACCTCACATACATCACATATGAGCTGATCAAACACTTAGATTACTTCTGAAACATCAATTTCACAAAATCACCAGCTGGTTGCTCAAGGTTTTAACCAAAGTGCAGCTGAGGTACCACAAAATGATCCAGCCAATTTCAATCAAGTCCAACCATCCAAACACAATCCATAGGGTGTAGGGAAGCTGTTCAGATCATCACCACTCATCTGTAACACCTCCAAATCAAAAATCACTTTGAACTTGCTGTAACGACTTGGAGGTAAGCACATACTTGGTCATCTCTCAATCTATGCATATTTCCTCGCACTATAATTTGGCCATATGTTCATAATCATGCATGGAATGTTTTCCCTCAATTAATTGCATTGTTTGAATCGTGTATCAAAAATCCTAGCCTTCATGCAGAAATTAGGGTTCTTGAGGTCTCTTCTTGATTTCTTGTTGTATGTTTAATTTAAATGAAATTAAAGTACATAGACATGATCGTGAGGTTGAGACGAGCATAATGATATGTGGATTGCATGATATGATTACGTATTCATGGAGATTGGATAGCAAATGCAAATCTGAGAAACCAAGAACACGCACGTGTTCTTCAGCTTGTTCTTGGCGCCATTTTTAGAAATTCAAATATTTGAATTTTGTGATTTTATTTAATTGATTCAAAAATTAATTTCTCTTTGAGTTTTAATGATTTTGAGTTGATTCCTTTTTTAATAATTCACAAAAATGTTAAAATATTTTATTTTATCAAAAAATCCCAAAAATATTATTTATTTCATATAATTGATATTTTTGCAAAGAATTAATATTTTAATTATTTTTGGCATTTTAAATATTTTTTCTACATTGATTTTGCAACTTTTAATGCTTTCTAATTATTTTGTAGGTCAATACTTAATTTTTGAACCATTAATCCAAGATCACAATTTGTTTTCCATGTGTTAAACAATTTTTGATCATTTTAATTGAATTTTTATTCAATTAAATACATTTTGAAAATAAATTAGGGTTTTGGATTAATTCAACCCTCATAAATCATTTTCAAAACTCTTTGGGCCTCTTGAGAGAGTGTAAGACCCATCCCCCCTTGTACAAAAACTTTTTGGGCCTCACTCATTGTATAAGTCCCTCTGTACAAGTAAACGGCGCGATCGTCGCCCGTTTAAAAATAAAAATCATCTGGGCCTCTCCTTGAGCTATAAGACCCATTCAAAACACTTTGGGCCTCTATTAGAGTGTAAGACCCAATCCCCCTTTTAACCAAAACATTTTGGGCCTCACTTATTGTATAAGTCCCTCTGCGTTAAAAGAAAACCTCGGCGTGATCGCCATTTTTAAACGAAAAATCATTTGGGCCTACCCTCGTGTTATATGCCCCACTCTTTTCTTTAAACCTTTTTGGGCCTCTTGAGAGAGTTTAAGACCCATCCCTTTGTACAGAAAACCATTTTTTGGGCCTCAGTCACTTGTATAAGTCCCGCTGTACAAAGTCAAACAGTGCGCTCGCTGATAAAACCCTGGGCCTCTCCTTGAGCTGTAAGCCCCAAATCTTTCTTTTTCAAAGCACTTTCTCCTTTGATTTTGAATATACTGTTGTTTTCAATCTTTCTTTGTTGAACAACTAACTAAACAGCATGGAAGCACTACAACCGAGTAAGTGGTTATCGCTTTCGTTTACTGCTTTCATATTATAAACTGTATTGTGGGGCTGCTCACTGTAAGTCTCCTTTCATAAACTCATATCTACTGCGTAATAATAGTATAGATATTTCGAGTTTCCCCGGCTACTACGTCTAGAACTAGGTGACGCCGTTTCATTTATTCGTAGAAATAGACGCCTAGATCCGCAATAGGATCACCAGATACAGTCTTCTCTTCGGCTGTCCTCCTTAGGAATCGTCAAGAAGCTCTACTCCCCAAGATGAATGTATTCTCCGTGAATGGCATCTTTGAGTTTCTTAAAAATTCTCGAACTTTCCTGACTTGATCTATTCCTCGTGGATAGCTTGCCTTGAATGTCTCGGGGTTTGGGTACCCACTACGGTCATAATCTTGGACCTTAACTAAGGAACCCTCTTCAAAAGCTAGAAGTCGCTGGATAGTAAACCTCGCACGTTTACCAGTGGTTTTTATCTTTAAAAGAGTTATCTCTCCTAATGGAAAGGAGATTATAGACCCACGGGCTTCTTAAAAGCATCGGCCTCCTCTTGGGCATTATTCAAGGACACTACGGCTTCTTAGAAGTATTCACAGCCTCCTCTTAGGCTTCGTATAATGATCTCTTCCTCCGGGAATGATAGCCTCCTCTTGGGCTTCGTACAAGGACCCGTCAGCTTCTTAAAAGTTTCCAGCCTCCTCTTGGGCTTCGTACAAATTCTCCCGACGACCTCCTAGAGGTATAGGAACAGAACTTAGTCATCTTCATAGAACAGTCCTTTCATAGAGTCTACTACTGTTTCTCAAAGCATAGTACAAAAGATAAAACTCTAGACACGGACAGTCTAACTTCCTTGAGTCTCAAAAGACATTCTCAAGTGACCCCTTCGTTAAATAGGAAGGAAACCCGCAGACTCGGATAGTCTCAACACCCTTTGGATTTCCAGTTTCCTCAAAGAAAATGAGACCACCCCGATCCTCAGATCTAACCCATGAGTACAGTGATACTCATATAAGAACTGATTTTCTCTTTCAAAATCAGTATACTGGACCTGTCACTTAACTGACATAGCCTCCTCTTGGGCTTTGTACAATGACTCTCCCTAGCGGAGTCAAACAACGCTTTAGCCTCCATCTCGGGCTTTGTACGAGATACAAAGACTCTCTTGTTGAGTCAAAGCTTGTAGCCTCCATCTCGGGCTTCGTACGAGATACAGAGACTCTCTTGTTGAGTCAAAACTTTTAGCCTCCATCTTGGGCTTTGTACGAGATACAAAAACACTCTCTTGTTGAGTATAAAAGATTCTCCTGTTGAGTCAAACAAACAATAGCCTCCATCTAAGGCTTCGTACGAGACACAAAGACTCTATCGTCGGGTCAAAAAGTTTTAGCCTCTCTCTCGGGCTTTGTACGAGACACAAAATAGCCTCCTCTTAGGCTTTGTATAATGATTTTCCTAGCGGAAATTAGCCTCCTCTTAGGCTTTGTATAAGAAAACCACTGGTTGATCCAATTAACCTTTTAGCATCAAAGCTGTGCCTCGTTCACAGCATACATTAACAACTCCTTCCCCTTCGTCTAATCGCTGTAAGCGGCAAGCCTCTGGATCATCTACATCCATGCCAATGTCCCTCTTTTAGCATGAGAAATTCCTAAGGAAAGATGGCATTGCTCTACACTGAGTTAAAGTTTTCTCCTTCAGGTTATAACCCTTTCTTCGGAAATTATGGCATTACTCGGATCCGCGTATCCCAGTTAAAGTAATTCTCCTTCTCCCCTCTTTAGAGATGAAAAATTCTCTCTAAAGTCGAGGTCCTTTCGCTTCACGCCTTGGGCTTTGAACAAGACACAAATAGACCTTTCAGCTTCACATCTTGGGCTTTGAACAAGATATAAACCACCTTTCGCTTCACGTCTTGGGCTTTGAACAAGACACCAAAAACACTAATTTCCTCCCATAGAATAGGAGGAACTACGAACGCTCTGATTTCCCTGTTTCGGTAAACGGGAATACGTAGGCATAAGATCGAAATAAAAGATCTTAGCGAGCGCAATCAACAAAAAACCCAAATCCCATATCTCCATCAATCAAAAGCAGTAATTCAAAAGCATCAGTCCTAACATCCTAATCCTTGTTCCCCGCCAGAAACCGTATGCCCAGGTAAAAAGAAAGAAAACATTATTGGCGAAAATACAAATAACCAGTACAAAGGCCCCCCACATTGATAGCATCTGTAACCTAACAGACCGCTGTTTAAAGTCAGTATGCAAAGCAGGGTTAATTGGAGACATCTATTTCCCTTCCTTATTCAGCTCACAATAGGATAAAAAATGAATCGACCTGTAGTTAAAGCTCAAACCGCAGAGAGCGACCAGCGCTTAAGAACCGCGTCCAAAATCGCTCGCTACACCATGCCTTGAGAAACCCAATGATGTATATGTAATGTTCATGACCTAAATGCAAATGAAGTATGAAGCATAAGCCACTTATTGGGTATAAATAAGAGGGAAAATTTTGGGGAACTACAAAACTCACAAAATTCAATGATGAACCACACTTTCACAATATGTACATAAACCAAGTTCATCACTAAAATGAGATCTAAATTGTTTAGGCTCAAAGGGGCTAACAAATACTCACTACTCACGGGTAAGGTACTTTTGGATCCGGTTGTGCTCAATATAAACAAATTCCTTGATCATTTCTAATGCTTCCACAAAATCACAATAATCACAAGATAGAGCATGAATTAAATGAATTAAACAAAGTTATTAGTCATCCAAGCATATAGTAAACAATGGAGGTTTCTCACAATTTGTGGCTTTTGGACCTAAGTGAAACAAGCATTCAAACAAGTTTAAAAATGAAACAAGAATACACATTTGCACAAAGCACAAAATTCTTAAATCATTCTAACATTCTATAAAGCAGTACAATTTACCTCACATACTTTCAACGCTTAACATCCATCCAGACTCGGTCGAAGCTTCATTGAATACTTTTATATAATAGCAACCAATCTAGAAGGAGTTCTCATCATTCTTGATCACACTAGAGAAAACATCAAAGAAAACAAATACATATAATATAAACAAATGTACAAAGATCAAAAATATAGAAACTATCGCGATGCGATTCAATATCTAAACACTGATCCCCAGCAACGGCGCCATTTTGTTGAAGCTAGAATAACAGCACGTAAAAATATATAAGTAACCCAGTTTTTTCGTTCTCCACAGGGATCAGTGCGAGGGAAAGAATTCCATTCGACAGTTTCTATGTTTCTAAGATCATGGTTCAAAAGTTTGGTTTAAAGTGGAACCAAAAGCAAATGCAGAAAATGTAAAGACGGAAAATATAAAGTAAAGACTGAATTATAAATGGAGCCTTGTTGGAATTGGATCTCATCAATTGATAACACATGCATTCTTCTGACCAATTTCATACATAAATCAAACATTCGCATAATATCATCATGTATCACTCACATATACATATCCTCTCGGTCCCCGCATATGTGAATGATTTTATACCGATCAATAATTGCTCTCGCACATCACCAATCAATACAAAGCATTTAAATCCTACATGAATGTTAAGCCTAATCCATCTCTGGAATCAAAACCCAACAGATATTACTATAACATCAATATCAAACCAACGAGTAATTCATATACAAAGCCACTGATCAAAATACGTACACACGTTTAACCCTTTTTTACATGTATTCAACTAATTTGCCAAATGAATGTGAATGTCGGTTTTCATAAATATTCTCACGCACCCTCACGATATTGTTTGTCAAGCGCCATCGCGGTCTCTTATTGCATTAATTATTAGAAGTTATTCAAACTAACAATCAACACAATGCTAAAAAGCTGAGATGCAAATGAATATCAAATCATAAAACATTGTCAAAAGCTTGCTCAATGATAAATGAACATCTAAGATTGAAGATTTGAAATAGGTTTTGTCAAGACCAACAAATAAACAACCAAAGACAACCAAAAATAGAGAATCCAAACTAATTCACAAACATAGATTAGATGAAATACAATAGGTATCAAAAGATTACATCCAAATCCAACAAGAGATCAAAGATCCTACCTTTTCTCCCTTGAAATGAAGAGATATAAATTCTGATCTTCAAATTACAAGTTATAATATTTCTTTATGATACTTTCTAGATTCCCACCTAAAAAAGTTGAAAAGTTACTTATATAGTACATCAGGAATTTTCACAGTTCGCAAAGCGAACCCTTCATTCGCACAGCGAATGGTAAAAATAGGCACTTCAGGTGCCTCTGAATAGTTAAACTACCCCATAAATTCCCGTGAGTTCGCAATGCGAAGGAATGTTGGCAAAGCGAATACCCGCTTTCAAGCTCGCAGAGTGAATTTTAGCTCCTTTTTCCTCAGTCCAAATCTGGGACCATTCGCTGGGACCTCGCTAGAGTTCGCAAAGCGAACCTTCGCTGGCACTCGCTTTCATGTTCGCAAAGCGAACTAACTAATGTCTTCCTCTGTTCTTTGGCAGCTTGCATCAATTCTCGTGGCTTACACTTTTGTTCAATTAGTGCCTTTTCGTGCACAATAACACACACATTACAAGCACCAAAGGTATATTCTCAATGTTAGAAGAACAACAACAATCATTAGCAAAACCAATGAAAACATGAGAAAAGAGTGGAAAAAGTGCAAAGAAAGATATGTCATTTTTAGGTAAAATCTACACCTAACAACTCACTAATAGCTTCAAAGATGTCATCATCTGAAAATTGATCTTGTAACATATCACTCTCAACAGCCGTTAGCCTAGGAAAATCTATCATATCCAGTGTAGGTTTCTTTCCTCCCCCTTTTTGGAATATTTTGGAAAAAGCTTCCATGATTTTATGTTTCACCGAAGTGTGTAACACCCCAAATTTATTAGAATATTTATTTAATTTATTTAAATATAATATTTGTGAATTTTTGGTGAATTTTGGTGGTTGGTGTCGATGTCAGTATTTTGGTGGAGTTTTGGTTATTTAATTAAATAGTAGTATATAATATGAATATATTAGTATTATTATTAATTTAAATAATATTAGAGGAATTAAGGGTAAGGTGGACTTTTGAGGAGGATTAGTGAGGGTATTATTGGGAAAGCCCATTTGGAAAGCCCAAGGGTTTAAGAAAAAGGAATTGAGAGGAATATGATTCATTTTGTTAGATCGTGAAAATAAGGAGAAAGTGCAAAGCTCTGAGGAAAGAAGGAAAATGCGAGGATTCGTGAAGGTTTCCAAAGGCTCAATAGAGAAAAGCTCCGGATCGAAAATCTAAGGTATGGGGAGTATTGCCTTTCATTATTTTCAATATAGGAGTGATGTGTTAAAAATGGATCTTGAGGTTTTTGGGGTTTTTGAAGGGTTTGTGAGTTATTGATGATTTAGGGGTATTCTGAGGATCGATGATGGATTATTAAGGGTTGAATTGATTTGGGTAAAAATAAGCCTTCGAGGCAAATCCTTTTTGATGAAATATGGGATCTTGTATGAGAAAGGGATTTATGGGGTTTATGGGAAGCTTGAGAGTTTTGAAGGTTTAGGGGATTTAAGGTTTCCCGTAGTGTTCCGAATCGACCTAACAGACGTAGGTTTGTGCCTTTGATTTCTGTGATGTATTAGGAATGTTGTAGGGATGTTTTTGGGTTAATTGGGGATGAAATCGTAGGTACTTTTGGGGCTATGGTGCTATTGTTACATAGCAGCGATTTGCTGTAATCGCGGGTTCGCAAAGCGAACAGTTTTTTTTACATGGCGAACATTCGCCAAGGCTCGCAAAGTGAGCAGCACAGCGAATGCGCGATGATTGTGTTTTTGGGATACTGGACTGGGATTGGAAAGGACTCTTAGTTTGCAAAGCGAATCTCCCAGCGAATGCAGTAACGAGGATGACATATGGAGTTTCTGGTGTTCTATGTGGGAATTGGGGGACTCGCTGGAGCTCGCAAAGTGAAGGTCCCAGCGAGCAGGTTCACACAGCGAACTCAGCAGCGAGCATCCACTATTTGCGAAAGTTTATTTATGATGCTGTGATGTTTTGATGTTTGACTCTGTGATTTTTCATGATGGTTTACTGTGATGTTACTGATGATTATGAGATGATGATTTGTGATGTTTTGATGAATATATGATGACATGAATAACATGATGTTTTGGTGAATGATGATGCACATAATGATATTTTTGATGATGATGATTATTGACGTTGTGTATCATGCATTCATAGCATATTCTGGTGATGATGTTAGGACTTTGGTCCAGTGATGATGATGTTAGACTTCGGTCTATTTGTGGCTCCATCCCATTGTGTGGATGTGAAGTGGTTTATGACATGCTCCGGTTCTTGTGTGGAACCGATCCTATTTTACGGGGATATTTGGAGGGTGATGGCCTAAGTGTTCATCGATTGTGACGATTGGTACCACATGCATGATTCATGTCATGCATTGCATTTATGTGGCATTTGTTGTGATTTATAATGACGTGTTTTGATGTTTGCCTTGTGATGACTCTAGCGATGTTGTATATGATGATGACACCATTTTTATGCATATCTTATTTTATATTGATTATAATGAATCGTATTACTCACCCTGCCTGTTTGAATATTGCCTCCACGTGGGTAACGTGCAGGTGATCAGGATTAGTTGTGGATGTTTTTTAGGACTTTTGAAGTTATTTGCATTTTGGTCGATGTAGAGGGTCTTGCTCTGATAGTGTAACATCGGGTTGGGTCGTTGAGTCAAAACATGTTGAGTTTTATTTGGTTGTTATTTTATTGATTATTTGATGACTATGGTTTATTTTAATAAGCCCTTTTGTGGGATTTTTGTGGTTATGGTGGTTCTACTGCCCTTTGAAGGCATTTTGAGGAAAACCCATTGTTTACGGAGCAATTTTGTTGATTTGAATTTATTGAGAAATGTGCACTCTTTGAGGTGATTATGATTTTACTATGATTTTATGTTTATTCCACAGCGATATTTGTGAGGTAGAAAAGGGTGTTACATTAGTGGTATCAGAGCAGGTCAGTCCTTCCGGCCTGGTTTTTACTCGATGTCAGTCCCTTGTCGGTCGACAAGTGTGTGTACACTGTCGATGTTTTAGTTCTTCTAACCTTGTTGGTGGTGTGCAGGATGGCTGGAAGAAACAATCGTGCTATTGTTGATGCTTTGGAATCAGTTGCTAATATGGTGGCGCAACTCAATCCGAATGGTGGAGTTCCAGGTGAGTTTCATGTTTTGGGGGAGTTCAAGAGGAATAATCCGCCGGCGTTTGAGGGTACTCACGATCCAGAAAGTGCACACAAGTGGCTGAAGGCGATCGAGAAGATTTTCCGAGGGATAGGATGTACTGATGCGCAGCAAGTTCAGTTTGGAACTCATATGTTGTCGGAAGAGGCTGAGGATTGGTGGGATAACACCCGTCAGAGACTGGAATATGTTGGCACTGTGATAACCTGGGCTGTGTTCAAGCAGGAATTTCTGGGAAAGTATTATCCAGAGGATGCTCATGGTAAATGAGAGGTGGAATTCCTTGAGCTGAAGCAATGAGACATGACTGTTGCAGAGTATGCTGCGAAGTTCGAGAAGCTGGTGAAGTTCTGTCCTCACTACAACCGTGTTGATGCTGAGATGTCTAAGTGCCTCAAGTTCGAGAATGGGCTGAGACCAGAGATTAAGCAGGGTATTGGGTATCAACAGATCTGCAGGTATGTTGAGTTGGTGGACAAGAGCAGAATCTACAATGAGGATAGCCGAGCTCGATCTGCTCACTACAAATAGTTGAGTGAGAAGAAAGGGCAGTATAGGGGGAAACCTTATATGACTTCAGCTGAAAAAGGGAAGCAGAAGGTTTCAGATGGGAAAAAGACAAGTGGGGGAGCAGCTCCCGCTTCTGGGAAGTGTTATAGGTGTGGAGAGCAAGGTCACCATGCTGAGGTTTGTACTAATAATGTGTTGAGGTGCTACAAGTGAGGTAAGAAGGGTCATAGAGCTAATGATTGCAAGGATGAGGGTCCAACTTGTTTCAATTGTGGTGAGAAGGGTCACATCAGTACTAAGTGCCAGAAACTGAAGAAGATGACTACTGCTGCTCAGACAAATGGCAGAGTGTTTACTTTGAGTGATGCAGAAGTGTCAAAGAAAGGGCAACCTGATTCGAGGTACTTGTTTTATTAATGATATTAAGTTGGTTGCTATGATTGATACTGGTGTTACTCATTCTTTTATCTCGTTTGAATGTGCTAATAGATTGAGTTTGAAGTTATCTAATATGAAGGGTAGTATGCTAATAGAGACTCATGCTAATGGTTCTGTTACTACTACTCGATTGTGTTTGAGATGTCCTTTGACAATTTTTGGGAAGAGTTTTGTGATGGATTTGGCGTGTTTACCCTTGCACCAAATTGACGTAATCCTTGGAATGAACTGGTTGGAGTTCAAACATGTTCATATCAATTGTTATACTAAGACAATGGAGTTTCCCGAGTTTGGTGATAGTGGGGAGTTGGTGTTCTTGTCGGCGAAGCAAGTAGATGAACTTGTGGAAGATGAAGCCTTGGTGTTTGCAATGTTTGCATCGTTGCAGATTAATCGTGAAGCGGCGAGTGTGGAGTTGCCTGTTGTCTGTAAATTTCCATATGTATTTCCAGATGACATCAGTGATTTGCCTCTAGAGCGTGAAGTAGAGTTTGCAGTGGACTTAATACCAGGTACGAGTCCAGTGTCGATGGCTCCTTATCGGATGTCAGCTTCTGAGTTAAGTGAATTGAAGAAACAACTGGAAGAATTGCTTGAGAAGAGGTTTGTTTGACCAAGTATTTCTGCGTGGGGTACTCCTGTACTGTTAGTGAAGAAGAAAGATGGTAGCATGAGGTTGTGTGTTGATTATCGACAGTTGAATAAAGTGACTATCAAGAATAAGTATCCACTTCCGAGAATCGGCGACTTGATGGATCAGTTAGTAGGTGCTTGTGTGTTTAGTAAGATTGATTTGAGGTCTGGCTATCATCAGATTCGTGTTAAGCTTGATGACATTCTGAAGACAACTTTCAGAACGAGGTATGGTCACTATGAATACACTGTGATGTCGTTTGGTGTGTCCAATGCACCTGGTGTGTTCATGGAGTATATGAACTGGATTTTTCATGAGTATTTGGACCAGTTTGTGGTGGTTTTCATTGATGACATCCTGATATATTCTAAGTCTGAAGAAGATCATGCTGAGTATTTGAGAACTGTGTTGCAAGTATTGAAGGAAAAGAAATTGTATACAAAGCTGTCGAAGTGTGAGTTTTGGTTGAAGAAAGTGTGTTTCCTTGGCCATGTGATTTCGAGTGGTGGAATTGCTGTAGATCTTTCCAAGATTGATGCGGTGTTGCAGTGGGAGACTCCGAAGTCTGCTACTGAGATTCGAAGTTTTCTGGGATTGGCGGGTTATTACTGCAAGTTTATCGAGGGCTTTTCTAAGTTGGAATTACCTTTGAATCAATTGACTCGAAAGGGTCAAGCCTTTGTGTGGGATGTAGCTTGTGAAGAGAGTTTTGTGGAATTGAAGAAGAGATTAACGACCGCTCCAGTATTGATTTTGCCTAATCCGAGTGAATCTTTTGTGGTGTATTGTGATGCGTCGAAGATGGGTCTTGGTGGAGTGTTGATGCAGAATGGTCAAGTTGTTGCCTATGCTTCGAGACAATTGCGAGTTCACGAGAGGAATTATCCTACGCATGACTTGAAATTGGCCGCTGTGGTGTTTGTGTTGAATATTTAGAGACATTATCTGTTTGGCTCTAAGTTTGAAGTGTTCAGTGATCATAAAAGTCTGAGGTACTTATTTGATCAGAAAGAATTGAATATGAGGCAGAGAAGGTGGTTAGAACTGTTGAAGGATTTCGATTTTGATTTGAGTTATCATCAGGGCAAAGCAAATGTAGTGGCTGATGCATTGAGCAGAAAGTCATTGCATATGTCGATGCTTATGGTGAAAGAATTGGAATTAATTGAGCAATTCAGAGATTTGAGTTTGGTATGTGAAGAGACTCCTGACAGTGTGAAGTTGGGGATGTTAAAGTTGACTAGTGGTATTCTGGAAGAGATCAGAGTGGGACAACAATCTAACTTGAAGTTAGTGGACTAGTTGACTTTGATCAACCAAGGTAACAGAGGAGAATTTCGAATTGACGAGAATGGTGTGATGATGTTCAGAGACATGGTGTGTGTTCCAGATGTCCCAGATATTAAGAAGATCATTCTTGAGGAAGGACATCGAAGTAGGTTGAGTATTCATCCCGGTGCTACGAAGATGTACCAAGATTTGAAAACGTTGTTTTGGTGGCCGGGTATGAAGAAGGATGTTGCAGAGTTTGTTTACGCGTGTTTGACTTGTCAGAAGTCGAAGATTGAGCATCATAAGCCTTTAGGTCTGATACAGCCGTTGAGAATTCCAGAATGGAAGTGGGATAGTATTTCCATGGATTTTATGGTGGGATTGCCGAAGACTGCTAAGGGAAATGATTCAATTTGGGTGATTGTGGATAGATTAACTAAATCGACTCATTTCTTGCCGATGAAGATTAATCATTCTATGCAGAAGTTAGCGAAGATGTACATTGAGGAGATTGTGAAGTTACATGGGATACCTTCGAGCATTATGTCGGATAGAGATCCGAAATTTACATCGAGGTTCTGGAAGAGTTTGCAAGAGGCGTTGGGTACTAAGTTGAGGATGAGTTCTGCCTATCATCCACAGACGGACAGTCAGACAGAAAGGATTATCCAATCTTTGGAGGATTTGCTGAGAGCCTGTGTGTTGGATCATGGAGGATCTTGGGATAGCCATTTTTTGTTGATTGAGTTCACGTACAATAATAGTTTTCATGCTAGTATTGGAATGATGCCCTATGAAGCTTTGTATGGGATGAGGTGTATGACTCCTTTGTGTTGGAATGAGTCAGGCAAGAGTGTTGTACTCAGGCCTGTGCAAGAGACGACTGAGAAGATTAAGATGATCCAAGAAAGGATGAGAGTGACGCAGAGTCTTCAGAAGAGCTACCATGATAAGAGAAGGAAGACACTTGAATTCCAAGAGGGAGATCACGTGTTTTTGAGGGTGACGTCAGTGACTGGTGTGGGTCGAGCTTTGAAGTCTAGGAAGCTCACTCCATATTTTGTTGTCTATACCAAATCTCGCAGAGGATAGGAGAGGTAGCCTATCGAGTTGCTTTACCGCCGTCACTTACGAATTTGCATGACGTGTCCTATGTGTCTCAGTTAAGGAAGTACATTCCGAATCCATCGCATGTAATTCAGATGGATTATGTACAAGTGAGGGATAACCTGACAGTGGAAGCTTTACCGGTGCGGATTGACGGTCGAGATATGAAGCAACTGCGGGGTAAAGACATAACTTTGGTGAAGGTGTTGTGGTGCGGACCAGATGCCGAAAGTTGGACTTGGGAACGCGAAGATCAGATGAGGGAGTCGTATCCCACTCTATATCTTTGAGGTAATTTTCGAGGGCGAAAATTCTGTAAGTGGGGGAGAGTTGTAACACCCCAAATTTATTAGAATATTTATTTAATTTATTTAAATATAATATTTGTGAATTTTCGATGAATTTTGGTGGTTGGTGTCGATGTCAGTATTTTGGTGGAGTTTTGGTTATTTAATTAAATAATAGTATATAATATGAATATATTATATTATTATTAATTTAAATAATATTAGAGGAATTAAGGGTAAGGTGGACTTTTGAGGAGAATTAGTGAGGGTATTATTGGGAAAGCCCATTTTGGAAGCCCGAGGGTTTAACAAAAAGGAATTGAGAGGAATAGGATTCATTTTGTTAGATCGTGAAAATAAGGAGAAAGTGCAGAGCTCTGAGGAAAGAAGGAAAAGGTGAGGATTCGTGAAGGTTTCCAAATTCTCAATAGAGAAAAGCTCCGAATCGACAATCTAAGGTATGGGGAGTATTGTCTTTCATTGTTTCAATATAGAAGTGATGTGTTAAAAATGGATCTTGAGGTTTTTGGGGTTTTTGAAGGGTTTGTGAGTTATTGATGATTTAGGGGTATTTCTGAGGATCGATGATGGATTATTAAGGGTTGAATTGATTCGGGTAAAAATAAGCCTTCGAGGCAAAACCTTTTTGATGATATGTGGGATCTTGTATGAGAAAGGGATTTATGGGAAACTTGAGAGTTTTGAAGGTTTAGGGGATTTAAGGTTTCTCGTAGTGTTCCGAATCGACCTAATAGACGTAGGTTTATGCCTTTGATTTTCGTGATGCATTAGGAATGTTGTAGGGATGTTTTTGGGTTAATTGGGGATGAAATCGCAGGTACTTTTGGGGTTGTGGTGCTACTGATACGTAGCAGCGATTTGCTGTAATCGCGGGTTCGCAAAGCGAACAGTTTTTTTTCGCACGACAAACATTCGTCAAGGCTCGCAAAGCGAGCAGCGCAGCGAATGCACGATGATTGTGTTTTTGGGATACTGGACTAGGATTGGAAATGACTCTTAGTTCGCAAAGCGAATTGCCCAGCGAATGGGTTCGCACAGCGAATGCAGTAGCAAGGATGGCAGATGGAGTTTCTGGTGTTCTGTGTGGGAATTGTGGGACTTGCTGGAGCTCACAAAGCGAAGGTCCCAGTGAGCAGGTGCACACAACGATCTCAGCAGCGAGCGTCTGCTGTTTGCGAAATTTTGTTTATGATGCTGTGATGTTTTGATGTTTGACTCTGTAATTTTTCCTGATGGTTTACTGTGATGTTACTGATGATTATGAGATGATGATTTGTGATGTTTTGATGAATATATGATGACATGATTAACATGATGTTTTGGTGAATGATGATGCACATTATAATATTTTTGATGATGATGATTATTAACGTTGTGTATCATGCATTCATAGCATATTCTGGTGATGATGTTAGGACTTCGGTCCAATGATGATGATGTTAGACTTTCGGTATATTTATGGCTTTCATCCCATTGTGTAGATGTGAAGTGGTTTATGACGTGCTCTGGTTCTTGTGTGGAACCGATCCTATTTGACGGGGATCTTTGGAGGGTGATGGCCTAAGTGTCCATCGATTGTGACGATTGATACCACTTGCATGAGTCATGTCGTGCATTGCATTTATTTGGTATTTGTTGTGATTTATGATGACGTGTTTTGATGTTTGCCTTGTGATGACTCTGACGATGTTGTATATGATGATGACGCCATTTTTATGCATATCTTATTTTATATTGATTATAATGAATCGTATTACTCACCCTGCCTGTTTTAATGTTGCCTCCACGTGGGTAACATGCAGGGGATCATGATTAGTTGTGGATGTTTTTGAGGACTTTTGAAGTTATTTGCATTTTGGTCGATGTAGAGGGTCTTGCTCTGATAGTTTAACATCGGGTTGGGTCGTTGAGTCGAACCATGTTGAGTTTTATTTGGCTCTTATTTTATTGATTATTTTATGACTATGGTTTATTTTAATAAACCCTTTTGTGGGATTTTTGTGGCTATGGTGGTTCTGCTGCCCTTTGAAGGCATTTTGAGTTATTTTGAGGAAAACCCGTTGTTTACGGAGCAATTTTGTTGATTTGAATTTATTGAGAAATGTGCACCCTTTGAGGTGATTATGATTTTACTATGATCTTATGTTTATTCCGCTGCGATATTTGTGGGGTAGAAAAGGGTGTTACAAAGTGACATCATCCAAAATGTTTGTACCTTCCTTCACTGATGAAATGAAATTGCTCCTTGTTCTGGTCTTCATCATGGCATGGAAATACCTTGAATTTGCATCACTCTCCTTTATCCATTTTGTCCTAAACTTCTGCTTGAGCATATTTTCCTTGATACATAAATTGCTCTAAATTGCATCTTGGGCCACACTGTACGTCACCAATTGATCTTCTTGCGTACCAACAGTTTGGTTTGCCATAACAGCTTCTCTTTCATTCAAAGTATCCACTTTCTTCTCAATTTTCAAATCCACCTACCCGAATACATTTCTATTCCACCACCTAAGTTTCTCTCTAAGACATTTTAATTTATACATTAATCTGTAGCCGCAACTGCCTAAAACTTCTATGGAATTCCACGAGACATTAACAAATTCCGCAAATTCTGGATAGTCGATCCAACACTTAAAAACTTTGAATGGATTACGTCCCCAGTTGTTGATGTTGCCCTTTAGCCATATAGGTTTGTGATATGATATGTCGTGATTGCTAGCTTGCTGCGCTACAATATGCCATTCCCTAATTAAGCCTTCACTCAACAAGAATTTGTCCAATCTACTTTTGCAGCCACCATTTGAATTGAACCAGGTAAACTTGTTTCCCACCACAGGTAAATCAATAAGCTCCATCACCTCTACAAAATTTGCAAAATCATTCATCTCCGCCACACTCGACTTCCTTTTCCCTTTCCTTTCATCCAATATCTTGACAATGTTGAAATCTCCACCCATAAGGAAGTTTATTCTTTGTTCTAATCAGTTCTAGACAAAATTTCCCCTTATATATTAATCGACAATAAGAGTACACATTCACAATATAACAGTTAGTACCCTTCCATATGCAGTCGACCCCCAAAAATCCTTCCCCTCTGAAGCTGAATTTCATCTCGGTTACATCTTTACTCCAAATTAATAATATACCCCCCGTTTGTCCTATTGCATTAGTTGTAGACCACCCAAAATTCTCCCCTCCCCATATGCTCCTCACCACATTATCATTACTCACTTATAGTTTTGTTTCTTGCAATAAGCAGATGTCCACTTTCTCTTCCTTTATCATTTGCCTGACTCTCCTCTTTTTTATTGAAGAGCCATTCCCTCTAATATTGAATGAGAAAATATTCATGGGACTCTAGTTTCTATTCCCTTCTTGTTTTCAAATAACCTGCGGTCTCTCTTTTCCAGTTCTCTAATAATGCTTTCAAAATATTCATCGTCCTCTTCACCTTTAACACCCATTTCCTTTATGATTTGCCATACCCTTGCAGAAACATCTTCCATCCCTTTCTTAATCCTCTGATTTCCTTGATTTATATCACCATCGCTAATAAATTCATAGCAGAGTATTTACCCACAAGAATAATTTAAATTTGAGTTTGAAACATTGACTTCCTCATTCTCGTTTGGAACCTCCATTCCCTCATTTAGGATGCAAGTTTCTTTCTCTAACCTGCCTTGATACGAATTATTTTTATGCAGTGAATGGATAAGTGTAGAAAAATATGAAGGTGAGAATGGGGTTTTGATATTTTCGTATAAATCCTTCATAAGTTTGGTTTTCTTTAGTTTTAAGCCCAAAGCAAGTCCAATGGGCCTAAAAGGGGTATTCAGAATAGGATCAGACGAATTTAAAATCGGATCCCTTAAGCCCAATTGAATAAAATCGTGTTGTTCACCGCTGGGTACATTTTCCACATCCATCTCAGTCATCATTAATTAGCCTAGCTCCAAAATTGCTTTTTCTGCTAATAGCCTTGGAACCCCACAAGTGTCAACAACTTTTACACTCCCTCCAATTTTAGCCTTTTCTCCTACTTTTACATTTTCCCCAAGTCTTGACATGTCACTATCATTTATATGATCATTCTGGTTTGATGTGAATTTATTAGACATCTCCGTCGAATCCCTACTATCTATATTGTGCTAGCTATACTCCTTTTCATCTCTTTCCAAAGTTCCTCGACTGCCACGCCCATTTTGATCATCATCATCTTCCTCTTCCATTGATGTTTCTGAAACACCGTCTTCGCCTCCTAAATCAGAATCATTCGATTCACTATCATTCCACTTATCATTTATAACCATTATTTATTTTGGTCCATGGAAATCTTCTATCAACTTGATTCTATAGATATTCTCATTAATCTCCACATTAAACACCTCATTCAAATTCATAGCAAATCTGGTTTTAATTAGGAAACGAGCTACATCCAGACTTTTGTGCTTTTCAGTGTTTTCGTTGTATGAGATGAATTCTCCAACAGGTATAGATATAAATTTGAAGAACTTAGGTTTCCATGCATGACATGATAAACCAAATCATTTCATCCATGTTAACCTTTCTTATGAACCATCTTTTTACCCAAGCTTCATCATTTGCAACCATCTCTCTAATATCCCCAACCAAAATTTCTTCAAGTTGACATAAATTAGCTCCTAATGGTGTAGCTTTAGTCATAAAGTAACCTTCAATATTCAGTGCTTGTTGGATATTGTATGTATTACAAGCTTTAATCACTACCCCAACAAACGCCTTATGAAATCTCTCCATATCAATGTCATCAATGTTGAACTGAAGATGAGAAAAAGAAGGTTTATCCAATACGAAGTTCCTTTTTATGAGCTGATGTTTGTATTATCCACAACCTGAGCATAGGATATTCCATTTGTTTCCTTCATCCAAGACTTTCTAATGGTATGTAGCTCTCTGACACGTCCACCAGGATTCATGATCTGAGGATTCGTGAACCTATCATTTCTTGCACGATAAAATTTAGGAATGTTTGCGAAAATATTTTTGCCCCGGATATGGATACTATCGAGTTTAGCCGCCATTATTCTTACATCTTTTACCTTTCTAAATCTCACAAAATTGTATCTCTTACCTCTTTTATCCCTTTTTGCCGGCATAAATACTTCCCACACCAAGCCAAATTCTTTGAAAACTTCAAACATCTCCTTAGCCTCGTAATCTTCTGGGACCTCTGTAGAGAAAAAGGATTCAATTTCTTCTTGTACATCCAAAGTCTTCCCCCTTCTATCCGACCACACAAAGCTTTTCAATATAGAGTTCCTAGATCTTCTGTTCTTCACCTCCACCCAAAGATTACCTTCATTTCCCATATTGGACTATTATGAAGAATCCAGACACAATATATGCAACTGTAAACTAACAAAACCCACACAAAGACAACAAGAACGAAAACAAAATCCTATTGATGAGGTCCCTAATCCGAAGATTAGGAATTTAAACCCAATTAACCAAGACTTTGTAACTTTTTCTTTTTCTATCTTCAACCTTTCATAAGATCTTCCCTTTTTTCCATTTAATATGGTTGTTTAGCATGAATTTTCATTTTATTGAATATTTATAAAATTATGGAAATAATCAAGGCTATATTTCTATTATTTAGTAAACCCTGCTTGGCCAAAAAAAATTCATAAGAAACACACTTATACTGGCTTGAAAACTAAGGCACCCACCTTGAAGATCCAAAATACACCTTTTGAGCCCAAGCCATGCACCTCACACGTTGACATGTGTCTCGTGTGCTGGCCATGCACTACAAGTAAAACATGACTCAACGACATAAAGTTGTGACGTGTAATTAACGTGGCAGAATAAGCAAGTTGCGACGTGATTTACACATTTTTCATGAATTTGCACCTTTTCATGGATTTGCATATTTTTTCTTAATAATAAAAACAGCGAGGAATATTTTCTAAAAAAGTAAAATATAGTGGTACCCCTCACTTGCTATGTCTCTTTCATTTCCATTTTTGAGAAACAAAAACAAAGCACAAAAAGAGAATCACAGTACTATTTGCCATAAACGTGCTATAGCCTATCTCATTCAATTAGAAAAAAGACAAAAAATGGTGGAGAACTTGGCGTGTTAAGGAGGATGGTTTCTTCTTCAAAAGGATACTACAACCGTAATTAGGGGTGTGCAAAAAAACCGGTTCTACTTAACCAAATTTGTATCCAAATTGTTCCACTTTTAAAAATCCAAACCAAATGCTAAAATATAAATGTGGGTATCCATTTTATTATCCAAATATAAACCAGTACACATAATAATAATATGATTTAGTTATTGGGTATCCAAATTTCTTTATGTGTTAAATTTATATATTTGTTTTTTTTTCATGTTTTATCATCATATATATATATATATATATATATATATATATGATAAATTTAGGCATATAATTAGCTTATTATTAATAGTTGATTTTAGCAACCATGCATGTAATATGTACCACGTTTTATCAGATACATGCAATTGCTTGCTAATCTGAAGAGAATGCCATAACGTGGCAGTATGATATGCAAACTAATAGATTTCACTTTTCAAGCAAACTATAGACAATGTTTTAACAACATAATATTTGAAAATATTTTCCACTTTATACTGTGAGGGCTAAGTTCTTTTCATCTAGCTCTGTTTTATTGATGTCAACAAGTAGGATAGTCTCTAGTTTGTAATTTGGACGGTATCACTTCCGTTGTCGGTCACATTGCATTTAACCATTGATATTCATGTGTCTAAACATATAGGAAGAGGTCTACACAATTTCTACATGTGCATGATCATGGTATTAATGTTTGGTATGCATGAATCGAGTTTTAGTCGGTAATAATGTGCAGAAAAATGAATTTCTGAAGTTTTACAGGTCTTGAGTCGACCTAAGGTCAGCATGAGTCGACTCATGCAAGTTTGACAATTTCTTGTGAAACAGTCGGGTTAGCGCACGCTGACCTCCCTGATGCATGCGGTCGACGCATGCTTCTGGGCTTTTGAATTTCTGCAAATTCAGCATGCTTGCGTCGACGCAAGGTGTTGGGCGCTCGACGCACTGTCACGTATTTTGCATAGATACCTCCACGGGTTAGCTCCCTCCGACCCTCATTAAGTGGACGGTCGACCCTTCGCTGGTCTGGGCTATTTTTCTGCATTCTGTTTTTTCTATTTTTGCTGTTATTTCATTTCAGTTGGTTATTCTTGCATTATATATAGTTGGATCATCTCTTTTCATAAAATAACAAGAAACGTGAAAATACATACTGATTTTTCTCTTCATCTTCATCTTCAACCTTGTGATCTCTTCATCTTCAACCTTGTGATCTCTAGCAATTACACATAATCATTTTTGTTAGTGTCTTGCATCGTGTGAAGTGATAACGTTCAGACTTAGGTGTGTTGTAAATCCTCTGTTCTGGGTTAGGTATCAGTAGGTGTTTCTTGAATAAAACCTCAGGTTTTGTCCTCCAAGAATCAAGGAGATTTTGGGAGTTTTTGCATAAATCGTTTCGCTTTACAAGGATTCAGCCGTGCGAAGTTAACCGAAGAACAGGGTGTTCGTTCAGTTTTGTAACTACAGTCGAAGGATCGTAGAAGAAAGATTTGGGATCAAATTGTGGAAGATCGAAATCGACCGAGTAAAGGTGACTGAAGAACGGTGGGTTCTTGCAGTCTAGTAGCGTGAGATGGTGATTTGTTCAACCATATTCGAGGCACTTGATTCATCTTGAATCAAGGGGAGAGAAGACTCTGCATCAACAATCAAAGACGTTTGAGGGTTTGGATGTTCATTGTTCTTCTCTTGTATAAAAAATTTGCAAACGATAATTTATATATATCTCAATTCCATTTGTGGAATTGGGGGCAGAGGTACCCATAGCGAGGATGATTGGGGAACTGCCTAATCAAATCGTGTTTGTCCTCTCTTTCCCTAATCTTTTATGTTTCGATATTATTCGAATTTGTGAAGTATCAATTGATCAAAATTTCTGAGATAGTGTAATTTAGAGCTGAGAAATTGTTTTGTAAAATTGATACAATCCCTTGGATTGTATTTAGAATCAGCTTTACATTCATATTATTTGGAAATCTGCACTTAGTGTGTTTGCACACACCAAGTGTTCGATAAGTTGATTAAACGCAAAATCGAACGCATTTACAATTAATTTTTGTCGACCTATCTCGTTGGTAATTGGATAAACATCAAGCAAACAAAACTTGGTTGATTGCGTCTAGTTTTTGTTGATTAGTCCGAATTTTTCTCATCCGTTATTTCATTCCTAATATTGTCGTGCATATCCGATCCTTTTAGTAGAGGTTCGTTGTAGACGTGTGATTCATTGGTTGCTTCCGTAAAAACCTTTTTAAAACCAAGTTTTGGTAACCATTTGCGTGTATAAAATTGTGGGATCTATTCAACCCCCTTCTAGATCCTAGACATCGTCTAACAAGTGGTATCACGAGCTCCGGTTTATCTGGTGCTTGGGTAAAACTTCTTGGAATATGGCGAACGATCCTAAAGGGGCTTATAATAGAGCTCCATTTCTTACAGGCGAGAATTACAGCTACTGGAAGGATTGTATGCCATATAAATTTCATAGATCAGAAGGTTTGGAACGTTATTTTAAACGGTCCTATGGAAATTACAATGACCAATGCTAAAGGCGTTGTCGTTCCCAAACCTGAAGCTCAATGGAATGAGGAGGACGAGAAAAAGTACAGCTATGACTGGAAGGCTCGAAATATTTTGATCTCCTCTTTGGGAGTTGACGAATATTATCGAGTCTCTCATTGTGAAACGGCCAAAGCCATGTGGGATGCTTTACAAGTAGCCCACGAAGGCGCTAATGATGTTAAAATGGCCCGTATCAACATACTAATGCAAGAGTTCGATCTTTTTTACATGAAGCAATGGGAAACCATTGCGGATATGCAAAAATGATTTACTCACATTATCAACAAATTGCATGTACTTGGTAAACCAATTCCCAACGAAGTTGCTACTAATAAAATCTTAAGGTGTCTTAACAGGGAATGGCAGCCGAAGGTCACCGTGATCAAGGAGGCCAATAATCTAGCTACTCTAGACCTCACGACATTATTTGGAAAACTCGATGAACATGAGCAAGTGCTCATTAGCTTGGAAAAACATGATAAGAGTATAAATAAGGAGAAAACAAAAGATATGGAAAAGAAGTCGATTGCTCTTAAGGATTCTTGTTCAAAGTCCACATCTAAAGAGCAAAGTGATGATGAAACCAACAATGACGAAGATGATGACTCCGATGATGACATGAGCCTATTTGTGAAGAGATATAATAGATACGTTCGGAAGAATGAGATTCAACACTCGGATAAAAATCTAGTCAAATTTAGGAGGCAGTCTAAAAAGGAAGGCAACAAGAATGGCAAGGTGAAAGGATCTTGTTACAACTGTGGAAAATCTGGGCACTACAAGCCGGATTGTCCATCACTCAAGAAATACAAGTATAAGGATAAGGATAAGAGTCGTCAACACAAAAAGTCAAACAAGTCTAGATGAGCATACATCCTTAGGAGAGCGATAGCGAGTCGGAAAAAGATGACAGCTCAAGTGACGAAAGTGAATCCGTTAATCTATGTCTTATGGCACGTCAAAACAAGAAGAAAGAGGTAAAACACTCTAAATATGATCATTCTAATAGTATGTCTCATTTAGAATTACAAAAGGCTTTTGATATGTTGCACCACGAGGCTAAGGAAGCTTTTCAACGCTTGGCCTCGAACAAAAAGATTTTTTCATATTTGGAGAGAAAGGTTTCCGATTTTGAAAAAGAATTGGAAGCTCTTAAAAACTCCATGGTGGATGCATCAAAAGCTAAGATTGATGAGAATAAGTCTCCATGGTTCAAGTTTGGGGGCTGTGATACTTGTCATATTTGGCAAAAAGAGGTGAGAACCCTTAAGGCCAAATTAGACAAGGCTCTTATGCCTAAAGTTACGTTTGCTATTGATTGATTGCATTATCGAGAAAGTATGAATAATCCGTATCAAAAGTATACGTATGTGATTCGAGATAGAGATAGCAAAGGTAAATTCCAAATGAACCGTGATTGCCTATATTGTTGCAAGCCTGGTCATACTATTGCTAAATGTCGTTTTAGAAGATTTATTGTTCCAAAAGGCATTTATCAATGGTTGCCCAAGTGCGATCTTGGTTTCACTCACCGTAAAGGACCCAATGAGAATCGGGTACCTACTCTCCCTTGATTGTTTTGTAGGTACAAACTCGTGAGACCACCAAAAGAAGATGGGTTCTGGATAGTGGTTGCTCAAGACATATAACATGAGACATATCTCTTTTCATCGACTTTGTGGCAAAGAAAAAGGGATTTGTCACCTACGGAGATAACAATAAGGGACAGATTCTCAGCAAAGGTAGTGTAGGTAACCCCTCATCTACTACTATCTCTGATGTGCTGCTTGTGGAAGGCCTTAGACACAACCTTTTAAGTATTAGTCAACTATGTGACAAGAATTATAAAGTATCATTTTCAAAAGATTGTTGCATAGTTGAAGATAGTGACAAAAAGGACGTGTTTAAGGGCTTGAGGGTGAATAATGTCTATATGCTAGACTTAAATGAGGTATCGTTGAATGGAGACAAGTGTCTAGTCACTATGAATGAAGATTCATGGTTGTGGCATCGACGGTTGGCTCATATCAATTTTGATTTGCTTAACAAAATAGTCTCTAAAGACCTAGTCATCGGTCTGCCCATAATAAAATTCACAAAGGATCGTCTTTGTGATGCTTGTCAAATGGGAAGCAAACAAGGATCTCATTCAAATCTAAAAACATCATTTCAACTATGAGACCCCTTGAGCTCCTCCATATGGACCTATTTGGACCATCTAGGATCAAAAGCCTAGGTGGTAACTATTATGGTTTTGTAATAGTCGATGACTTTTCTAGGTTTTGCTGGACTATTTTCTTAGCAAATAAGAGTGATACCTTTTCGGCCTTTGAAAAATTTGCTAAGTTATCTCAAAACAAGTTAAACACGAACATTGTGTCAATTCGAAGTGATCATGGGGGTGAGTTTGAAAATCATTTGTTTGAAGCATTTTGTGAATCCCATGGAATTGATCATAATTTTTCCGCACCACGTACCCCTCAACAAAATGGGGTGGTGGA
Organism: Lathyrus tuberosus; assembly: GCA_022829125.1. Classification (NCBI taxonomy): domain Eukaryota; kingdom Viridiplantae; phylum Streptophyta; class Magnoliopsida; order Fabales; family Fabaceae; genus Lathyrus; species Lathyrus tuberosus. The sequence continues at coordinate 6,642,676 of JALAZF010000321.1, forward strand.
ACGTAAAAATAGAATTTTGGAGGAACTTGGAAGGACTATGATTAATGGAAGTGGACTTCCAAAATACTTTTGGGCCGACGCCATCATCTCGGCTTGTTACGTTTTGAATAGGGTGCTCATCCGGCCTATTCTAAACAAGACACCGTATGAGCTTTTAAAAGGGCGTAAGCCAAATATCTCTCACCTTCATGTCTTTGGTTGCAAGTGTTTCGTGTTAAACAATGGGAAAAGACACTTGGTAAGTTTGATGCCAAGGCCGACGAGGGTATTTTTCTTGGATACTCTCAGTCAAGTAAAGCTTATAGAATTTATAATAAAAGGTTATGAATTGTTGAAGAGTCGGTACACGTTACTTTTGATGAGTCTTATCCGAAAAATGTCGGAGAAGGTAGTTCTTTTCATGGTCTAGGTGTATCTTCAGAAGACATACTCAAGGACACTGATAAAGGAACTGATCAGCCTGAAACAATGTGTATTAAGGAGGAAAAGGATCACCAACCTATGAAGAGTGAGGAGGATCATCCAACTAATGAAGATGACCTTCCTTTAGCATGGAAGTCTTCCAAAGACCATCCAATCGACAATATCATCGGTGACATCTCTAAGGGAGTAACCACCCGCTCTAAACTTAGTAACTTTTGTTATTACTCCGCTTTTGTGTCACAAGTTGAACCTAAAAACGCAAAGGAGGCATTACTGGATGAGCATTGGTTTTTATCAATGCAAGATGAACTAAATCAATCCAGGAGAAATGAGGTTTGGGACCTTGTCCCCCCTCCGCAAGATCATCGAGTAATCGGCACCCGATGGGTGTTTAGGAATAAACTTGATGAAAATGGAGTTATAACACGAAACAAAGCGCGGCTTGTAGCGCAAGGCTATAACCAAGAGGAAGGAATCGACTATGAGGAAACTTATGCGCCGGTTGCCCGACTTGAGGCTATACGCCTGTTACTTCCTTATGCTTGCACTAAAAACTTCAAATTATTTCAGATGAACGTTAAAAGTGCTTTCCTTAATGGATACATCAATGAAGAGGTTTATGTAGGCCAACCTCCGGGTTTTGAATCCCATGAATATCCTGATAATGTCTACAAACTTAAACGTGCTTTGTACGGACTTAAACAAGCCCCTAGGGCTTGGTATGAACGTCTAAGCAAATTTTTACTTGATCAAGGGTATTCAAGAGGGAAGGTTGACACAACCCTCTTTATTAAACGTCAAGGAAAACACTTAATTTTGGTACAGATTTATGTTGACGATATTATCTTCGGGTCTACTAACATGACCTTGGTCAAGGAGTTTTCTAGTTTGATGCAGGGGGAGTTTGAAATAAGCATGATGGGGGAACTCAACTATTTCCTCGGATTGCAAATTAAACAACTCGAAGAGGGCACGTTTGTAAGCCACACAAAATATTGTCTTGAGCTTTTCAAATGTTTTGACATGGTAAACTGCAAGGCAATAGACACTCTGATGCCTACTTGTGCCAATCTTGATCGTGACGAAAATGGTAAGGATGTCGAGGTAAATAAGTATCGAGGTATGATTGGATCTCTTCTTTATCTTACCCCATCACGACCCAACATTATGTTCAGTGTATGCATGTGTGCGAGGTATCAAGCACGTCCCAAGGAATCCCACTTAAAAGCAGTTAAGCGCATACTTCGATACCTTTCTGGTACTTCAAAGTATGGGCTGTGGTATTCTAAAGGTAGTGTTTGTTCCTTAGTTAGCTATTCCGATTCCGGCTTTGTCGGGTGCAAATCTGATAGGAAAAGTACTAGTGGCACGTGTCACTTTTTTGCAAATTCCTTGGTGAATTGGCATAGCAAGAAACAGGTTTCTGTTGCCTTGTCAACAGCCGAGGCGGAATACATTGCCGCCGACAATTGTTGTGCTCAAGTCCTATGGCTTAAGCAACAATTGCTTGATTTCAACTTAAAACTTGAGCGTATTCCTATTTTGTGCGATAACACTAGTGCTATTAACCTAACTAAGAACCCCGTATTACATTCACGCACCAAGCATATCGAAATACGTCATCATTTCCTTAGGGATCATGTAGAGAAAGGTGATGTGGTCTTTGAGCATGTTGATACTAAAAATAAACTTGCTGACATTTTTACAAAACCACTAGCTACAGAGCCTTTCTTTCACATCCGTAGGGAACTTGGCGTTCTCGACATCTCGGATCGTGTTTTATAATCCTCTAAGATAGTTGCTCTTCACATATATATATGCTTGTTTATTTTTTTTACTAACAATGCCAAGAGTTATTGAGCTATATGTGAGGGCTCTCATCATCAATCATGATCAAGGTAATATTGTTCCGCTTCATAAGTTTTCTTTAATATATGTACCATGTTGAGTGTTTAAATGATGTTTATTACACGTTTAAGCATATATTATTCATTTGGATGTTTGATTTATGTGTTAGTATGTTTATTTATCTTGTATTGGTGCATTTATATGATAAAATATGAATTTTTCCATTTTTCATTTGGATGAGTCGACCAAAGCATATCATGGGTCGACTCATGAACTGTTCATTTTTTAAAGGGTTAAATATACAAACCCCTCCAGCAATGTTAGCGAGTTCTCATTTTAGCCCCTGACAAAGTTTTTTTTTTTAAAAACCCCCTCATCTTAATTAGATTCTCTCACTTAGGCCCCTGACTGCCACATTGCAGCAAAGATTCATTTCTATTGCTTGCGTGGCAGTCCACGTGGCATTTTTAATATTATTTTATTATTATTATTATTTTTATTTTTTATTTTATTTTATTTTAATTTTATTTTAATTTTTTTTAAATTTTTTTTAAATTTTTTTATTTGTTTTTATTATAATTTTTATAATTTTTTTTCTTTTATTTATTTTTTTTTTTCGTTTTTATTTATATATTTTTTATTTTTTTATTTTTTTATTTTTCGTTTTTGGACCTAATTTTTATTTTTAATTCTATTTTAAACAAATTGTTATTTTAAAAATTAGTTTCATTATACTAATCCATTTATTTCAATTTATTATCATACTAATCCATTTATTCTCATACTAATTTCAATTCAACAATACTTATGAGTGATTTCTTTATAAACACTAGTGGTGCCCCCTAACCAACCGATGTGGGACATTGAAAACACTTCAAACCTGTTGGAAACTTTACCAACAAAAAAACTTCATATATGTTAATAATTTGAGAGGAGAACACAAACACCACATACTTCTTCCCTTATATTACAACACTCATCAACCATCTTTATAACCTCTCTCCACTTCTTCTTCTTTTTTCGCTACAGTATTGTTTCATTTCTTCTCCATTGTTTTCAATACTCATCAACCATCCAAAACTCAATACAAAGCATACTCACAACACAACAATACCACACACCCTAATAAACAAGAATCTCAAGCTTTCATCACTCTCCAAACCTCCATCACCATATTGTACCATCATATCTATACTATAACCATAACACAACCGTCCACACCCTCATGAAAATGGTAACTTGCTACTGCCATGTTCACACCATAAGTTATGTTCATACAATATAAAAAGTTATCAACTTCATTACAATCCACCACCTTCAAAAAAATCTTTCTCTTATTAACCATTTTAAACCTCTTTAACACCATATATCACTCACACACATAATGTAGCAACACCACAACAACAACAACAAACCTGTACAAAGAACATATGAATGTGCATGTAAGGGGAGGATAAGGATGTTGTATCTATCTTGAATCCAAAGAGAAGAATCCAAAAGGCTAATACTCACAAGTGTCCCACATCGAAAACTATTTACTAAATGAAAGTGTTTATATATGTTACTTGTCAATCATATAACAAATAAAATAATATATGGGCCAGAAAAAGTGGAGTTATAATGGGCTTGTGTGTGTGTTTGTTTGTGGCCTAATTAAACTAATTTTTAAAATAACAATTTGTTTAAAATAGAATTAAAAATAAAAATTAGGTCCAAAAACGAAAAATAAAAAAAAGTAAAAAAATATAAAATATATAAATAAAAACGAAACAAAAATAAATAAAAAAAAGAAAAAAAATTATAAAAATTATAACAAAAAAAACAAAAAAAAAACGTAAAAAAATTAAAAAAAAAATTAAAAAAATTTAAATTTTTTTTAAAAAAAATAAAAAAAAATTAAAAATTAAAAAAAATTAAAAAATAAAAAATAATAAAATAAAAAATAATAAAATAATATTAAAAATGCCACGTGGACTGCCACGCAAGCAATAGAAAGGAATCTTTGCTGCAATGTGGCAGTCAGGGGCCTAAGTGAGGGAATCTAATTAAGATGAGGGGGTTTTTAAAAAAAAAACTTTGCTAGGAGCTAAAATGAGAACTCGCTAACATTGCACGGGGGGTTTGTATATTTAACCCTTTTTTAAAAGAAAAGAGTCGGGTTAACGCGCGCCTACCTTAGGTCGACGCATCTCAAGAATTTCAAAAAAATTTCTAAGTTTCGTCAGTGTGCGTCGATGCATGACCTATTTAGGTCGACGCATGAATGACTGATTCATAATCCTTAGTCTCGGGAACGCGCGCGCCGCCCCATTGTCATCCAAACACATTACATACTTTTAATTCACTTTATTTCACATACTTGCATGTCATAAATCAGATTTCTTTGGTCTTCTCCTCTCCTTCTCTTTCAAACTTCCCATTCAACCTTCATTAAAACCCATAATCATCAAAACCCACAAAGATTGGATTCACAAGGTCTTTAAGAAAGGGGTTTCATTTTACTTTGGAAGCAAGAACCCTGTCAGTATTCATTTGCGCACTGTTCGTCGCTACTGTTCATCTTCTTTCTCACATTGCTCAAAAATGGCTTCTCAACGTGCAACTGGTAAACGAACTACAAGAGCATCAACATCAAGAGCTGGAACTTCACCAACACCAGTAAATGCTCTATCTCTGCTCTCTTATGCTTTGTCTGAATCCTTTAACGATGGCTTTCATAACCGTTCTGTTATTCGACAACATGCCTACTACCCTCGATGGCTCCAGATTATCATCTCACCGAGGTAATTGAAATGGTGAATGTTCAGAAATTTGATGAATTTCTGGAATGTGATGATAAATTTAACTGTGATTTAGTTCGCTTGTTCTATTGCTGAATTGAGGGTACGTTCGAAGGTACGGATTTCAAGTATTCTATGAATAACACGTCCTATTCCATGAACGATGATGTATGGAATAGCCTGTTCAGCTTGGAAACCCATGAAGGTCTCCCTGATATAACTGATACCAAGTTTGTTCGTGACTATGAGTTTAAAACTGCTTTAAACTCAATGTTGCGTGAACCATACTCGGATGCTGTTGTGAACAGCGAGCGGTTTCCAAAATCTGTTACAATGGGTCGTCTGAAATTTATTGATCGCATTCTACAATGGATTGTCGCTCATATTTTGTGACCTAAGAAAGGCGGGTTCTCTAGAGTTGATCAAGCGGAGGTTCATCTCATCTGCATCCTGAAGAATAAAATTCAAATCAACTGGCCCTATTAATTTACGTATCAGATGTTTGCCCTCCGGGATTCAACAAGAGGTACGTCTTTGTGCTATGCGTCGTGCATTCAGAATATTTTAAATAAGGCTGGCATTACGGTTCCGGGCATTCGCTATGTCACTATCTTATCTGAGCAACAATTCCAATAAAAAACCTAACTATGATGGGTTACTTTTGGAATCCTGAGACATAAGAGTACCACTACAGAGCCAAAGCAACTCAGCCTCCGCATGAGGTTCCGGATGATCAAGCTGTCAAGGAAAGAAATGTGAATGAAAATCAAGCTGGTAATAATTCTGATGTGAATATGATGGATGCAGATAATGAGGTATGGATGGGTTATTCTCAACCGCAGGAGACTTATGATAATCAGGGTTGGGGAGAATGACAGCACACTGGTTGGACCACTCTTGGTGCTGCTTATGTTCCTCAAAACTATGGTTGGCAACAAAAAACTGAACATCCTGAGTATTCTACACCTCTGACTCCACAGCCACAACAAGCTTTTTAGGACACTAAAGAAATTCTAGCCATGTTGAATCAGATGCAGTTAGAACAAAAGGAATTCCGGGACTTACAAGAACAGAGATACACTGCTCAGGAGGAAAGGCTCACTTCTCTTTCTAATCAATTGGCTACTCACACCCAGAACTTCAATAGGTTTGCTGATGCCTCAATGGCCAGATTTACCAATTTGGATAATGCTATGGAACTTCAGACCCGGAAAATCACCAACAGTCTAGGCATCCTCAACACCGTTGTGATCGAATTGAATCAGTATCTCGAGGAACAGCCGCTCCAACCACCACCAGGCCCCCATTACCGAGGACGATGTCATCCATTCAGGGGGTGGAGACCATAAGGATTAGGATCATTTTAGTGCATGTTATCATTCGTGTTTTGATTGTATGCTTAATTCCTTTCTTGCATATTAGTGTATCTATTTTAAATTTGGACTATGTTTCTCTATTTTGCACTATTATGGAATGAATGATGTTTGCATATCGTGTGTCGTATTTATCCGTTCTTATTCTCACATTAACATCATTATATGTGGATGCATGTTAGTGTATTTGTTTGCAAATTATTGAGTGGATCTTTCCATACTATGATGCTCTATCTTTGACCACCTTCTATTTCTCTTTTTAATGTTGTCAAAGAGGGAGAAAGATACATCTACTAGCAGCAGAAATTGATCAAAATTGAATGTTTAAAGACCTCACAGAGATAGGGGGAGTCTTCAAATTACAAATCAAGAGAAAGGCAGAAAATGTTGCCATCATAAAAAAGGGGGAGTATGTGAGGGCTAAGTGATTTTCATCTAGATCTGTTTTAATGATGTCAACAAGTAGGATAGTCTCTAGTTTGTAATTTGGACGGTATCACTTCCATTGTCGGCCACGTTGCATTTAACCATTGATATTCATGTGCCTAAACATATAGGAAGAGGTCTACATAATTTATACATGTGCATGATCATGGTATTAATGTTTGGTATGCATGAATCGAGTCTTAGTCGGTAAAAATGTGCATAAAAATGAATTTATGAAGTTTTGCAGGTCTTGAGTCGACCTAAGGTCAGCATGAGTCGACTCATGCAAGTTTGACAATTTCTTGTGAAACAGTCGGGTTAGCGCACGCTGACCTCCCTGATGCATGCGGTCGACGGATGCTTCTAGGCTTTTCAATTTCTGCAAATTCAGCATGCTTGCGTCGACGCAATGTGTTGGACGGTCAACGCACGATCACGTATTTTGCATAGATACCTCCATGGGTTAGCTCCCGCCGACCCTCATTAAGTGGGAGGTCGACCCTTCGCTGGTCTGGGCTATTTTTTTGCATTCTGTTTTTTCTGTTTTTGCTGTTATTTCATTTCAATTGGTTATTCTTGCATTATATATAGTTGGATCATCTCTTTTCATAAAATAACAAGAAACGTGAAAATACATACTGATTTTTCTCTTCATCTTCATCTTCAACCTTGTGATCTCTAGCAATTACACATAATCATTTTTGTTAGTGTCTTGCATCGTGTGAAGTGATAACGTTCAGACTTAGGTGTGTTGTAAATCCTCTGTTCTGGGTTGAGTATCAGTAGGTGTTTCTTGAATAAAACCTCAGGTTTTGTCCTCCAATAATCAAGGAGATTTTGGGGGTTTTTACACAAATAGTTTCGTTTTACAAGAATTCAGCCGTGCGAAGGTAACTGAAGAACAGGGTGTTCGTTGGGTTTAGTAGCTACAGTCGAAGGATCGTAGAAGAAATATTTGGGATCAAATTATGGAAGATCGAAATCGACCGAGTGAAGGTGACTGAAGAACGGTGGGTTCTTGTAGTCTAGTAGCGTGAGACGGTGATTTGTTCAACCAGATTTGAGGCACTTTATTCATCTTGAATCAAGGGGAGAGAAGACTCTGCATCAACAATAAAAGACGTTTGAGGGTTTGGATGTTCATTGTTCTTCTCTTGTATAAACAATTTGCAAACGACAATTTATATATATCTCAATTCCATTTGTGGAATTGGGGGCAGAGGTACCCATAGCGAGGACGATTGTGGAACTGCCTAATCAAATCGTGTTTGTCCTCTCTTTCCCTACTCTTTTACGTTTCGATATTATTCGAATTTGTGAAGTATCAATTGATCAAAATTTCTGAGATAGTGTAATTTAGAGCTGAGAAATTGTTTTGTAAAATTGATACAATTCCTTGGATTGTATTTAGAATCAGCTTTACATTCACATTATTTGGAAATCTGCACTTAGTGTGTTTGCACACACCAAGTGTTTGATAAGTTGATTAAACGCAAAATTGAACGCATTTGCAATTAATTTTTGTCGACCTATCTCGTTGGTAATTGGATTAACATCAAGCAAACAAAACTTGGTTGATTGCGTTTAGTTTTTGTTGATTAATCTGAATTTTTCTCATCCGTTATTTCATTCCTAATATTGCCGTGCATATCCGATCCTTTTAGTAGAGGTTCATTGTAGACGTGTGATTCAGTGGTTGCTTCCGTAAAAACCTTTTTAAAACCAATTTTTGGTAACCATTTGCATGTATAAAATTGTGGGATCTATTCAACCCCCTTCTAGATCCTAGCCATCGTCTAACATATACTTATTGTAATGTTGTCATTCAGTAATTATAATTTTGAATGTATGCTCTCTTTATTGCACATCTCCTTTCTACCTCATTTGATTTACCCCTTGCATAAACTTTTGGGAAGTTTTATCATATCACAAAAGTTGTTTAAATTTTATCATGTATTTCTTTCATGTGTGAAGCTTCATAATTAGAGGTCTTCTTTATTTCTTTTTAGAATTTTGGTTTTTCTAAAATTGTAGTTTTTTACATTTCATAAAATTGATTTTTAAGAAAACTGGTTTTTTTTTTTATAAAATTGGTTTTTTTAAGGAAATAAAAAATTATTTTTGAGACAAACCAGTTTAAAACTGATTTTAAAAAAACTAGTTTTTTATGAAAATCCGGTTTGGAACTGAACCGATCCACTTGTAAACCGGTTTTTAAAAAATAAACTGGTTTTATAGAAACAATTTCAAGATCCAAACCAAACCATATATATGGTTCAATTTGGTTTGGTTTATGATCCATGCACACCCCTAACCGTAGCAAACCACATCCCACATAATCACTCTATACAACATACTCCCTCCATAAAGAGAACCACACAAATAACTTCGTAAAAATCATCCTCAATCTTCACTCAATCCATCATCTTCACTTCTCTTAAGAAATAACATCCTCTTCACCCTTCCAACACCAAAACGATGCACATACCATCACTCACTCCTCTTATTTATTCGTTTCCCATCATTACTAATAATAATAAAAAGGGGAAGGGGACAACTTCGTTACCCATCACAAAAAGTTGGGTAGTCTACCTTCAACCAATCCACTAATGCCATATCATTTTATTATACTTAATTATTTATTTAATGATTTAAATTTTGTAGATTTCCAATGCAATGTAGCCTAATTTACTCTATGGGTAACTCTACCCAACTTTTTGAAGTGGGTAGATAAGAATTCACCTAATAAAAAACCTCATTTTCAACACATGAACAAAACCTCTCCTCCACAATACACATAAAACCACTTACTTTCTTTTCATCTCTCCAACATTAACGTATGGTACCTCCCTTAGTTCTTCATCAAACTCATTCTACAATAACTTGAATCCTTCAACTCACCATACATGGCACGTATAACAATATCATCACCTCCTTCATGACCCTACCCAACAACTTACCTTCGTGTAACCTTCTTCGAAATTCCAAACTACAAGCTCCCACCCATACCTCCTTGGCTTCTACTGTCCATGCACCACAACAACCAACTATTCAAACTGTTACGAACAACACATTGCACACAACCTCTAACTATCAACCCCCTTTGTTATGCTTTCTGGGGAACTGCACACCAACTACTTCACCCACCGCATGTTGTTACTTTTTAAAACTATTGAAAGAATGATTGAGTTGTTATAGAGGGGAAGAAGAAGGGTGTAACATTCACCATTAACTGTGTTAAGCCAGTTGAAGACAAGATCATGGACATTGCTTCTTTTGAGAAGTTTCTTCAAGAGAGAATCAAGGTCGGTGGTAAAGCTGATGCTCTTGGTGATTCTCTTACCGTTACCAGGGAGAAATCCAAGATCACTATTAATTTTGACAGCAACTTTTCCAAGCGTTATTTGAAGTATTTGAGAAAGAAGTACTTGAGGAAACACAACGTAAGAGATTGGCTAAGAGTGATTGCTTCAAACAAAGATAGAAACATATCTTTTAATCTCAAACAATGAAAAGGGAGGAGAAAAGTTCATTGAAAAGTGATTGTGTTCATACTAACAACCAACGGTACTCCGACGCGAAAACACCGACACCAAGCTCACACAAATAGCAACAACATAGAGGCAAAGAAAAATGTTACAACAAATCCGTAGAACCACTTCATTTTCGGCCGCTATGCTTTTGAATCCGGGGAACCATGATAAGAAGCCCAAAGTCTCTTTTAAAAGAGTGGCTAAAAGGCCCATTTGGTTTAAATATTTTTATACTTAGTAATTGGGCTTTGTATTATTAAGTCTTTAAATTTTATTTGCAGAACTTTATTTCAAGAGGCTTAGGCCCAATTCAGTTTTAACCCTAAGTATATAAAGGGTATCTTGTAATAGTTGGGAATTAATGAAAATATTTTCCAAGTTGTTTTATGTTTCTTCTTCTTATGCAACCCTAGATCTAATCTAGCTTAGTGTAGTTTATCAATTGGTGCTTTCATTCCTTGCTCTCATGGCTCCCCCAAAACCAACCAACCCTCCTTCAAGAGACATTGTTGAAGAAGCTGTCCAAACTGCTCACCTTCACCTAGACAACGTTATGGCAGAAATTCAACAGCAAATGGATGATGGATTTGACAGAGTCAATGCTGATCTAGAGCAGAACTTGGGTCAGATCCACACTACAATGGCTAACAAAAAACAAATTTCAGACTCAAGACATGAATCTATCATGTCTACCCTTCACAATCTCCTTTCCTAAAAGGAGCAGCAACAACCTGCTACTGTTCATTCAGCAGCAAGCTCTTCAGGTATTACTCAACACCTTTCATCCTCACCTATGCTTCCAACCCCTGTCATTCATATCCCATCCCCCATTAATACACCCATCAGACCTTCTCCACACTATTCCACTACAACCACCCAACCCACTATCACAGCTATGATGCGTACTATAGCAGCTCAACCACCACCCCACTTTAGTCCTTACATTTCCAACCAACCAGTTTACTCATAAACACCTAACTACACAGTCCCAAATTATCAACAAAACCCTTACTCACAGATTTACAATATTCCACCTTTACCCCCTTTCAGAACCCCAAAACTTGAACTAGCGTTGTTTGATGGCTCAAACCCGTTAGATTGGTTATTTCAAGCGGAACAAATTTTCAGTTTTTATAATATGCCACATGAAAACAAATTATCATTGATTTCTTTTTATATGAAAGATGAAGCATTATGATGGTTCAAATATATGCATCAGAATTCATTTTTAACTGATTGGGTTTCTTTTACCAAAGCTCTTGAATTACGTTTTGGGCCCTCCTCATATGAGAATCATCAGGCTGCTTTGTTCAAATTAAAACAAGAAGGGTCAGTTGTTGAATACCAAGCTAATTTTGAAAAATTAGGCAATCAAGTTATTGGACTGCCTCCCGATGCCATTCTTAATTGTTTCATTTCAGGGCTAACACCTGAAATTCAGAATGAGATAGCTATTCTCAAACCTACTTCTATCTCACAAGCCATTGGCCTTGCCAAACTCATTGAATCAAAAATCAGGGACTTAAAAGCTAAATACTCTAAACCTTTCACTCCATACCAAAAATCCAGCAGCTCACTACATTCAAAACCCCAACCTACCCTTTCCCACGTTGGAACTAATACTTCCAAAACCCCAGCCATCACAACCTCAAGTGGCACCACTCCCACAAATTCCCAACCACCCAAACTGTCCATTAAACGTTTGTCTCAAGCACAAATGCAGGAAAGGCGTGCACAAGGCTTATGTTACAAATGCGATGAAAAATTTGTGATTGGTCACAAATGTGCTACACCTAAGTTCCTATTACTCCTGGCGGAGGATGACAATTTTGAATAGGAATCAGACCAAACGATTGAACCAGCTGAACCACAAACCCTACATTTAGAGCTTGGTGACACTTATTTTCACCTGTCCACTCAAGCTATGACAGGACAGTTTTCTCCTCAAACCCTTAAGTTTAAGGGATCAATTGGAGGCATTTCAGTCATGGTTCTTGTTGATACCGGAAGTACACACAATATTCTGCAATCCAGAATTGCTCACCACCTAAAACTTACCGCTACCCCTATACCACAATTTTCTGTTATGGTGGGAAATGGATCCCATTTGCAATGCCAAGGCATTTGTAACAATGTCAAAATCTTACTCCAAGACAAACCTTTTACACTACCCTTCTACTTACTTCCCATTGAAGGGGCTGACGTCGTTCTTGGAATGGCCTGGTTGAGGTCCTTGGGTCCAATTCAGGCTGACTTTTCAATTCCCTCCCTCACATTCAACCATAATAACCACCCTTTAACCCTCAAAGGTGACCCAAATTCCCACCCAACACAAACCTCTTTTCATCAACTACACCACCTCATCCACACAAACTCTATTGCTTCATTCCACATTTTGACCATTCAGAACCTGGATCCAAAATTGGGGGTTTCTAACCTTCCTACCTCCATCACCCCATGCCCAAAACACTTCATCTAGAAATTGCCAATATGTTACATAATTTTCCAACAGTGTTTCAACCAACAAGTGGCCTTCCACCACCTAGACCTCATGATCATCACATTTCACTCCTTCCAAATACTACCCCCATTAATGTCAAACCATATCGTTACCCCCACTACCAAAAAACTGCTATGACTTCAATCATTGAGGAAATGCTTAAAGAGGGTATCATTACACCTAGCACTAGTCTCTTTTCCTCCCCAGTCCTCCTTGTAAAAAAAAAGACGGCACTTGGAGATTTTGTGTTGATTACCGTTCATTAAATACGGTTACAGTGAAGGACAGATTTCCCATACCCACCATAGATGAATTATTGGATGAACTAGGTTCAGCCAAAAATTTTTCTAAGATAGACTTACGCTCCGGCTACCACCAGATCCGTGTTGCATCGGAAGACACTCATAAAACAGCTTTTCGTACATTTGACGGCCATTACGAGTTTCTCATAATGCCTTTTGGGCTCACTAACGCCTCCTCTACTTTCCAATCTGCAATGAATAATCTTCTAAGACCCCATTTGCGCAAATTTATTTTAGTGTTTTTTTATGACATTCTTATTTATAGTGCCAATTTTACGGATCATCTTGTTCATTTGCAGGTTGTTTTCAACTTATTAAAGTCTCACAGTTTTGTTGCCAAATTGTCAAAGTGTGTGTTTGTTGTGGACAAAATCGACTACCTTGGACATGTGATCTCAGTTGGTGGTGTTGCACCTGACCCAGAAAAAGTTAAGGCCATTTTGGAATGGCCTCAACCACGTTTACTCATGACACTCCGTGGATTTTTGGGCCTCACCGGATTCTACAGGAGCTTTGTGCGCAATTACGCCACTCTCGCCGCTCCTCTCACCGATTTGTTACGTTCCACTAAGTTTACTTGGAGTACACAGGCTAGTATCGCCTTTACAGAGTTAAAGCAGATTATGACCGACATGCCGGTCTTGGCTTTTCCCGATTTTACAAAAACATTCATCCTAGAAACTGATGCTTCTGGAGTAGCGGTTGGTGATGTTATGTCTCAAGGAGGACATCCATTTGCTTTCTTTAGCAAGAAGTTATGTTCGCGTATGAAGGCTGCTTCTGTTTATGTGCGCGAGATGTACTCCATCACAGAGTCTGTCAATAAGTGGCGCCAATATCTGATAGGCCAACAGTTCCACATCTACACAGATCAAAAAAGTTTACGAAACTTGTTACTTCAACAAATTCAGACACCAGAACAACAAAAGTGGACTTTGAAACTACAGGGTTTTAATTTTGAAATATTCTACAAACCTGGCAAATCTAACTTGGTCGCTGATGCCCTAAGTCGGAAAGACTGCAACCCTGAAAACCTTTTCCTCTCCATCTCCTCTGCTGTCCCGAAGCTGCTCTCCCAGTTGCAAGCCTTTTATGCTACAAATGAAGGACAAAAAATGGTTACTCAAACGCAACAGAAGGACACAACAAATTTATTTAGATTCTCTAATGGTTTGCTTTACTTTCAGGACAAACTTTTCATACCTGAATCTCATGATTTGCGTTCATGCTTGCTTACTGAATATCACAGCACTCCGCAAGCGGGTCACTCTAGTGTAAAGGCAACTGTTGCTCGTCTTGGTGCTTCCTTCACCTGGCCTGGCATGTACAAAGATACAAAACTTTTCATCAAAAGGTGCAGTACATGTCAACACAATAAATATTTAACTCAAAAGAAGAAGGGTCTTCTTCAACCCTTACCAGTGCCACAACAAGTTTGGGAAGATCTGACAATGGACTTCATCACCCATCTCCCTAATTCCTTCGGTCACACGGTGATATGGGTCATTTGTGACCGCCTGACCAAATATGTCCATTTCATTGCTCGTCCAACCAAGTTCTCTGCTGCTGACCTTGCTTCGTGTTTCTCTGCAGAAATATGTCGCTTACACGGCATACCAAAATCAATAGTGTCAGATAGGGATCCCATTTTCCTTTGCACATTTTGGAAAGAACTCTTTAAAATACAAGGAACAGAACTTAAATACAGTACAACTTACCATCCAGAATCTGACAGACAAACTGAAGTCGTCAACCGTTGTCTCGAAACATATCTCCGTTGTTTTGTCAACGACCAACCAAAACGCTGGTACAAGTTCTTACACCTTGCTGAGTTTTGGTTTAATACATCATACCATTCCGCCATTGAAATGACTCCCTTTATGGTCTTGTACGGATGTCTTCCTCAATCCATCCCTGACTATGTCACGGGGTCCGTCTCTACTCCAGATTTAAACAACCTCCTGCAAAAAAGACATGAGATCCTTCAGGTTCTTAAGAAAAACTTGAGCAAAAGCAGAAAAACCATGGAAACTCAAGTGAACAAAAAAAAGGATGGATCATATCTTTCAAGTCGGAGATCTCGTCCTCCTCCGTCTTCAGCCTTATCGTCAACAAACCGCCTCTAGACACTCCTCGCAGAAGCTTTCTAAGCGATTTTTTGGACCATATACCATCATCAAAAGAGTGGGTCAGGTGGCTTATGAGCTTGATCTACCAGCCTCATCTCGTATCCACCCTGTTTTCCACGTCTCTCTCCTCAGACCCTATTATCCCTCTAGATCTGTGGTTCCTCAAGCTAAACCGTCTCACCATCCACCTTCAGATCCATGCAACACCACTACAGAAACCTCTCAGATCATTCACGCAAGTTTAGACAAAAAGGAAGGGCGAACTGCTCTAGTTGGAAAAGAAGACGCAAAAGTTTTTAAGGGTGGAGAGGAACCTCACGAGACTGTTAAGGAAAAGGAGAGTGTTTCACTCTTTGATCAGAAAATTGTTGAAGTACTTCTAAACAAAAGTGAAACAAGTAAGTCTTCTAAACCTACTTATGCCTTCCCTCATGTACCGTCTCTCTCTCTCTCCTTCCAACGGTCCTTCATCTGAACCACACGTGTGTCCTCTCCCTCCATCTACCCTTGCCACGTGTCCTCCATCTCTTATACACTCATCAGCTTTGAAAATCCCTACTGCTTCAATTACACGCCACCCCTACTTACTTCCCACTTTCCCATCACACTCTCCCATAAAGCCTGCCACAATCCCACTAAATCCTCTCTCGAGCTCCGTGCGACCCCCACCATCTTCTGTTGTTTCTCCCAATTCATTTAATCTACCAACAACTCCCAACATGCGGTCCCCACCACTTCTTTCCAAAATAATTAATCTGCTAACAATTTCCAACGTACCTTTCACCTTCCCTATGCATCACGCCTCTCAACTTTCTCTCCCTGACCCCACGCGTCACTCTTTTGCTTCATCAGATCACAAGACTTTGAAAGTGAACCTTGAGGACAAGGTTCTCTTGAGGGCTGGTAGTATTGATAAGAAGCCCAAAGTCTCTTTTAAAAGAGTGGCTAAAAGGCCCATTTGGTTTAAAGAT
Source organism: Lathyrus tuberosus (assembly GCA_022829125.1). Taxonomy (NCBI): domain Eukaryota; kingdom Viridiplantae; phylum Streptophyta; class Magnoliopsida; order Fabales; family Fabaceae; genus Lathyrus; species Lathyrus tuberosus. Next base: position 6,658,961 of record JALAZF010000321.1, read on the forward strand.
TTTTATACTTAGTAATTAGGCTTTGTATTATTAAGTCTTTAAATTTTATTTGCAGAACTTTATTTCAAGAGGCTTAGGCCTAATTCAGTTTTAACCCTAAGTATATAAAGGGTATCTTGTAATAGTTGGGAATTAATGAAAATATTTTCCAAGTTGTTTTATGTTTCTTCTTCTTATGCAACCCTAGATCTAGTCTAGCTTAGTGTAGTCTATCAAACCACTCCATTTCCGACCACCGCTCCATCATTGTTGTTTTGAAACACTATTTTTGGCATTTCCCCTTTTGGATTCCACCATTGCAGCTGCTGAAAACATAAAGTTGAAGTGAGACAAAACCGAAAAAATAGCAGCGAGAAAGGAGATCGAGAGAGAAACAGAGAGAGTTTGATGAAATACAAACGTGAACCTCCCTGAGTGAACCGAACTGCCCTCCGCGCCGATCCATCACCGTATACAGACCAACCATTTCCATTTGGGTATTCATGTTTTCTTTCCCTTTTTATCGCGTTGAGATTCTTATTAGTTTGAGTGGCTATGTTTTCATTTCTTTTCACTTATTTCTACCTGCACATACTATGTTTTCACTCATTAAGGTAAAATAGGAGTATTCGTTTCATTTGCCCATGCTATGTCTTCATTGTTGTTATTTGTCGCCACATGATTGGCCGAGTTTGATGCCCTTTTGAAAAAAGTCATGTTTCTAATCACACTCATGCGGTACATTTGCAACATCATTTGTTGTTGTTTAATTTAATTTAATTTTCTCTTTCTTGTTTTCTTATTAATATTATTATTGTTATTTTGTAATATGTACATTAATCTAGGTCTAGTATCTTCATTTGAGTTGGATTCAATTTATCTTTGATGTTTACACACCAATGTTCATACCCAAATTCATCTTTGTTATTAATAATTACTTATTTACTTATTTTGATTAATTATTTAGTTAATTAAATTTAAATAATTAATTGTCCTTCTAATTAATATTCGAAATTAGATTTTTTGCTTATATTTTTTTTGCTGGTTTTATTGCTAACTTTTGCATATTATAAATAGTGTATTGATTAATTGTTGCCTCGATTTCATTGCATTACGAATTCAGAATTGAAATTCAATTTAATTTTTAAAAATCGTTTTGATGCATAAAGTTTGCTCGACTTCTTATAGAGTGATTCTTACATGAATTTACTCTAAGTTAGCTTAGAGCTAAATTCAGTTGCCTTTGATTTTGATATGTTTCTCGAGTCCAGTGACTTACTCTTGGGCCTTCTTACGATGAGATCTTTTATTTTTGTGTGTTCGCATTTACTTGTTTGACTGTTTTGTGTTTTAGTCACTTTCTATATTCCCAATTGTCAAATGTATCCCTACCCTTTGTTTGTAATTTTGTGTTGTTCTCTCTTTTATTTAATTATTTAGGTAGATTAACGAATTATATAAAAACAAAAAATATAAAATCAATCTTTCAAAAAATCAAAGATCTTGGTCAACACCAAATTTCATTTTCAAAAACATTGGTCAAGACCAATTGATCACCATTCGACTTCATTCCATTATCAAACCCTTTTTTTAAAACCATCAAGCCATACCCAACTCATAAGTCGATCGCTTCATGCATCGCCATCAACCTTTCCCTTCCAATCACTTCAAACACTTTCATAATCATGAATAAACCTCGATCAACATCGAGTGCATTTTCTCAATCAAAACCTCAAAACATCTAAAAATATTTAAACACTTTTCATTAATAAAGATGAAAAAGGAGCGGGGTGTAGGCAACGTCTCCCGAAAGTTAGAACACGAGATGTTGTTCTCGCTCGTCCGAATTCTCTCATCAACCCTAAAGCACACTAAACCAATTCAAACCTTTTTGCCTTTTGGCACAACCAAATGATTTTTCAAAAATGAAAGACATTTTGTCTTAATATGATGCAAAGCAATTCTTCATCCACAACCGTTGAGTTGAGATAAGTGGTGTGAATGAGATTTGTAAATCCATTCAATGTGGTGTAAATGTCAGCTCCTCGCCTATTTTGGGTAAAACAATGTTTTACGTCGATTAATACAAGATAGATTAAAATTGACCAACAAACAAACTTTTTTACCCAGAACCACGTGTGCCTTGATTTCTCTTTTGAGATACGTAGGAGCAGGATTGCGAAATCTTGTCAGCACCCTAGTAATAAAAACCTTTTTAGGTCCCTTTCTATTGCCCCTAGTAACAAAAAAATTTTTAGGTCATTTTTCTATTTTCTTTTCCTCTTAATAAGATGAAAAGCCTAACTTTTAAGCAAACACTAACACACTCAATTAACCAAACAATTCCCGTTGAGTACAATGGATGCGAGGGGTGCTAATACCTTTCCATTGCGTAACCAACTCCTGAACCCGAATATTGGTTGCGATGACCATACCCTTGTCCTTTCTTTTAGGGATTTTATTCGATATTTCCCCTTTTCGTCTATGAGAATAAATAAAGATCAATGGCGACTATGTTAAGTCCATCCCGCAAGCGTGCAATTGCGCTTCGCGAGGTCGTTCTCATTTTTTTAGGTACGACATAGACTATATATCTTGAAGCAATCTGGGCTAAGTCATTAGCCTCTTGATTTTCTAGTTGAGGCATATGCTTGATGCCGACCGATTCAAATCTCTTTAGAAGTGAATTGGCTATGATGAAGTACATAAATAAATTCTCTTTAATGTACTTATATTCTTTCGTCGAGTACTTCACAACTAATTTTAAGTCACCTTTGATTTCAAGGACTACAATCAGGGCTTCATATTCAGCCTCATTCTTGAGAAACACCCTTGGGTTTTAAATTTAAATTTGGTTGGAATTCCTTTGTGGAAATGATTAGAATTCCAATTTCGTTTCCATTTTTATGCTTGGAAACGTCAAAGTATAACCTCCAAGGTTTAACCTCTACATATTTTTGTGATGTTTCGACTATTACATGATCTAAAATAAAATCACCAACAATATGAACTTTCATGGCCTTTAAAGGCACATAAGCTAAAGAGTATTCAATTAAATCAAAAACACATTTTTCAATTCTACTATGTAAAATTGGTTTCGACATTATATGTTTAATAACGTCATATTGAGAATAGGAAAACACATCAGTTGGCTTTATATAATTCTTCAACTTTGTACAAGAGAAATATAAACAAAGACACAATTTCTCTATTGAGCTATATCTAGTTTCTACATCATTTAACACTCGACTAAGGTAATAAACGACCCTTTCAACACCATCATAATCATTGTACGCTAACATACTACCTATTGTCGAATCATTTGCAGAAATATACAACTTCATTGGTTTACTCCTTTCTTGATCTCTTCAAAAGATTTATGATGCTTTGGTTCCCATCTGAATTCTTCTTCTTTCTTCAAACGTAGCAAATACGGATTTTTTTTTGTCTTGCCACTTAGATTTGAAATGAACCTCCTTAAGAAGTTTATCTTTCCCACCAAGGATTGGAGCTACATTTTGTTCGACAAAGGATTAGTATTGAATATAGCCTTTGTTTTGTTCTTGTTGATCTCAATGCCCTTTTTTTGAACAACAAAACCTATAAAATCACCTACATGAACACCAAAATCACACTTTAATGGATTCATTTTAAGTCCATATTCCCTCACCCTCTTAAAGGACTGCCAAAGATGGTCCAGATGACCATGTTTCAATGAGGATTTAATGACTATGTCATTAATTTATGCCTGCATAAAGGTTTCAATGAAATCATGAAATATATGATTCATTTCCCTTTGATATATTGCACCACGATTCTTTAGGCCAAAATGCATCACCACCATTCATAAGTCCCTAAAGCCCTAGGGCATTAATATTTCGTTTTCAACACATCTTCCTCTGAAATAAAGATTTGGTTACATTTATAATAACCATATAAAAGACTTATATGCTTAAAGGCTGCAATTGAATCAACTAGCATTTCTTTCACATGCATTGGGTATTCATCCATTGGAGTAGCAGTATTTAGGTCTCTAAAGTCTTTGCAGACTCTAAGATTCCCATTTTTTAAATTGCAGGAACAATGTTTGCTAGCTATTCGACGTACCTGGTGCTCTCGGCTGAGCCCAAACATTTCTTCATAGTCCCAGACAAATCAGTCCTTGAACTCCCTTAGTAACTCAATCGTCAGAGACTTCAGTCTTGGTTCAATCTTGGCACATATGAATGTAGGCCTTTTGATTGTACCATTCCCTAAATCGACCTCTTCCAAAGGGTCTTGAGCATGGATTCTACTTTTTGAAGTTAAAGGGTTTTTCTCAAATCCCAAAGAATCATCATCATAGATGTAGTCGAGCATGCAGCTTTCAAAAGCTGTTTCTTGGCATTTTATACAATTTTTATTATTTCAAAAGTTTCAACTATTGTGGCTTTAACAACCATATTTTGTTGGGATTCTTCCTCTAATGCCTCTTTTATTCTATTATTAACCATATTGGCCAAAATTCGAGCAAGTGCCTCGACTTAATCATTATTTTCATCTGACTCTGATCATCCATTATGTCCTCCGATGGTCTCATATTCCCACATGTGGGTTGTAACTTTATTGAAGAGTATATATCCCTCTGTAAGGAGAATCTAGTTCCAGCAGAGGTACATGGCAAAATATTCGCCAATTGTCTGCCAAAGTTATTCTTGTTTATGTGATTTATATAATTAAAAAAGTAACTTTGATCGACTTCAATGTTCTTGAAATTCTGCCATTGCAGACAACAGATGTCCTAACATATGTCAAGACATTGTTCTGCATAATAATTAAACAAAGAGCAGAACACCAGACTGATATCTTGAATATCAGTAACTGCAGAATTACAGATGTTACGACATATGCTCCAACATGTTTATCAAGACCAATAACAAAATATGTAAATCTGCAGAATGATAAAAGAACATAACAATTGTTAACCCAGTTCGGTGCAATTCACCTACATTTGGGGGATACCAATCCAGGAAGAAGACTCCACTATCTGTAGTAAAATTATAAAGTTAAACTCCCCTGTTTACAACTTTATCTCCTAAATACTACCCAATGAAAATCTTTACCAAAGAACACCCTCTTTCATATGAGAATCACCACTCACTTCCCCTAATCACAAACTGTGATATCTAAACCATCCCTGTCAATATAGAATTCTGTCAAGCATACTTGACCAACACGCTAACTTGGATTTACTTCAAAGCTTCATCCAAGAACAATACACAATCCAATACCTAAAGGCTTATGGATCTGTGCGATACCTATGCCTATCATAATGCATCAGACGACACAAAGGAAGGCTTACAAAGCCTAGAGAGCCAACGACTCTCAAAACCCTAAACCCTTATATTATATACTAGAATTAAGTTACACAAGGTATATAAAAACCATAGGTCTAAGTCCTCTTATATAGGCTTCAGTTGTCTTGGGCTTCATATCTTTGGTCCTTGATCCATTCCTGAAAAACGCATCAATTCTTGGGCAGATTTGCTACAGATTTAAAACCTGCTAATTCAGTACATTAATCCAGGATGTCGTGTCTTCAGGTTGAGACGTCTTCTTTGACATTTTGTTCCTGGCCAGATTTCTTCATCTTTATCAACAGTATGTTTTACCAAAATTTTGTCAAACCATACGAGCTTTCAGTCTCCCCCTTTTGACAAATTTTAGCTAAAACCCCTTTTAGTCTGAATGGCGGTTATGATTGGAATGCTGAGCATATCGGATTCATGCTGGTGTACACGAGGAGGAAGATAACACAACCTCCCTTTTCCCAAGATGAGTGAAGTTGAAAAAGGTCCAGAATCCTAAAGAAACAAGAAGAAAGTCTGAAACACCAGAACACTGGACACTCTTTTCAAACACACTCCCCCTCCAGAGATCAGTTGTAGACTTCGTAATTCTGAGTACATAAAGCATGTAACTCAGATCACAAGACATAACCTGATCTTTAACTTAAATCACAAGACACAAGGGAAACATAGACAAGATGATAAAATAAACACCTTTTTCAATGTTCTTGCAAAACACATGCAAGAACAACACACACATTCCATGTACCAGTGACTCATACTCCCCCTTTTTAGCCAAAAATTGGCAAAAGTAGCCAAGACATTCCCATACCCAATCAATACTTATCCAGATTTGAACAAACGACATTTGGAATACACCACAAAGAAAACACAGCCTGAGACAAACTGATCCAAGGACTCCCTTAAATACCCAAGAAATTTCCTTCGAATGTAACGAACCATTGAAAATAACAATGGCCAATTCAATGAGGTCATTAATACAAGAATATAACTTCACTAAAAACCAATGCGCACCGGCCAAAAATGCTTTGACTGTTTGTTCTTTCAAGAAAACCGTCCATAAGAAATGTAAGTTACGATGAACGCGCATGTTCTCCACCGACCACAAGACCAGTTACTTTTATCACATGTCCTTAACAATGTTCTGACATCATGTCAGACATTGTCTACCAAAAACTTCTATATTGATCAATACCCCCACAACCTAAAACAACAGAGCGATGTCAAGACCTCCTTCTTGGCATCTCATCTTCAAAATAATCACAGTTTGCTTGACCTCCAAACAGCCTGGATTTAGAACTGCACCCCTGAAGTACTACTTCTTAGATCAAGGAGCAACTCCCCCTATCTAAGATAACCAATGTTCCTCCAATGAACACTTATGTTGATGAATAGAAAATATAAGATGCATCTTCATGTCTTCAAGAGCGCATCCTCTGTCCAACCCACCTGCTGAACATAATCATCAACTCCATGTTTTGCTTCTTCTGACAAGAAACAATAATCACTCACACATGAACACTATCATGCTTCCCGTGAGATCACATTAGGATCAACATCCTAAATCAACAAACTCTTGGATTGAGACCAAAAACACCATTGATCCCTCTCTTCTTGAACCCATCTATACCCCACACGAATTCCTCTTGAATTCTAATGTACAGACCTCCATGTTCCTTGAAACAAAATCCAATTCACCTGGAATGCTCCACATTCCTCAAAGAGATGCCTTACCTCTTAGTTTGTTATCTTCTTAACGATGTCAGATATCGTATACATGCTTCAGAACTTCTCAGCCCATTTGCTCCACAAGCACCAAACTGATCCACTTCTAGCATGTCCCATTCACATCAGACTTCCAAGACAGTCCTTTACCCATCATTCACCCGTACGATAAGATAAATACCTCTTAGACAAGATGTGAGTCTCAAGTTCCACACTCAGAACTTAGCATCCTACTCCAAGGATAACCAACCCATAAAATGTTCTAACATCAGTTAGGACATCCTTCACACATCACAGACACCACACACCATGGTTCTTGATATGCTCCACCACTGGACTTACTATCTACATAGTAATCCAACTGAAGATCTTCAAACAACACTGCGCCACCAGCTTGATCAACAAGAACTCCAGTAACCAAAGAGAGAAATAAACTCTCATCCACCAAAAGAAGATAATCTTCCATAATCTGAGAACTTCTGCCACAAGCTCCAAGAAATACCTCCTCAAGTCTTCAACCAACCACCCTTCAGCCCAAGAGTAATTAGTTCCAAGCACCCTGCTTGAATGCACACATGAGAACCACCAAATGCCACTTTTGATTGCCTCATCCTTCTTTAGAACTCCCACAAGATACACTGATCCACCAATGAAATCTGATCTTCAAGTTACATGAATTACTTGCTCCATAGTAAGACATCTTGGATCCACCAAGCCTTAGACATGTAACATCTTCTCCATCCACAGCTCCCGCAAACTGCATGAGATAGACCTTTTTGAAGCATCCATAACATCCATTCTCCTGTAGATCAACTTATCTTAAGCTGATGTGCCACATCACCAGCTGAGATCCTGATGTTAAGCTTGATGTGAGAATATTCTGATACGATATCCAGCTGCTGAATTCAGCTCCTCCTTCTGCCACTTAGAAGAACCTCCTCCCTATTACAGAACAAGAGTTCCATGCTCTCATAGACTTGATTCAACAACCAAGTTTCAGTAGACAACCTCGATCCTGCTTAATCTTATCACAGGTATTCCATTCAAGCTCACACCTTGATGAATATCTGCTTTGAAACTCCAAAGAATTCACACCTGCCACGTCTGAATCTTCGGAAGAGAAGTAGTCATAGATTACACCATAGCCATACCAAAGAATGCCACTTTCCTTAGTAGATCAGTCTGTAGAAAGTCAGAGATAACTGCCACTTAACCTTGAACTCCAAGATGAGCAAGATCCCATGCTCCTAAGTACCTAGATCAGAAATAAATTAATCCAAGTTGTTCCATCACCAGCACTCTATTCTAGGCAAATCTCTTGCCAGGACACTTTCCAGATAAACACCAGATGCTTCTAGTAACAACTCGAACACACCTGCTGCACTCCAATACTCCTAGATCAGAAATAAACTAATCTAAGAACTATCCATCAAGATTATGATGTCTTCTTCTTCATCTTCCACATCACCATTGTCTATACCATTTTCTTGCCAGGAAACTCTCCAGAGATCAGATACTTCTGCCACACCAAACTGAAGCAGATTCTTAGGTCAACACCTAAGATAAATAGATCCAAAAGCTTATGCAATACCCCTCGCATGATTCTGCACAAACCAGATGAAGAGATGTTCCAACATCGTGTTGAACATCAGCAATCGTGAATTTCACATTCAAGGATAATCGATTAAATACTTATGAATATTACAAATAACAATTGATCTTAAATCCTTGTTCAATAATCCTGTTTGACTGTTGAAGCCACACTCCACCAGATCACTTCATGAACACTTTTCAAGTATTTAATCTTTTGCAAGTATCTTCTTTGGCAAACAAAGTGTTGAGATACCAAGGCTGCCACCCTTGACTCAAGTAACTAAGATTCTCTCTGAACGAACCTTATTTACCTCAACAGTTCTGAAAACTCCATTTAGATTGGATCCATCCTTAGGATTAAGAGAGATGAATCTTTCCTTGCTGTTTTGGATGGTGAAAATAAATCACCTCCACTTTCTTCAGGTTTGTGTTTCACAGAAACACCCTCCAGTCAGAAGAATAACTAGAAGACTCCATATGCAAGACTGAGACGCTTTTATGAATGGACTTGAGAGAAGTCTCAAGTATCTTTGACAACTTAGCCGATCAATAATTTATCAAACTCCCAGAGTAAGAACTTGATAAACCTAAACTCAACTCCCTCCTCTTCAACTGACTTCAAACTGCGCCATGGGCCGAATTTGGAATAAAAAGATGCAGATATCTTCAAATATAGAGGCCGACGATTGAGATCTTCCACCATCTGTCTTCATTAACAACTCCAGAATCCCATAATTCCAAAGCTCTTCCATCAGAAACATATGCAGCGGAACCACCAAGGAACAAATTCTGCTTGCCCTAATAAGATGTCAGAACATCTTATAAGACACCCCAACAAGAGAACTAGCCACTTCTCCTGCAGTTGTTGTAAAACCTCCTCAGCAACATGAACAACCACCGGGTTATTACCTTCGATCCAGAGCATCCATCCCATACATTAATACCCTTGAGTATGTCTGAGTTGATTGATCTGATCTTCAAAACTCCTCCTTGTTTAATCGCCAGAAAGTATCTGCCAAAGATCTCATCCAGAAACAGACAGGATGCCTGCTCTGGTACCAATTAAAATTCTGGCATTGCAGACATCAGATGTCCTAACACATGTCAAGACATTTTTCTGCATAATAATTAAACAAAGAGCAAAACAGTAGACTGATACCTTGAATATTAGTAACTGCAGAATTACAGATGTTACAACATCTATTCCAACATGTTTATCAAGACCAATAACAGAATATGTAAATCCGCAGAATGATAAAAGAACACAATAATTGTTAACTCAGTTCGGTGCAATTCACCTACATTTGGGGGATACCAATCCAAGAAGAAGACTCCACTATCCGTAGTAAAATTATAAAGTTAAACTCCCCCGTTTACAACTTTATCTCTAAATACTATCCAATGAAAATCTTTACCAAGTAACACTCTCTTTGATATGAGAATCACCACTCACTTCCCCTAATCACAAACTGTGATATCTAAACCATCCCTGCCAATACAGAATTCTGTCAAGCATACTTGACCAACACGCTAACTTGGATTTGGTTCAAAGCTTCATCCAAGAACAATACACAATCTAATACCTAAAGGCTTATGGATCTGTGCGATACCTACGCCTATCACAATGCATCAGACGATACAAATGAAGGCTTACAAAGCCTAGAGAGCCAACGACTCTCAAAACCCTAAACCCTTATATTATATACTAGAACTAAGTTACACAGGGTATATGAAAACCCTAGGTTTAAGTCCTCTTATATAGGCTTCAGCAGTCTTGGGCTTCATATCTTTGGTCCTTGATCCATTCCTGAAAAACGCATCAATTCTTGGGAAGATTTGTTACAGATTTAAAACCTGCTAATTCAGTACATTAATCCAGGATGTCGTATCTTGAGGTTGAGACATCTTCTTCGACATTTTTGTTCATGGCCAGATTTCTTCATCTTTATCAACATTATGTTTTACCAATATTTTGTCAAACCATAGAAGCTTTCAGTTCTCAACAATTCCATTAGGTTTCTAAATTGTGATTCTCTAATGCATCGTTCTAGGGATTACAACTGCCCCGTGAATCCATTCTCGACCAAGGATTAAGTTGTATTTCACCTTGGATGGAATAACCATAAATAAAGCGGACCTGGAAGTTGTGCCTACAACAATGTTTACTTGTATAACCCTAGAGGTTTATTAGTATTTCTCTTATAGTTTGATAAAACCAAGTTGTTGGACTTCAAGTCTGTGTTGAATTTGCCAATTTTCCTTAGCAAGGAATGTGGAATTATGTTGATACAAGCTCCACCATCTACTAAGACCTTGTATATCCCCACGTTCTCGACCTTGGACCTAAAGAACAATGGCTTCAAATGTTGATGCATTGCTATATCAGGTCTTTCAAATACAACTTTGTCTTCATCGATAGAGTTGTATTTTTTTACATAATAACACAAAGGTTTGTGCTTCTCCAACTCTTCATTCAAACCATTATCTTCTTCTTCGGTCTCCTCAATGGTCGTATCATATTCAATAGGTAACACATATATGATGTTAAATATTATATCTAGTTCAGGTTCAGAACCATAATCAAAATAACTTGTGGCCATGTCTTCGTTTTAGTCATGTATGACCTGTTTCTTCTTGGGTTTTTCCACAAGTGGAAAAGGAGGGAATAACCTTTCTTTCACAGGCTTTTTGGTAGACTTACATTCATTCATGGCTTGAACATTTCTACTTTTGTTTGAACTCTCTGCTTCTAAGGCAACCTTCTTCTTATGTTGGTGTCTTCTCCACCGTGTCCTGGTCATGTGATTCTTGCCCAGGTAGTTCTTAGAAGTATAAGAATACTTTTTCGAGACTTGTGAATTATCTTAGTACGTTGATCTTGTACCAATATCAATTGATCTCCAATTGCATTGTTTGTTGTCTGCTTTTCTTGCAGGTTTGACCCATTTGCTTAAGGAGACATTGGATGGTGGGACATAAGTCCTGCTTTATTGCGTTTTGTGACGAATTCTTCTCTTGTTGAAGACAAACTTGCTCTTCTTATATTGCTTGTCAAACCTCTTTGGTTGGTGGGTGTAGGGTATGATTTTATCCACCTTCTTGGCAACTTCTTTGTCAAAGACTGCGCTATAGCAGAAGGCCAAGCATAACTTCAAAGCCATTGAGTTTACATCTATTCAGAAAGTCTATCAGTTCCTCTTCAGCTCTAGGATAGACCACCTTCACTTGTTCAGTATAGTTGAGCATGTTGACCTCGTCTAGTTTGTTGTCGGGGCCCTCAGTGACATCGACCATCATTACCTCCGCAGGCTCGACAAAGAGAGTTTCCTCTGTCTTGGAATCTGAATCAGCTTCTTCCTGAGGCTTCTGTTTCTTAGCAAACTTGAGCTTTCTGCCCTTTAAAACATTTAGCACCAAATCTTTGAAAATTAAACATTGAGAGGTGTTATGACCAAGAAATTTATGAAATTTACAGAACCCTTTCTTCTTTCTTTGTTATAACGACAATGTTTTGATCTCTTTAGGGACTACAATTTGTCGTCAGAAACTAAAAAGTCAAATATTTCGTCACACTAGGTTACATCAAAAGTGTATGTCTTTGTGACAAATTTCTCATTTTAAATAGGTTTGGTAGGGTTTCTCCCATCTGAGGGTTTTAACACCTTACAAACATAAGGAGGCCTTGGTTTTATTTCTGGCAGTTTAATCTCATTTTCTTTGACATAATCATAGTCAAAGTCGGATATGTGTTTAATCTCATCTACCTCTATATATGTGACTTTTTCTTTTTTATGATATTTACTTGACCTAGCCTTTTCAACTTTCATTCGTTCGACTTGTCGAACTCTGTCTGCTAGTTGGGCCATGTCCCTCAAGTATTGGGTATCCAACTTCTTCCTAATGGAGTAGTCTAGACCCCCTACGACTAGTTCGACTAACTCATGTTCAGGCACTTGAGTGAAGCACCTAAACTTTGTTATTCTAAATCTATTGAGATAGTCGTCTATTGATTTAGCCATCTTTCTCTTTACACTGTTTAATTCTTTGAGGCTAATCTTTGACTGACCCATGTAAAATTGCTCTTGGAACGCCCTTTCTAACTAACTCCAATTATGAATGGAATGTGGGGGAAAGTTGGTGAACAACAGTGTGAAGGCATTCTTGGTCAAATAATTAGGAAAAAACTTCATTTTCAAGTTTTAGTTATTGGCTAAGTCCCCTGCCTCTGACTGATATTGAGCAATGTGCTCGATAGTGGATTCATTAGTATCTCCTGCAAACTTAGTAAAATTTTGGAATTTTCCAACCCCTGGGCTATTCAGTTTGCAACACGTATTCCGACAGTGCTGACACAAAATTTGGTTTGTGGAGGCCAACATTAAGGCCGTTCTTGGCCAATATATGTTCGACCACATTAGTTATATTATTCTGCCCCCCAAAATTGTTTTGTTGGACATACCTAACTATTTGGTTAACATCTTGGTTTATATGCTTCATTACTACCTCATGGCCATTTTGTCATGCGTTACCTTTGACTACCCTAGGTATGGGTGGTTCGACATGTATCACCTGCAGTGGTATATGGTTATTAGTCACCTGATAAATAGTAACTTGAGGAGCACCAAAAAAGTAATCAGTTTAACCCATTTGGTGAACCAATTTCTAGTAAATGTGATTAGTGCTCTGAATTAGAGGAATGAACACATTGCATATTGGATGTGTAAGCATGTTAACCATTTTGTGGTTACTCTCGTTAATTTGTTGCCTCATTGATTGGAGAGAACTATTGGTTAATGATGGCATACCTGGAGGAATATACCATAACCCTCCTGGTGGTCATGCCATTCAACCAAGGTTGCTAACAATAGATCCTGATGCTAAGTATGGATTAATAGGGGATGCAATATCCATTGTATTATCTACATACATGTATGCACTAGTTTGTAAGTCTGTCATCATTGCAGTTGATATGTCATAAGGGGTCTCACTACTACTTAGGGATAACGTAAAGTTCAAGGGAAAAGGAGGCCTCAGGCCTCTTATCATATTTTGTGTAGCCCTAGGGGTAGTGGAACACTCGTTACTTGTGGTAAGGTGATAAGTGCAAATTCTAGCTATTTTTGTATATAAGTTTTGTTGCACTTATCGATACTTTTTGTTAATATCGTTCGAATTAACCCAACTTTGTTTGTAAATACGTTTACTTTATGTTATAGTGTATATATTGCTTATCGTGTAAATATCATTGAGTATAATTGATTTTCTCTCATTTTTGTAGCTATTCAAGCAAAGATATTTTACCATTTTTGTATAGAGCATTGAATAAGCTTTCCAAAGCTTCCGACCGTGCGTCAATCCGAGTTACGGTTCAGAAGTTATGGTCAAAACAAGGGTTGGTGTGCTGTCAAGTTCGCTTTGCGAACTTCCCAGCGAATGTTCCCAGACTTGAGGCAGTAGAAAAAGGAACCAAAGTTCGCATTGCAAACTTTATAGAGAATATTTGCTTTATGAATAAAAGTTTGCATTGCGAACTTTTGCAGAATCGCAGAGGCGGTTTAATTGTTCCTGAGGCATCATGTGCCTAATTTTGATGTTCGCTTTGCAAATAAAAGTTCACTTTGCGAACTTGACGGATTTTGTAAATGATATTTAAGTCATTTCATTCATTTTTTAGGTTATAGTTTGGGTATTTTTTTCTCCCACTCCATCAAACATCATTTTTTCATAGGATTAGCTTAGAAAATAACTATGGAGCTTGCACACGGATGATCCGGGGTGGATTCATCATCGATCGGCGCCGACAAACCGGGAGATTTTTGGTTCATTTCTCTTCTTCTTTGTGTATTCTTTATTTGTTGGGTTGTTGTATACATATTTACTTTGAACTCATGTATATTTATCGCCCATGGCATTGTATATAATCCGTTTTACAAATCTTTATCGGTGATTGTCCTTGATTTTTGTTTTATGCTCGGGGTTTGGGTCGTGTTAGAGATAAACATCGCAAACTTTGATTAGGGATGATTATTTGTTAGTTTCTGGATGCTAGAGATAGTTTTAGAGCTAACAATCTTTAAGGGTGTCGAAGCTTAATGCCTCCGTATCTCGAGTCAGGTGCGAGAGTGTCGACGAGGGTAACACGGTTGTTCTCTCAGCTCAGTGTGTCAGAGATGGACACTGTTGTGAGCGATGCTGGATGATATTGAGGAGAATTATAGGTTGAATATAACTGGTCGGTAAGTTTAAGTTTGTGACGAGTGGATTACATGCATGCCGAATAAGTTTCTTCTCTCGGAAGAATGAATTTGTTTTGTATTAATATTTACTTTTCTGTTTCTATGTTTTAAACATTTTAAACCAAACTCTATAACATTTAAATTGTCGAACGACAGTTCAATAGCACCGATCTCTATGGACACGATAAATTCCCGGAAAAATACTTCAAAATCTTTTTGTTGCTTACCGCTTTACCGTTTCAACAAAATGGCGCCGTTGTCGGGGATTAGTGTTTTTATTGGATCGCATTGCGATAGTTTATTTGTTTTTGAGTTTTGTAGATATCGTATATATTGTCTATTTTCACTTGTTTATATTGATACTTGTTTTGCTTTTATTTTCCATTATGTCTGTTCAAGTGTTGTATACATTTTGTTCCCGTAACGTTTGTTCAAGTGTTTGGTTAGGACACTTGCTTTTGGTTTGCGCAGTGAGGCATCACCATGGCATGAAGTGAGTAAGTTACTAGCTAAGCACAGTAAAGGCGTCAAGCTTACGACGTAAAACAAGCATGTTTTATCGTTTTTTTTTGTTTCGTTATTACTTTTCATTCTAGATTAGGTAGTGTGGTGAACATTCATTAAACAATTTGTACTCAGATTGTTCGTAAAATTCTCAAATCTTCACTTTACAACTTGTTTAATCCATTTTCACCAAGTCTTTTAGTTTGTTTATATTAATAGTTTTTATGTTTGTCTAAGAGCTTGTTTTAAGTAGCTTGAGGAAATTTAAGGTGATGTTCCAAGTTTGATCGTTTCAACTTGCGGATGTATGGTAATGATATTGTTAAGTTTTGTACACGTCCAAGGTATGTGTTTATCGCTTTCTAGACTTTAGCATATTCATGATACTTAGGCTTTTTACAAACTTCCATGCCATTCATTCTTTTGTATACTTGTTCTTGATGTGAATCACTTTAGTTTCCACCTTTTTTGTGAGGTAGTTTTCCATTGTTCAAATATGCGCGGAGTACCACCATTCTTGTTCTAATTGGATTTTATTATGCTTAATCTTTTGTTTGTGTTGATTATATGAAAGCATGAAAAGGATCAAGGCATTTTGTTTCATTTTGAGCACAACTACCTAACCAAATAGTCAATTCACCCTGTGAGTATGTGAGCATTTGTTAAACCCCTTCGTGTCTTTCTATCATTATCCATGTTCTTTGAACTTAATGCTTGTCTATGAGTATTGAATTCACTTTTTGTATGGATTTTGATTGATTGTTTTTTCTTGAACCCTCAACTTTGTGTTGTTGTATGAATTTTTACATTGCCTTAGAAAGTAGGGAGTATTCACATGATGATGTTGTTGAATTCAAGTTGGGGAGAGAATGATTGTTTACTCATTGGTTGGTTTCTGTGAGGTTGAAAAAGAAAAGAAAAAAGAGAAAAATATGAAAAAGAAAAGAAAAGAAAAAAGAGAAAAATATGAAAAAGAAAAGAAAAGAAAAGAAAAAAGAAAGAAAAAGAAAATCCTTGAGAAAGGAAACAAAAAGAGTTCAAATAATTGTGCTAAATAAGTATTGTGTTTTGTGTAACACTTGGGATTTTGGAAGAAGTTGATTGGAATTTTGTGTTTGAGTCTTTGTGAGTTGATCACTCCCTTAGGTTTAGGCAAGTTTTTGTTTCAATTACCTTTAGAAATTTCCCCTTGTTTATTTACCTGACCACACTACAACCTTGAAAGCCCTTGTGATTCTTGCCTTTGTATGTTCAATGTGAATTTTAGGATGAATGCATAATTTAGTCTTTTGTTTGCAAGATTGTTGTATGAGTGAAAAGTACCTCATTTTGTGTTTTTCATCTACAAATGATTGTTTTTGCTAGGTGTGATTCACATTTGAACTTGTGTTGTTTTAGGATGTTTAGCATGATTTTTGTATTTTGCATTTGTTTCGTGACTATGTTATTGTCGTAGTTTAGTGGTAAGTATTTACTTTGTGTGTACCATTTTTCATTTGAACCATTCATTTGTCCGTTTTTTAAAACATGTTGATTTGTGATTCTTTGGTTGTCACTCTGTTTCTTTGAGTCACTTGATTCTTGTTTGAGGACAAACAAGTTTAAGTTGGGGAGAGTTTGATAAGTGCAAATTGTAGCTATTTTTGTATATAAGTTTTGTTGCACTTATCGATACTTTTTGTTAATATCGTTCGAATAAATCCATCTTTGTTTGTAAATACGTTTACTTTACGTTATAGTGTATATATTGCGTATCGTGTAAATATCATTGAGTTTAATTGATTTTCTCTCATTTTTGTAGGTATTCAAGCAAAGATATTTTGACATTGTTGTAAAGAGCATTGAATAGTCTTTCCAAAGCTTCCGACCGTGCGTCAATCCGAGTTACGGTTCAGAAGTTATGGTCAAAACAAGGGCTGGTGTGCTGTCAAGTTCGCTTTGCGAACTTCCCAGCGAATGTTCCCAGACTTGAGCCAGTAGAAAAAGGGACCAAAGTTCGCATTGTGAACTTTCTAGCGAATATTCACTTTGCAAATAAAAGTTCGCATTGCGAACTTTTGCAGAATCGCAGAGGCGGTTCAACTGTTTCTGAGGCATCATGTGCCTAATTTTGATGTTCGCTTTGCGAATAAAAGTTCGCTTTGCAAATAAAAGTTCGCTTTGCGAACTTGACGGATTTTGTAAATGATATTTAAGTCATTTCATTCATTTTTTAGGTTATGGTTTAGGTATTTTTTTCTCCCACTCCATCAAACATCATTTTTTCATAGGATTAGCTTAGAAAACAACTATGGAGCTTGCACACGGATGATCCGGGGTGGATTGATCATCAATCGGCGCCGACAAACCGGGAGATTTTTGGTTCATTTCTCTTCTTCTTTGTGTATTCTTTATTTGTTGGGTTGTTTTATATGTATTTACTTTGAACTCATGTATATTTATCGCCCATGGCGTTGTATAAAATCCGCTTTACAAATCTTTATCGTTGATTGTCTTTGATTTTTGCTTTATGCTAGGGGTTTGGGTTATGTTAGAGATAAACATCGCAAACTTTGATTAGGGATGATTATCTGTTAGTTTCTGGATGCTAGAGATAGATTTAGAGCTAACAATCTTTGTGGGTGTCGAAGCTTAATGCCTTAGTATCTCGAGTCGGGTGCGAGAGTGTCGATGAGGGTAACACGGTTGTTCTCTCAGCTCAGTGTGTCAGAGATGTACACTGTTGTGAGCGATGCTGGATGATATTGAGGAGTATTGTAGGTTGAGTATAACTGGTCGGTAAGTTTAAGTTTGTGACGAGTGGATTATATGCATGCCGGATAAGTTTCTTTTCTCGGAAGAATGAATTCGTTTTATATTAATATTTACTTTTTTGTTTCTATGTTTTAAACATTTTAAACCAGACTCCATTTAAATTGTCGAACGGCAGTTCAATAGCACCGATCTCTGTGGACACAATAAATTCCCAGAAAAATACTTCCAAATCTTTTTGTTGCTTCCCGGTTAACCGTTTCAGCATAAGGATACCACCAATTCTGGTGGTACAGTCGACACTGTTATCTGACTTTAATAGTTGGGTTTTCTGCAACGGTGGTTGAAGTCCCTGTATTTCCAATAGTAGAATCTATTGATTGCTCTTCTATGTTATGAGCATTGCTCTGAGGGGGAAGTGGGTTTTTTAAATTTGGACGAGTCATTTTTGGAAGTTTTTTTACCACTCCTCAGATGCATAAATGATCAACAAATAAGAACATTTCATGTATGAAGAACAAAATAAATAATATAAAAGACACAACAATATCCTACAAAAAAGTTTAAATTTCTTGCACTAAAAGTTCCCAGCGGGCATGCCAATTTGTTTGCTAGTATTTTTGGTAAACAATCATGAGTTTGGTTCACTTAAAAGATTATACTAAAAAAATATCAAAGACAATCTGTGTAGAAAAGTGCAAAGAAAAGTGTTTGTGGCTGATATTTTAAAGATTGAAAATTGATGAACTAGATGTAAATGCTTAATTGATTTGAAGAGATAAAGTTAAGAAAAAACATAAAATAAATGATTTGATTCAAATAACTTTAAAGAAAGTTAAAATATGGACGCAAACTCGTACATTTCTCACAAACAGTTTCTCTCTTCTGACTTGGATACTTTAGTTTTATAGTGAATGAGTGAAAATTTGTTACCTTGATCCTATACACTGAGATTAACTTATATACTAATACAATAGTAACCGTCGACAACAGATAGATCCTAATGATATGACACGTATCCCACTACGAAGGTTTCATCGCTCTATCTTGATTCCACGTGTCTTCAAGGATAAAGTTGCTGAAAACCAACCACCATGCTGATAACTACGTTGGTAACTACTTTGAAACTCTTAATTGCCTCTATCGAGAGTCGTTGATTGGCTCTTAGTGTTGTTGAGACATCTCTACATCACAAATTCTTTGTACTTGAGAATATCCTAAGTCTCTAACAATTGGTGGACATGTCAATCTCAACCTTGTCGAATAACTAGCTTGCGCAAATCCCTTCGACATTTTGGACATGTTTTGAAGAGAGAGTGATCATAATCTTGCAGATCTGCTTCTGAGACTCTTCATAACCATTCTTTGACCCGAATCTCTTGATATGTTAATTGAACCATCATAGTCGACATAGCTAGTATGTCGAAGCCTTTGATTAAAGCTCTTGATACTTAGCGATTTCCAACGTAATTATTACCATTCTTTATTGACTTTCTTCAGCTAGAATTTCAAGGCTAACTGGGACAAAGAACAATGGAAAACTAAAAAATGACCTTAAGCAATAAAAATAATATGTGAGAACACGTGAAATATGCTTATCCAGTTCGATCAAATCTATCTACGTTTGGGGGAAAGATTTGCTCTCTGATTCACTATACTTCAAAAGTTGTTACAAAAGATTACAATATAAGTTACACGAAAATAGTATTTGGGGTTCTCAAGAACAAACCCAATTTTCTACCTAAGTGTTTTCCAATGTCTCCAACTCTCATATGAGAATCAAACAAACCAAAAGTGTTCAAAGTGTTTCCTAATCCCTTTGATAACCCCAAAAGGTTGTCAAATCCCTAGAATATAATTCTAAGGAATTTTATCATTTGATTTTCACTAGGATTTCTAACTTATGCAACTTGTATGTTATACCAAATGAGAGAAAAACTATATTTATAACTACAAAAACCTTAACGGACCCAAGATATGGCCTATTAACAAATAGATCTGCGAACAAGCCCGAAAATCTGACTATACAGAGATATGTTTTTTCTTCTCTTTTCTCACTTGAAGTTTTAAGGCATGTTACAACAATGATAGAAATATTCAGTATTCTAAGTTGAGATGGAACTTGTCAATATTATATAACATAGACATGTATGTGAGACCGATTTATGAATAGTTTCTCAATGTCGTTAGTTAAAGCAAGTGGAAAAGATGCAAAAATAGTATCTTGAAATTTTGGCTTTGAAGAATAATGCCAGGGTGCAATTTATCTAGTAAATGGTCTACTTGGACCTTAACATTAATTTTTAAAGCCATATTTTCATCTGGGAGATGATTAAAATCCTTTTATTTTATGCTAATAAACCAACAATAATATTTGGTGCTAATGTAACACATTCTTAGTCAGAAGAAGACTTAAGTCCTTCTATAGTTGCAGTAAGATTTGTCTTTTTGAATAGTTTATGTGCAAATTTTTTTATGAAATGATATTTAAATAACACCTTGCTCGCTTGTTGAATATTATAAGGTGGAGACATAAATGGACAGGCCTTGGGTCACAAAGTACATGGGAATTGTTTCTGTACGGGTTCATCGTGAGGAAATAATTTAAGATCTCATAATGGAATTGGCATAATGGAATGGTAAGGTAACATGTTAGATTTGTGTATTGCTCATATCAATCGTGGTTTTCTATAGGTTGTATTTGTCACTCTACTGTGCTCTTTATTAGACAAGTGACTTCAAGCACAAAAGGGGGAGGGGGTTGAATTGTAGTATTTAAAATTTACGATTGATTTAGTGGTTTTATTAATCATACTTGGAATTTATTTAGTAGTTTCTTATGGATACAGTAAACAGCTGTATAAATAAGAAACAGTAAAATAAATATCAGAAATTAAAAAGGATAAGGATTAAAGAGATTGCACCAGAGGTTTATCCAGGTTTGGACGAACGTTGGCCTAGTCCTATCCCCTAGAAATCTTCTTCAGATTTTAAAAGGCTTATCCCCATTCAAAGATAACTTTTACCACATGCTTAGCTAACGAACATTTCTAGAGATTTTTCAGTCTATCTCAATAACCAAAATAAAACTTTTTCAGCAATGTTTTAGAAACAAAAACAAAGATTTTATGACTGGTTTATTTCACAAACCAAAATCAATCTCCCAAGAGTATCAAACTCTCAAGAACTAAATAACCAATACAACCACTTACAAACTCTTTCTCACAAGTAAAGTTTCACTCAAAATCGCCAATGCAACTTAAGTGACAAAGAAATATTTCTAGAGAGAGAAAGAGAGAAAAAGGAGATATAAATTCAAAAGAAAATGTAAAGCTTTGGAAAATGGAATGAAATAAAGAGGAGGTGAGACTCCTTTATATAAGTGATGGAAAAACCAGAAAAGGAAATGATCCATAAGCAAAATTTATGAGCGAATTGATTGGCTTGATTCTTTAATCAATTTGATAACCTTGTTTTTAATCATCTACCTTACCCAATATGAAAATATCTGATACAGAGTCATTGCAAGTCATTAAGATGTTATTCTAATCGTTTGCTTAAATGTTCGTCCCTTCTCCAATCGATTGGCTAGTTGAAATTTTTTTTTCAAATCAATTGACTTAAGTCCCCAATCTATTGGGTAGTTCAAAAAACCCTTAAAAAGATAGAAGACAATTTCTTAATCACATGCCTCAGTTTTGAAAACATTTTTAGGACATAAAAAGGTCAGAAAAAATCTTTTAAGTGTGTGTCTGTGAGTTACCTGATTATCTTAGAAGTTACTTTCCTATTTTGACAAAACTTTGGTCACTTAATCAGACACAATCAGACAAGGTTTCACACTTCCTCTATTTCACAACTTTGAGACCTTAAAAATCCTCCTCCATATACATCAATCATATAAGAACTTCAATGAAATCTTAAGTCTCCAACTAGATGAGGTTTGAGATGTCCTTAAGTTTGATCACCATTATTAGAGAGTTGGAAAACCATTACCACCGACTTTATCGATTTCAATAGTCTTTGGTATTGTCATCATCAAAACTTTAGGAAGGTTATCAGCAGGATAATCAACTTCATATCTGCAAGCACATAGATCCACACTTTTGACAAGTAGGGTTGAACAAAATTAAAGTTGAAAAGTAAACAACACATTGTGTTGTTTCATTTTCAATTTATTATAATTCACCATTTTTTTGGGGTTTGAAATATCATCTATAGATGATGAAATTTGTTCTTTGTTGAAAAAATGATTATGTTTTTATGAAATAATTATATTAATTAAAAAATAAATACTTATACTTTAAAATAAATTTCTTTCGGTCCAAAATTTGTAGAAGCATAGTAGAAGTGTATTTCTTTTTTATTTTTAAATTAAAAATAAATTATATATTTCTCAATGGTTGAGAATTCTAATCGTGAGAAAAAGTTAGGGCACTATCTTTCACCACGGTTAAACCTTTCAATTATGGAAAAAATTCAGTCCAACACGCCATTTTAAAAATACTAAAATAATTTTGTTGAAATTCAAACTATGACCAAACCATTTTTCCTGCGGCCCAACTGTAGAGAAAAATAATCCTCTATTACCCTCTTTTTTATCACGGATGGTAAAACTCTTTTCTCAATCAAGATGATAGATACTTTTGTAATAACAACTCTATTTTATTTAACTTTAAAAAATAATCACAAATCATATTTAACAGGCTTTGCTATTGTGAATCTGTTTTTGTTTGAAAATTAAGTATTTTCATCAACTCTTTGCTTTTCTTAAGAATTAATCAAATTTATAGAAGCCGTCTTCTATTTTTCTATTTTTCTATTTTTCACGGATTGAATTTGTCACTCATGCCATGTTATTATAAAACCAAAATCTATACAAAATGGCGGAAGGCCCATTCCAATGTTGACATAGTGCTCCCTAACCAACTAATGATAATTGGTCAATAGAAATTGTCAACCATTTTCATATTTCCTCAAAGACAAAACCATCAGATTTTCTCAATAAATACTCTAACTCTCACCATCCACAATCTCATACTAAATCATCACAAAATATAAAAATTTCTTTATCACCTTCATCCAAAAAAAAAACATGTCTTCCTCAAATTTCTTCACAACTATTACCATCTCACTAACCTTAGCTCTCATTCTCCAAACATCCTTTGCACTCAATAGCCCTCTCTCCTACATTTGTTCAACCACTGAGAATTTCACATCTTACACCCCTTATGAATCAAACTTGAAAACACTCATCAACTCGATTATCTACGAGACACCTTCAACAGGTTTTGGTGTTGGATCTGTCGGTCTAACCCAATACCAAAACCAACGAGCATATGCGCTCGCTCTTTGTCGTGGCGATGTCTCAACCTCAGAATGTAAAACTTGTGTTTCAGAAGCAACTAAAGAAGTTCTAAATCTCTGTCCATACAATAAAGGTGCAATTATATGGTATGATAATTGCATGTTCAAGTATTCGGACATTGATTTCTTTGGCAAAATCGATAATTCAAACAAGTTCTCTTTATTGAATGTACAAAATGTTAATGATCCTATCAAATTCAACAAGGTGACTAAGGATTTATTGAGCCTACTTGCTTATGAAGCTTCTATGGATAAGAAAATGTATGCGAATGGAGAGTTGAAGATTGGAGATCAATCAGAGAGAGTTTATGGACTAACTCAATGCACTAGAGACCTTTCTAGTGCTGAATGTAAGAAGTGTCTTGATGATGCAATTAGTGAACTTCCAAATTGTTGTGATGGTAAAAAAGGAGGAAGAGTTGTTGGTGGAAGTTGTAACGTTCGATATGAAATTTACCCGTTTGTTAGGGAGTAAACTTCAGTTGGATATTAAGCTAAGATGAATAAATTCAATATTGTTTGAATTGGCACATATACTTATACATGCTTGTACATGTCATTATTGTGGGATAAAATTTGTTTCGATTTGTCTGGTTTTAAAATTTGATTGTTTCTTAGTATGAAAAGTTTATTTATAAAGGAGCCTTCATTCATATTAAAGTCTCGATTTATGTAGGAATATCATATAAAAATTGAGAATCAGTGATATACATATAACCACGTTAACTTAAACATGGACATTCATAAATAAATAAATATTAATGTCTCATATTAAACTCTATTAAACATGTCGAATTCACTGGCTTTAAAAGATATTAACATCTACCAATAGAAAATTATGAAAAGGAAGGTTTATTAAAAAAAATTAAATAAGTTTTTGGACCTTCAAAATATGGGGAATTTTGTTTTTAATCTCTCAAAAAATTTCTTTTAAATAATAGTCTCTCCAAAGTTTTCCATCCATTTGATCTCGGACGTTAAATTTCACTAACGAATGCTGACGTGGCATGGCATGCTACGTGGTACTTTTTTATGATTGAGCATACACGTGACAATGTCAAGCTGTTGTGGATGCCACGTGGCAATTTCTTTTATTTTTTATTTATTAAAATTATACGACAGTACAACTATCGATAATCTGTTGATAAAATGAACATCATGCATAAGCCTATAATTTGTAGTTAATCTGTAGCAAATCCTGAACTAATCCACAACTAATTTAAACACGTCATTCTTATGACCTAAAATTCGTTTTTTTACATGAAATTTTATAATCTTATAAGGATCTCTCACACAAAAATTAATTTTTTTTACTTGAGATGAATTAAATATGAATTTTGTAACGCCGATTTTCAATGAAACGGAAACAACGCAAACGTTGACATATGGTTGAATTTTGAGATAATATTTTTTTAGAGACCTATTTAATAATGCATAAAATGGATCTGAAAAATACGTGTGTTGAAAACCGAACCAACCTAATAAAAAACCCAACCAAACAAAACAACATTATGTTACAACCCAAACTTCGATTATCGCACATCCAATCTAAAACATAAACCTATTATGCCTTAACCTTACAAATATTGTCTTACTCACACTTAGGTTTTTAGTTTCAACACTCTCAAATCTCTCATAGTAGTATTGCACATTCTTCTCATCTTCTTTGTCATGTACATCTCACCTCCTTTACTTTAATCCCTCCTTTCTTATTTTCTTTATTTTTCACCTTCTCATTTTTAAGTTATTATTTTCTCTTCCAAATGCGTTTTTATTTCATATTTCTTGTCTAATCTCGCATCTCTTATGTTTTTTCTTTTTCATCTTCTCTAATCTCTCCTCTCCTCTGTTTTTTCTTTTTTTATTATAATACTTTTGATATTGTTTTATGCTACTATTTTATATTTTTTATTCTACTTCTGTCTAGTCTTATTTTTGTATATTGAATGAGAAGTTTTTGTCTAAATATGATGAGTTCTGTTGTTATTTGTTAATGTATGAATGACTAAACACAAAGTTATGTTATTCTCTATATATAGGTGTATGTTTGGCTCAATAAAAATATTATAAAAAAATGAACCAACCCAAACCGCATTGGTTTGGTTTGGTTTTATTTCTAAAAGTCAACCGAACCAAACTGAACCACATGTTTTTTTCTCTTGCGGTTTGGATGATTTTTAATGTCAAAACTTCCTAAACCGCATCGCGAATACCCCTACTGAAAAGTTTAATGGCATTATGAATAAGTCACTGAAGCTAGCGTGATTATCCCTGAGTGAATCGCACACTCAAACATACAATAGAGTCGCCACCGAACTTTATTTAGTCCCAAAGGATAGGAAAAATATCGACAAAACCCAAGGGGAAGAGAAACGGGTAAGGGGGTCGGTTATGCGAAAGGAAGGTACTAGCACCTTACGCATCCGTCGTACTCGACGGGAACCATTTCGCTTGCTTCTAGGCTTAGATGAGTTATCTATCTAAAGGCTTCTAGCTAAAAGAAGAGGAGAGAAAGGAGAGAAGAGAAAAAGAAGAAAAGTGCTCGCGGAGGAATAGGGCCCTCGTGCCTACGTACCCTCATAGTGCAATGAGGAAATCAGAGCTCCGTAGTTCATGGAACCAGGGAAAGAGAAGAAGAAAGGAAGAAGGTGGCTCGCCAAGATTTCGCAATCTCGTGCCTACGTATCCTCATAATGCAATGAGGAATTCAGAGCCTACGTAGTTCGGGGAACAAAGACAGAAAATGAAAAGAAAAATGGTGTCAAAACCAAGAGCAAAAGAGGGAGAGAAAACTCCGTTGGGGATTCAAAAGAATTGGTGTCAAAACCAAGAAAGAAGTGCAAAGGAAAGATAATAACTCTGTTGAGGATAAAGCAAGAAGATGATGTCAAAACCAAGAAGATAAAGGAGCAAAAGAATAATAGTGACTCTACTTAGGAGTAAGCAAAAGGGTTGGTGTTGAAAAGAAGGAAAGAGAACATAGTGATTATGCTGAGGATTAGAGGGTTAGAGACCCTACTAGGGACCAAACAAAGGAAACGGTGTCGAAAC
Source organism: Lathyrus tuberosus (assembly GCA_022829125.1). NCBI lineage: Eukaryota > Viridiplantae > Streptophyta > Magnoliopsida > Fabales > Fabaceae > Lathyrus > Lathyrus tuberosus. Next base: position 6,685,515 of record JALAZF010000321.1, read on the forward strand.
CAAGAGAATAAGGATTCAGTATGTTAACTGACTGGCAGTGGTTAACCGAAGAAAGAGATTAAAACTCTGTGGGAAAGGGTTTTGGTGTCAACAGACTGTAATACCCCAAAATTTTCCCTCTTATTTATTACCTCATAATTGGCTTATGCTTCATTCATTTGTATTTCATAATAGGTCATACTAACTCACACATCATTGGTTGTAAGGCATGGGATCAGGTATCTCAAGGTATGGAGAATCCAAAGCCAAAGGACAAGTATCAAACTTTTCAAAACAAGTCACAAGGGCTCCTCATATCTCAATTCATCTCATTTGAGCCCTCAAGTCATCAAAAGATGGGAACTCAACAAAGGATTGAAGCAGTTAATCATTTCCTAGCATGGTTGTTCAAATTAGGGTTTTGAAATTCTTGAATATAACACCCCAATGAGCAAGATCCTTGATTTGTTATCCTCACCAAATGGCATATCTCATCATTGTTTGAGAGGATACACATCATGCTCAGAGGAATTTGGATTTGGAAGGTGTGTTGATTTCTCCTAGACTGAGGGCACCAAACTAGGGTTTGCCATAAGATCAGTTTATTTCTGACTTTTTGGGCAAGACTTGATTCTATGGTACTCCTCATGTCCTTAAGTGTCTAAGATTGGAGAATTGTCCATCAATTTAGATTGGAAGGGTTTCAATTGATCAATTGACTGAAAATCAGAAGAATTGAGAAAAAGTCAACTGTGCAGAGGAAAAAGTCAACTCTTGACTTTTTGAGGTCAAAATGTTGTTCCTCATCTCAAATATGTTAATTGGTAAAAATTTGATTCAGGAATGTTTAGGGTTTCATCAAAAGTCAAGAAAGATTCAAAGTTGCCAAATTTAGAAACTTAGGGTTTCCATTTATGGCAAGTGTAGGCAAGTTGAAGAGCTCACTTTAAGCTATTCTTTTTCCATGTTCCAAGCTTCAACCTAAAAGTTTATGGAGGCCTATTGAAAGTTCACATTTCAAGCTTCAAAACCATACCAAGAACATGTCCATTGGGTTAAAATTGAGAGAGATATGATCAATTAAAGTTGAGGCAAATCAAGGCAAAATGGCAAGTCATGACCAGTCAGCACGCAGTCATTTTCACAAACACCTTGTGTGCAGGGTCTATCCAAGTTCATAGCCAAATATCTCTTTGATGGAGGCTTCAATTGGAAAAATGTTCAACATCAATCTTGTTCATCCCCATCTCCTCTTCAACTTTGGTGTTGAAAGATTTTTCATTTGATCAACTCATGGAGAGATATATTGAGGCAAAGTTAGGTGTTTCAACTGATTCACTTCCATGCACATGAGCCAGGCACGACCAAGGCAAGTTGGTCAGCCAGCCCAACCATGACCAAGCAGTTTCATGACCAATTTAAAGCATGTTAAAGGCTCCTATTGGGATTGCTTTCCACACCAATCTTGTTCTCCTCCATCCCCTTTTTCCAAAGAGCCATTAACCACATCATTTCACCCCATGACCATGGAGATATACATGCACCAAGTCACTATCACCATGTCTGCTTTCTTTGCTGCCAAGCAAACCAAACCTTGTTTCTTCTTGTTCATCATGCGCATATCACATGTCAGTTTGCTATTTTAAACCAAATAAAGGCTCTCACATGCCATGTTGCTCATGTACCATACATGCCATAAGTGTTCAAACAAGAGAGAGGAAAAAGAAACTTGTAGGACAAGTTGCTGCAAGTTCAAGGCTCCATCACCACCTTCCATCATGAATGCACCATAACATGTCATGATCCTCTCCACATGTGAACAAAACACCATAACCCGTGCACACTTCCTTCTTCCACTTCTCACTCTCTTTTCCATTTCAAATTCACTCAACTCCTTTCAACTAACTTCACTCCCTAAACCATGGTTCTAACTGTTAACCAAGGTGGTTAACAGTTAACTCAACATATAAAAGGAAACTCTAACATAATTGGGAGGGGATTGGTTCATTCTACACTTTTCACCAAAACTTCATACTCTTTCTCTCTGAGTTTCTCTCTCTCTCTCGGGCTCATTATCTGTGCAACTTGCTCAATCTTGCTTCAACCTCCATCATCTTCATCAAGAGTTCCTTGATCTTGAAGCATTGAAGCATTGAAGGATCTTCTGCAGGCTTCTTTCACTTGAATTTCTCAGTCATCACAAGCCTCATCAAGCCTTTATTTGGCCAGTTTAGAGTTCAAGAATCAAGGCCTCACTCCTCTGGTTTTCTTGTGTTGAAAGAATTCATCAATAGAGCAGGTTTTAGTTCAAACTTTTGCTCTTGTTATGCTATGATCTGAGCTTGTTTTGTTCGTTTTTGAGCTTAATAGAAGCATGTGAACCTCCGGCTAGTTGATAGGCACATTAGGTGCTTAGTTGAATTTTCTAGGGAAAACTTATTCTCTTCGATTCTCTCTGTATGTGAGTTGTCTGTGCTTTTTGTTGCTGGATCTGTGATCTACATGACCTAAGGAACATTTTGATATGTTGTTTGTCAATTTCTGATGTCCTGAAAGTTTTGGCATGGTGGAGATTGGCCGGAGAAGATGACCGGAGTCTTCTCCAGCCGGTGGTGTTCTTCAGGTCAGATGAACCCTAGCCTGGCTCCAGATTATAACACAACCGTTGATCTTTCTTGATCTAACGCTGCACAACGTGCCAGCGCATTAATGAAACCACCTCCCCTGCACGTGCTTCAATTTCTGAGTATTTTTGGATTGTGTGATTCCATATGCGTGTTTCATCCTTGCTTAACGTGAGCTTGCATTATGAATCATGTGATGTGCTTACTTGCCTGATCATGTTGACCTGATTAGATCCTAGGGTTATTGTTGAGTCAAACTGTTGACTGATCCACATGGTATGGACCTCCTCTGAACACGTGATATTGGATTGGGCTTGTTGTTCTATTCACACCCCCACGCTTCTGAGCCCAATGCATTGTTAACTGAACATTTGCTAGTGTAGCACCCCCTTGGTTCATTTCTTTTTATTTTTATTTTCTTCTTCATAATTGATTCATTTTTAAATTTCTAAAAATACTTTTGAGCATCCAAAAATTCCACAAAAATTCATGGAGCATTATAAGATATTTAAATAATTTTGACATATTTTATTTTCTGGTTTTATCATATTTTGACATGTTTCCATGAATTTCCACTTGATTTCTTCGGTGTGAACATCTATCCATGATACATACTTCATTTCTAATTTGTTTGGCATAGTTTTGTGTTGAATTTTCACATGATAATTTATCAATGCCTCTATTATGTATTGATGCATCTCATACTTTTTTCATATATTTTTAGGTCATTTTTTGATTGACTTTTGAATGAGGTCTTTGAGCCATTTGTTTATGTGATTGGTTTGAGATTGTGAAGCATCTTTGAGCATGTTTAATAATTGATTTTGAGCCATCTTTTTGAGACATTTTTACACACTGATTTCACCTCAATTTACTTGTCTTTTCTTAATTTCTCATTATTTTAACATGACTTTATGGATTGTATGAAAGCATGTTTGTTTGTGTGAATGTTAGAAGGCTTGTGCTAGGGTTTTAATGTGGATATTGTGCATTTACTTTTGACAATTGTTGAGACCTTTTAATCCATGTTGCATGAACATTATAGGTCACTTTTCTCATGTTATAGGTCACTCAAAGTTCATCCTTACATGACTTGTATGCACATGTTTTAACTTGAAATGTGTGGTGTAATTGTGCATTCAAACTTGACCTTTTTTGAGCACATGTTTGTATCAACTCTTGTATGGTCTTGCACATGTACTTTGAACATGATTCACTTCTGTTTGTAATTATCCTCAACCATATTCCATGACCTATAATTGCACATTGACATGTTTCTTAAGTTCATTAACTTTTGCATGTTTGTTTGAACTATGTTTGCTTCTAATCTTCAATGTGCTTCAACATGATACTTGTGTGAACTTTGTACATACATTCTTGACTTCTACATATCATTTCAAATGTCATGTGCTACTGAATTGTGTCCATTAGACATGTATGATCTCATTTCATTTTTGTCTTTGACTTGCATTACAAGTATGTTTCATTGTTGAACTTTAATTGTGTTTGTTCACTTCTTCTTGCTTCATTTCTTTAAATGCTTGCATCCATGACTTGTATGTTCATTCAATGACATTTCCATGTTTTAATAAATGTCATTCACTTCTGACTTTGGTGTTTACATAAGCATTTATTCATGTTTATGAACCATTTGTATTCATCTTGCATAGTTATTGCATAACTTGCACTTGTGTGAACTTTTAATGCATAGTTTGACATTGTTTGCTTTCATTTGGTATGTTTACTTTAGTTGGGATCCTTAGCATATACTTACTGACCTTGGAGCATCCTTAACCCTTAGGACTCTTCCCTTTTAGTTAAACCTTTGTTTTCTTTTCAAATTGTCTTCTTAAAGCAACTAGCACTTGTTTGGTTTACTTTTGGTACTTGTATTCATTTGATACAAACCTTCTATGTAGGGGCAGAGGTAAGGTGCTTGAACATGTGGATGGTTATCCATGTTCATCTCTTCTTTCATCTCTCATCTATCTTACTTGTCTTTTACTTTTGTGAATAACATGATATAATGCTTTGTGTATGACTTTCTCACACCCCTTTGGGATCCTAGCTCATCCTTAATTTGTGATTAAGGTGAGGTAGGATAAACATTAGGTAGTTCTATCCCTCTCTTCTTTTAGACTTAGGTTCTCAAACCTCCCCTTAGGGCCATCTTTTGCATGACAACATTAGGAACGTTTAGTTTCCCCTTAGTGTTTCCTTCTTCTTTGAGTCTTCTCATCTCATCTCATAACCTTTCAAAAACACTTAATAAAGGTTAAACGTGTATTGTGAATGAGCCTTATATATGGGAAGTGAGGTATGGGGGGTTTCCCTTCATTCTTCTAGGGTACTTAGTGTACGTCCTGTTGGGGACGATACGCGACGTATTCATTCCTATGTTGTAGACTTGGGTGCAATGCAAGTTATGAACTAACTTCAATCCATTTCTGTCTAAAAAACACAAAACAAACTCAAACCTTTTTCATCCTTCGGGATTGTTAAGTTTCAAACCTATTTTTCAGAAAAGGGCACGTTACTTCCGTCTCGCCGCAAATAGGCATCGACCCTAACTGCCGGACGCGAACTTAACGTCGCTCATAAAAAACACAGACTTGGTTAAGTCGAACTACGACTACTCTGATTTCCTCCTTCTGGTTAGATCGAGGATACGTAGGCACAAGACGGCGATGTCTTGGCGAGCAACCTCCCCCTTAGTTCGTGTCCGAACTACGTTGACTCTGACTTTCCCATTGCACGAGGGAATACATAGGCATAGGACGTCGATGTCCTATCGAGTCACTTCTTTTCCTTTTCTCCCTCATTTCTCCTTTCTTTTCCGCTCTCGTTCCTTCTTCCTTTCCAGTGGCAGCGAAGCTCCAGTTGACGACATCCTTTGATTGAGACAACAAGCGTGGATCCCATCGAGTACGATGGACGCGTGGGGGTGCTAATACCTTCCCCTCGCGTAACCGACTCCCTTATCCATTTCTCTTGGTCGCGATGACCATGCTTTTTCCTTCCCCTCAGGTTTACGTAGTGTTTCCTTTCCCTCTCTTGGGACAAATACACATTGCTGACGACTCTGTTTCAGCGCCACTTTCGCGTTTGTACTTGGATGAAAATCCCGGGAGCGACAGCTGGCGACTCTGCTGGGGACAGATTGACCTCTTGCTGCTTCATCCTCTATGCGAGTCAATCCTAGCGCTTGGTTGTTTGATTTCATTAGGTGTTTTTGTTGTGCTTTATTTTGCTGTATTACTGTTTTACTATTTTAGTGTATTTACCGCATTTATTGCATTAGTATTTCATTATTATGCTGGAATGTACTGTGCTGTACTGGATTTTCTGTTTGGCAGGTTGGGATTTCTGAGAGATAAGCCCACTACCCAGGCGTGAGCATACACATAGGTATTAGAGTGGATAGTCGTGACACTTGCGTGGTGGTGACCACCTATTGTTGTTCACGAGACCCACAGCCAGACGAGGCTCTATCGGGAGCTATCTGCTACTGTATGTTGATACAGGCCAGTGGATATTCTCTTGAGGAACTGTAGACTCTGGTGACCATTCCCGAGGACTCAGCAACGACACTCCTCCCGAGAGGTGATAATGGCAGACCAGAAATGGAAAACCCATTACACTTCTCGATCCGAGGACCCAATGCTGGGAACTTGCTATAGGATATCCTTTTAAGGGGAATCAGTTGAGGCCTCCTCGATTAATGATGATGCCAAACCAGAAATGGTGAACATATCATCATTTCTCGACCTGAGAGTCCGTGATATTGAGGATCCTCGCCTTTTTAGTTCCCACATGTGAGGATGGGCGGGTGTTTGCAGGTTTGCAGGTAACCATAACCTCCCACATACCCGGTTTTCTGGTGTTATTACATAAGAGGATGATTCATCCTACTGTATTCAGATGGTTCTTGTCCACAGTTCTATAATATTCTCAGATCTACACCAACACTGTTCACAGTCCAGCACAAACACGCGGCACATGGATCCCATGTCTTTTGGATTGCATTTACATATCCTAACGTACATGTTTATTCATTTCCAGGTTCATATTCTACTCTTGATTCCAGTCACCGGATTCTCACAAGGATGAATGCTAAAGAGAAGAAGAACATCATTGTTTACAAATTCCTCATGCCTACTCTAGGCCCTATTACTATCCTGAAAGGAATGGCAAGCCCTGATGTGTTAGAGGCCTTCAAAGAAAAATATGGGTGGATTTTATCTTTTGTTCACAATATCAGTGATTACGAATACCGGGGTCTTCATACTTTGATGTAGTTCTACGACCCTCCTCTAAGATGCTTTGTGTTTCCAGATTATCTGTTGGTACCTACCTTAGAGGAGTATTCCAACATGCTAGGGATTTCTATCAAGGAAGATCCTCCATTCTTTGGGTCTAAGGGCGATCTGGACTTTGGGAAAATGGTTGGTGCTCTTTATTTGAGCAAGTCAGAGTTAGAGGCCAATATCTCTAACAAGGGAAAGCTCTGTGGTTATAAGTTGGGATATCTGATAAAGAAAGCTCAAGAGGCAGCGAAGGACAAGAAATGGGTTGTTTTCAATGCATTATTGGCCCTTTGTGTATACGGTATTGTATTGTTCCCCAACGAGCCCGACTTTGTTGATGCGGATGCCATTAGGATATTCATGATGAGAAATCCAGTGCCAACCCTGTTGGGAGATCTTCATTATGCATTATACAATAGGAATGAAAAGAAAAGAGGAGGGGTGGTTCATTGCTGCACACCTTTGTTTTATAAATGGTTCGTAAATCGCCTACCGCAGTCAGGTGCTTTTGTGGATTCCAAAAGTTCTCTAGAATGGAGTCAGTGTTTGATGGGACTGGTCGCCAAAAACATTGTATGGATAGACCATGGGCTACTTGGCAAGAACATTATCCATAGTTGTGGTGAGTTCCCCAATGTTCCATTGATAGGAAGAAAGGGAGGAATCAACTATAATCCTTCTTTGGCCCTTAGGCAATTTGGGTATGCTCTGATAGGTCCGCCCATTAAGAGAGATGTAGAAGAGTCGTTGTATTTCCATGCATCAGATGGTTTGGAAACGACATAAAAAGCTTCGGAGCCCTGGGCCAGTGTACTGAAGAAAGGAAAAGTCGTCTTGGGCAAACCCAATAATCAAGCTTTCTCTCCGTGTGTGGACTGGGTAAAGAAGAGAGTGGAAGAGTTCTACTTGCCTTTGATTGGACGCCTCCCTTATATCCTGAGACTGTGGAGGAGAGGCTCACTGTACCCATTGAAGAGTTCGATAAGCAGCGAGAATTGGTGCATGATTTGAGGGTAGAGAATACCGGTATGAGCAGTCAGTTGCAAGGGGCTCTACATGACAACCGGGATTTGAAATGGCAAGTTCAAGATCTGACAAGGCGCCTAGAAGAAAAGGAGAGGGGTCTCACTGACAGAGCCCAGCATTTCAGGAAAGTCAACATGACAGCAGAATCATCAAGTAAAGCTCACAGGAAGATTAAGAAGACCTTGACTGAGACAGAAGACAAGCTCGACACATACCAGAAGATGTGGGAGGGGACCAAGATTGAAAATGGTGAGCTGAAAGAAGAGCTGCAGAAAGTGAAAGAAAGGGGAAAGCATTTCTTCGACAAATGGAGAGAAGCTCGGAAACAAAATGAAGGGCTCAAGTTGCAAGATGAGGTTAAGAAATTAAAGCGTGAAGGCAACAAGGTTGAAGAGCAGATCTCCAGGTTGAATTAAGAGATTGAGAAGAGAAACAGATTGATCAAAGGGCTGATGGAGCAACCTACACATCCAGACACTATGAATCTTCTCGAGGAAGTGGAAGCTAGTTTGTTTGGAATTGAGTTGTAATGAACTTATTGTATATTGTGATTACCATCAGGATTGTTGATGGAATCAGTTGTGATTATATCAGACCCGTATGTATGAATTCTTATGATTATGATAATGAAAACTTGGTTCAACCATTTGTGCCTCGGTAGTTCTTGCTCTTAAAGGGGTTTGTTTCCCTGATTGTGATCCTGCAGTATTTCTGGACTCGGATTTATTTTTCGATATTGTGCTCGATCCCTCGCCTGGTCTCAAAGACTGGAATCAGTAACCCCCACTTAGTAGTTATTTCCTAGCACTATAAATAGGAGTTAGTTCTATGTAAATGTGGTGTTCATATTTTTGTACAAGTTACTCTAAGAAACTCAAAGTACCCGCGTGTAGAGAAACGAGTTCGTGAGAATGTACGTAATGTAACACCATTGTCTTCATTAATCTAATTTATCTTCAGCATGTTTAAGATTCAGCCATTTACTTTCCATGCCTTTACAGTTTCTTGAACTTTATCTTCCATGCCAAATTTATGTTCAAAGCCATTTAAACTTTCTGCGTTTTACTTTCGACTGCATTTTTACGTTCAAGCATTTAATGTTCAAGCCTTTACCTTTCAAAGTCTTTCATTTTCAAGAACGTGGAGTTCTCCTTTAAATCCATTGCATTTATTTTCAAAGTCTTTTGCTTTCCTGCACTTTACCTTCGACAACACTTTTATTATCCCAGCCTTTACTTTCCAAGGACGTGGAGTTCGTTGCATTTTACTTTCAAAGCTTTTACTCATTCGACGCCTTTAATTTCTGCACCCTTTACTTGTATTACTTTAAATTTCGAGTCTTCACTTTACTTTATTGCCCGTAGTCGAACGTGGAGTTCAGTTAGACTTTATTTTCAGCATTGTCGAACGTGGAGTTCAGTTTACATTTTCTTTAATTTACACTTGTCTCTCAAACTTAGCACATGTCCTAGGATTTGTGTGGTCGATCCTGCAAGTTAAATCAATATGCGTTTAGATTGATAGACCAGAGGTTGTTTACCAAAATTCACAGTAAACAAATTGGCACACCTGGTGGGACCCAGTGCTATGCTAAACCTTTTTGTCAACCTCATTTCTCTTGGTGAAGAAACACTTTTGTTGTATGTTATTGAGAAGTGGGAAGTTAGCCACAGCAAACGAAGGAATACCAAAGAGAAGATACACTAAGAAAATGGTAACCAATGCCAATCAACAAGTTGATCCTCAAGGGAGTATTTCAAACACTCAGTCCAGTAGCAGTATTGGGACTCAAAGCACACCATCACCAGTGTCTTCGACAGGAGGACAGGCGTCACTTCCATTAGTAGTGTCTGAGCCAGGATCAACATATACAAAATCATATACTCAACCTGTGTTGGAATATATAGGACCATAAAGTTCTAATTCACCAACACCCCCAGGAGGAAATTCAATGTACAGGCACGTTCCTCCACCAGGCTTTCCACATCCAAGGTCAAGGAGTCAACCCTATGGTATGCCTACATCAATGATGCAAAACCTGCAGAATGCTCCACCTGTGTTTTCAGAAACTGTTGTGTCTTTGCCACTACAAGGGTCAGGATCAGGAGGACGAAACAACCAGAATATAGGTGTTGGTTACTCTGTTCAAACACCTAGCCTTACAAATACATCCATAAATTGTTTGAGACAACAGATGGATGAAAGTAACATGCAAATGGTACATACGTTGTCTCAGACAATGGGAGAAGTTTTTCAACCTTTGATCCAAAATACAACCCAAACTAACCAACAACTGGCTGCACAAGTGGCACGCATGGCTGATTTCATGGGAGTACCAGCAGTAGATCGAAGAGCGACGGTTGTCGAAGATATTCCAAGATGTCATCCACGTCAGATACCTGATGCTAACTTGGAGGATCAAGAGATGGTCGATCATTTTAGAGTCGAACCACCAAGAAACCAGATGCCATACCAGATGGAGGAAGAACCAGTAGTGATGGTGAACAGGAACCAAAACGCAGATCAACTACTTAGGCAGGTTCGACACCAGAATCAAGCAGAAGAAAATAATCTTGCAGCCATGGTTGAAAGGATAATGACTAGAAATGGTATGAATTTTGGCTTCACCAGGCCAAATTATACTTCACCTATAGTGGATTATGTTCTCCAAGCAGAACTACCTCCTAGGATGAAGGTTCCAAAGTTCAGCAAGTTTTCAGGAGATACTACTGAGTCTACTGTCAAACATGTAGCTAGATATTTGATCGAAGCGGGCGAGATTGCAGCTGACGAAAGCCTTAGGATCAAATACTTCCCAAGTTCCCTTACCAAGAATGCCTTCACATGGTTTACCACGTTGCCTCCAAACTCCATATACAATTGGACTCAATTAGAACGTTTGTTTCATGAACAGTTCTACATGGGGCAAACTAAGATTAGTTTGAAAGAATTGGCTAGCATCAAACGCAAAGTCACTGAGCCAATCGATGATTACCTGAATAGGTTTGGACTTCTTAAAGCCAGGTGCTTTACTCAAGTGCCAGAACATGAGTTGGTCGAAATGGCTGCTGGGGGTCTTGATTACTCCATTAGGAAGAAATTAGATATCCAATATCTTAGAGATATGGCCCAGCTGGCTGATAGGGTTCGACAGCTAGAAAGGCTAAAAGAAAAAAAGGCCAAATTCAGTAAGGGTAAAAAAGTAGCGTTTGTCGAATGCAAGGAAGATGTGGAGAATCTGTATGGTGAACCATCTTGTTTCGACGAAAATGAGGTTGATGTTGTTGAGTTAAAGCAAGGTCCACCTTATGCTTGCAAATTATTAGCCCCTTCCGAAGGAAAAAATCCTGTCGAATCTAACGACAAATTCCCTAAGAAAACATATACCTTCGACGTCACTAAATGTGACGAAATTTTTGATTTGTTAGTTAAAGATGGGCAAATGATAGTGCCTGCTGGTGCTAAAACGTCACCTTTAGAACAAAGAAAGAAAAGAGGTTTTTGTAAGTACCATAATTTTTTGGGTCATAAAACTTCTCAATGTTTTCTTTTCAGGGATTTGGTGCAAAATGCTTTCCAGGAAGGAAGGCTGAAGTTTGGGGAAAAAGGCAAAGTCCAGATGAAGATTGACTCTGACCCATTGCAAGTTGCAGAGGCTAACTACACAGAGCCTCACGAGGTTCAGATGGTGGAGGCCACAGAGAGATTCGATGAGTCAGTCAACATGGTGGAGGTCACTAAAGACTTCGCCACCAGTTCTGTGATAATTGAAGGTTCTAGTAAGGCTGCAAGTGGCCTAAATGCTGATGGTACCAGTCTAATGTTGGTGACTAAAGAAACTGCTGATAAGTTTGTTGAGATGGATAAGGCTGCTAAGGTTTTGGATATGACCGTGAGTGGGTGGAAGATAAATGCCAATGAAGGCATTAACATGGTCGAATTGGCTGAAGAGTCTGATTCTAGCTCAGATAGTGTCAACACCAATGAAGCTATGGGTAGAAATGCCCCTAAAGTTCAAGTTGTTAAGGAATTGGAAGATGACATGCTCTTGGTTGGAGAGATGCTGGACATGGATGGTTGTCTGGTGGAAAATTGGATATGCATGGCTGCTGAAAATTTTTTCAAGACATCTCCTGATGTCGAGAGAGTCAATGCTGAGGAGATGGTGTAGGCTGAGAAGGCCGCTTGGGAAAAAGCTTCCCAAAAAGCTGCAAAAGCAGCCGTAGGTGGTGGCTGCTTGGGGAAAACCACTGAAAGTCTGGAAGCCAGCTTCTCCAAGATGCGCCTGAAGGACATAATGGATGTCAACATGGTCGAAGTTACAGATCGAAAAGATGAACAATTGAGTAAGGTAGATGAGCAAGAGAAGCACAATAAAATGGCTTATCCTAAGCCAGAAGAGACAATCGTGGACTTCTTGCATCGTTGCCAGAAAAAAGGCTCTGGAGTAATGTTGTGTCCCAAGTGCAGCGCCATTTTTGATGAAAAAGCTGCCCACAAGCTAGAAGGTGTCAAGAAGGCTGATGAAAGCTGGGGGCAGAAGGTGAACAAAGGGCGCAGAGGTTTTGACCATAGGCGACTTTCGACAGGGTTAAAAAACTGAGCACCAGGAATTAGGCTAGGTACGTTCAAACCAACTGAGAACGCACCAACAGGTAGTTGGATCAAACCTGTCGAAGGGAGAGGACAGAAGAAAAAGTGGGAGAAGTTTGATGTGGAAAGAGGTTCGTCATTTGAGTACAGAAAAGAGAATCACACCACAAACAAATCAGCATACATTTCTCAGAACTACAAGGGTAAAAACCCAATGTCTCGATCGCAATGGCGAAGAGAACAGCGCAGGCGAAAAGCTGTCAGGGAGGCTCAGGTGCAAGGGGAGTCAAGCACCAATGTTGTCGGGGCAATAGAGAAGATGCCCATACGACGAAAGTTGTTTACTATTCAGCCAGAAAAGAAGGTCGAAGAGGATGAGGATATGACGGATAACTTCGACAATGAGTCAGCGGCTTCCCTAGACATTTTGGTAAATGTGGTGTCAGTAATACCAAGAGAATTTGGTCAAGTCTCAGAGGTCGAAGACTTAGACCAAACTGCTAAATTGGAAATGATGGCACACAAGCCTGTGTGCTATTACATCATGAACAATGGGTGCATCGAAGAACAGAATGCTTTCTTCGAGCGTCCCACAGAGGCAATGAAGGGTCATTTGAAGCCTCTTTACATTACTAGAAAAGTGGAGAACGTCCCTGTCAACAAAATTTTGGTAGACTGTGGTGCGACGGTTAATTTGATGCCAAGATTTTTGTTGAGCAAGATTGGAAAATTTGAGACCGATACTAAACCCCACAACATGGTTCTGTCGAACTATGAAGACAAAGTTGGTTCCACTCTGGGAGTGATTCAGGTGGATCTCACTGTGGGAACTATTACTAGACCAACAGTGTTCATGGTCGTCGAAACAAAGGCTAACTATAATCTACTCTTAGGTAGGGAGTGGATTCATGGGATATGAGCAGTACCCTCATCTATGCACCAGAGAATCACAGTCTGGAGACCAGATGGGATAGTGGAAAACATTGAAGCTGATCAAGGGTATTTCAAAGTGCCTGTCAATCATGTGGATAGTAGGCAATTTGAGAAACATCTGGCGAACATTGCTCCATGTCCTCCAACTGATTTTGAGTTTACACCTGACGAGGAAACGTTTTATTCGTTGTACTTGCACCCTGTTGAAGATTTCAGATGGGACAGGGAGGTACCAGGAGGAAGATTGCCATGCTTAGGCACGCCTCCAATAGAGCCCACAGGGTGGGGAGATGAATTCAGTGATCATGACTGAGTTCGACGCTTTGAAAAGAATTTCGGCCTATGTGGCCGAAACAAAACTACAAGCGGCTTTGGAAGCCGCCAATGATCATATGGCTGGTGAAGCCATTTCTGAAGTATATCAAGAAGGTCCTGGTAAGGACTTTGACCCAAAACCTCCAGATAAGGTTGAAACTGGAGAGCAAAGCCAGAGGCTCGACGCCATCTATAAAGATGAGCCTTTGGGATTTGAGAAGGATCCGTTGGCAAATAATATAAAAATGCTAGCACAAGATCCTTTAGAAGAAGTGGACCTCAGTGAGGGGATAACCAAAAGGCCTACCTACATCAGTGCCAATCTTGATCCCCAGTTGAAGGTCGAAGTAGTTCAGCTGTTGAAAGAGTTCAAAGACTGCTTCGCCTGGGATTATGATGAGATACTTGGTTTGAGCAGGGAGTTGGTCGAACACAGGTTGCCTATGACGCCTGGGAAAAAACCAGTCAAGCAAAATCCAAGACGGTTTGCACCAGAGATATTGTCAAAGATCAAAGAGGAAGTCGAAAGACTGCTTCGTTGCAAATCCATTCGCACTGCAAGGTATGTCGAATGGTTGGCTAATATAGTACCTGTTATTAAAAAGAATGGGTCTTTGAGAGTTTGCATTGATTTTAGAGATTTAAACTCTGCAACTCCCAAAGATGAATATTCAATGCCAGTAGCAAAAATGTTAATAGATTCTGCAGCAGGACATGAATATCTTAGTATGCTGGATGGATATTCTGGCTACAACCAAATATTCATTGCTGAGGAAGATGTTCATAAAACCGCTTTTAGATGCCCTGGAGCCTTAGGCACCTATGAATGGGTAGTGATGCCTTTTGGTCTCAAGAATGCTGGTGCCACATATCAAAGGGCAATGAATTCAATTTTCCACGATTTTATAGACACATTCATGCAAATTTATATTGATGATATTGTTATAAAATCTATTTCTGGGAATAGTCACATTGACCATCTTCGACAGCCCTTTGAAAGGATGAGAAAATATGGTCTTAAAATGAATCCTCTTAAATGTGCTTTTTGTGTGCAGGCAGGGGATTTCTTAGGCTTTGTGGTCCACAAGAAAGGGATTGAAATAAATCAGAATAAAACCAAAGCCATAATGGAGGCGAAAACGCCATCAAATAAAAAAGAGTTGTAGTTATTGTTGGGCAAAATCAACTTCTTAAGAAGGTTTATATCCAACCTGAGTGGCAAAACACAAGCTTTTTCGCCATTGCTTCATTTTAACAAAGATGGTTTCGAGTGGGGGCAATTACAGCAGGAAGCCTTCGACAAGATCAAGGAGTACCTAAGCCACCCTCTAATTCTTTCACCACCTTGTAGAAACAAAAGTATGAGATTGTATATAGCTGCATCAGATAAAACTCTAGGGAGCATGTTAGCTCAGGAGGATGAAAATGGAGTCGAAAGAGCCATTTATTACCTTAGTCGAGTTTTAAATGATGCAAAAACTAGGTATAGCATGATTGAAAAGTTGTGTTTATGCTTGTATTTCTCTTGTACTAAACTGAAGCAATATATAAAACCTGTTGATGTGTATGTTTCGTCTCACTTTGATATTGTAAAACATATGTTATCTAAACCTATTTTACATAGTCGAATTGGCAAATGGGCATTAGCATTAACAGAATTTTCCTTAACATATCAACCTTTAAAAGCTGTGAAAGGTCAAATAGTTGCAGACTTTATAGTCGATCACTCCATAAATGAAAATGATTTGAATTACGTCGAATTAAAATCCTGAAAGTTATACTTTGATGGATCAAGTCATAAAAGTGGAACAGGAGTAGGAATACACATTATTTCTCCTGAAAAAATTCCAACAAAATTCAAGTACAAGGTCGAAGGGCCTTGCTCTAACAATGAGGCTGAATATGAAGCATTAATTGCTGGCCTTGAAATTTTGTTAGAATTGGGGGCAACCAGAGTCGAAATAATGGGAGACTCAGAATTGGTTATAAAACAAATCACAAAGGAGTATAAATGTGTTAAAGAAAATCTCATTATGTACTTTGTGATAGCCAACAGATTATTAAAGAAATTTGAGGTAGTGGCCATCCAACACATACCTAGAATAGAGAACCAAGTTGCTAACGACTTGGCTCAAATTGCCTCTGGATACAAGGTGTCGAAAGGAAACCTTCAAGAAGTAATTGAAGCAAGAGGTAAGGTGGTGGTTGTTGGATTATGCCCATCAGACTTAGAAACAACTAAGCTTGGGTGCATAGATGGCGAAAATTTTGAAATTTTTACCATAGATAATTTAACAGATGAAGATTGGAGGAAGCCCATAGTTGAATATTTGCAAAACCCAACGGCTTCGACAGAGCGAAAAATCAGATATCAAGCTTTAAGCTATGTACTGGTGGGTAATGAATTGTTTAAAAAGACCCCTGAGGGAATCTTATTGAAATGCCTTAGTGAAGCAGAGGCGTATTTGGCACTTTCGACAGTACATAGTGGGGCATGTGGAGCACACCAAGTTGGCCAGAAAATGAAATGGCTGTTGTTTCGACAAGGCATGTATTGGCCCACTATGCTGAGGGATTGCATAGAGTTTGCTAAAGGGTGTCAAGAATGTCAAATTCATGCTGGCATATAGCACATCCCTGCAAGTGAATTACATTCCATAGTGAAACCATGGCCTTTCAGAGGATGGGCTTTGGATATAGTGGGAGAGATTCGACCAGCATCTTCAAAGAACCAGAGATATATTTTGGTGGGAATTGATTATTTCACCAAGTGGATTGAGGCAATACCACTGGTGAATATAGGTCAGGAAGATGTTATTGAGTTCATTCAAAATCACATTATTTATAGATTTGGCATTCTTGAAACAATTACTACAGATCAGGGATCAGTGTTCACTGGTCGAAAGATGCAGGAATTTGCCAAAGAAATAGGTTTTAAGTTATTAACTTCTACACCTTATTATGCTCAGGCCAATGGGCAAGTCGAAGCTGCCAATAAGGTAGTGATTGGACTAATCAAGAAACATGTGGGAAAGAGGCCTAGAAATTGGCACAAGACGTTAGACCAAGTTCTTTGGGCATGTCGAACATCCCCCAAAGAGGCTACCAGCACCACCCCATTTCGACTCACCTTTGGTCATGATGTAGTATTACCTGTGGAGATTTATCTACAGTCTGTAAGAGTTCAAAGACATCATGAGATTCCCTCTGAGAATTATTGGGAAATGATGATGAATGAATTAGTGGATTTGGATGAAGAAAGGCTTAGAGCCTTGGAGTTGCTGAGAAGACAAAAGAAGAGGGTCGAAGAATCCTACAACAAAAAGGTTAAATCTAAATCTTTTGCATGTGGGGAATTGGTTTGGAAGGTGATTTTGCCCATGGATCGAAGGGATAGAACATTGGGAAAATGGTCCCCTAAGTGGGAAGGACCATTCCAAGTCATTCAAGTGTTCTCTAATGGAGCTTATGAAGTGGAAGAGTTAGACAAAGATAAAAGAATCTTGAAAGTAAATGGCAAGTATTTGAAAAAATATAAGCCTATGCTGCAGGAGATTCATATTAAAACATAAGCTTTATTTAATAAAAGAAAGCCAAAATAGGCCAAGTCAGGCTAATATGGCATACAAAGCGAAGAGAAACTAGTACAACATTTTTTTTTCTTCAAAGAAAGGTTATTCATAATCTCTCCTATCTATGGATTTGAGGAAGTCCATATAATCTGCATCTGGCTCATCATCAGAATCTTGGGTGCTGGAGCACCCTTTCTTGGAGATCTTCATTTTGGTTTCTCTCGTCTTGGCTGGAGAAGTTGCTCCGACGGAGGCGTTAGGTTGTTGGGGCGCCTCTACCTTCTTTGTTTCCTCAATTGCCTTAGCCTTTCCAGCCATCTTCCTAGTTGAGGGTTTCTCTGAATTATTCATGGTTGCTTCTACACAAAACATGGTCAGATGGAAGAAATTTATATAGGCTAATGGCTGATTGGATTGGCCAGCTAAACGGTAGAAGTAGGTGAGTTATTCTTGGAAGTAGGCCTGAGGGCTATGTTATAAATGTTACTTTAAAGCTAGAGGCTTATGCCTTGGAATTTAAAGCTGGAGGGGTGACTTTCCAAGAAAAAGATAGAATGCCTTAATTGCAAATTTGACTGATTAAAGATAACAATAGAGAACATCATCATGCAATATAGGTCGAAAGCAGTTAAAGGCAAAATAATAATGATTGATTAAATCAATGCCAACAAGCATAAAATTGTCATTACATAAAAGGCCTGAAAAGGCCAAGAAACAAGTGATGATTAAACAAATGAAATAAAGGTGTCGAAGGTATCAGAAGGGAAGCCTCGACGCCAACTGAGAAAAAGATTCTATGTGATGTTTGAGGCGAGCGTTGCACAAAGATTCGTCAAGTTTTGTTTCTGCGAGCTCTTTCTCATATCTTTGGGCCGCCTCCATTTGATCAATAGCATTCTTCGTTTCTCCAGCTATCTCAGTGTTGTCGAGTTGGCGCAAATCACGGTTGCAGTTTTCAGCATTTTTAATTTTAGCTTGTAGCTCCGTGATTTGTTGCTTCCAGGCTTCAATGTCCTTCTTATTGGAGGCTATCTCGTCTTGCTTTTTCCTTTGATCAGCCTCCATACGTTGGATCTCTTCGTACGCCTCTTGTGCACTACACCAGGCTGTACTCTCACAACCAGATGTTCTCTCTATGGTATCCTTGATCGAGGGGAGCAGTTTTATTTCTGCAGCTATTTGGTTTACCACAGTAGTTAGCTCTATCAGAAAACCAGAGATATCTGGATTGAGAGTAGTGAGCTCAATCTTTGCAAGGGTGTCCTTCAAGTAAGCAGTTGCAGTTGGATCTGAGGCCAAAATTTTGTAAATATCCCCTTTGAAGAATTTTTTCCTGATGGCTTGGAGAATTGATTAGGCAAAGTCACCTGGTGTAGAGGTCGAAGAAACAGAGGAAGAACCATACCTTTGCTCAAGAATTAATTTGGCAAACTCACGTGGGTTCGACCACTTAAGTGCTATCAGCGAGTCCCCAGGTAGTGGAGTGACCATAGGCGAAGGAGTATGGTGAGGGTGAGGCTCAGCTTGTTCTTCTTCCTCCTCTGCTGGTTCTTCTTCCTCTTCATCTTCTCCTCCTCCCATTTCCTCACCAGATTCATCAGCAGCTGGTTGCACATTCTCTTGGTCATCAGCCGGTATGGTTTGATCAGGAGTGGCGTTGTGTGTTGGGATTTCAGGTTCACGCCTTTCTTCTTCAACCATCTGGTCTTTATCCGTTTAGGTACCCATATTGATAGGTGATGGGCTTGAAGCGTCATCCTCATCAGAGTTAGCTCCCTCAGCTTGTGCGTGCTGAGTTGGGGTTGGAGTTGGTGCTGCAGTAGCTGCTGTAACATATGGAATGGGTTGATTAATCTCACTCAAACCAGAGCCAATATCAGAAGATGGGTGATAAGTTGGCTCACCTTGGATGTTGAGAAGCGTGGTGGTGAGGCTTTCTGAAGTTGGGTGAGGAACAGAATTGTCAAGTGTGGTGGCGGCGAAGTTGCTTGGAGTTGGTCGGGGATCTGGATTGTTGATTATGGGTGCCTAAAGAACACAAGTGGAGAAAGTGAGAATGAAATAATAGGCGAAAGATGTCAAGCATAATAAAAAAGGGCAATGGTGCACATACCTGGGTTTGTTCAACAGCAGGACTTGATTTATCACTCCCATGGTCACCAAGAGGGGTTCTCAAGGCCACCTGGGAGGTTTCTTTCTCGACACCACTTGTGGTGGATGCCTTTTCGAGTATTTTGGCCACCTTCAAAGGAGGTGGGCCAGTGGGTCCAGAGGCCTTTATGGGTTTTTTCCTTTTTCTTGTAAGAACCTCCTCAGGAGATTCATCTAAGGCCTCCGAAGCTATAACCACAGCTGGGGTATCCTTCTTACCTTTCTTGGAAGGTGTTGGAGGTTTTCGACCAGTCTGAAGAGGCAGTGTAAATATAAGAAAGAAATTCACATAGTACAAGCAGAAACAGGGGAGATGAAATTTACCTGTGTACTCCCTTGTTCTTTGCCACTTTGCAAAGTGGCAGCTCTAGTCGAAGCAGCTTTCCTAGGAACAGATGAAAGATAGCAGACAATTGTTACAAGTTAATGATTACATGGTTAGTCATAAAGCCATGGATTAAGGATTTCAAACCTTCATATATTTCAGATTCGACACGAACGTCCTGAATTCCTATATGAAGGTGCCCTTTAAAACTGTCTAACTTATGCTTAGTCGAAACCACTCGTTGGGCTTTTGGCTGAGACTGCTGTCGAAGAAGTTTTAAATGCTCCCCACAGACAAACCAATATGGAAATGGAGGGGCAAGCGCCACTCCAAAATAAACATTAGGCAGTCGAGGGAACTTTGGAGGAAAAAGTTTAAAAGCTACCTCATAACGTTTCTCACGAGGGACGTTGGGAGGAATTTTTAGTTGGTCCAGCTTTTCTAGAAATTTTCTCTTTAGAGTGACAGCAGCCTCATGAATGGTTCGACTAAGATCATCTGGTCGATAGATAGTTTCAAAGTATTTTTGAAAGGCCTCTATTTCTTTGATGTGAGTGAACTTACTTTTTTTCGTCTTGTCCTGCACATGGAGAAAAGCTTGGTCAAGTAACGAAGAAAATGTAGCCACATCAATAAAGTGCTCACTATAATGCTTCGACCACCATTGGTGGAAGGATGAAGTGCATAAAAAGAAGGGTTCAAAAAAATAGGAGAAAGGATTCTTCTTTTTTCACTCCAGCTGTCGAGGGTTTGGGAGACGTTTTCCTCGTCGAGGCAAGCAGTGTGAAGAATTACTTGGCCCTTTCTCTTATACAGGCACTGAGGGAAGCTCTGGGCCAGCCCAAATTGTCGAGAGACCAAGTTTGGTTGGTAGGCAATCAATGCTGATAGACCTCTCCCTAAGTTCAGCCTGTGGATGATGAATCTAGGAATTAAAAAGGCTTCCCAGATGGCAACAGACTCTGGATCAAGGGGCTGGGGAGGATTTGGAAATGGCCTTTGAAACCACTCAGGGCCATGGCTTCGTCGAGAAAAGGGTGCCATGCTAGGAGTGAACTTATATCATTTGGCGAACATTATTATATAACTGGTGAAAGCCCTTTGGAGGTTTTCACCATCATCATTAGGAGTGAGCTTAGCCAGACGTGTCCCTTCGACACTCCTCTCCCTGATCTCAGCGGAAGCTTCATCGACTGTGCCTTTCCTGGGGAGGCTAGCCTCAAATGTAGCATTGAGCCACAGTTGAAGTAGCCAAAGAGGACCGCTCAAATGCATAGGACCTTGGGCTTCCACATTCTTAAGTCGAGAAGCCACCTCACTGATAGATTCGTAAAGGTTCGCCAGAATGAGTTCACTCAGGCAGGTCCCTCTGTTGTGGTGGAGTTGGTTCGCCAGGGGCAGGTACTTCTTAGCCACCTGCAAAGACTTTGTACAGAAAACATACCTCGACAGCCAGACTGTGAGGAAAACAATGTGTTCTTCGTCAAATACCTCATCATCTTCTTGTTTGAAGTGGTGCTTGATAAAGATGGTGTAGGTCAGTTTGGAGCCTGAAATGTTGATGGTATCCTCAGCATCAACCTCAGGATTATAGACAAGGCCATCTGGACGAAGCCCCGTGATGGCAGCTACGTCGAAAAGGGTTGGAGTAACCATTCCACATGGCAGATGGAATGTATAATGGGTGCTGTCCCAAAAGTATAAAGATGCTGCCAACATGTTCAGACAATAGGGTATGCTGGTCTTCGACAGCATCAGAAGGTCATAGATCCCTATCTCCTTCCAATGGTCAGCTTTAACTTTCTCCATCTTTGCCATCCATTGGTCGAATTCCTTTAAAGGGTTGACGGCTCTCACCAGTCTAGTGCCATCAGTGAGATAGCCAACATTGATCTTGGGTAAAGGGATCTCTTCAGGGGAAGCTCCAGCAGCAGAATTAATTTTAGGGAAACTCTTTTGCCCTAATGGTCTGGATCTCCAGTATGATGGGAAAAACTCACTCAGCCTTTCGTTGGAAATGTCCACCTCAGCCAAAGGACCAGATAACGCATAAGTTTTATCAGACATAACTAGGGGAATCATTACCTGAGATTGGTAGATGGCTCTTGATTCTGTAGAGGTAGGTTCTGGCATGCAGCGACGATTATCTACTAGTTGAGGGCCTGGGATGTTAGCGAACGGTGGGATGGTTTGCTTGAATGGAGTGGCCTTGCCCCTTTGAGTCTTCTTTGCTTGAGGGTTAATTTGGGTAGATGCCATTGTTGAAGAAGATGAAAAGATGGTGTCTTCGCTGGGTTTGCGTGAGAAAACTGAAGAGAAGAGGAGTTTGCTTGAGAATATGAAAAGTGTGGAAAGTTCACAAAGTGGCGGAAATGGGTATATATAGACATTTGAAAATCTCAAGAGACTTGGATCCACCGTTGAAGCTGAGGGGTTAGTGGGACGCATGTCTTTCTCCTGAAGGCGTGATGAAAAGTAGCAGTTATGTGCAGACTGTTAACGTCTGTTTTCAAGAAAGGCGTTATGATGAATACGGCTGAAAAGACGTTTTAAGGATTTGTCATGATGGCGTGACGTCAGAGGCGTGGGTTAAAGAAACTGAACAGTTCAGCCATTGAGTAATTAGTGGGATGTTCAGTTAAGGCCATGAAAATTGGCGTCGAAATGGTTATTATATCAAGGAATGGCCTTCCTACCAATTCTGGCGAAAGGACATTCCTTGGGGGCAATTTGTTAACCCTCAATTTCGACGCTAGACAAAATCAAAGCTATTTTAATGTTAAAACGTTATTGTTAATGTAAAGAAGGCTTCGACCTAACTTGTTGAGAGGCCTGAGTCGAATAAATGTGGAGAAACCTTAAAAAATGGCTAAGTGTTGAAAGGGTTTTTCGACCATGAGGATGTAGCGCTGCAGTGGTTATATTAAGATTGGAGGGAATTTCCAATATTTGAAATTTAAATAAGAGCAGTTGTGAACGTGGGAACAGTTGAGATCAAGGGGAAGGCGCCAAAATCCACACGTTTGAAGCAGTAACCCCCACTTAGTAGTTATTTCCTAGCACTATAAATAGGAGTTAGTTCTATGTAAATGTGGTGTTCATATTTTTGTACAAGTTACTCTAAGAAACTCAAAGTACCCGCGTGTAGAGAAACGAGTTCGTGAGAATGTACGTAATGTAACACCATTGTCTTCATTAATCTAATTTATCTTCAGCATGTTTAAGATTCAGCCATTTACTTTCCATGCCTTTACAGTTTCTTGAACTTTATCTTCCATGCCAAATTTATGTTCAAAGCCATTTATACTTTCCGCGTTTTACTTTCGACTGCATTTTTACGTTCAAGCATTTAATGTTCAAGCCTTTACCTTTCAAAGTCTTTCGTTTTCAAGAACGTGGAGTTCTCCTTTAAATCCATTGCATTTATTTTCAAAGTCTTTTGCTTTCCTGCACTTTACCTTCGACAGCACTTTTATTATCCCAGCCTTTACTTTCCAAGGACGTGGAGTTCGTTGCATTTTACTTTCAAAGCTTTTACTCATTCGACGCCTTTAATTTCTGCACCCTTTACTTGCATTACTTTAAATTTCGAGTCTTCACTTTACTTTATTGCCTGTAGTCGAACGTGGAGTTCAGTTAGACTTTATTTTCAGCATTGTCGAACGTGGAGTTTAGTTTACATTTTCTTTAATTTACACTTGTCTCTCAAACTTAGCACATGTCCTAGGATTTGTTGGTCGATCCTGCAAGTTAAATCAATTTGCATTTAGATTGATAGACCAGAGGTTGTTTACCAAAATTCACAGTAAACAAATGGCAATACCTGTCCCAAGACTCACATTCAGGCATATTTCAGGAAGATTTATGCATATTCTGACAATGAAAAGTTGTGGATGTATTTCTTTCAGGATAGTCTGTCAGGAGCTTCATTGGAATGGTACATGAAGCTAGAGGGAGCCTATATTAGAAACTGGAAGGACTTGGGTGATGCTTTCTTGAAACAGTACCAGTATAACATTGACATGGCCCCCAATCGTACCCAATTGCAGAATATGACACATGATCCGAAGAAAGGTTTCAAACAATACGCCCAAAGGTGGTGTGAGCTAGCTGCTCGAGTACAACCCCCGCTGATGGAAAGGGAAATGGCTGATATGTTTATGAATATTTTACAGGGCCCATATCTGGATCGCTTGGCTGGATGTCCATCCACTGGTTTCTCTGACATCGTGATAGCAGGAGAGAGAATTGAAAATCTTTTGAAATTAGGGAAAATTCAAGATGGAAGTGGGGCAGGTTCTTCCAATGCAAAAAGGCTTTTCAGGAATGGCTCGAAGAAACGTGAAGGTGAGACTAGTGCCGCCTATGGAAAGGGGGCAAAGGTAAAGGACGTCAGGGCTCGTACCATCAAGCAGCAGCTGTAACTATTCCAGTTCCAGCTGCCGAATCTCAGCCACAATCTCAAAGACAATACCAACCAAGGCAGAGAATGAGTGATCGTCACTTTGACACTTTACCTATGACATATGCTCAGATGTTACAGAATTTGCTCCATTTAAAGTTGGTACAGTTGAGAACTCTGGCCCCGCCAGCAGGCAAGCTGCCTTATGGCTATGATGCAAATGTGAAGTGTGAATTCCATTTGGGTGCGCCCGACCACCATATAGAGAACTGCAAAGCTTTTAAGCACGTAGTTCAGGACCTGGTTGATTCGAAAGCTATCAACTTTGCTCCTAATCTTAATGTGATTCAAAACCCCATGCCCCCGCATGGCGGGCCAAAGTTCAATGCAATAGAGGAAGACAGAGGCCTGAACTTGGTGATAGATGTTAATCATGTCAGAACACCTTTAACGGTGGTGAAAGGACGTTTGTTGAAAGGGGGCGTGTTCCCTGGTTGTCTGGAAAATTGTTCAGAATGTTTGACTGCGGTGAATGGCTGTGATGAATTGAGGAAGTGCCTTCAGATGATGATGGATGAGGGTCATTTACAGTTTGATCAGATGGGAAAAAAGGATGAGGCGGTCTCGACAATTACTATCTACTTTAGTCTAGCAGAGAGTCATGTGCCTGCACCTATACATACCCCTGTGCCTGAACAAGTAGCCCCTGTGACTATAACTATTCTGGGTCATATGCCATACGAAAGTACAAAAGCGATCCCATGGCATTACGGAGCTGATGTTTATTATCAAGGGCAGAAACAGGAAGTAGAGGCTCCCAAGGAAACTGGTTCAAGTGTGGGGAATGTAGGAGGAATGGGTGGTTTTACCCATAGTGGAAGGCTCTTTACTCCACAGACGCTCTGAAACGATGATGCTGAAGCTTTGACGAAAGCTAAAGACAAGCAGGTAGTAAACGAAGAGTCCATGCAAAGGGCGGAGCTCGGTAATTCCTTTGAGAAAGATGTTGAAGAGTTTATGAGGATTATCCGAAAGAGGGTTTATAAAATAGTGGATCACCTGCATCAAACTCCCTCCAAGATTTCTATCTTGTCACTACTGTTATGTTCCGAGGCACATCGTAATGCTTTGCTGAAGATTTTAAACATGGCGTATGTTCCGCAGGAGATATAGGTGAACCAGCTCGAGGGTGTTATTGCCCATGTCAATGCCAGTAACGGGTTGGGGTTTACTGATTTTGATCTAACGTGTCATACCCCAAATTTTACCCTCAGATATTCTGATCGTTTGCATATTATCTTGAGTCAGTCGTTTCGCATTTTAGTTAAACATTTCATTAATCATGCATTTTTCGTTAGAATTTAATTTGTTTTATTTCTTTTTTTACTAACCATTTTCAATTATCTTTTTTATTATTTTTAGTTTTACTATTATTATTATTTTTTATTATTATTATTAGTTTTATTATTATTAATTTTATTATTATTAGTTTTATTATTATTATTATTATTATTATTATTATTATTAGTTTTATTATTACTAAGTTTTATTGTTATTATTAGTTTTATTATTACTAAGCTTTATTATTATTATTATTATTATTATTATTATTATTATTATTATTACTTTTATTTTTGTTTGTCTTCATGTCCATGAAGGGAAAAATGGTAAGTTGGGACCACTACATTGTAGTACAAACACTTCACATGGATTGCCAACTTGGACTTATCAATGGCCAAGAATCATTCTCATAAAGTCACATGGATTGCCACATCAACACTCCCACCTCATTCACACTATAAATAAGATCTCTCTTTCTCTCATTTTTTGGCACCAACAATACCACACATACATTCTCAAAACCTTGCACATTCATTACATATTTTTTAAGTCAAATCTTTTTTTTTTTTTTTAGGAATCAAATTTTATCCTTTTCTTTTACTTACATAATACCCATAAACATTCACCATCATCACCACAACAACAACTTCCATCAAAACACACAACAAGCTTAACCTTTGCTAGCTTTGGAGTTTGTGAGTATCATTCATCCTTTATTTTTGTTCATACCATATATAGTTAGTAGTTTAGTATATATATATTTTTAGTTTGTGAAGTTATGTTGTAAAAATGTAATATTTTATGTGTTCATGTTTTTGTTATTGTTATATTATTATTAAGATTTATTTATTTTTGTACCTAAATCTTTCCATTTAAATTTAATGATTAAACTTTTTTAAAAAAATAAAAAATATGAAAGAAGAGGACTGTTGGAATCTAGCATTCTAGCAGAAACCTCGAACGATTGGTCTCAAGTCTCGCACTTTGGGGTAGCCATTCATTCATTCTTTCGCTAGTCAAAATACCTTTAATCAACTTGGACGAATAAGAGCCGTCAAGATCTAGTATCTTGTCACAACTCTTCGAACAATTGATTTTCATCAAGCGTTCATTGTCCGTTAAACCATTTTCATATCAACTTGGACGAATAAGAGCCATCAAGATCTAGCATCTTGTCACAACTCTTCGAACAATTGATTTTCATCAAGCGTTCATTGTCCATTAAACCATTTTCATATCAACTTGGACGAATAAGAGTCGTCAAGGTCTAGCATATTGGCATAACTCTTTGAGCAATTGATTATCGTCAATAGCTCGTTGTCCATTAATTATTTTTCATTTCAACTTGGATGAGTAAAAGCCGTCAAGATCTAGCATCTTGGCACAAATCTTCGAACAATTGATTACTATCAATGTTTATTGTCCAACAAATAATTTTACAACCAATCTTGAATGAAAAGGACTGTTAGAGTCTAGCACTCTAACATAACCCTTTGAACTATTGATCACCATCAACTGTTTGTCATTCTTAAAATATATTCAAGCCACTTTTAAACCACTAGCTTTTCCAAGAGATAGCCATTAATCTCTTGTAACTTCTTACTAAACTTTCCTTAGAGATATTCATTAATCTCTTCTCCTAAACAATCAATCCTCACAAGCTTTTCTTTCAAGCTTTTCACCCGTAGAGCCAGAACTACGGACGCTCTGATTTCTCAAGTTCATCTTGAGGATACGTAGGCATAGGATTGCGAGATCCTAGCGAGCCACCTTTTATTTTTCCTACCTTTTTGTTTTTCCACCTTTTCCTATTTTCACCATAGTCGCCGAACTACGATTGCTCTGATTTCCTCATTACACTATGGGGATACGTAGGCCCGAGATTCCGAAGTTTTGTCGAGCACCCTAATAATAAAAAACCTCTTTAGGTTTTCACTCCTTTAACAATAATCATTTACCTTCCTTTCTCAATAAGTTGAAGATTAGAAATAAACCTTAAGCTAACATACATTTAACCTTAACTAAATGGTTCCCGTTGAGTACAACGGACGTGAGGGGTGCTAACATCTTCCCCTTGCGTAACTGACTCCCGAATTCAGACATTGGTTGCGATGACCATATTCTTATCCTTTCTTTTTAAGGGTTTTATTCGATATTTTCCCTTTCCCTTTATGGAATAAATAAAGATCGGTGGCGACTCTGTTAAGTTCATCCCGCGTGCGTGCAATTTTGCTTTGCGAGGTCGTTCTCATTTTTCGAGGTACGACAGATGGTGACTCTGCTGGGGAGACATACATCCTTAAATGAGTCAAGCCTAGTTTAGTTAGGTTTTCGTATGTGTGTTTAGCTTTGTTGTTTCACTTCCTTCTTTGATTATATGTTTTATTTCTCTTGCTTTTCATATATGTATTTGTACATCCTGTGTGGGCTTCGGGGATCTGATATGTTGAATAAAGCTCTACACCCGAGTTTTGGAAGAATCAGAGAGAAAACATAAGGTTAGATTTGGTAGTTAGTAGTGTTAGACTACGAGGGCAAGCTCCTTGTAGCAACTAACATGAAGGCTCCTCTAGAGTAGACATGTTTGTAGATCTCGTTATAAAACAGCTAGCCTGTTGCATGACGCTGATTCATGAAGGGTCCATGACTCTAGGTCCCCCACTTAGAACCAGTGTTATTTTGGTGGTTGCATAATATTGGACTTCAAGGATACCTCCTTGCTCCAACCAATATGAAACCCCGATCAGAATAGACCTTTTCATCACTCTCGTTATAAAATGGCTAGCCCGTTGCATGATGTTGATACGACTAAGGTCTGTGACTCTGAAACCTTATCAAAAACCTAGAAAATATCCCGTGAGTGGGTTTATGGGTAGATAATCTAGAACTAACCATTATAGGGAGACCTACCTAATAGGATATTCTGATTTATTCGTGTTATCTCAGATCCTAACCATATCTACATTGCATTTTCTTTCTGCATCCTGTGTTGTATGGCATTGCATATCATTTGCCTCTTTGCATGATTCATTGCATGCGTCTGTTTGTCCAGTTACTCATCTCCAACTGTCTCAATCTTCCTGTGTCATCTGTCAGTCGTCAAGCTAATTCCTCGACACCGATACAGGACTATAGCTAACATCAGACGCAGAATGTCAGAACAACCCTCTGTCAGGGCAAGTGAAGCTTCAGTCGACTTCAGCTTAACTACTTTCCGAAGACAAGCCAGCCCATCCACGTTGTTGGCTAGTCACTAGGCTATGTTTCTTATTGTTTGCATTTTCCTTTGTTTTTTACTAACTGTTTGCTTCCAAACTATGTTGGTACTTTCAAATTAATGAAATAAGCATTTGCAACTTTTTGATTCAATTCATTTGTGTTTGCTATTTGCTTCTTAATGCTTTCTCTTTCAAGAAAAAAAAAATTCTCTTGTCCACTTTCCTTTTGATTATGCAAAGATTGGAGGGAGGATGATGAAAATGTAAATACTCATAATTGCTGTTGGTATGCTTTTAAATCAAAACTTCGCTGACGATGTAAGGCATTGTTTCAACTCCTAAACACTGGAGACATAAGGAAGATAACCCCTCTTTAACCCTTTCGAGCCTTGAAGTAAGAGTTTCTTTCTTTACAAATAAAAACACGCAATCTTAACCTAGGGCAGGGTAGTTCTCAGTTAACTTGATTATGCATTCAAATACAAGAGCTTCATGCGAGACACCTTTCAACAAAAGGGTGCATTCACAAATTTTTCTTCGCACACAACAAGCAAGTGTCGAAGATGTATTTCAAGTCAAATTCCAATGATGGTTCATCATAATCCTTAAGTCAGACAGTCACAAAAAAAAGAAGAAAAAAAAGGGAAAATTTTGTATGACAACCCAAGGAGGAAATCTTTAAATCCTTTGTCCTGAAAATCCTCAATGGAAAACAATTTTGTAAGGAAGTAGTGACCGCCATTTCAAAGTCTCTTAACTTTTGAACCATCATCATTATCATCATCAGTGCAATTTCCTAACCTATGGGAGCCTGAGTGCATAGTTTGAGTTAACTGAGCATAGGAATGGAGATCATCACGTAGATTGGGTGGGTCATAAATAAACTTTGAGCTTTTATCCTTTGTTTCTCAAACCGTGAACCAAGCCACGTTATAACCCTCAAAAGACCTAACTGAAGCAAGGTTATTTTGAAAGCATACTACAGTGAGGCTGCGTAAACTGACTCCAAAAGATCTCTGCGGATCATCTATTCTGACATCATACCTTTTTGCTTTACTTCTCACTTTGAATGTCTTGAAATGCCGTGTTCAGACCAGTGACTCATATACTTCGCTTTTTTTCAAAATGATTTTGATTTCAAAAGTTGCATGAACTCTGCATTTACCATGTTTGTACAAATACTTTTGTTTGCAAACTAACTTTTCTTCTCAAGGAATTTTCAAACAAATAAGAAACTTGGTCTGTGATCTAATCAGGGGCAAGTTCCTTCCATATCCTGTTGAGAATCAGTTCAAGATTTGTGGTTTAATGGCGACTTCTTAGAATTGGTTTATACAGAAGATTTTGCAAGGCTCAGACTGGGGCAAGCTTTCTCAGTGTACAGTAAAATAATCATCTTTCAAGACTCAGACTGGGGCAAGCTTTCTAAGAGCACCGTGAAACGGTCATTTCCAGAATCAATCAAGCTGAAGCAATGATCAGCTCATCTACAATAATCAGCTAGTCTGGGGCAGTTTACCTGAAGAATCCCCAAGCAACGCTTTATCCTTCCTACAAGGATCATCAATTTGGATATAGTTTACCAGTGTGGCAGAGATGTGTTCATCATTAGCATCTCTAGTCCCAAGCAGAATGGCAGTGATCTCCGTGTAGAAGAATCAGTCTTATAGTCTTGTCTTCCCAAAGAGTTGAATCGTGTCGTCGACATCTACATTTGCATTTTCATTTGATCATATATCATCTGCATAATTTATACCATATGCATAACATGAGTGTTTCATCCTCATTTGCATTTCTCCCGAGGTCGTGTCGTTATCCACGTCTTACCTTGTGGTCAAAGTCCAACTTACTTGGCACCTACCAAACAGATATTGTCGTGTCTATCTGACATTCTTCCAGATATGACCTTTCTTATTCGATTGTTTTTCCGGATATGTTTGTTCCTCTTTTGTGTCCAATGCCGTTCTTGGATGTCATATATATTTGTCTCCTCTGATGTTTTACCAGATCGAGTCTTCTGTTCTGACGTTTTCCCGGAACTCTCTCTTTGTGTTATCTAATATTTTTCCAGATATACCCTTTTGTGATTCTGATGCTTTTCCCGAATGACATTGGTTTTGCTATCTGATGCTTTTCCGGATGTGTCTCTCTTTCTGATGTTTTTCCAGATTGAGTCTTTTGTTCTGATGTTTTTCCAGAACCTATCTGATATTTTTCCAGATATTTTGCTTTGTTTATTCTGATGCTTTTTCCAGAATGACATTGCTTTTGCCATCTGATGCTCTTCCGGATGTGTCTCTCTTTCTGATGTTTTTCCAGATAGTCCTTTGTAATTCTGATGTCTTTCCAGAATTTCATTTCTTCTACCGTCTGATGTTTTACCAGATCGAGTCTTCTGTTCTGACGTTTTCCCAGAACTCTCTCTTTGAATTATCTTATGTTTTTACAGATATACCCCTTTTCTTTACCATCTGATGCTTTTTCGGATGTGTCTCTCTTTCTGATGTTTTTCCAGATTGAGTCTTTTGTTCTGATGTTTTTCCAGAACCTATCTGATGTTTTTCCAGATATTTCGCTTTGTTTATTCTGATGCTTTTCCGGAATGACATTGCTTTTGCCATCTGATGCTCTTCCGGATGTGTCTCTCTTTCTGATGTTTTTCCAAATTGAGTCTTTTGTTCTGATGTTTTTCCAGAACCTATCTGATGTTTTTCCAGATATTTCGCTTTGTTAATTCTGATGCTTTTCCGGAATGACATTGCTTTTACCATCTGATGCTCTTCCGGATGTGTTTCTCTTTCTGATGTTTTTCCATATTAAGTCTTTTGTTCTGATGTTTTTCTAGAACCTATCTGATGTTTTTTCCAGATAGTCCTTTGTAATTCTGATGCTTTTCCAGAATTTCATTTCTTTTGCCATCTGATGCTTTTCCGGATGTGCCTTTCTCTTTCTGATGTTCTTCCAGATTGAGTCTTTTGCTCCTGATGTTTTTCCATAGCACTTTTTGTGTCTATCTGATGTTCTTCTGAATATGACCTTGTTTATCTAATGTTCTTCCAGATATAATGTTGCTTATCTGATGCTCTTCCGGTTATGTTTTCAAAACCTTTTCCCGTACATTTAATGCTCTTCTAAATGTTTCGTATGTATCTTTAGAATTCTTGTCTTCATCTAATGCTCTTCTAGATGTCTTCAATTCGTTTCTGACTTTGGTTAACGGCTGCTGAATGTTTTCGAGTCTGTTTCCATTCTCCATCCAATGCTTTCCTGGATGTGTGGCGGAGTTTATTCGATGATTTTACGAATATCTCTGATATGCGTCCCGGAGTTCATTCAATGCTCTTCTGAATGTCTCAATTGTCTGTTATTTTCCAGAGTCTATTCAACGCTTTTCTGAATACCTCTGGTGTTTGCTTATCTCATGTATTTCCCAGTTTTTTTCCCCACCTCATTCAATGATCTTCTAAATGTCGTGACTCTTTTCCATCCATTTCCATTCATGGATGATGACTTTTGATTCCCCAATGGAGACCGTCTTTCCGATTCTACTTCCATTGAGGAACTTGTGTTATCTTTTCTTTCTAAAGTGTCAGCCGATCACACTTGAATCAGTTGTCTCATCACTTTAGATATTCCCCAGTTTTGTTTCAGCTTCCCCAATGTTGTATTTTTCCCCAGTGAGTGATTGCTCATTGTGTGGACTTTGTCCTTGCCTTCTTTCACCTTCGTTTTGCATTTACCATTTCACACTTTTCATCATATTAGAGTTCATAGCATGTCAGCATCTTAGTTTGTTTCTTTGGTCCATAGCATTGCATGTCAGTGCGTCTGAGGGCAAAATTTTCGGTTATCTATATTTAAATACCTTCCACCATGATTTCATGAAGACTATCATCACTCATGTCATCCGGTGAAGATATTTAAATAGGGGCAACTGTCATACCCCAAATTTTACCCTCAGATATTCTGATCGTTTGCATATTATCTTGAGTCAGTCATCTCGCATTTTAGTTAAACATCTCATTAATCATGCATTTTTCGTTAGAATTTAATTTGTTTTATTTCTTTTTTTACTAACCATTTTCAATTATCTTTTTTATTATTTTTAGTTTTACTATTATTATTTCTTTTATTATTATTATTATTATTATTAGTTTTATTATTATTAATTTTATTATTATTAGTTTCATTATTATTATTATTATTATTATTAGTTTTATTATTACTAAGCTTTATTGTTATTATTAGTTTTATTATTACTAAGCTTTATTATTATTATTATTATTATTACTTTTATTTTTGTTTGTCTTCATGTCTATAAAGGGAAAAATGGTAAGTTGGGACCACTACATTGTAGTACAAACACTTCACATGAATTGCACACTTGGACTTATCAATGGCCAAGAATCATTCTCACATTTCACATGGATTGTCAACTTGGACTTATCAATGGCCAAGAATCATTCTCATAAAGTCACATGGATTGCCACATCAACACTCCCACCTCATTCACACTATAAATAAGATCTCTCTTTCTCTCATTTTTTGGCACCAACAATACCACACATACATTCTCAAAACCTTGCACATTCATTACATATTTTTTAAGTCAAATCTTTTGTTTTTTGTTTTTTTTAGGAATCAAATTTTATCATTTTCTTTTACCTACATAATACCCATAAACATTCACCATCTTCACCACAACAACAACTTCCATCAAAACACTTTCACTTCCTTCTACACAACAAGCTTAACCTTTGCTAGCTTTGGAGTTTGTGAGTATCATTCATCCTTTATTTTTGTTCATACCATATATAGTTAGTAGTTTAGTATATATATATTTTTAGTTTGTGAAGTTATGTTGTAAAAATGTAATATTTTATGTGTTCATGTTTTTGTTATTGTTATATTATTATTAA
The DNA here is from genome assembly GCA_022829125.1 of Lathyrus tuberosus. Taxonomy (NCBI): domain Eukaryota; kingdom Viridiplantae; phylum Streptophyta; class Magnoliopsida; order Fabales; family Fabaceae; genus Lathyrus; species Lathyrus tuberosus. Next base: position 6,719,220 of record JALAZF010000321.1, read on the forward strand.
GATTTATTTATTTTTGTACCTAAATCTTTCCATTTAAATTTAATGATTAAACTTTTTTAAAAAAATAAAAAATACGAAAGAAGAGGACTGTTGGAATCTAGCATTCTAGCAGAAACCTCGAACGATTGGTCTCAAGTCTCGCACTTTGGGGTAGCCATTCATTCATTCTTTCGCTAGTCAAAATACCTTTAATCAACTTGGACGAATAAGAGCCGTCAAGATCTAGCATCTTGTCACAACTCTTCGAACAATTGATTTTCATCAAGCGTTCATTGTCCGTTAAACCATTTTCATATCAACTTGGACGAATAAGAGCCATCAAGATCTAGCATCTTGTCACAACTCTTCGAACAATTGATTTTCATCAAGCGTTCATTGTCCATTAAACCATTTTCATATCAACTTGGACGAATAAGAGCCGTCAAGGTCTAGCATATTGGCATAACTCTTTGAGCAATTGATTATCGTCAATAGCTCGTTGTCCATTAATTATTTTTCATTTCAACTTGGATGAGTAAGAGCCGTCAAGATCTAGCATCTTGGCACAACTCTTCGAACAATTGATTACTATCAATGTTTATTGTCCAACAAATAATTTTACAACCAATCTTGAATGAAAAGGACTGTTAGAGTCTAGCACTCTAACATAACCCTTTGAACTATTGATCACCATCAACTGTTTGTCATTCTTAAAATATATTCAAGCCACTTTTAAACCACTAGCTTTTCCAAGAGATAGCCATTAATCTCTTGTAACTTCTTACTAAACTTTCCTTAGAGATATTCATTAATCTCTTCTCCTAAACAACCAATCCTCACAAGCTTTTCTTTCAAGCTTTTCACCCGTAGAGCCAGAACTACGGACGCTCTGATTTCTCAAGTTCATCTTGAGGATACGTAGGCATAGGATTGCGAGATCCTAGCGAGCCACCTTTTATTTTTCCTACCTTTTTGTTTTTCCACCTTTTCCTATTTTCACCGTAGTCGCCGAACTACGATTGCTTTGATTTCCTCATTGCACTATGGGGATACGTAGGCACGAGATTCTGAAGTCTTGTCGAGCACCCTAATAATAAAAAAACTCTTTAGGTTTTCTCTCCTTTAACAATAATCATTTACCTTCCTTTCTCAATAAGTTGAAGATTAGAAATAAACCTTAAGCTAACATACATTTAACCTTAACTAAATGGTTCCCGTTGAGTACAACGGACGTGAGGGGTGCTAATACCTTCCCCTTGCGTAACCGACTCCCGAATTCAGACATTGGTTGCGATGACCATATTCTTATCCTTTCTTTTTAAGGGTTTTATTCGATATTTTCCCTTTCCCTCTATGGAATAAATAAAGATCGGTGACAACTCTGTAAAGTCCATCCCGCGTGCGTGCGATTGCGCTTCGCGAGGTCGTTCTAATTTTTCGAGGTACGACATAACGCCAGAGGGAAGAAATCATAACAAAGCTCTCCACATCTCCATGGAGTGCAAGGGTGCAGTCTTGTCCCATGTGTTGGTGGATACGGGCTCGTCTTTGAATGTACTGCCGAAGAAAGCTTTGGTAAAGTTGGATTTTGAAGGGGTTGTGCTCCGACCATGTTATTTAGTTGTGCGGGCTTTTGATGGCTTTAAAAGATCAGTTTTTGGGGAGGTAGAGTTGCCTTTGAAGATTGGACCCCAGGTGTTTAATACGGTTTTCTATGTGATGGATATCCAGCCGGCTTATAGCTGCTTGCTAGGGCGCCCATGGATATATGCTGCAGGGGTCGTAGCGTCAACGCTCCATCAAAAGATAAAGTTTGTTATGGATGGTCAGGTGGTCATAGTATGCGGAGAGGAGGACATATTTGTCAGTCATTTGTCGTCATTCAAATATGTGGAGATGGACGGCGAGATTCATGAAACTCTTTGTCATGCATTCGAAACAGTGAATATTGTGAAAGATTCTCCTTCCACTGAAACAAAAGTAGGGACTTCTATAGTTTCTTACAAGCAGGTTCTTGAAGTAAACAGTCAGGCCGTGCTGAAGGTTGGGGTCAGTTGATTGAGTTGCCTTTCAAAGAAGATAAGTACATAATTAGTTATCAGCCTCCTCAAACTTCACTGCCAGAAGGCCAAGAGCGTCAGGGACCTGTCATTTTTTCTAGTGGGGGAATCATCAACCATGGTCAAGTCTTTGCTACGAATGAAGATGATGGGGACATCGACTATGATATGGACAATTGGGTGCGCCCATGTGTCCCGGGACAGAAGCTGAACAACTGGTTTTCTGAAGACCTCATCCAAGTTACCCTGCAGAAAGAGTAATTTTCTTTGTTTTTTCATGTTGCATGTAAAATCCTATGCCCTGCCCAAGGCTTAGTGATTTCATTGTAGGGCCACATTTGTTTCATATGCAAGTTTATCATCAATAAAAGGACGTTTTGTATTCAAAAATTGTGTTCCCTGTCTTTCATTTTACATTCTTCATTTCATTTTATAAAAAAGGTAATGTTTTTCTTTCTTCGTAGTTTGTTTTCTTTCTTTTCAAAAAGCTATTTCTAAAATAAAGCATGAACCATCATTCATACAGAAATAATCCTCTAGATTCTGTTGATAACGGTCCTGCTATGGTTCAATATGACTTTGATAATCCAATTTACCAAGCTGAAGATAGGGGTGAGGAAGATTGTGAACTTCCCGAAGAGTTGGCCAGATTATTTAAACAGGAGGAAAGAGCTATTCAGCCTCTTCAAGAGTCAATAGAAGTTATCAACCTTGGCACCGAGGATGTGAAGAAAGAGGTCAAAATAGGGGCAAGTCTAGCAGAGAATGTGAAGAAAGAGCTGATTGATATGCTATGGGAATATGTCGATATCTTTGCCTGGTCCTATCAAGATATGCTGGGGTTGGATACAGACATTGTTGTGCACAGGTTGCCTCTTAAAGAAGGTTGTTCTCCCGTCAAACAGAAGCTCCGAAGAACTAAACCAGAAATGGCAATTAAAATTAAAGAAGAAGTACAGAAACAGTTAGATGCAGGCTTCTTGGCCGTCACCAGCTATCCACCGTGGGTTGCGAATATTGTACTGGTACCTAAGAAAGATGGTAAGGTCCGAATGTGTGTTGATTACCAGGATTTAAATCGAGCAACTCCGAAAGATGACTTTCTGTTACCTCACATTGATGTGTTGGTGGATAATACAGCTCAATTCTCGGTATTTTCCTTCATGGATGGTTTTTCTGGCTATAATCTGATTAAGATGGCACCGGAGGACATGGAGAAAACAACGTTTATTACCCCATGGGGTGCATTCTGTTATAAAGTGATGCCTTTTGGTTTGAAGAACGCAGGGGCAACTTACCAGCGTGCTATGGTGACACTCTTCCACGACATGATTCACACGGAGAATGAGGTTTATGTGGATGATATGATTGCCAAATCAAAAACTGAAGAGGAACACCTGGTGAATTTGAAAAAAACTCTTTGAACGGCTGAGACGATTCAGACTGAGGTTGAACCCGAACAAGTGTACTTTCGGGGTGAGATCTGGTAAGTTACTGGGCTTTATTGTCAATGAAAGAGGAATCGAGGTTGATCCAGCAAAAGTAAAAGCTATCCAAGATATGCCCGAGCCAAGAACATAAAAGCAAGTTCGTGGGTTCTTAGGGAGATTGAACTACATTGCTAGATTCATCTCTCATCTTACCACCACTTGCGAGCCAATTTTCAAATTGCTACGAAAAGATCAATCAATACGGTGAAATAACGATTGCCAAAGGGCATTTGACAAAATAAAAGAGTATTTGCAAAAGCCTCTGATTCTTATGCCTCCAGTTACAGGGAGACCACTAATAATGTATCTATTGGTACGTGAAAATTCAATGGGTTGTGTTCTCGGTCAACACGACGAGAGAGTTAGGAAAGAACATGCCATATACTACCTGAGCAAGAAGTTCACAGATTACGAGTCTAGATACTCAATGCTTGAAAAGATATGTTGTGCATTTGCATGGGTTGCTAAGCGATTGAGACAATACATGTTGACTCACACAACTCTATTGATATCAAAGATGGATCCAGTCAAATACATTTTTGAAAAGCCAGCTCTCACCGAAAGGGTCGCTCGTTGGCAGATGGTTTTGACCGAATATGACATACAGTATACTTCCCAAAAGGCCATCAAAGGTAGTGTTTTGTCTGACTATCTCGCCGAGCAGCCGATTGATGATTATCAGCCAATGAAGTTCAAATTCCCTGATGAAGACATCATGTATATGAAGATGAAAGATTGTGAAGAGCCACAGGTTGATGAAGGACTAGATCCTGATGAGAAGTGGAAACTGATGTTTGATGGGGCCGTTAATGTGAACGGTAGCGGTGTTGGGGAAGTTCTCATATTCCTTTCACTGCCAAATTGACTTTTGATGTCACCAACAACGAAGTCGAATATGAAGCCTGCATCATGGGTATCGAAGAAGCCATTGATTTAAGGGTCAAGACTCTTGATGTATTTGGGGACTCTGCTCTAGTGATCAATCAGGTCAATGGAGATTGGCACACCCATCAATCCAACTTGATTCCTTACAGAGATTACACGAGAAGACTGTTGACTTTCTTCAAAACAGTAAAACTGTATCATGTACCTCATGATGAAAATCAGATGGCAGATGCTTTGGAAACGTTATCTTCTATGATTCAAGTGAATTGGTGGAATCATATACCTAAAATTGATGTGATGAGGCATGATAGACCCGCTCATGTGTTTGCAATCGATATACTAACTGATGATAAACCTTGGTATCATGATATCAAGCGTTTCTTGAAGAGTCAAGAGTATCCGGCTGGGGCATCCAACAATGATAAGAAGACTTTGAGAAGGTTGGCGGGCAGTTTCTTCTTGAATGAGGATGTGTTGTACAAAAGAAATTTTGACATGGTCTTGCTTAGATGCGTGGATAGACACGAAGCAGACATGTTAATGCAAGAAGTGCATGAAGGTTATGTTGGTACCCATGTTGGTGGACATGCCATGGCCAAGAAATTGTTGTGAGCTGGTTATTACTGGATGACCATGGAGGCTGACTGTTTTAAATATGCCCGAAAGTGCCACAAGTGCCAGATTTATGCTGATAAAGTGCATGTGCCACCAAATCCTCTAAACGTGATGAGTTCTCCTTGGCCCTTTGCCATTTGGGGCATTGATATGATTGGGAAGATTGAGCCCACCGCCTCTAATGGACATCGTTTTATTCTAGTGGCCATTGATTACTTCACCAAGTGGGTAGAGGCTTCTTCATTTGCAAATGTCACCAAGCAGGTGGTTGCCCGGTTTATCAAGAAAGAGATTATTTGCCGATACGGGGTGCCCGAGAGGATCATCACCGATAATGGTTCTAATCTCAATAATAAAATGATGCAAGAGTTGTGCCAGAGCTTCAAAATTGAACATCACAATTCTTCTCCGTACCGCCCAAAGATGAACGGTGCCGTCGAGGCAGCCAATAAAAACATCAAGAAGATTGTGCTAAAGATGGTCGTGACGTATAAGGATTGGCATGAGATGTTGACTTTCGCTTTGCATGGGTACCGTACCTCTGTACGTACGTCTACTGGGGCGACCCCGTTTTCTCTTGTGTACGGTATGGAAGTAGTCTTACCGGTGGAAGTTGAGATTCCTTCTCTGAGGGTCATGATGGATGTCAAGTTTGACGAGACTGAATGGGCTCGAACAAGGTTCAACGAGTTGAGTCTCATAGAAGAAAGGAGATTGGCAGCAGTGTGCCATGGGCAACTGTATCAGAGAAGGATGAAACGGGCATTCGATCAGAAAGTGCGTCCTTGGAATTATCAGACGGGTGACTTGGTGTTGAAAAGGGTTTTTCCTCCTAATACAGATCACAGGGGCAAATGGACTCCGAATTATGAAGATCCATATGTTGTCAAGAAGGTTTTCTCGGGCGAGGCCTTGATGCTTACAACTATGGATGGTGAGGATTTTCCGTCGCCTGTGAACTCAGACGCAGTCAAAAAATACTTCGCATAGATAGACCCGCTGAACAGTAAAAAGAGAGTCCAGGCAAAAAAGGGCATCCCGGCAAACCATAAAAAAAAGAAAAAAAAAAGAAAAAGGTTCGGACAAAAATTAGGGATAAAATAAATAAAAAAACTGAGTACGCCAGGTAAGTTGAAAACCCGAAAGGGAAACTTAGGCAAAAATGGGTATCCCGGTGGATTGAAAACCCGTAAAGGGAGATCCAGGCAAAAGAGGGATTTAGCGAAAGGATGCAGTCTGAGTAATCTGTATCCTGTCTCGTTTCAATAATAAGCATTCCGAAGGATAAGAATCCGTCCAATCATTCCCCTCGGAAAGCAAAGCACTTGGAGAGTCTTGAAGACATATGAACCATAGCAGGGTTGAAACTCGATGGATTTCCATTTTCCACATTGCCATTAGGATAGTTTCTTCTCTCTTTTAAGCAATTACCTCTTTCCAGGAATTGCCTCTTGATGTAAGCGCCTGTTTTTGGGGCTTTTCAATCAATCAATAAGTTTTCCGTTATTCGGAATACTTGCCTCTTTTGCTTTCTTTTACAGTCTGTTTTTTTTGCAAAAATGTCCGAATTTTTGATAAACATTGCATTTGAAAACATCAAGGTTTTACAATGACATGCGTGCAAAAGAAAACAATTAAAATTGCTTTAAAGGTCAGGTGTTTTTGGGTGATGAATTCAAAGCCCATGATACCCTGGGGCATATATGTACACCATTTTGTTTGCAGGTGTCAGCGTTCGCTGGTTAACCCATCGATAACATGAGATGTTTTCAGCCCATTTTATTTAGCAAGACTCAAAGAATATTTCTCCCCAAGCGGAAGTGGCTCCCTCAACAGGAAAGTTCTTCCTTAAGATTGCAATCCCCAGCAGAGCTATATGGTCATGCTTCTTCCCCAAGCAATCGATTCAGATGGTTCCTCATCATTCTTTCCAGTAACCTCAACAGGTTTGTCAATTCAGCGCGGTTTGCAACCACGAAGACAATCCAGTTTGTTATCCCCAGCGGAGTTGTTTTCTATTTCTTCAGCATTTATTTTGCTGAGGAGCCTCTTTGCATCTTGCATGTAGTAATCATCGCATCCTCAAAAACGCGTAGCATTTCCAATTGATATGGAGCATTACGCCATGGAAAATTCAAACATATGCATGCGAAGCATAAGCCAGTTTTGGTACCTCGTGCGAGAGCCCAAAATGTTTTTTCTTCTTCCATCATATTGGCAAAACCAGAAAGAATGCCTTGCTCATTCCCCAACAGACATTTCCAAGCAGTACCAGGGTTTCACTTCTCTTTTCTCCTGACCAGAGTCCAGTTTTTCGGTTTGTAGACCTTTTGATCTTACATCTCAACCGTGTTTTTTCCGGAACCATTCCCGATAGGATTCCTTTGGCCGTTCATGACAGGAAAACCAGAACCATTCCCGATAGGATTCCTTTAGTCATTCCCGAAAGGCAAACCGGAACCATTCCTGATAGGATTTCTTTAGTCGTTCCCGACAGGCAAACCGGAACCATTCCCGATAGGATTCCTTTAGCCGTTCTCGACAGGCAAATCGGAACCATTCCCGATAGGATTCCTTTAGCCGTTCCCGACAGGCACCCTTTGAGTTTTAGACCTAGTCATTCCCGACTAGCCCATTTACCATTCCCGATAGGTAACCCATAGGTTTTCAACTTTAGCCGTTCCCGACAGGCGCCCTTTGAGTTTTAGACCTAGTCGTTCCCGACTGGCCCATTTACCATTCCCGATAGGTAACCATATGTTGTAAACTTTAGTCGTTCCTGACAGGCGCACCTTAGCCGTTCCCGACAGGCACAATCTAGACTCCAATCGTTCCCGACAGGCCTTCTTTGGATTTCACTTGTTCTAAACTCTTTTCCACAAATACCTCTCAATCATCACAACCGCTTTGTTTGTCATAAATCTTCTCTCTCCCACCCACAGAGTGCAAATTTTCTGGTTATCTTTGTATCCAATCCCTATGTACCTTAAATTTCCGACAGCCGTTGCTTTCATCCATTCAAGTCCACAGTGGATTGAATAGGGGAAGCTGTAATACCCCAAAATTTGCCCTCTTATTTATTACCTCATAATTGGCTTATGCTTCATTCATTTGCATTTCATAATAGGTCATACTAACTCACACATCATTGGTTGTAAGGCATGGGATCAGGTATCTCAAGATATGGACAATCCAAAGCCAAAGGACAAGTATCAAACTTTTCCAAACAAGTCACAAGGGCTCTTCATATCTCAATTCATCTCATTTGAGCCCTCACGTCATCAAAAGATGGGAACTCAACAAAGGAATGAAGCAGTTCACCATTTCCTAGCATGGTTGTTCAAATTAGGGTTTTGAAATTCTTGAGTATAACACCCCAATGAGCAAGATCCTTGAGTTTTTATCCTCACCAAATGGCATATCTCATCATTGTTTGAGAGGATACACATCATGCTCAGAGGAACTTGGATTTGGAAGATGTGTTGATTTCTCCTAGACTGAGGGCACCAAACTAGGGTTTGCCATAAGATCAGTTTATTTCTGACTTTTTGTGCAAGACTTGATTCTATGGTACTCCTCATGTCCTTAAGTGTCTAAGATTGGAGAATTGTCCATCAATTTGGATTGGAAGGGTTTCAATTGATCAATTGACTGAAAATCAGAAGAATTAGGAAAAAGTTAATTGTGCAGAGGAAAAAGTCAACTCTTGACTTTTTGAGGTCAAAATGTTGTTCCTCATCTCAAATATGTTCATTGGTAAAAATTTGATCCAGGAATGTTTAGGGTTTCATCAAAAGTCAAGAAAGATTCAAAGTTGCCAAATTTAGAAACTTAGGGTTTCCATTTATGGCAAGTGTAGGCAAGTTGAAGAGCTCACTTTAAGCTATTCTTTTTCCATGTTCCAAGCTTCAACCTAAAAGTTGATGGAGGCCTATTGAAAGTTCACATTTCAAGCTTCAAAACCATACCAAGAACATGTCCATTGGGTTAAAATTGAGAGAGATATGATCAATTAAAGTTGAGGCAAATCAAGGCAAAATGGCAAGTCATGACCAGTCAGCACGCAGTCATTTTCACAAACACCTTGTGTGCAGGGTCTATCCAAGTTCATAGCCAAATATCTCTTTGATGGAGGCTTCAATTGGAAAAATGTTCAACATCAATCTTGTTCATCTCCATCTCCTCTTCAACTTTGGTGTTGAAAGATTTTTCATTTGATCAACTCATGGAGAGATATATTGAGGCAAAGTTAGGTGTTTCAACTTATTCACTTCCATGCACATAAGCCAGGCACGACCAAGGCAAGTTGGTCAGCCAGCCCAACCATGACCAAGCAGTTTCATGACCAATTTAAAGCATGTTAAAGGCTCATATTGGGATTGCTTTCCACACCAATCTTGTTCTCCTCCATCCCCTTTTTCCAAAGAGCCATTAGCCACATCATTTCACCCCATGACCATGGAGATATACATGCACCAAGTCACTATCACCATGTCTGCTTTCTTCACTGCCAAGCAAACGAAACCAAGACCAAACCTTGTTCCTTCTTGTTCATCATGCGCATATCACATGTCAGTTTGCTATTTTAAACTAAACAAAGGCTCTTACATGCCATGCTGCTCATGTACCATACATGCCATAAGTGTTCAAACAAGAGAGAAGAAAAAGAAAATTGTAGGACAAGTTGCTGCAAGTTCAGGGCTCCATCACCACCTTCCATCATGAATGCACCATAACATGTCATGATCCTCTCCACATGTGAACAAAACACCATAACCCGTGCACACTTCCTCTTCCACTTCTCACTCTCTTTTCCATTTCAAATTCACTCAACTCCTTTCAACTAACTTCACTCCCTAAACCACAGTTCTAACTATTAACCAAGGTGGTTAACAGTTAACTCAACATATAAAAGGAAACTCTAACAGAATTGGGAGGGGATTGGTTCATTCTACACTTTTCACCAAAACTTCATACTCTTTCTCTCTGAGTTTTGCTCTCTCTCTTGGGCTCATTATCTCTGCAACTTGCTCAATCTTACTTCAACCTCCATCATCTTCATCAAGAGTTCCTTGATCTTGAAGCATTGAAGCATTGAAGGATCTTCTTCAAGCTTCTTTCACTTGAATTTCTCAGTCATCACAAGCCTCATCAAGCCTTTATTTGGCCAGTTTAGAGTTCAAGAATCAAGGCCTCACTCCTCTGGTTTTCTTGTGTTGAAAGAATTCATCAATAGAGTGGGTTTTAGTTCAAACTTTTGCTCTTGTTATGCTATGATCTGAGCTTGTTTTGTTCGTTTTTGAGCTTAATAGAAGCATGTGAACCTCCGGCTAGTTGATAGGCACCTTAGGTGCTTAGTTGAATTTTCTAGGGCAAACTTATTCTCTTTGATTCTCCCTGTATGTTAGTTGTCTATGCTTTTTGTTGTTGGATCTATGATCTACATGACCTAAGGAACATTTTGATATGTTATTTGTCAATTTCTGATGGCCTGAAAGTTTTTGCATGGTGGAGATTGTCCGGAGAAGATGACCGGAGTCTTCTCCGGTCGGTGGTGTTCTTCAGCTCAGATGAACCCTAGCCTGGCTCCAGATTATGACACAACCGTTGATCTTTCTTGATCTAACGCTGCACAACGTGCCAGCGCATTAATGAAACCACCTCCCCTGCACATGCTTCAATTTCTGAGTATTTTTGGATTGTGTGATTCCATTATGAATCATGTGATGTGCTTACTTGCCTGATCATCTTAACCTGATTAGATCCTAGGGCTATTGTTGAGTCAAACTGTTGACTGGTCCACATGGTATGGACCTCCTCTGAACACGTGATATTGGATTGGGCTTGCTGTGCTATTCACAGCCCCACGCTCCTGAGCCCAATGCATTGTTAACTGAACATTTGCTAGTGTAGTACCCCCTTGGTTCATTTCTTTTTATTTTTATTTTCATCTTCATAATTGAGTCATTTTTAAATTTCTAAAAATACTTTTGAGCATCCAAAAATTCCACAAAAATTCATGAAGCATTATAAGACTTTTAAATAATTTTGACATATTTTATTTTCTGGTTTTATCATATTTTGACATGTTTCCATGAATTTCCACTTGATTTCTTTGGTGTGAACATCTATCCATGATACATACTTCATTTCTAATTTGTTTGGCATAGTTTTATGTTGAATTTTCACATGATAATTGATCCATGCCTCTGTGATGTCATTTGTTTATGTGATTGGTTTGAGATTGTGAAGCATCTTTGAGCATGTTTGGTAATTGATTTTGAGCCATCTTTTTTAGACATGTTTGCACACTGATTGTACCTCAATTTACTTGTCTTTTCTCAATTTTCTCGTTATCTTAACATGACTTTATGGATTGTATGAAAGCATGTTTGTTTGTGTGAATGTTAGAAGGCTTGTGCTATGGTTTTAATGTGGATTTGGTGCATTTCCTTTTGACAATTATTGAGACCTTTTAATCCATGTTGCATGAACATTATAGGTCACTTTTCTCATGTTATAGGTCACTCAAAGTTCATCCTTACATGACTTGTATGCACATGTTTTAACTTGAAGTGTGTGGTGTAATTGTGCATTCTAACTTGACCTTCTTTGAGCACATGTTTGTATCAACTCTTGTATGGTCTTGCACATGTACTTTGAACATGATTCACTTCTGTTTGCAATCATCCTCAACCATATTCCATGACCTATAATTGCACATTGACATGTTTCTTAAGTTCATTAGCTTTTGCATGTTTGTTTGAACTATGTTTGCTTCGAATCTTCAATGTGCTTCAACATGATACTTGTGTGAACTTTGTACATACATTCTTGACTTCTACATATCATTTCAAATGTCATGTGCTACTGACTTGTGTCCATTAGACATGTATGATCTCATTTCATTTTTGTCTTTGACTTGCATTACAAGTATGCTTCATTGTTGAACTTTAATTGTGTTTGTTCACTTCTTCTTGCTTCAATTCTTTAAATGCTTGCATCCATGACTTGTATGTTCATTTAATGACATTTACATATTTTAATAAATGTCATTCACTTCTGAATTTGGTGTTTACATATGCATTTATTCATGTTTATGAACCATTTGCATTATCTTGCATAGTTATTGCATAACTTGCACTTGTGTGAACTTTTAATGCATAGTTTGACATTGTTTGCTTTCATTTGGTATGTTTACTTTAGTTGGGATCCTTAGAATATACTTAATGACCTTGGAGCATCCTTAACCTTTAGGACTCTTCCCTTTTAGTTAAACCTTTGTTTGCTTTTCAAATTGTCTTCTTAAAGTAACTAGCACTTGTTTGGTTTACTTTTGATACTTGTATTCATTACTTGTATTCATTTGATACTAACTTTCTATGTAGGGGCAGAGGTAAGGTGCTTGAACATGTGGATGGTTATCCATGTTCATATCTTCTTTCATCTCTCATCTATCTTACTTGTCTTTTACTTTTGTGAATATCATGATATAATGCTTTGTGTATGACTTTCTCACACCCCTTTGGGATCCTAGCTCATCCTTAATTTGTGATTAAGGCGAGGTTGGATAAGTATTAGGTAGTGCTATCCCTCTCTTCTTTTAGACTTAGGTTCTCAAACCTCCCCTTAGGGCCATCTTTTGCATGACAACATTAGGAACATTTAGTTTTCCCTTAGTGTTTCCTTCTTCTTTGAGTCTTCTCTTCTCATCTCATAACCTTTCAAAAACACTTAATAAAGGTTAAACGTGTATTGCTCATGAGCCTTATATATGGGAAGTGAGGTATGGGGGGTTTTCCTTCATTCTTCTAGGGTACTTAGTGTACGTCCTGTTGGGGACGATACGCGACGTATTCGTTCCTATGTTGTAGACTTGGGTGCAATGCAAGTTATGAACTAACTTCAATCCATTTATGTCTAAAAAACACAAAACAAACTCAAACCTTTTTCATCCTTCGAGATTGTTAAGTTTCAAACCTACTTTTCAGAAAAGGGCACGTTACTTCCGTCTCACCACAAACAGGCATCGACCCTAACTGCCGGACGCGAACTTAACGTCGCTCATAAAAAACACAGACTTGGTTAAGTCGAACTACGACTGCTCTGATTTCCTCCTTCTGGTTAGATCGAGGATACGTAGGCACAAGATGACGCTGTCTTGGCGAGCAATCTCCCTCTAAGTTTGTGTCCGAACTACGTTGACTCTGACTTTCCCATTGCACGAGGGAATACGTAGGCATAGGACGTCGATGTCCTATCGAGTCACTTCTTTTCCTTTTCTCCCTCGTTTCTCCTTTCTTTTCCGCTCCTGTTCCTTCTTCATTTCCAGTAGCAGTGAAGCTCCAGTTAGCAACACCCTTTGATTGAGACAACAAGCGTGGATCCCATCGAGTACGATGGACGCGTGGGGGTGCTAATACCTTCACCTCGCGAACCGACTCCCTTACCCATTTCTCTTGGTCGCGATGACCATGCTTTTTCCTTCCCCTCAGGTTTACGCAATGTTTCCTTTCCCTCTCTTGGGACAAATACACATTGCTGGCGACTCTGTTTCAGCGTCACTTTCGCGTTTGTACTGTGATGAAAATCCCGGGAGCGACACAGACAGACTGCGATGAACCAAAAAGGAAGAGTACTGAACCAAGAGAATGTGTTTGACTCTGAAGGGATTTTGGTATATTAACCGATAAATAGAGGTTAACCGGAAAAACAGGTGTGTAACCAAGCAAAGGTTGTGACCCAAAGAACGGGTGTGGGACTAAGCAAAAGTTGTGACCCAAAGGGGTTCAGTACAATGACTGAACAAACAGTATCTGACCGAAGAAAGGGTATTTGAACCAAAAGAAGGCTACTAACCCAAAGATGCGAGTATTTGAACCAAAAGAATGTTGCTAACTCACAGGGTATTGGTTTTAGCAGATGTACTGTGATTAACCAAAAAGAATGATTGATTAACCAAGAGAAGGCAATTAACTCAAAAGGTGCTCAGTGTGTTAACAGACGAGCTGTGGTTAACTGAGAAAAAGTGTAAATTGGTGTTTTAACTGACAGGCAGTGGTTAACCAATCAATGGGAGAGGAACTAAGAGACGGTTGCGAACTCTGCTAGGATTTTGGTGTTTAACAGGAAAACTGTGTTTAACCGAAGAAACCAGGGCAAAACTTTGCTGGGAAAGGTGAGTGTTTGATTTTAATAGAATGACTGTGATTAATCAAAGGGACAAATAATCACGACTCTGGCTGGAATCAATGAACAGTCATTGATTAGAAGAAAGGTGTTGAACCAAAAGGAGGTTGCTAAACCAAAGTGACAAAGATCTTTAACCAAGAAAATGGTGATTGATCAAAAGAGAGATTGAAGGGCGCAAGAGTGATCAAGGATTGACTCGACTGGGGATTGAGAAATACTACAGTCTAGAGATAAAGACGATTATTCCAGGCACGGGGTCATTCGTCCGCTACCCAAAAAAATCAAGACGAGTGTAGGAATTATCCACTCTCATCCCTTCTCTAGCACCAAAGTATAGTGCAGAGATTGAAACCGACAAAGTAACAACGCCAATTTTAACAGTGCTCTAGTGCGTCGTGCAGACCTTCAACTCACCAGGGGAAACAGAGGACAAAGATCTAAAGAATCCTAGAGAGAAAAGCAAGGGGAAATTGACTAATCAAAACAAAGTTTCGATTAATCGATCAAGGGAAATGATCAAGCCAACAATCTTCCAAAAGGATCGGAAGATCGTCAAAGCAACGTGCATATTATTGAGTGTACAAGATTAAATTTTCTCACTAAAGAACAGACTTAATATGACCAAGAATGAAATTGAAAGGCATTACCAAATGTAAATAAGAATGCATCACAAATCATGTTATCATGTGAACAAAAGTGTGCAAGAAGCATCATGCTCATGTATTATCAAAAATGCAAATTATTCCATAATCGACAAATCATGCATCGAAAGTTTGCAAACATGCTTCAAACAGAGGTCAAACAGCTCATAAAACGTCCACAAATATCAAGTATAACAAGACATGGAAGTTAAATGAGGAAAAAATATCAAACAAGCATGAAAATAGGCAAATATAGCATTCTGGTTCAGTGTTAATCGATTAACCATTTGCAGTTGCAAAGTGGTTAATCGATTAACCCTTACAAGTCAGTAGAAAAATTGAAAAAAAAGGCAGTGTTAATCGATTAACACTTTTTGCACTGCAAAGTGTTAATCGATTAACACTGAAGCAGTAGCAAAAATCAGTTTTCCGAATCACTTCCAGCCACTTAATCACTTATCCAATCACTCTCATGTTATGGTTTGCATTTGTGCACGAAAATGACAACAAATAGAATCAATTAAACATCAATTGAAAGCATTAAACATGGAGATCAAAGACTCACATGATTAATCTACATCGAAAAACTATCGAAACTACATCGTAAATGCACGGAAGTGATCGACTTAGTAGATTGAGCGAGAGTTACCAACCTACAAGCCGAAGAATTGGCTTGGTGATTGTTGTGAGTGAAATGTAGAGAGAAGAAGCCAAGAAAACCAGAGAATTCCGAGCTTGTACTTGAATTGTTGCGAAACCGATCAAAATGCGATAAAAGCTCCAAAATTAAATTTGCACCAAAACGATTGGAGTGATCACTTAAATTGCAAATGGAAGTTGCTGTAAATGCAGAGATCCAAGGAGAAGTACCAAATGATGGAGGTTTAAGCTCAAGAGTAAGCAATTTCAATGTGAAATTCACTATTCTTCAATGGTGGAATTGAGCTCTAGTGTGGTTTGGGGAAGAAAATAAAGATGAATGTGTAGAACTTGTAGAAAATGCAGAGAGAAATGAGAGAATTGAGAGTGAAAAGAGTGAGAAAAAATTAAAAGTGTGTAAGGTCCTTTGTGAAATGGTGGAGGTTTGCTTATATAGAGACTAGCTTTGGAGTAGGATAGGTTTGGAGTGTGCTTTGGAGCTAGGTTGGGAGTTAGTTACACTTGACTCACCGAGTCAGCAGTTGACTCTGTTAGTTATTTAGTTAACTCAGTGGAGCAATCCCAATGCAAGTCTAAATCAATAGCTCTCATGTTTAGAAGTAAGGGTGCATGGTGGTCATAACTGGAAATGTTGTATGGTAGCAAGTGTATTGAATGGTCTTGAAATGTCTTGAACTGTCTAGAGATGTCTAAAATGTTCCACACAATGCTAGAACTAAGGGAAACCTAAAAATGTGGAGGAAAAGTTGCTGTCATGAAAAAGCAGTAGAATCTGCCAATTTTACAAGGGTTAATTGATTAACACTTTTTACACTGCAAAGTGTTAATCGTTTAACCAAGCCAAAAAGTGCCCAATTTGCTTGAAAAAATGTGTTTTGGCTACGGTTCTGATTTTTGACCTTTTGCTTTGAGGAATAGGCATAGAAACCCTTGTTTTGTGCTTGTGTTAATGGTGTGATGACCTTGTGAGGATATGATTAGTCGGGCTTTGAAAACCTGAATGTTCCTGCAACAAATAACACAGAGAAAAAGTGCAAATGCATATGTCAGCGATGCGAATGTGTAGCACCCCAAAATTTGCTCTCCTACCTTTAGTACTAACTGACTTACGTTTCATTTCATTTTTGCATTATCATGTGTGCATATCATTGGTTCTTAGCATGGGGTCAATGTGCCTGAGGCAGTTCAAGAGGAGAAGATGTTCTTCAAAGGGTCAAGCAATAGTCCTTGTATTGTCCAAGAGATTAAGAGGAGAAATGGTTATTGATGCCACCATTATTTGAGTCACTATGGGGCCTTGGGGATCAAGAGATCCTATTTGGTCTATCACATCATCAGGAGTTCACAATTGGCAAGAGATCTCAAGTGAACCACTCTCTCCTAACCAGTGCAGAAACTAGGGTTTTGAGATTTTTGGGTTTATTACTCCAATGGTCAAGCTCCTTGGGTTTTTATCATCACCAAATGGCATATCTTATCTTTGTTGGAAAGGATACACATCATATTCAGAGGAAGTTGGATTGGGAGGATGTGTTATTTCCTCCTAGACTGAGGGTACTAAAATTAGGGTTTGCTATAAAATCAGTTTATTTCTGATCTTTTGGGCAAGACTTGATTCCATGGTATTCCTTGGGTCCCTAAGTATCTAGGAATGGGAGATTGTCTATCATTTTGGTTCACAAGAGGTTCAATTGGTCAATTGATTGGAGATCAGGAGAATTGGGGAAAAGTCAACAGTGAGAGGGGAAGTCAACTGTGGAATTCTGAGGTTCTATTCAAGGTTTTCAAGGTCTCACATCCTCATATGGTCTTAGAGGGTCAAGTTTCATACCATTTATCAAGAATCAGGAGTTTGTGCAAAAGTTACTAAATATGGAAATGACCTATAATTTGAAAGTTTCCATTTTTGGCAAGTTTTTACACTACATTCAACTTGACTTTTCACCATCAAGGAAGCTTCAAATGAATTTTTCTCAAACATAAAAGTTGAATATCTTGTTCTCCCCTTTCCAACAAGTACTAGATGGTCTCCATATCATTTGTGAAACTCAAGTTATGACCAAAAGAAGGCAAAGTGGTTTTTAGGGTTTTCTCATGGTTCCATTGTCACAACTTTTGCATTTTGGGACATATTGACCTATAATTGGTTCCATTGCTTCAAGTCACATTCTAACATCCAAGTGCACCTAATAAGGATCATCTTTGGCCTTGGAATCAAGTGGATCCATGACTTATTCATCACTTATTTCACATTGTGCAATTTTGCAAGAAGCATCAAAGCTCATAAATCAAGATATCTCAAGGCCCAAATCCAATTCAGGTGTGATTAGCAATTGATAAATGAGTGATCCATCATAAAAGGCTTGGGTGTACATGCATGGAGGAGGGTGTATAACTCAAAGTGCAAATTTCCAAAATGATTCAAAACTCATTAATTGAGGAATTAATCAGACCTAAATGATTATCAGTGGAATAACCTAGAGTATATAAGCTTACTCGTCCACTCATTGGAGGGGAGGCACGTTATTTTAAGGAGAATTCACTTATCACCCTAGAATCTTCTCTTCTTCGAATCTCATCACTCACAAAAGCTTTTCAAAAAATTCTTTCACATTCTGAGTCCTTGGGATCCATAGAACACAAACCTACCATCATCTGAAGCTAATAACAAGTGTACCATAGGATACGAATTTGCAAGCTTCTTCTCCAAAACTCAAGATCTAGGTAAGATTCAAGCCCTAATTGCATTTATTTTGCAATTAGGGATTGCTGTGGTGTGATCTGGAGCGTGCAGACGGGTTTCTTGGAGTATTTCAAGCTATTCAAGGTCTCAGGTTAGTCACAATTGCTTGCTCCTAAAACTCAATTTTTTGATGCGCATAATGATCTATGACATTCACTGATGATGTTGGTATATTTTGTTTTGAGATTGGACGTGTAATATGTGCGTATCGTGAGTTTTAAAGTTTTGAACCCTAACTTATTTCGTTCGATTCT
Organism: Lathyrus tuberosus; assembly: GCA_022829125.1. Lineage (NCBI taxonomy): Eukaryota > Viridiplantae > Streptophyta > Magnoliopsida > Fabales > Fabaceae > Lathyrus > Lathyrus tuberosus. Next base: position 6,737,739 of record JALAZF010000321.1, read on the forward strand.
CCTTATTATTACATCGTTTGTGATTTTTAATTGCATATTTGTGATCCTCGTGAAATTCTGGTCCGAATAGTGTACTTGTTGGCATTTTCTGGGAAATTTTTGGTTGCAGGTGGCCGTAAGGGACGACCGGAGCCAGGGCTCCGGCGTCTGGTTATTTTTCCGGTGAAGCTAGGGTTTGTGTGAGGAAGACACAATCACCACCGTCCATGGTTTTGATCCAACGGTCTACACTGTGCCATGTTTTAAAAAAATCTGTTTTATTTCATTAGTGGTGTGCGTGCCATACCATGTTTGTTATCGTGAACCTTTGATCTGAGCCATTCCTTTTATTTAATTGTTGAGTTGATGATTGGTTTATGGGCGTTGATTGAATTTGACGATCATTGTTGTGACAGCGCATTAAATTCCTCATGTGTTCCCCACGTGCTTCTTTTTTAATTTTTGAGTAATTGTGTGTGCGCGTGTGTACATTGGTAATTGTGTGCTGTGAATCCTGGCCTCTCATCATGAGTACACGTTGTTTTTGTTGACTTAATATGAAGCGTCAGATTGATCCAATGGTGAGTGTGGAGTCAACTGGTTGACTGGGTCCTTATATTTTTTTTATTTTTTTTTATTTCACTGATGGGCTTTTGTGGATTGGGCTTGATATCCACACCCCCCTATTAAGTCCATTTCAATTCTGAACGTGAATAAGCTGCTAATTACACCCCCTTGCTATTTTCTTTCTTTATTTTATTTGTATTGCATAGTTTCACATTTTTAATTTTAAAAAATAGCTAAATGCAGTCAAAAATTACAAAAAAATTCATGAAGCATGTTTAGGGTTTTATAAAATTCTCCCAATTTTTTTTTTCTTATTTTATTTTATTTTTGGCACCTGAATTAATTGTTGTGTGAATTTCTTTTTGAGTTGTTCTTATTGTGCACACTTTGCATTGCTGATTTTATTTTTCATAGCATACAAAACATTTTGAGTCCATTATTTTTGCATTGTTTCAACAACACATTGAAGTTCATTAAAAAAATTTTCTCATATTTTTAAAATCATTTCATATTGCATTTTGGTCCCTCTGTTTTGCATATTGAGTCATGTTTCTTACTTGATCTTTACATGATTGTTTGAGTGACTTATCTTGTGAATTTTTGCATGAGTTTTTAACATGATGTTTACCCCTGGGTGAGGTGTTTTAAGAATTAATTTGGTATTTGTTAAAGGTGTTTTGATAATTGTTTGATTGCTCTTTGTTTGAGGTCTTCTTTTATGCACATCTTTGATCATGTTGGATTACTTGTTTGAGAAGGCACTTGTGCCATCATTTGGGATTGCTTATTTGACTTTATAAACCATGTTTGAATTATCATAGGTCACTTGATTGCAATTATAGGTCATTGGTGTGAGGTTGTTGCATACTTGGTGCATATGTTCTGTGCTTGATTTACATGCCTCTTTTTGACTCATCTTCTCACCTCTTCTCATCTATGCTCATTCATGACTTATGTTTGGTTTGTGTATGCCATGCTATATCATTCCTTTGCACTTCATTTGACATATGTTTCTGACCTTGGAGCTTTGCATTCATGTCATATGTTATTCATGTTTCATCTTGCATACTTGAACATGTTTCACTTACATGCTTCCTTCTCCTTCTTCTAATGATTCTTAATGCTTGGATACTTGTTTGTGTGCCTCATGTGACACTTGTATAGCATGTTTAGGCACATGTTTAGGTCATCCACATTCTGACTTGGATATATTTTGAAGCATTCTTGCATGATCACCTTGCATATCCACTCATTCTTCTTCTACTCCTTCTTTGATGGCTTTCTTGTGTGTTTTGCCACTTGTTTGCATTCTATTTGCTTGATCTTGTTTGGTAAACATTATGGGTTTCCTCTAAGGTGTACATTCTGACTTGGATGAGTTTCATTTGGTTTGTAACCATTTCTCCTTGGGTTATGACTTGTTTGGGTTTCATTGTTGCTTATGTCTGTTTTGTACTAACCTTTTATGCAGAGGCAGAGGTAAGTTATTTGAGGGTGTGGATAGTCATCCATGTCCAGCCTCACTCTTTATTTCTCTCATATTTTCTTTTCTTTAGGCTTAGGTTGTTGTCGAACCTCCCCTTAGGGCCACCTTTGCATGATAACATTAGGATAGAATCCCCTTAGTGTTTTTTTTCTTTTCTTTTGAGTCCCTCTTCTCATCTCTTAACACTTCTAAGATACTTAATAAGGTCAACTTACCTTGCACACAAGCCTTAAACATAGGAAGTGAAGATTGAGGGGTCCCCATTCATTCTTCTAGAGTGTTGAGCATACGTCCCATTGGGGACGACCATGCGATGCATTCGTTCCCGTGTCATAGACTTTGGTTCAAGGTGAGTTATGAACTAACTCAAGTCACTTTTGTCCTAAAAAATACAAACAAACTTCAAACCTTTTTGTCCCGCGGGATTGTCAAACTAAAGGCTATTTTCAAAAAGGGCACGTTACTTTCCTTCTAAGTCGCAAACAGGCATCGACCCTAACTGCCGGACGCGAACTTAACGTCGCTCATAAAAAACACAAAAAGAACTTGGTTCGAACTACGTTGACTCTGAATTTCCCATTGCACAAAGGGAGTACGTAGGCATAGGACGTCGACGTCCTACCGAGTCTGTCTTTGTTTTCCCCTTCCCTGTTTCAGTTCAGCCATAGATTTTAGGATAACTCACCCTTAGAATAGACAACAAGCGTGGATCCCATTGAGTACGATGGACGCGTGGGGTGCTAACACCTTCCCCTCGCGTAACCGACTCCCGAACCCAGGCTATGGTTGCGATGACCATTCCTTTCCCCCTTCCTCAGGTTTATGCGGTGTTCCCTTTCCCTCTCTTGGGATAAATATACATTGCCGGCGACTCTATTTTCCGCGCCACTTTCGCGTTTGTACCTGGATGAAAATCCTGGGAGCGACAGCTGGCGACTCTGCTGGGGACACCTGGTTCCCTAAGCGGGTATGTCCTAGCGCTTGTTTGTTTTTGTTCTCTTTGGGTGTTTTTGTTTTTGTTTTGCTTTATTTGTTGTATTTTATTTTTACCGCATTTACTGCGTTGCATATTATTATCATCTGCTGCATTGTTTTTCTGTTTGGCGGGTTGGGAGTTCTGAGAGATAAGCCTAATACCCAGGCTTGAGCATACACGTAGGATTAGCATGGAAAGTAGTGTGACTTGTGTGGTATTTGGCCAGACGTAGTATACATGAAAACTCCACATCCAGATGAGGTTTTCTTTGGTAATGTTCTATCCTGCGCATTGGTGCAGATGATTGAATGTAACTTGGAGAACTGTCAACTCTGGCGGCCATTCTCGAGGACTCAGTAACGGCACTCCTCCCGAGATGTGATAATGGCAGACCAAAAATGGCAAACCCATTACACCTGTCGATCCGAGGACCCAATGCTGGGAACTTGCTCTAGGGTTTCCTTTTGGAAAAGAATCAGTGGAAGCACTCCTCGATTGGCGATAGTACTGTACCCCGAGGGATGAATGTACTATTGCTTCTTGACCTCAGTGCCGAAACTAAGGACTTGCCTTAGGATGTTTTCTTTTGAGGGGAATCAGTTGAGGCCTCCTCGATTGATGATGATGCCAAACCAGAAATGGTGAACGTATCATCATTTCTCGACCTGAGAGCCCATGATATTGAGGATCCTTGGCTTTCTAGTACCCACATGTGAGAGGGCAGGGTGTTTACAGGTTTGCAGGTAACCTTGACCTTCAACATACCCGGTTTTCTGGTCAGCTGATTTATCAGTGTGATATTATGGTTATTCTGGTATTCTGGGTATTTGGGCAGACCCTTTGAGATTATACAGTTGTTCAGTGCAGCAGTTGTCCAGTCTGTGTGGCATCCTTGATCCCATGTGTGCATTTGCATTATCTTTTTGCATCCTAAAATGTTTATTCATTTCAGGGTTGCATCCTGACTTTGATTCTAGTTTTGAAGACTATTAAGGATGAGTACTAAGAAGAGAAAGTACATCATAATGTACAAGTTCCCATCACTTATTCTGGATCCTATTCACAAGATTGTGTCTATGGCAGAACCTAGGGTATTGGCAGACTTCAGAGGAGAGTATGGAAGAATTCTGAATTTTGCTCGCAACATCACCGAATACGAGTATAGGGCTTTGCACACTCTGGTGCAATTCTATGACCCTCACCTGCGTTGTTTTCTATTCACTGATTATCTTTTGGCTCCGACATTGGAGGAGATTGCTCTCATTCTGGATGTTTCTATCAAAGAAGAAGCTCCTTTCTATCCTTCTAAAGAACTTCCTGATTTAGAAAGGGTCTCTGAGGCTTTGCATTTGGATCCGTCTTTGTTGAAAAACAACGTTGCCAGTAAGGGAGGGTGTAAAGGCTTTCACGTGAAATTTTTGGTAGAACAGGCTGTTGTGTATGCTAAGGCTAGATGTTGGTCAGTTTTCAACGCCATCTTGGCTATGTGCATCTATGGAACTGTGTTGTTTCCAAATATGAAGGATTTTGTGGACATGCACGCTGTCCGGATATTTACCATGAAGAATCCGGTACCTACTTTGCTTGGAGATCTGTATTATTCAGTGCATTATAAGAACGAGAAGAGGAGGGGAGGAGCCCTTAATTTTTGTGTGCCAGTCTTCTATAAATGGTTTGCTGATCGTCTTCCCAAATCTGGGGCATTTGTAGATACTCAAGGAACATTGGATTGGTCCAAACGATTGATGGGCTTGAGGGCAGATAATCTAATTTGGGTTAACCGTGACTTGTTGGGCCAAGATATCATGATCAGTTGTGGAGGTCTCTCGAATGTGCCTCTAATAGGAAGGAAATGGGGAATTAACTACAACCCTATTCTTGCTATTAGGCAATTCGGGCACGCCTTGAAAGAGCCACCAAAAGACGAGGATGTCCAAGAATCTCTATATCTGAGTGGGGAAATCAATTCGGAACTGTTAAAAGAAGCTGCAAATACTTGGGAAGATCGTCATAAGAAGGGGAAGATTTCTTTTGGGAAGAGCAATAATAGAACATTTCCTGCATATGAAGATTGGATTCAGAAAAGGGTAGAGAAGGAGCTTTTTCCATTCTCCAAAGAACCACCATCTTACCCCTTGCTGATTGAGCCTCCTACCACAGTTGAGATAGAGAAGTTTAACAAGTTGTGGGCTGAAAAGGAAAAGCTGCGAGAAGAAAATAGTGAGCTACAAAGAGAGATTTACCAGTTGAAACATGAGCGGGGTGAAGCTGTTCATATCGCCGAGTTGAAGACAGAGCTTCTCGCTAAGGCAGAAAAGGAGCTAGCTGACAAGGTCACAGCCAGACAAAGGATGAAGCAAGCTCTAGAGGGTATCAGTAAGGTTCTCAAGTCTAAGAAGGAGGAATTGGCCAAGGCTTTGTTGAAAATTCACAAGTTCAATGCTCACCGAGACACTGCAATGGCTGATAATAAGCGAAAGGAAGACGATTATCTAGCTCAGATTGATCAATTGAAGTTGAAGCTCAAGAAAAAAGACGCTGAGATCCTATCAGGGGTATTCCAGAGATAAGCAGTCGAGGGTCGACTCAATGAAGCCATAGCCTCCATAGAGGAACTGAAGATCCAAGCTGAAGTGAAGAGACCTAGAAATGAGGGTCCTAACATGGATGGTGTTTCTGGAGAAGATGCTTGGGAGTTGCATTGCCGATACTTGAAAGGGATCATGCATAGGAGAGACGTTCTCATTCAAGAGCTAATTCAGAGACCAAAGCATCCCGACACCAAAAAGCTGTTCAAGGAAATTCAAGACTGGAGCAAAGAGCATAATGGATGGGGGGATTGGCACTGGTGGACTTTGATGACATGTCGTAGTTTTCTATTTTCTTTTATTGTATTTGGATCACCACCAGGCTTGTTGGTTGGGATCTATGATTATTGTGTTCAGACTTATTATTTTGGGTTGAGATTGTTGACAATTGGTTATCCTCTGGTTTTTCTTAATACATGAGCAGAAGTTCTGTTCTATCTTGTTGTTAAACTGGAATCAAGGGGTGGATCGCCCTGCGAATATTCAAACATGTTCATTTGCATTTGCATAGTCATGATCATTTTGCATAACAGGTGTTTATCTCTGCTGTTCTTATCTTGTTCTCATCTCAGCGCAGGATTGCGGATCAACACATTCACCGGTATTCTACCAGACAAAATCAGAAGAAAGTCATGGATCAACTACAAGCCGAGATGACTGAGATGCGGACCCGCATGAATCAATTCATGGATTTAATGCAAGGTGTTGCTCAAGGCCAAGAGCGGTTAAGGACTCTTGTTCAGCTACTGATTGCGAGAATTGATGAAGAGGGTGTCCTTCATGGAGGAGTTCATACTGGTGTTACTGGTAATAATGTTCAGAATGGCCCTCCGGGCGGAGGTATTCTTGTTACTGGTGTTGTGATCCCTTCGGGCGGAGGAGAAAATGTTGTGGTTCCCACTTTAGTGGGGGGAGGTAACAGTGTCTGCGCAATTCATGGCAGTCAGTATGATGATCTTCAGGAAGATGCATTCTCTGTGCCAGGTGGGGATGCTGGTCCCCAAATTGACAATGATCAGAAATTCAGGTTGATTGAGGAACAACTAAGGGGTGTTGTGAATCAAGATTCTGTGGGTATGGATCTGGAGGATTTGGGGCTAGTTCCAGGCGTCATTATCCCACACAAGTTTCAGACTCCTACTTTTGAAAAGTACAATGGTATGACTTGCCCAAGGACTCACGTGAGGGCGTACGCAAGTAAAATGGCTGCTCATGCAAAGAATGAGAAGCTGATGATGCATTGCTTTCAGGATAGCCTATCTGGGGCATCCCTGGAATGGTATATGCAACTAGAGAGGAAAGATGTTCGTAGTTGGAGAGAGCTGGCAGGGGCATTTATCAAACACTATCAATATAACACTGACATGGCTCCGAATAGAACACAGCTGCAGAATTTGTCACAGAAGACCAATGAGAGTTTCAAGGAATACGCTCAGAGGTGGCGAGAACTGGCAGCGAGGGTTCAACCTCCCATGTTGGAGCGAGAAATGATAGGTATGTTTATGGCCACCTTGCAAGGTCATTACTATGAAAAGCTGGTACCGTGTATGACTGGAAAGTTTGCTGATTTAATCTTAGTAGGAGAGGTGGTGGAAAGCGGAATTAAGGCAGGAAAAATATCAGGCGGTGATGGGTCCTCATCCGGAGGAGGTAAGAAGCCTTATGCCAGTGATTACAAGAAGGAGGAGGGAGATACAAACTCTGAGTTATCATATCGTGGTAGAGAAGGACCTCGTCAGAACTTCAATCAGCAGGTGACTTCTGTAACCATCCCAGCAGCACCTCAGCAGCCAGCAGTGTCTCAACAACAAAATCAGGCTCCTCGCAGACCGCAGCCTCTGTCTAGGCGGGATAGCCATTTTGACACTCCACCTCTTCCCTACTCTCAGTTATTTCAGCACTTGTTACAGTTACAATTAATTCAGAAGAGGACATTGGCTCCACCCACTGGCAATCCACCTCCCGGTTACGACGCCAACGCCCACTATGAGTTTCATTCCGGGGCACCCGGACATTATATTGAGAACTGTAAAGCTTTTAAGCATCAGGTTCAATATTTGGTGGATTCAAAAGCCATCAATTTCTCCAATGATGCTCCAAATGCGAATCAGAACCCGATGCCGAATCACGGTGGGCCAAGGGTTAATGCTATTATTAAAGACTATGAAGACTTGAATTTGATTTCATATGTGAACGAGGTTCAAACTCCTTTGGGTATGGTGAAGGAGAGACTGTTGAAGGGAGGAGTATTTCCTGGTTATGATAAAGGTTGTGCAGGGTGTGGGGCGCAACCAGATGGTTGTGATTTATTGAAAGCAAGTGTCCAGAGAATGATCAATGAAGGGATATTACAGTTTGACAGGGGTTGTAAGCAGAGCAAAACTATTGACAGAAGAATTAATGTTGCCACAGTAACCATTCCATTCAAGACCATAACTATATCAGCGCCGGCGAGACCAGCGCCGGTCATCATCACTATTCCTGGGCCAGTCCCGTATGAAAGTACCAAGGTCATCCCATGGAACTATGGGGCTGAGGTGTTTGTTGATGGCAAGAAGCAAGAATTGGTATGAACATCAGCTGCAAGTGCAGGGGTTGAAAATCTTGTTGAAGCAGGGGCTATCACTAGGAGTGGTAGAGTCTTTATTCCGTCTGAGGATCAAGGTGGCAGTTCGAAGCAAGGAAAAGGTAAACAAGTGATGGATGAGTCTGTACAAAGGCAGGAAGCAAATAATTCTATGACAAAGCAGGTTGGGGATACTTTCTCAGAAGATGTAGAAGAGTTTATGAGATTGATTAGGAAAAGCGATTACAAAATTGTTGATCAACTTCACCAAACTCCATCGAAGATTTCCATCCTATCTTTACTGTTGTGCTCTGAGGCACACCAAAATGCATTGCTGAAGGTTTTGAATATGGCCTATGTACCGCAGGAAATATCTGTCAATCAGTTAGAAGGGGTTGTGGCTCATGTGAATACTGGTAATGGCTTGGGTTTCACCGATTTAGATCTGACTCCAGCTGGGAGGAATCACAACAACGCTCTGCATATTTCAGTGGAATGTCGTGGTTCCTTAATGTCGCATATGTTAGTTGATACTGGGCCATCTTTGAATGTGCTGCTGAAGAAGGCTTTGATGAAGTTAGATACTTGTGGATTGATTTGTACACCGAGTGACTTGGTGGTACGTGTTTTTGATGGTTCCAAGAGGTCGGTTTTTGGAGAGTTAGTTTTGCCAATCAAGGTGGGTCCTGAGATTTTTAACACCACCTTTTACATAATGGATATTCAGCATGCCTATAGTTGTTTGTTGGGTCTCCCTTGGATCTATAGTGCTGGGGAAGTAACATCTACGCTGCATCAGAAGTTGAAGTATAAGGCGGATGGACACGTTGTGACAGTTTGTGGTGAGGAAGAAATCATGGTAAGTCACCTATCGACCTTCAAGTATGTAGAGGTAGATGGTGAAGTACAGGAAACTCTGTGCCAAGCCTTTGAAGCTGTGAAAATTCCCGAAGAACCCCCAAAGGTAGCCAGTCAGCCTGAGGTGGTTGCCCAACCTGAAGTTGTCAGACAACCAGAGGTTTCGATGTCCTCTTTCAAAGAGGCGCGCGCTGTAGTTAAAGCTGGTGGTTCTCAGAAGTGGGGCCATGTCATTGATGTTCAAAGGAAGCAAGATACCCATGGACTAGGGTACAAGCCACCCCGACGAGCTCAAGAGCCTCCCAAGTATGCTGGCCCGATTCGGTTCACAAGTGATGGGGTTTTCTTTAATCAGGTTAATGCTATTGAGGATGGAGGAGATAGTGACTGTGACATGGATGAATGGATCCGTCCCTGCACCCCTAGTCAGAGTTTAGGCAACTGGCCTTCCGAGAAAGTCATCCAAGTGACTCGCCCAGAGTAATTTACTTTTGTTTTCTGTTATGTTAAATCCTACGTTCTGCCCAAGACGTAGTGATATTTATTTGTAGGGCTTGGATGTTTTATTTGCTACTTTTATCATCAATAAAGGATGTTTTTCACTCAAATATTTTGATCCCTGTTTTTCTGTTTTTTACTTTTTGCATCAACCCACATCAAAATGGCAATGTGTTTTCTTGTTTGTTGCACTCATAATAAACATAAAACATCCATCATGCAGGTTCCTTTGTTCAGATTCCACCCATCATGACTTAGCTATGGCTCGATATGACTTCGACAATCCCATCTATCAAGCCGAAGAAGAGACTGACGAAGACTGTGACTTACCAGAAGAATTAGCCAGGCTACTGAAACAGGAGATAAAGGTTATTCTACCTTATCAGGAGGAAGTTGAGACTGTTAATCTAGGAACCGAGGATGTTAAACGAGAAGTAAGGGTTGGGGCTGCTTTGGAAGACACTGTTAAGGGAAGATTGGTTGAGTTGCTTCGAGAGTATGTGGATATCTTTGCCTGGTCTTACCAAGACATGCCCGGGCTTGACACTGACATTGTTTCACACCGGTTGCCGCTTAAAGAGGGTTGTACTTCAGTCAAGCAGAAACTGAGAAGGACGAAACCAGATATGGCTGTCAAGATCAAGGAAGAGGTTCAGAAACAGTTGGACGCCGGATTTCTTGCTGTGACAAATTATCCTCCGTGGGTTGCTAATATCGTACATGTACCTAAGAAGGATGGGAAGGCCAGGATGTGTGTTGATTACCGAGATTTAAATAGGGCGAGCCCGAAGGATGATTTCCCGCTCCCCCACATTGACGTGTTGGTGGACAGTACTGCTCAATATTCTGTATTTTCCTTCATGGATGGCTTCTCTAGGTATAACCAAATCAAAATGGCCCCAGAGGATATGGAGAAGACTACGTTCATAACACCGTGGGGAACATTTTGCTACAAGGTAATGCCCTTTGGATTAAAGAATGCTGGGGCAACCTATCAGCGGGCAATGGTGACTCTCTTTCATGATATGATTCACAAGGAGATTGAAGTCTATGTTGATGACATGATTGCGAAGTCACAGACAGAGGAAGAACACATGGTGAACCTCCAGAAGCTGTTTTAAAGGTTGAGGAAGTTCAGACTGAGATTGAATCCGAACAAGTGCACTTTCGGTGTGAGGTCTGGTAAATTGCTGGGATTCATTGTTAGTGAAAGAGGTATTGAGGTTGATCCTGCAAAAATAAGAGCCATACAAGAGATGCCTGAGCCAAGAACAGAGAAAGAGGTTCGTGGTTTCTTGGGGAGGTTGAATTATATTGCTAGGTTCATCTCTCATCTTACGGCCACGTGTGAACCAATTTTCAAGTTGTTAAGAAAAGATCAGGAGGTCAAGTGGAATGAAAAGTGTCAAAAGGCGTTTGAAAAGATAAAGGAGTATTTGCAGGAACCTCCAGTCCTTATGCCACCGATGCCCGAGAGACCATTAATTATGTATCTTACGGTTCTTGAGAATTCGATGGGTTGTGTGCTCGGTCAACACGACGAGACAAGTAAGAAAGAGCACGCCATTTACTACCTGAGTAAGAAGTTCACTGATTGTGAGTCAAGATACTCTATGTTGGAAAAGACATGTTGTGCACTCGCTTGGGCAGCCAAGCGTCTGAGGCAATATATGTTAAACCACACAACCTTGTTGATTTCGAAGATGGATCCGATTAAGTACGTGTTTGAGAAGCAAGCACTTTCTGGGAGGATAGCCCGTTGGCAGATGGTTTTGACAGAATATGATATTCAGTATGTTTCCCAGAAGGCCATTAAGGGAAGTGTTTTGTCAGAATATCTTGCTGAACAGCCGGTCAAGGATTATCAGCCAATGAAGTTTGAATTTCCAGACGAACATGTTATGTTTTTGAAAATGAAAGATTGTGAATAGCCTCTGCCTGATGAAGGACCTGAGATTGGGTCTCAATGGAAGCTGATTTTTGATGGGGCTGTCAACTCATATGGTAATGGAATTGGGGCAATCATTACAACCCCAAAGGGTTCTCATATACCTTTCACTGCCTGGTTAGCATTCGTGTGTACCAACAACGAGGCGGAGTATGAAGCATGCATCATGGGGTTAGAAGAAGCAATTGATTTGAGAATTAAGAACCTCAATGTCTATGGTGATTCTGCGTTGGTAGTTAATCAAATTATAGGAGAATGGGAGACTCGTCAGGCGAATTTGGTGCCTTATAATAACTATGCCAGAAGGTTGTTACCTTTCTTTGACAGGGTAGATTTTCATCATGTGCCCCGAGCTGAGAATCAGATGGCTGATGCATTGGCGACATTGGCATCCATGTATAAGGTGAACCGTTGGAATGAAACTCCGTTGATTAGAATCATGCGTCTGGATAGACCAGCTTTTGTGTTTGCAATTGAAGATGTGTCTGATGGAAAACCGTGGTATCATGATATTAAGGTTTTTCTGAAGAGACAGGAGTATACAGAGGGTGCCTCCACCAAGGATAAGAAGACTCTGAGAAGGTTGGCAGGAAACTTCTTTCTGAACAAGGATGATGTGTTATATAAGAGGAACTTCGATATGATCTTGCTACGTTGTGTTGATGAACACGAGGCAGGTTTGTTGATGGAGGAAGTTCACGAGGGTTCTTTCGGTACTCATTCCAGCGGATACACCATGGCTAGAAAGTTGTTGAGGACAGGATATTACTGGATGACTATGGAGTCTAATTGTTTCAAGTACACCCGAAAGTGCCATAAATGCCAGATTTATGCAGATAAGATGCATGTACTGCCCACGCCTCTAAACGTGTTATCATCTCCTTGGCCTTTTGCAATGTGGGGCATAGATATGATTGGAAAGATTAAGCCCACTGCTTCCAATGGGCATCGTTTCATTTTGGTTGCCATTGACTATTTCACAAAGTGGGTGGAAGCAGCCTCGTACGCCAATGTCACCAAGCAAGTGGTAGCTCGGTTTATAAAGAAGGACATCATCTGTCGTTATGGGGTCCCGGAGAGAATCATTATCGATAATGGCTTGAATTTGAACAATAAGATGATGAAGGAACTATGTCAGAGTTTTAAGATCGAGCATCATAATTCCTCTCCATATCGTCCGAAGATGAATGGTGCTGTTGAGGCAGCGAATAAGAATATCAAGAAGATTGTGCAGAAGATGGTGGTAACGTATAAAGACTGGCATGAGATGCTACCTTATGCCCTACATGGTTACCGTACTTCGGTGCGTACGTCAACTGGGGCAACCCCTTTCTCATTGGTATATGGTATGGAAGCGGTTTTACCCTTAGAGGTCGAGATTCCGTCTTTGAGAGTTCTGGCAGATGTGAAGCTTGATGAAGCTGAATGGGTGCGTTTTAGATTGGATCAGTTGAACCTTATTGAAGAAAAGAGATTGTCAGCCATCGCACATGGTCGGTTGTATCAGAGCAGGATGAAGCACACCTTTGACCAGAAAGTACGTCCTCGGAGTTTTCAGACAGGTGAATTGGTTTTGAAAAGGATCCTTCCTCCTCAGACAGATCACAGGGGCAAATGGACTCCAAACTACGAGGGGCCATATGTAGTAAGAAAGGTTTTCTCTAGTGGAGCCTTACTACTTTCAACTATGGATGGCGAAGATTTTACATCCCCTATGAACGCAGACGTAGTCAAAAAATACTTCGCATAAAAGAGACCCGCTGGACATAAAAAGAAAGTCCAGGAAAAAAAGGGGTATCCCGGCGAACCATAAAAAGGAAAAGGTTCAGGCAAAAATTAGGGATAAAATGTAAAAAAGAAACATGTAAACCCGCAAAGTTGAAAACTAGTAAAGGCAACTTTGGCAAGAATGGGTATCCCGATGGATTGGAAACCCGAAAAGGGCGATCCAGGCAAAAGTTAGGGATTTGAAAGCGAAAGGCTATGGTCTGCGTTCGATTTGTGAGCACTTTCGATACTTGGAAATTCTGAAAGAAAGGAATCAGTACAGTTAGTCTCTTCAAAGGTCAAGATATTGGTGGATAAACAGGACATATGGGTCATAGCTGAGTTGAATCATGGTGGATGTCTGTTCCCGCATTGCTGACATATGTATTTTCTTTTTGCTATTGCGCAATTACCTCTTTTTAGGAGTTGCTTCCAATTGTAAATGCCTATTTACAGGCCGCTTTTCTCAATAAAGTTTTCATTTCACTCAAAAAGCTTCCCATTGTTTATTTTACTTTTACTGTTTTGTTTGCAAAAACGTCCGATATTTTGATAAAACATTGCATATAAAATTTCAAGCTTTGCAGAACATAACGAAAAAACAGTAGAAATTGCTCAGGCGTTAGCTGTGGTGGATGGTAATTGAGATAGTCATGTTGTGGCATATTCTATTTGTTGTTATTTGACTTGCAGGGCAACAACATTGTACTCCCCCAGTAGGTTTGCTCTCCCGAGCATTGAGATTGCACCTTCCTCAGCAGAGCAGCCTATCCCCAGCAGGAGACTTGGGGAATATGTTCTCTGGATCGAGACGTTGTTCCCCCACAGAGTCAGGATGTCCACCTTCCCCATCCAGTCAGGGAATGTGCTCTCACCGACAACGTTATGTTCTAACCCCCAGCAATGCGAGGGTAAAGTCATTCTCCCCATCAGCAGGCTAAGATCAGCAGTATCCCCAAGCAGGATAGTATTATGGACTGTTTTCCCCAACCAGGATGATATTATGGGCTGGAATCCCCCAGCAGGTTCTGAGCCCAATTGGTTATTAGCAATTTTCAGTAACAGATCGCCGATTCCGTTATTGGTATTCATTCTCAACTCCCCCAGCAGAGGAGAAATCTCAGGTTTTGGATGTTACCTTCAGTAAAGGACATGTGTAATCCCCGGTAGTGTGGATGTTCATTTGGGATTTCATCCCCAGCAGAAGTTGTTGATCCAAAGAGTCGATCAGTGTGATCCTTCTTAGCAGAGTTCTTGGATTCGGAGGACAATTTATTTTTGTCATCCTTAGTTGAATTAGTTTCTTCTCTCCAGCATTTATTTTGCTGGAGGGGCCCTTTTTGCATCTCATAAGCATTTGCATTGCATCCTCAAACGCGTAGCATTTCCATTTCGTATGGAGCCTTACGCCAAAAATTCAAACATTTGCATTCGAAGCATAGGCCAGGTTTGATACTTTCCTTGACAGTTCTCTTTCTCAGCAGAGATGGCATAACTCAGGAGATTTTGGAGGGATGCGTTCCTCATACTTGTGCTCCCCGGCAGAGTCTTTTATTTAGACTTTTCCTTTCCCCAGCGGAGTCATCTTGCCTATGGATTATGAGCCGGTTGGGAGTTTGCCTTTGTTGGCCCTTTCTCTTTTGTGAAATCCTGTTCTCACCTGGTGGTCAGTTCTCGCTTGGAGTATTCTATTTGCCGGTTTCTCTTTCTCAGTAGGGGTGGTATAAATCAGAAGTTTTGTTTCTCATTATCCCCAGCGAAGTCCGCTTTCTGTAAGTGTTCCTTTGTGGGTACGATCGAGGTCGTATTTGTCTCTTTTTCCTCGTGGGTAGAGTGATTGAGGTCAGTCTTTCTTTGCGAGTACGATTGAGGTCGTATTCGTCTTATTTTTGTGGGTTGAGTGATTGAGGTCAGTCTTCCTTTGTGAGTACGATTGAGGTCGTATTCGTCTTATTTATTTGTGGGTAGAGTGATTGAGGTCAGTCTTCCTTTGTGGGTACGGTTGAGGTCGTATTCGTCTTATTTTTGTGGGAAGAACGGTTGCGGTCGGTCTTCCTTTGTGAGTACGGTTGAGGTCGTACTCGCTATTTTTCAGCACGCTCCATTTCGTTATCCTCACCATTAGCAAATTTCCAGGGTTCTTTCGGTATTCAATCCCCGTGTATCCTGGAATGTCTGAAAGTCGTCGTTATCATACCTTCAGGACCCAGTTGATTGAATAGGGGCAGCTGTAGCACCCCAAAATTTGTTCTCCTACCTTTAGTACTAACTGGCTTATGTTTCATTTCGTTTTTACATTATCATGTGTGCACATCATTAGTTCTTAGCATGGGGTTAAGGTGCCTGAGACAGTTCAAGAGGAGAAGATGTTCTTCAAAGGGTCAAGCAAGAGTCCTTGTATTGTCCAAGAGATTAAGAGGAGAAATGGTTATTGATTCCACCATTATTTGAGTCACTAAGGGGCCTTGGGGCTCAAGAGATCATATTTGGTCTATCACATCATCAGGAGTTCACAATTGGCAAGAGATCTCAAGTGAACCACTCTCTCCTAACCAGTGCAGAAACTAGGGTTTTGAGATTTTTAGGTTTATTGCTCCAATGGGCAAGCTCCTTGGGTTTTATCATCACCAAATGGCATATCTTATCTTTGTTGGAAAGGATACACATCATATTCAGAGGAAGTTGGATTGGGAGGATGTGCTATTTCCTCCTAGACTGAGGGTACTAAAATTAGGGTTTGCTATAAAATCAGTTTATTTCTGATCTTTTGGGCAAGACTTGATTCCATGGTATTCCTTGGGTCCCTAAGTATCTAGGAATGGAAGATTGTCTATCAGTTTGGTTCACAAGAGGTTCAATTGGTCAATTGATTGGAAATCAGGAGAATTGGGGAAAAGTCAACAGTGAGAGGGGAAGTCAACTGTGGAATTCTGAGGTTCTCTTCAAGGTTTTCAAGGTCTCATATCCTTATATGGTCTTAGAGGGTCAAGTTTCATACCATTTATCAAGAATCAGGAGTTTGTGCAAAAGTTACTAAATATGGAAATGACCTATAATTTGAAAGTTTCCATTTTTGGCAAGTTTTTACACTACATTCAACTTGACTTTTCACCATCAAGGAAGCTTCAAATGAATTTTTCTCAAACATAAAAGTTGAAGATCTTGTTCTCCCCTTTCCAACAAGTACTAGATGGTCTCCATATCATTTGTGAAACTCAAGTTATGACCAAAAGAAGGCAAGGTGGTTTTTAGGGTTTTCTCATGGTTCCATTGTCACAACTTTTACATTTTGGGACATATTGACCTATAATTGGTTCCATTGCTTCAAGTCACATTCTAACATCCAAGTGCACCTCATAAGGATCATCTTTGGCCTTGGAATCAAGTGGATCCATGACTTATTCATCACTTATTTCACATTGTGCAATTTTGCAAGAAGTATCAAAGCTCATAAATCAAGATATCTCAAGGCCCAAATCCAATTCAGGTGTGATTAGCAATTGATAAATGAGTGATCCATCATAAAAGGCTTAGGTGTACATGCATGGAGGAGGGTGTATAACTCAAAGTGTAAATTTCCAAAATGATTCAAAACTCATTAATTGAGGAATTAATCAGACCTAAATGATTATCAGTGGAATAACCTAGAGTATATAAGCTTACTCATGCACTCATTGGAGGGGAGGCACATTATTTTGAGGAGAATTCACTTTTCACCCTAGAATCTTCTCTTCTTCGAATCTCATCACTCACAAAAGCTTTTCAAAAAATTCTTTCACATTCTGAGTCCTTGGGATCCATAGAACACAAACCTACCATCATCTGAAGCTAATAACAAGTGTACCATAAGATACGAATTTGGATGCTTCTTCTCCAAAACTCAAGATCTAGGTCAGATTCAAGCCGTAATTGCATTTATTTTGCAATTAGGGATTGCTGTGGTGTGATCTGGAGCGTGCAGACGGGTTTCTTGGAGTATTTCAAGCTATTCAAGGTCTCAGGTTAGTCACAATTGCATGCTCTTAAAACTCAATTTTTTGATGCCCATAATGATCTATGATATTCACTGATGATGTTGGTATATTTTGTTTTGAGATTGGACGTGTAATATGTGCGTATCGTGAGTTTTAAAGTTTTGAACCCTAACTTATTTCGTTCGATTCTCCTTATTATTACATCGTTTGTGATTTTTAATTGCATATTTGTGATCCTCGTGAAATTCTTGTCAGAATAGTGTACTTGTTGGCATTTTCTGGGAAATTTTTGGTTGCAGGTGGCCAGAAGGGACGACCGGAGCTAGGGCTCCGGCGTCTGGTTATTTTTCCGGTGAAGCTAGGGTTTGTGTGAGGAAGACGCAATCACCACCGTCCATGGTTTTGATCCAACGGTCTACACTGTGCCACGTTTTAAAAAAATCAATTTTATTTCATTAGTGGTGTGCGTGCCATACCATGTTTGTTATCGTGAACCTTTGATCTGAGCCATTCCTTTTATTTAATTGTTGAGTTGATGATTGGTTTATGGGCGTTGATTGAATCTGACGATCATTGTTGTGACAACGCATTAAATTCCTCATGTGTTCCCCACGTGCTTCTTTTTTAATTTCTGAGTAATTGTGTGTGCGCGTGTGTACATTGGTAATTGTGTGCTGTGAATCCTGGCCTCTCATCATGAGTACACGTTGTTTTTGTTGACTTAATATGAAGCGTCAGATTGATCCAATGGTGAGTGTGGAGTCAACTGGTTGATTGGGTCCTTATATTTTTTTTTATTTTTTATTTATTTTGCTGATGGGCTTTTGTGGATTGGGCTTGATATCCACACCCCCCTATTAAGTCCATTTCAATTCTGAACGTGAATAAGCTGCTAATTACACCCCCTTGCTATTTTCTTTCTTTATTTTATTTGTATTGCATAGTTTCTCATTTTTAATTTTTAAAAATAGCTAAATGCATTCAAAAATTACAAAAAATTCATGAAGCATGTTTAGGGTTTTATAAAAATTTTCCAAATTTTTTTTTCTTATTTTATTTTATTTTTGGCACCTGAATTAATTGTTGTGTGAATTTATTTTTGAGTTGTTCTTATTGTGCACACTTTGCATTGCTGATTTTATTTTTCATAGCATACAAAACATTTTGAGTCCATTATTTTTGCATTGTTTCACCAACACATTGAAGTTCATTAAAACATTTTTTTCATATTTTTAAAATCATTTCATATTGCATTTTGGTCCCTCTCTTTTTCATATTGAGTCATGTTTCTTACTTGATCTTTGCATGATTGTTTGAGTGACTTATCTTGTGAATTTTTGCATGAGTTTTTAACATGATGTTTACCCCTGGGTGAGGTGTTTTGAGAATTAATTTGGTATTTGTTAAAGGTGTTTTACTAATTGTTTGATTGCTCTTTGTTTGAGGTCTTCTTTTATGCACATCTTTGATCATTTGGATTACTTGTTTGAGAAGGCACTTGTGCCATCATTTGGGATTGCTTCTTTGACTTCATAAACCATGTTTGAATTATTATAGGTCATTTTATTGCAATTATAGGTCATTGGTCTGAGGTTGTTGCATACTTGGTGCATATGTTATATGCTTGATTTACATGCCTCTTTTTGACTCATCTTCTCACCTCTTCTCATCTATGCTCATTCATGACTTATGTTTGGTTTGTGTATGCCATGCTATATCATTCCTTTGCACTTCATTTGACATATGTTTCTGACCTTGGAGCTTTGCATTCATGTCATATGTTATTCATGTTTCATCTTGCATACTTGAACATGTTTCACTTACATGCTTCCTTCTCCTTCTTCTAATGATTCTTAATGCTTGGATACTTGTTTGTGTGCCTCATGTGACACTTGTATAGCATGTTTAGGCACATGTTTAGGTCATCCACATTCTGACTTGGATATTTTTTGAAGCATTCTTGCATGATCACCTTGCATATCCACTCATTCTTCTTCTACTCCTTTGATGGTTTTCTTGTGTGTTTTGCCACTTGTTTGCATTATATTTGCTTGATCTTGTTTGGTAAACATTATGGGTCGCCTATAAGGTGTACATTCTGACTTGGATGAGTTTCATTTGGTTTGTAACCATTTCTCTTTGGGTTATGACTTGTTTGGGTTTCATTGTTGCTTATGTTTGTTTTGTACTAACCTTTTATGCAGAGGCAGAGGTAAGTTATTTGAGGGTGTGGATAGTCATCCATGTCCACCCTCACTATTTATTTCTCTCATCTTTTCTTTTCTTTAGGCTTAGGTTGTTGTCAAACCTCCCCTTAGGGCCACCTTTGCATGATAACATTAGGATAGAATCCCCTTAGTGTTTTTTTTCTTTTCTTTTGAGTCCCTCTTCTCATCTCTTAACACTTCTAAGATACTTAATAAGGTCAACTTGCCTTGCACACAAGCCTTAAACATAGGAAGTGAAGATTGAGGGGTCCCCCTTCATTCTTCTAGAGTGTTGAGCATACGTCCCACTGGGGACGACCATGCGATGCATTCGTTCCCGTGTCATAGACTTTGGTTCAAGGTGAGTTATGAACTAACTCAAGTCACTTCTGTCTTAAAAAATACAAACAAACTTCAAACCTTTTTGTCCTGCGGGATTGTCAAACTAAAGGCTATTTTCAAAAAGGGCACGTTACTTTCCATCTAAGTCACAAACAGGCATCGACCCTAACTGCCGGACGCGAACTTAACGTCGCTCATAAAAAACACAAAAAGAACTTGGTCCGAACTACGTTGACTCTGAATTTCCCATTGCACAAAGGGAGTACGTAGACCTAGGAAGTCGACGTCCTACCGAGTCTGTCTTTGTTTTCCACTTCCCTGTTTCAGTTCAGCCATAGATTTTAGGATAACTCACCCTTAGAATAGACTACAAGCATGGATCCCATCGAGTACGATGAACGCGTGGGGTGCTAACACCTTCCCCTCACGTAACCGACTCCCGAACCCAGGGTATGGTTACAATGACCATTCCTTTCCCCCTTCCTCAGGTTTATGTGTGTTCCCTTTCCCTCTCTTGGGATAAATATACATTACTGGCGACTCTGTTTTCCGCGTCACTCTCGCGTTTGTACCTGGATGAAAATCCTGGGAGCGACAGAATGTACATGCTTATGCAAAATACAAAAAGGGAGGTAAAATTTTGGGTTACGACAGCTACCCCTATTTAATCCTCTTGGACCTGAATGTTTAATTGCGCCAGCTTTTCGATGATTTAAGGTGGAAGGGTGTTAAATAAAAGGGTAGCTCGAAAATTTGGTCGACGATGACAAAGGAAGAGTTTTGATAAGTGAGAGGTTTGGATGAATGTCTGCTGGGGAGATGAATCAGCCAAAGGGAAGTATGCTAGATGCGTATGCTATGTATGTGTGATCTACATGATGCTTGATATCATGTCATGCAAGGGTTCAGGTTAAGGTATAATGTCGCAAGTTGGTAGGTTCTGGAAAAGTTTGCCAGACGAGAACCGAACTTTGAAAGAGTTGGCCAGACGAGAATTGGAATTTGAAAAAAGTGCACCAGATGAGAACTGGAAAAGTTTTCCAGATGAGATTCGGGCTTTGAAAAAGTTTGCCAGACGAGCACTGGACTTTGGAAAAGTTTTCCAGACGAGAACTGGACTTTGCAAGAATAAGCCAGACGGGAACTAAATTTAGAAAAAAGTTAGCCAGACGAGAACTGGATACCAAACAAGAACTGAAGTTTGTAGAGACGAGTCAGACGGGGAATGGCTACCGGACGAGAATTGGATTTTAAAGAGACAAGTCAGACGAGAAGTGACTACCAGACGAGAACTGGATTTTCTAGAGAGATGTCAGACGAGAACTGACTACCAGAAGAGAACTGGATTTTGAAGGGACGTGTCAGACGAAAAATGACCACTAGACAAGAACAGGATTTTGAAGTGACAAGTCAGACGAGAACTGACCACAAGACGAGAACTGGATTTTGAAGATGCAGGTCAGACGAGAACTGACCACCAGACGAGAACTGGATTTTGATACAAGTTTTCCAGACGAGAACTGGATTTTGAAAGGACAAACTAGGCGAGAACTGGGTTTTGATCAAGTAAGACGAGAACTGACTACCAGACCAGAACTGGGATTTGAAGCGACAAGTCAGACGGGGACTGACTACTAGGCGAGAAATGGATTTTGAAGTGACAAGTCAGACGGGGACTCACTACCAGGTGAGAACCGACTTTTGAAGAGACAAATATGACGAGAACTGACTTTTGAAGAGACAAATCAGACGGGAACTGAATATTGAAGAGAGAAATCACACGGGAATTGACTACCAGACGAGAACTAGATTTGAAGAGACAGGTTAGACGGGAACTGGCCACCAGAAGAGAACTGGATTTGAAGAGACAAGTCATTCAGGAACTGACCACCAGACGAGAACTGGATTTTGATACAAGTTTTCCAGACTAGAACTGAACTTTGAAAGGATAAGCCAAACGGGAACTGGATTAATCAGACGAGAGTTGAATTTTGTAGGGACAAATCAGATGAGGACTGCGTTTGGTAGAGACAAATTAAACGGGAACTGGCAACCAGACGAGAACTGGATTTTGACGAGACAAGTCAGACGAGAACTGACTACCAAACGAGAATGGGGTTTGAAGAGACAAGTAAGACGGGAACTGACTACCTGACGAGAACTGGATTTTAAAAAATACAAGTCAGACAGGAACTGACCACCAGACGAGAACTGGGCTTTGTAGAAAGTTTGTCAGTACGAGGGCTGGACTTCGCAAAAGTTAAGCCAGACGGAAACTGACTACCAGACGAGAATTGGGTTTTGTAAGGACCGGTTAGAAGAGAACCGACCACCAGACGAGAACTGGATTTGAAGAGACGGGTCAGACGGGAACTGAATACTAGACGAGAACTTGGAATTTGAAGAGATAAGTCAGACGAGAACTGACTACCAGATGAGAACTGGATTTTGATTAAGCCAGGCGAGAACTGACTACCAGACGGGAACTAGTTTTTGTAGGGCAAGGTCAGACGGGAACTGACTACCAGGAGAGAACTGGATTTTGAAGAGATGAGTCAGACGAGGACTGACTACCAGACGAGAACTGGATTTTGAAGAGACAAGTCAGACGAGAACTGGATAGAGTTTGTACAGATTTGTCAGACGAGAACTAACTACCAGACGAGAACTGGGCTTTGATTGGGACGCATGTTTAAACCTGTATGGCGTAATGCTCTATCTTGATGAATATGCTATGCGTTTGAGGATGCAATTCTATGCGATGATGATTACTATATGCAAAATGTCATTAATCAGGTTTTGAAGAGATGTAAAGTATGATCGGGCTTATGTCAAGGCTTCATGCTATGCAAGCTGAATGATACGCATGAGTGAAGCGACATGATTAATGTATGAGAGTGGTCTATGCAACAGTTCTTGAGGATCTATCAAGTGCTTTTGTTGTGGGATGTAGAAGAGTTAAGGTTGGGGTGTAGGCCATAAAGACGTGATTCCCCGACACCTACTTATGGATCAACAGTTGTTAATGCACCAATGCTCTTGCCTCAAAATAAGGAGAGAACTTGTACCTTGGTAGTCTGTCTCTGCCCAAGTCTGTTGAGTATTTGCACGTGGACTGCCCCAATTGCAAGTTACAGAGTAATCTTGTCATCTGACTCTGGCTTGACCCAGTGTATTGGAACAGTGTGCCCCTGATTAACCTTCTCTTGGAGAGATTGATTTCTTGTGCTCTTGGGATGCCTGCCCCAGTATAAACCCTTAAGTGATTTTGCCCCTGGCTGATCGATCTTTGGAGGAATGCCCCTGACCAACTGATCTTTGAGAGATTTGTAGAGTCTCATCATGATTGCCCCAGATTGACTGAATCTTGAAGTGGCTAGGCCATTTTGCTCAACGGAGTTTTCAGGCGTTTTTATCCTTGAGATGATCAAACTTTCCATTGTGGAAACCTTCTTAATGTCAAGTGTTTGTTCGCAAGTAGAAGGTGTTTGTTTTGAAAATGATAATGCTAATGCCATGCATATGTCAGTTTTGAAATCCAAGTATGTTCACTAAGATTATGACACAGTGAATGAATCACTATTTAAAATGCCATGTCAATACCAGCACAAATGATAAGCAAATATTTAGGAGTCAGCTTTGACATGATCTCACTGTAGTATGCTTTCGAAATAAACCCTGCTTCAATTCGGTCTTTTGTGGGTTGTAACGTGGCCTGGTTCATGGTTTAAGAAAAAAAGGATATAAGGCTCAAAATTTATTTTAACCCACCCATTCTCCTTAATGTTCTCCAGTCCTACATTCAGCTAGTTTGACACAAGCGTTCACCTTTCAAAAAGGCCTTTGAACAATAGATGTGGTGGTAGATGAACCGACGAGGGTTTCGGAGCGGCAGTCACTCACTTTTTTTTGTCACATGTGATTCTATGTTTTGTTCATTTTGTTTTCCCTAATTTTTGTGTAGACTGATTATTTTGAATTTGCAGTCTACTGGGATGCCCTAATTTTTGTCTAAATCATTTGCTTTTGACTTAGCAAGCTTTTCTTTTGTTTTTTTTTTGCTTTTGTGATTTTGATTTTTTTTAACAAAATCGTGTGGCATTTAAGTGTTTGATTTGTAAGGGTTGTGATTGCCTCGCTCCTTTGATCGGTGAGGGATATCCATTGTGGATTTGTGATTTTCCAACCTCGCATGAGGGATAGGATGTGGTTGATCCTCAAAATGGGGTACTCCTCTTTTTGAAATTGGAACGCATGTTCAAACTAATTGAAGACTACCCTGCCCCTTGGTTAAAATTGAGGGTTTTATGTGTACATAAAGAAACTCCTACTTCAAGGCCCAAAGGGTTGACTAGGGATTATCTTCCTTATACCTTTGGTGTTTGGGGATTTGAACAAATGCCTTACATTATCAGCAAGGTTTTATTCAAAAGCATACAGACAATAATCTCATGTCTTTTTTATTTCATCATTCTCTTTTTTATTTTCCTTGATCAAATGTGTGATACAGATATAAAACGTATGAGTGAACATGAATGAATTTATTCAAAACATGCATATGCATTTCATTATTATTATCATTCGAAAACAAACAGGTTTTACAAGTGAACAATGATTGACAACAAAAAGATTACAAAATGGAAATGATGGAATGACATAATGATTGTCGATGTTGAGGAGGTGCCCTCAGGCTGGACCAATTATTTCAAGTGAAGCTTTTGCACTCTTGGCCCCTACACGGTCAAGGGATTTCCATTCACCCACAGTTTATCATATTGAACAGTTAAGTGCTTGGACTTTAGCTTTGAAAGTGTTGCAATCCTCGGCGAATGCCAGCTGACCTAGCATGATATCCGCATTGCACATTGGGATCATACCCAGGTGGGAATGGTTATGGTCGAGGCTTCAGAGCTTTGAGAACAACCAGCGAGTTTTGAACCAGATGTGGGAGAAGTTGACTGTATATCACATGAATTGGATCTAGAGGAGCGTTCCTTCGTTCGAGATTATTTCGGGGTTTGCACTGGTTCTGACGCTCTCGGCCTTGAGCTTGCTGATTATGAGCTCGAGGAGGCTGCTAATATGGTGGTTGTTGGCATTGGGCAACAACAACATATGGATACGGACAATATGGCATAGGAGCCATGGGAGTTTGTGCTTGAAGGTGGACACTTGCCATGACATCATTTGTTTCCTCTTCCTTTTCTTTAGAGAACCCGAATTGTGGCTTATTGACCCATGACTGTTGGTTCACATTGCCGACAATTTTCCCTGTTTTGAGCCCATTCTCAATGCGTTCCCCAATGGTCACAACATCAGAAAAATTGGAGGATGAGCTACCAACCATCTTCTCATAGTACAACTGGAATTGTGAAGCTATCTCACGCCACCTTTGAGTGTATTCTCTAAATGATTCACCAGTTTTCTGATCTTGTTTTTGCAGTTGCAACCTAGTGGGAGCCATATCCAAGTTGTACTTGTATTGCTTCAAGAACGCTTCAGATAGATCTTTCCAAGTTCTGATATTACCTTGCTTAAGGTTCATGTACCAATCCAGGGAAGCCCCAGATAGGCTATCCTAAAACAGTGGATAAGCAAATCATCATTGTCTACATAGGAAGCCATTTTTTTGCAATACGTTATGATGTGGCTTCGTGGACAACTCAACCCCTTGTACTTAGGTAAATCAGGCACCTTGAATTTCTAGGGTAGCACAACATTTGGGTCAGGCACAAATCTTTGGCATCCATGTCAAATGTAGAAAATCCTTCAATATCTCTGATTTTGTCCTCTAATAGCTTGTAGGCTGCAGGTTTGTTCTGATCAGCGTGTCTGACAATAATATGAGGATTTGGAAGTTGAGACGCGACTGGAGCAAACTGAGATGGATGTATCAACCAAGAATTAACCATCTGACCACTAGTCAGACCCATTTGAAAACCATATGGATAACTAGGAAGAGGTGCCATAGCAGCTGAGGATACCCTAGGGTAAGGTATTCCAGAATGAATATTCTGAACAGCAGTTTGAGCAGATTGAGACAATACCGAAACATGAATAGGAAGACCTTTGTATACTGGCTCATCATCGTCATGGGTCTCAACATCATTTGACACAGGGGTCTGGCGAGTCTATGCTTTAGGAATCTCATGATCATCATTCACCACAAGAGGCGGAATCGGAATAGGCAATTCCCCATGGGTAAGCAACAGAATTCCCATTAGGTCCAAGCATGGCAAAAGTTTGATAAGGCACAAAGGCAACACCATTGACAGTCTGATGAGTGAAATTCGGGGGCATTCCCTAAGGATAGGCAACAAGCATCCTATTCAGTGAGGACTGAGACCTTAGCAAATTGATAGTAGGTTGAACGACCGTCTCAACTGGTACTTCAACAACAGCAGGAGAAGAAGTAACAACAGGAGTGACAATAGTTGCATCAGTGATAGTGGCGACATCAGCAGAGGTAACAGTGGCATCCCTCCGAGTACGAAGAAGTTCCATGATGGCATCCATGTTATCCTGGAATTGACCCATCCTACCCTGGAACTGAACCAAGGTTTTTGTGTAAGCAGTATTCTTAGAATCAGCCATGATTCTCGACCTGTTGGATTTGATGAAGTACCGGTGTCGGGTCGCCGTTGTCTTCTGGCTGATGAAGGGAAGAAAGTGATTTTTTTTCTGATTTGGATGTATGCACATGTTGTTTATGCAGATGGAATGCAAATGAGATATGCAACACCCAATGATGCAAAGGTTAGATGATGCAAAAGTTCAGCATGATAATGCAATAACATTATGCAAAAAATGTAGGTTAGAGAGGCAATATCTTCTGGATAATCTGCATATGTAACTCTGTGTCGGTGCACAATATGACGTGCGTTAGAGAAAAAAGGTATGAAGAGGCTTGTTTCCTGCAAAAACCCATATCCCTCTCACAGGTGTGATCTAGACACAACAAGGTGGTCCCTAGAAAGGTTCCCAAACCATAGGACTCAAGTGAAAACCCCCCGCCGTAGCAAATTCTCGCAGAACAAAGGTATTCTCATACGAATCACGGTCTAGGATGTGGCTCTAGTGACAATCCAACACGCAAAACGCAGGAATCACGACTATCCATGTTCTATCCTATGTGCATGCTCAAGCCCGGTGATAGAGCTTATCTCTCCAACAATATCTACCCATCCCAACAACAGCTGAAAATATAGCAGATATCCATAATATACAGCATATGAATATTTAAAGCAGTAAAAATGCAGTAAATAAACATAAGGATAAAGCAAGTAAAGATAGAAATAAAGCAAGTAAAGCGCAAAAGATAAACACCCAAACAAGCAAGAAAGCAAACAAAACTAGGCGAGACCCCAACATGCAAGAGCAAGGAATCCCCAACAGAGTCGCCAGCTGAAGCTAGCGGGATTATACCTTAGTGAATCCAACACTCAAAGATACAACAGAGTCACCACCGAACTTTATTTAGTCCTAAAGGACAGGGAAAATATCGATAAAACCCAAGGGGAAGAGAAATGGGTAAGGGGTCGGTTATGCAAAAGGAAAGTACTAGCACCTTACGCATTCGTCGTACTCGACGAGAACCATTTTGCATGCTTCTAGGCTTGGATGGCTTATCTATCTAAAGGCTTCTAGCTAAAAGAAGAGGAGAGAGAGGAGAAAAGAGAAAAAGAAGGAAAGTGCTCACGGAGGAATAGAGCCCTCGTGCCTACGTACCCTCATAGTGCAATGAGGAAATAAGAGCTCCGTAGTTCATGGAACCAGGGAAAGAAAAGAAGAAAGGAAGAAGGTGGCTCGCCAAGATTTTGAATTCTCGTGCATACGTATCCTCATAGTCCAATGAGGAATTCAGAGCCTACGTAGTTCGGGGAACAAAGACAGAAAAGGAAAAGAAAAATGGTGTCAAAACCAAGAGCAAAAGAGGGAGCGAAAACTCCGTTAGGGATTCAAAAGAATTGTTGTCAAAACCAAGAAAGAAGTGCAAAGGAAAGATAATAACTCTGTTGAGGATAAAGCAAGAAGATGGTGTTAAAACCAATAAGATAAAGGAGCAAAGAATAATAGCGACTCTACTGAGGAGTAAGCAAAGGGGTTGGTGTTCAAAAGAATAAAAGAGAACATAGTGATTATGCTGAGGATCAGAGGGTTAGAGACCCTACTGGGGACAAAACAAAGGGAACGGTGTCGAAACCAAGAGAATAAGGATTCGGTATGTTAACTGACTGGCAGTGGTTAACCGAAGAAAGAGATTAAGACTCTGTGGGAAAGGGGTTTGGTGTCAACAGACAGGCTGCGATTAACTAAAAAAGGAGAGTACTGAACCAAGAGAAGGTGTTTGACTCTAAAGGGATTTCGGTATATTAACTGATAAACATTGGTTAACCGGAAAAACGGGTGTGGAACCAAGCAAAGGTTGTGACCCAAAGGACGGGTGTGAGACCAAGCAAAAGTTATGACGCAAAGGGGTTCAGCACAATGATTGAACAAACAGTATCTGAACAAAGAAAGGGTATTTGAACCAAAAGAAGGTTACTAACCCAAAGGTGAGAGTATTTGAACCAAAAGAAGGTTACTAACTCACAGGGTATTGGTTTTAACAGACGGACATCGATTAACCAAAAAGAATGAGTGATTAACCAAGAGATGGTGATTAACTCAAAAGGTGCTCAGTGTGTTAACAGACGGGCTGTGGTTAACTGAGAAAAAGTACAAATTGGTGTTTTAACTGATATGCAGTGGTTAACCAATCAAAGGGAGAGGAACCAAGAGAAGGTTGCATACTCCGCTGGGGTTTCGGTGTTTAACAGAAAAAATGTGATTAACCGAAGAAACAAGACTTTGCTGGGAAAGACGAGCGTTTGATTTTAACAGAATGACTGTGATTAATCAAAGGGATAAATGATCATGACTCTGGTGGGAATCAATGAACAGTTATTGATCAGAAGAAAGGTGTTGAACCAAAAGGAGGTTGCTAACCCAAAGTGACAAAAATATTTAACCAAGAAAATGGTGATTGATCAAAAGAAAGATTGAAATGGGCAAGAGTGATCAAGGATCGACTCGACTGAGGATTGAGAAGTACTACAGTCTGGATATAAAGACGATTATTCCATGCACAAGGTCATTTGTCCCCTACCCAAAATAATCAAGATGAGTGTAGGAATTCTCCACTCTCATCCCTTCTCTAGCACCAAAGTATAGTGCGGAGATTAAAACCGACAGAGTAACAACTCCAATTTTTACAGGGCTCCAGTGCGTCGTGCAGACCTTCAACTCAGCAAGGGAAGCATAGGACAAAGCTCTAAAGAATCCTAGAGAGAGAAAAGCAAGGGGAATTGACTAATCGAAACAAATTTTCGATGAATCGATCAAGGGAAATGATCAAGCCAACAATCTTCCAAAAGGATCGGAAGATTGTCAAAGCAACGTGCGTATTATTGATTGTACAAGATTAAATTTTCTCACTAAAGAACAAACTTAATATGACCAAGAATGAAATTGAAAGGCAGTACCAAATGTCAATTAGCATGCATCACAAATCATGTTATCATGTGAACAAAAGTGTGCAAGAAGCATCGTGTTCATGTATTGTCAAAAATGCAAATTATTCCATAATCGATAAATCATGCATTGAAAGTTTGCAAACATGCTTAAAACAAAGGTCAAACAGCTCATAAAACATCCATAAATATCAAGTATATCAAGCCATGGAAGTTAAATGAGGAAAAAATATCAAACAAGCTTGAAAATAGGTAAATATGGCATTCTAGTTCAGTGTTAATCGATTAATCATTTGCAGTTGCAAAGTGGTTAATCGATTAACCCTTACAAATCAGCAAAAAAACTGAAAAAAGGTAGTGTTAATCGATTAACACTTTTTGCACTGCCAAGTGTTAATCGATTAACACTGAAGCAGTGGCAAAAAATCAGTTTTTAGAATCACTTACAGCCACTTAATCACTTATCCAATCACTCTCATGTTATGGTTTGCATTTGTGCACGAAAATGACATCAAATAGAAGCAATTAAACATAAATTGAAAGCATTAAACATGAAGATCAAAGATCAAACACTCACATGATTAATCTACATCGAAAAACTATCAAAACTACATCGTAAACACGCGAAAGTGATCAAAACAGTAGATTGAGAAAGAGTTACTAACCTACAAGCCGCACAATTGGCTTGGTGATTGTTGTGAGTGAAATGTAGAGAGAAGAAGCCGAGAAAACTAGAGAATTCTGAGCTTGTGCTTGAATCGTAGCGAAACCGATCAAAATGCGATAAAAGCTCAGAAATTTAATTTGCACCAAAACGATTGGAGTGATCACTTAAATTGCAAATGGAAGTTGTTGTAATTGCAGAGATCCAAGGAGAAATACCAAATGATGGAGGTTTAAGCTCAAGAGTAAGCAATTTCAATGTGAAATTCACTACTTTTCAATGGTGGAATTGAGCTCTAGTGTGGTTTGGGGAATAAGGTGAAGATGAATATGTAGAACTTGCAGAAAATGTAGAGAGAAATGAGAGAATTGAGAGTTAAATGAGTGAGAAAAAATTGAAAG
This sequence comes from Lathyrus tuberosus, assembly GCA_022829125.1. NCBI lineage: Eukaryota > Viridiplantae > Streptophyta > Magnoliopsida > Fabales > Fabaceae > Lathyrus > Lathyrus tuberosus. The sequence continues at coordinate 6,768,072 of JALAZF010000321.1, forward strand.
TTTGTAAGGTCCTTTGTGAAATGGTGGAGGTTTGCTTATATAGAGACTAGCTTTGAAGTAGGCTAGGTTTGGAGTGTGCTTTGGAGCTAGGTTGGGAGTTAGTTACACTTGACTCACCGAGTTAGCGGTTGACTCGGTTAGTTAGTTAGTTAACTCAGTGGAGCAATCCCAATGCAAGTCTAAATCAATGACTCTCATGTTTAGAAGTAAGGGCGCATGGTGGTCATAATTGGAAATGTTGCATGGTAGCAAGTGTATTGAATGGTCTTGAAATGTCTTGAACTGTCTAGAGATGTCTAGAATGTTCCACACAATGCTAGAACCAAGGGAAACCCAAAAATGTGGAGGAAAAGTTGTTGTCATGAAAAAGCAGCAGAATCTGCCAATTTTAAAGGGTTAATCGATTAACACTTTTTGCACTGCAAAGTGTTAATCGATTAACCATGCCAAAAAGTTCCCAATTTGCCTAAAAAGGGTGCTTTGGCTATGGTTCTGATTTTTGACCTTTTGCTTTGAGGAATAGGCATAGAAACCCTTGTTTTGTGCTTATGTTGATGGTGTGATGACCTTGTGAAGATATGATTAGTTAGGCTTTGAAAACCTGAATATTCATGCAACAAAAAACACAGAGAAAAAGTGTGAGTGCGTATGCCAGCGATGCGAATGCACATGCTTATGCAAAATACAAAAGAGGAGGTCAAATTTCGGGTTACGACAGTCACAATTATATATGTTTCGATCAAAAAATCAAAAATAACTCGAGACTTATTCAGAATGTCATGAAACTTGGAAGATCCTTTTAATGTGTTATTATATAGGTCTAAAAAAATATTAGTTTAAAATTCAATCATATGCCAATATTTGCGTTGTTTCTGTTTCATAGAAAATCAGCGCTTAAAAAATTCATATATAATTTATATCATGTAGAAAAAATTCAATTTTTGTGGGAGAGATCCTTATAATGTTATAAACATTCATGCCTAAAATCATGAAAAAAAAAAAGAAAACAAACTCTAGATCATAATAATGGTTTTCACCTCTAGAAAAAATAACTATATACGTGTTTCGATAAAAAAAAAATCAAGGCAAAATACCCTTTTTGGTCCCTTAAGTATACTCCCTGGTTCACTTTGGTCCCTTAATATTTTTTCGTGCCATTTTGGTCCTTTAATTATCTAAACATATCCACGTTAGTCCTTCCGTTAACGGAACGTTAATCAAAGTTCAGAAAAAGATTCCAATTGGTAGTTTGTATGCTGAGGTGGGTAAGTGAAATCCAGATGGCATTGGAACAGCTTACGTGTACTACCAAATGTACCAGAAGTGAAATAAAATATGTTGAAGCCATTCATTCTTGTCAAACCACTGGCTGGAGAAGCAGAAGAAGCGATTGCGAAGACGAAGAAGAATGAGCTGCGAAGACGAAGAACAAGGGTAGACTGAAAACGAAGCAACTTTGAAGAAGAAGGATTTCAAGTAAGTATTCGCTCCATAAAGTTTTTAGGGTTTATTTCGATTTAGGGTTTAGATAGATTTAGGGATTTCTGTAGATTTAGGTTGAAACTAGATTTACTTAAGTTGAAACAATCTTATTGAACTGTGTTAGGTCATAATGGAAGAATTTTTGGAGCTTAAAATTCACCACAGTGGTGAATTCGTTGAACCTGAACTTAGTGTGTATGTTGGAGGAACGATAGTTAAATTGAAAGTGGATGTTGATACGTGGAGTTTTTTTTAGTTAGTAGGTGTTTTGAAGGACTTAGGTTATAGTGACTTTGAAAAGATGTATTACAAGGATCGACAATTTGGGATGATAGCCCTAGTTGATGACAAAGGTGCTTTAGATATTGCAGACCTTTACAGGGTGCACCGAAGTGTTGACATTTACATTCAACACACTGTGTCTCAGCCTAATTATTGTAGATGAGGTTCAAGAGTTGCTTAATAAGTTGCATGATGAGTTAATTGATAAATTGGATGAGTTTAATGTTGTCGTGGAAGAAGGAGAATGGGGTGAATGATACTAATGTTGTTGTGGAGGAAGTAGGTGCTGGGGTGAGTGATACTAATGTTGTTGGGGAGGAAGTAGGTGCTGGGGTGAGTGATACTAATGTTGTTGAGGAGGAAGTATGTGCTGGGGTGAATGATACTAATGAAGGTGTGAGAAAGACACAAAAAATGGGGGTTTGAATTGTGTTTTAACTCTTACTATATTTTTTCGCCTCTTATCCTTAACGTACTGAGAGAATATCAAAGTTGCGTTGAGAGACTCTGACATGCGAAGCGTTATTCAGATTGTGCTATGCATGAAGCATAAGCGACAAGGAGAATCTGAATTAGTGATGCTTGAATCAGACTTGTAATGCGGAAGCTTATCAGAGTTGGGTTGCAAGGTTCTGATGATTGATACAGAACCGTAAAACAATAAAACAAAGCATAAACAAGAGTAAAGAACACACAATATATGCTGGTTCACTTGAGCCATTCTCAAGCTAATCTGGTCCACCCTTCCAAGGTGATTTCGCCTTAAACACAAGGACTTAATCCACTATAATCAAAACCGATTACAGATGCACGGGCTAACGTCGGTGACTAACAACCTGTACAACCGCAGCTGTGACTAACCCACAATGAACCGTTCAGGGATCCAAGTTAATGGATATAACGACCATTGACCTAATAGGTTCCAATCTCGCAAGATCTACTATCAGGATTTCACAGCTAAACATTCAGGGATCCGATTCAACGGATATAACGTTTACTGACCATTCTTCCAGGATTTTCAATGAGTTCCATCAGTGATCTCACAAGAGTCTGACCCACAGCTGGTTCTCTTTGAGATATAACTATCATTGACCATATTCCAGGATTTCCACAATGACACCCAGCCATTGTCTTCTCAAGTCTCTGATCACACTGATCACTTGAGGAATCCTACTTCACATAGAATTAGTTGTTCTGGAGACTACATTGATGCTTCTTAACAAGCAGATAACTCCTAATTTTAAGTACAAATGAACACACAGTGTTCTAACAAGATATAAGCAACAACTCCTTGCTATCTTTATATTCTACAAAGATGTATGTTGATTTGACAGTTGATGACATCTTGTAGATCTTCTTCATCTTCTTTGTTGAGCAAGCTTTGAGCAACAACTCCTTGCTTCAGATCTTTAATATAGCCCAGATGATGAAGTTGGTTGATGACTTAACTGATTTGCAATGTTGTGTTGTTCATCAACAGCTTCTGTTCCAATTGATTGTTGTTGTGTTGAATGATGATCTTTGAGCTCCAACAATAATGGTCGTGTGTTAATGGTGTGTCATACCCCAAATTTGTCCTACCTGTATACAACTTTCATCTCTACATTCCATCCACTAACCTTATTCAAAAAATCCAAAAATAAATTGCTTTCATTTCTTCTAGTCCAAATTGTTGATTGAATCAAGATTCATTTGATAATATCAGGCAAGTCAGGTGTGTGAGCAGTGTTGACTGAGGTTCATCTGGTGGGTCCTAATTTTGATTAGACAATGGTTTATTCAAGGCCAGAGTTTAAGACTTATCTGGTAGGGGTGTCTGAGAATTCAATTGGGGTTGGTGTGATAAGTCAAGTCAGTTATGAATGAATCAAGTTTTCAGGATGTGTCGAAATACAAGTGTTTCATGACTGATAATCAGGATCCAGCTCATTTTCCAGTCAGATTTTTTAGTTCAGTGCAATTCCTATTTCAAGTTCTGATCATTTGATTTTAAAACAGGTTCATGGGATCCATGGTAATGCTCATTAAGGCTCAAGTGAAGATTCAAAGGTGTAGGCTTTAGGTTTTTCAAGTTATAAGTGGCGAAGTTCAAGATGAATTCAAGATCCGTTTGTGGTTTCAATCCATTCAAAGCGCAAAAGTGATGTTTGAGATCTCATTTCAAGTAAGAGTTTAATAAGGATGGAATTTGGTGCGATTCAATTCAAGTGTGATATTAATCCAATCACCATGTTCAAGCTTTAAGCATTATTCAAAAAGCAAGGTGCAAATTACAAGTCCAAAATATTTATACAAAAGAACTCTACAAAATGCATTGGATCAAGGATTTTAAAGCCCATGAAAATATAAATAAGTCCTTTATACAATCTTTTGCCAAAAATCATTACACAATAGAAAGCCCATCCAATTTATTACAAGAGACATTCCACATCAAATTGCAAAAATGGAGAAAGACTTGAAGCCTTATTCCATTTCAATACTCCAAACAACACATTGACAAAGGAAGGATTATTAGCCAAAGTCATCAAAGCACATGACCACACTTAACCATAAGCTAGTAGTCATCACTTGAAACTTCATGGCCCACACATATATGCTACGGAGCATCTCTCTTTCATGGCCCAACATTCGAAGCTTCGGCAAACCCCCTTGCAAGAAAAACAATTCATCAGATCCACACAAGAGCATTCTGCGAGATTCCATAGCCCGTCCCACACAAAGTTTTTTGCAAATCATTCATGTACCTGCAAGCCACACAATGCAATGGCGTTACCACACAACAACCATTTTTCAGCTAAAATGAGCCAGCTCACACAATACCTTAATCAGGACCCCACCTCTAAGATGTACACACAATCAATACTCTCATCTTGAAGCCACCAAGAATAATACGCATCACTCTACAACTCGTAACAACTTGCCTTCCCATGACCTGCTATACCCCACAAATGCTGCAATACACTACCCAAACTGTACACAGCCATTTGAAGTCGACCCCACAAAACCAAATCATACAACCTGTAAAACGAAATTGCAGCCAATAAACCTTCACACACAACAACAAAAACGACATTTCACCGAGCTACACAAACCTTCAAATCGTACGACTCGTACGACCACTATTCCAATAACTTGCCAAACCATCAACAAATTCCAGCTCACAATTTTCCTCTCAATTCATTCCCCAAACTACCCTCAATACCTCTATAAGAACAGACTTCCCATTCACTCCAAGAGAGAGCCCTAGCCGCCATGAAACCCTGCAAAAATCTCTCCCAAATAAGCTTCAAAAGCCACACAAAAACACCCTGCTCAACTTCTTCCTCAAACCTCATAAACCCCATTCTTCTTCCTTTTCTTCCACGATAACCACAACCCACCTTTCACCATCAACAACAACTAACCATCTTCAACCTAACTTCAAACCCATTTGAACCACATCGTGAATCTGTCTCTCACCCTCTTCAACCCTGAACCTCCATCGTCCAACCTTTCATTAACTTCTTAAACAACCCAAAAACCCAACAGAAAAAACCCAAAGAACCAAATCAATTACAGATCCGAAACAGAAGAGAAGAGTAGAGAGAGAACGAAACAGAACCGAAAACCAGATCTGAAAGTGAATAAGAACCTGCAAACAAGCAAAGATTGAGCAGAGAGAACCCCGAACGAACCAATCTGAAGCTTGAACGAGTCGTATACGTGGAGAAGAAGGTTGGGTGTTCATCTTTCTGAACGATGCGTAGATTTTCATGACCGTTATGTTTTGCTGATGGTGTTGTTTCTAAGTTTCAATTTGTTTTTCCCCATTTGGCTTGTTGGCAGCGATGATGAAGAGGTTCTCTTCTGAGCTTTTTTCTAATTTCTTTTTTTAATAAGTTTGACCATGCCTCTCCTTTATTTGGTTTTTGGAAATCGTATTCTGATTCAAAAAAAAATATAATAAAGTGTATTAGAGTCCCAATGTTCCGTGGCGTTTTTCGATTTTTTAAATGGTGGAATATAATCTAAAGCAAATCGTGTTTGATAGCTTGATGTTCTTCTGTTTTTTTTAGGCTTTTGGATGATTAGATCTTAGGGCGAATGGGCTTTTCAGCCCACATGAAGCCATTCTTTTCACACCCAGTCGTGATTCATGCGCCACCTCCCATCTTTGTTCTTTTTCTGTTTTCTTTTTTTAATTTGCTTTCTATGCTATGTTTTGTTTCAAAAAAAAATGATGTTAGGTTTTAATGAGTCATTTTTATTTTTATTTTTAAAACAAATTCTATCATTTTTAATTGATTTTAGTTGGATCTTATTTAGATTTCTTCTTCATTTCATTTTAGGGCCAATGATATAAAAAACATCTTGATTTGTTGATTTATCTCAAATAGACCTATAATCTTGGTTAATATGAGGCCTATTTATTTTCTTTTCGATTTATTTGTTTTTACCATTCATTTTGGGTTGATGAAAACCAAACATCAAAGATTTATCGATTTTCGATTTAAAATCTTGATAAAGGTGAGACCTTTCTTCTTTTTCTCGGTTTTATTTCATTTCTTATGATTTTCATTTCACATATTCTTTTATTTTCACTTTTGGTCAATGAAGGTCAAAAATCGTTGATTATCGATTTCTTGACTAAGTCTTGATTAAGACGAGACCAACTTTATTATATCTTGTTCATTTTTATCTTTATTATATTGTTCATATTATTCATATTGTCCATATCATATTATTCATACTTGTTCATACCATTTTCCTTTGTTCATACTTTAATCAAAACACTTAACATTTAAAAATACAATCTTTTCTCAAATTAAAATTCTTAATCTAATTAATTTCTTAAGCTTTAAAAATAATTTTTCTTAAATCAAATTAAATTACAAACTACTTAGGTTAATATTTCTAAAACTTTTTCTTGAATAAATTATGGAAGTAGTGGGCTTTTGGAGTCTAGAACTCCTTGGGTCCTTGAACAAACGCTCTTGAGGCGCACACCTTGAGTTGTGTTCGTTTCGATCTTCCATTTCTAAAATACCTAATCCGCTTAAAAACTTTCAATTCATTCAAACCCCAATCCGATTAATACGTCTAATTAAGATACTCTAATCAAAATTCAAATCATTTTCCTAATTAAAATTACGAAAGTAGTGGACTCTTGAGGTCTAGCACCTCTTGGGCCATTGAACGAACGCTCTTAAGGCGCACGCTTTGGGTTGTGTTCATTTCGATCTTTCGTTCCTAAAACACTTGCCCTAATTACATGGACAAAGAAGCCCATTGTCCAACAAACACAATTTCATAATTAATAGAATGAAAAAGGTGTCGTTGAGATCTAGCATTTCAGTAATGCCCCGATTAATTGGTTGCGAGGCCGACATTTCGTTTATCTAATAATCGTCATTTTCCCCCTAAAATACTTAACAAACCAAACACTTCCCACGCAACCGAAACCCTAATACACTTAATCCACAACTCAAACACCTTTCCCAAAGAACATTGTTTAAGTCATTCTTTCGCGCATATGAACTCGTGCTTCAGCCTCCCCTAGCGAGCAAACAAGCCAATGTTTAGCAGTTAGAACACGTCCAAATCTCGTGCTGCAACCTAAACTCTCGTTCGCCTAAAACACGTCCAAATCAAACCTTTTTCTTAGTCAAATCTCTAATACACTTAATTCATACTCAAACAACTTTTCATAAAGAACATTGTTTAGTCCATTCTTCCGCGCATATAAACTCGTGCTTCAGCCTCCAATGATGAGCTGACAAGCCAACATTTAGCAGTTAAAATGCGAATTAAACACTCGTTCGTTTAAAAAACACAAACCAAACAACCGTAGTCCCACGAACTACGAATGCTCTGACTTTCCCATTGCACGAGGGAATACGTAGGCACAAGGGTTCTAATCCTTGTCGAGCACCCTAATAAAAAACCACCCATTTTCCCCTTAGAAAGCAATATTCCCTTAGAAGAAAACAAATAAACCAAGCTAACTTATCTCCCAAATCGAATCAAGAGGTTCCCGTTGAGTACAACGGACGTAGAGGGTGCTAATACCTTCCCTCTTGCGTAACCGACTCCCGAACCTAGAATTTGGTTGCGATGACCATTTTCTTATCCCTTTAAAGGTTTTATCGATATTTTCCTATTCCTTCCTTGGAATGAATAAAGTTCGGTGGCGACTCTGTTTCGAACAGTTTTTTCTGCGTCCATCGCGAGGATCGTATTTTTCGAGGTACGACATGGTGGTAGCTTTAAATGTTTAGTGTAACAACGATAACTGATCGTTGCGACTATCATCACATCGACACCTGCAGAAGCGCATACATGTTTCCTTTAAATATCCAAGTAAAATATAGTCGTTGAAAAGTTGTTGGCTGTTTGAAAAGAGTCGTTATGCAATGATGAAAGTTGTACTGCCATATCTTCTTTTACTGTAGAAGAAGTGATGGGATAGATCTTTTTAGTACTGTGTACAATCATTGCTAACGGTAACATTTGTCTTCAAATCTTCAGAGGCTTCTGATCGTAATTTAATTGAAGCATGAGTAGAGACTTTCTAACTGGGTCTTCAGAATCTTCAAGTCTTCAGTCTTCAAAACTTGTCCATTAGGAATCTATCTTCAGAGCTTCAGCACTTATCTTTTGAATCTTAATCTTCAGAACACTTCAGTCTTCAGAATCTTTCTGCACTTAGTCTTCAGAGCCTTCAGCCTTCAGAACTTCAAGTCATGAGAATCTTCGGCACTTCGGTTCTCCACAAGATTATCTCTTCAGAAGCTTCGCTATCTTCAGAATCATAACCACTTTCAGAGTAGCATCCACAAGAGCATTTCAACAGCAATATCAGCATCCTTGGATCTTTCTGATTATGATCAGATACAGAAGCATACTTGCTTCTTGCGAGTTATGTTACACATAGTAACTCATATATGATCATTTACACACATCTTGCTGGTGTTTATTGGATCTGATATCTTCTATGATTATGATCTGCACACAACACATATTAGAACATAAAATAGTTCTTTCACAAATACTCATTGTTATCATCAAAACATAGAGATGACTTGCAGAGACAAATCTTGCTCTTACAATCTCCCTCTTTTTGATGATGACAAAACCATGTATTTTGATTGAATATTTTATACAGGGTAATCACCAAACTAAACATATTCAGAGTCCGAAACAACAGCTCCCCCTGAATGTGTTAACCCCAAAATTTTATTTGTGATCGTCTAGAATCTTATCTGATCCAAAGACTCACAAAATAACAATTTGAGTTGTCAAAACATAGAATAGAGAAGGACTACTTCCCTATCTGTCTTAAAGAGACAAAAGTCTTCAGCATCTGGACTTGTTCATCAAAACCTCTGTCTTCAGATCTTTAGAACTTAGTTCCTTTGGAAGTCGTAACAGAGCTCATAATCTTCAGAGTCTTCTGAAGCAATTTCTACTTTTTCAGCAGAAACATTTTAGCACAGAGATAGAATAATTCTCTTCTAATAACTTAGCCATGCTATTTATCAGAATTGAATCATGTCTTTTGACGTAATAAACTCCCCCTGAGTTTCAGACTTAATGATCTTCATATTCTTGATTTGGTCACACTGGTTCTGATCATCATTTAAGATCTTGACTTTTCAGAGTTTGACTAGACAACAAAACTTCATTTCAGAATCATGTTTCTATCAAAACTCGATGGACAATCACAGCTTGATTCTTGATCGATATCATTGTAGACTGAGTTTGATACCAATTGTAGATTTAGTCTGATACCAATTTATTTTCTTCTAGGTTGAATTCTTGATTTATCAGAACTTCTTCTCCTTGTTTCTTAAAAAACAAAACACTATACTTCTGGAGTATCAGAGTTTGTCTTGACAGATCTTCTTCTTTTTAGATCTTTTATCCAGTTCTTCAGAGAGTCTTCGACTTCTGATTTGCTCAGTTTTTCTGAAAAGCATCTTAGAATGTAGACTTTGTCTTGACTGCTTTCAGGAAGATTTCTTCTTCTGATTCTTATGTTCTGAATATCATATTCTTAGACAGCTTACAGCTTTTGAATAAAGTGAAACGAGAATCACGATAACTTTGACTTTCAGAAAGTTCTCAACTTGAGACAGTACTGGGTAAATCTGATTCTGAACACATGTTCACGAAGTGTACAACTTTGATAATATGAACAACAGCTCATGAGAACTTTAAATAGAGTTCTTTCAATTTAACCTATTCTAAGAACGCCTAGTGAACTTGTTCAGAGTTCCTCGGTTAAACATCAAACATACGTTAGTGGTAAACGCATTAATATCAGAGTTGATGTTTAGCATTCTTTTATATATCATTATATCAAAATCATATTCTATTTCTCCCCCTTTTTGACATCATCAAAAAGTTAGAGCATTTATGCATTTTAAACATGATCAATATGATAATGAACAATCTATCAGAAAATATGCTAATTTCAAATAGTTTCAAGGATATTTCATCTATGACAAGATATAGATTATTCTTAACCCGAAGTAGTTTGGAGCGATCAAAACATAGGCTATGAAAGCAGATTCCTAGGGGATAAGTCTAGGATGTGCCTACAGATAGGGAGGAGGTGGAAGACGAGCTTCCAGACTCATCGTTTCTTAAAGCATGTATCTGTTTAGCTTCAACTTGTGTGATTGCCAACTGCTTGTTCTTCACAGTTTCTTCAGACATCCATCCATGAAATTCAGTCCAGATATTTCCCATAGCAGTGGGATCTAAGATGGAACTTGATATATCTACTAAGTTTTGGATTATGTTAATAGCATTATCCTTGAAGGATGTTAATTCTTCATTAACAGTCTTTGATCTTTTCGAAGAAGGTTCTTCGCTATCATCACTTTTCTGCTTCTTTCCCTTTTTCTTCCATTCTGAAAGTTCTTGAAGCATATCTGTAATGTTCTCCAGATCAATCCATACACCAATGTCTTCATCTTTGAATTTTCGCAGATAGTTTGCCACTTCTACTTGATCATGTGTTTTGTTGAAGTTGGGAAATCCTTTAACATGAATTCTTATAGCCATCGTCACTTGCCTTAGTGACGTATCATCAAGATCAGCGTCTTCTTTCTTTTTCTTTAGATCCTTAAATCTGAGAATTTTTCCTGCATTTTTTAGAAGTTTGCTTGATTCTCCTTCGTTGACCAGGATGTCATCAACTATTCCTGATTCCACCAGAATATCAGAGATGAGTCTCCCATACGGAACATGTCTGATTTCCGTGCCAGAACCCATTCTGGAGTCCCTTATAGATTCTTTCAGAAGTTTGAAAAGGATTGCTGGAAGATGTATCTTGATTTCTTTTAGAAGAAGGAATAGGACACACTTCTGAGTCTCATTGAGTTAATCTGAAGGAAGATGATGAAACACATTTCCTTGCAGAATTCTGAACCACACTTGTAGGGAGTCCTTCAGACTTGAGAATATTGGATCTTCTGCATTAACCACAGTTACTTCTTTAAGAATAGAAGCCAAGACTTTTGTTTCTCTTTCCTTGCTTAGTTGATCCTTGGTGATTATTAATCTGGTATTATCATGCATCAGTAAATCTGAAAGGGTCTTTTCAGATATAACTATTTTCCTTCCAAACACAGAAGATACAATGACAGTTGTGCACACAGTAGCATGAATCTAGAAGTCTTTGACCAGACAAGCGTAGGTTGGTCCTTCCAACCTTTTGAAGTAGTTGCTCCATCCTTGATCATTTATGGAGTGAGTCACATCACATCCGTTTGCTTTCAAACTCTTGAAATTCACAATTGTTTCAGACTTGACATTGAGTTTTTCAACTGGTGTTTTTGTGGTAATGGGGCATAATACACTTTGACAGAAGGAGGCCATTGTTGAAGGTGAAACACACTAACAGAGTTTACTCAAGATTTAGATTATGTGAAGACTGTGAAGAGTGATTTAAGGTTGATCCTATTTATAGAATGATGAGGAGAGTAAGGCTTAAGAATTTGAGAGGGTAACGATTGATCTTTCCTAGGTTGGTTAAGGGATGTGGGAAAAGAAAGTGAATGATCGGTTTCTTTAATGAGGGAAGATTAACCGATCATGAATCATAACTGTTCTCTTATGAGTGGTGAGAGTAACCGTCTCACATTTATGACTTAAGAGATATTGCAGTTTCTTGATAACCCTAAGGCTTTTTGTGTGACGAATAATAAATGTATGTAATTGATTATAATGATTAATTATTTTATTCTAAATTATAGTAAATTCATGAAATGTAGATTAAACAATGCATCGTGATAAGATGAACATAAAATTAATCATTCCTAAAGATAAGCAGTTCACATTCAAGGTTACTTCATTAATTGATCAAGGAGATACAAGTCGAATTCAAAACAAAAAGTTAGACAAGCAAAGACCTTGAAAAACTATGACTCTAGGAAATCTAACTTCCTATTTTAGACTAAGAATGTCATAGGTTGACAGAACTCAGGAAGAATCTTCTCAGTCATTCCATTTCTCCTGCAATGACTAACTACTCCTTGAAGATCAAGAATGTGGGAGATAACTCTGCAGTAGGGAACTTGATAGACTGTTTCTTCCCTAGACAAATTAATTTCTTCCTTTAGATGATTATACATGGATTGGGGTAGGTTTATTTTGATCCTAAAAACTAAGAAGAAAATAAATAATCTCTCTTTGTCAGATAACCATCCTGCTCCTCTTTCTCTTGGCCTTAAATTAGTTATCATTAATTTATACCAGTCTTTAGCTATAGGAGTGAGGGTACAAGGTTGAGTGGGACGACCTTCGGTCTCAAAAATGACATGCAAGTGCTTGTCGAAACAGGTGTTGTTGATGTAGCTTTCAACCAACGAACCATCTTCACTACACCCAATGGCTTTGGTAATGATGGTAGGGTTGATCAAGACTGGACAGCCAGCAACCACAGACAAAATAACATTCTTGCCATAGTCATACTCTAGTACTCGAGCGTTTGCCCAGAACTTAGCTACAAGCACAGGAAAGACAGGTCCAACAAGCATGTTGAAGTAGTTTTCCCAGTTCTGAAATTCAATTCCAGAGAGAATACTTGTTTTGTTGAGTTGAGGCAGAAGGCTTAAATTCAGAGTGTATTCCTTCAGGAGTTCAAGATCAGAAATTTCTCCTCTGATGTTGTGGGAAGTCATTTTTGAACAGGATTGATTTTGTTTGAGAGAGAAAGAAATTGAACTATATCTATGAGATAGTTAAAGAGTGATTCTTCTTTGAATAGAGGAAATGATATGGGAAGGACTTAGGATCAAGAGCTATTTAATGAACTAGAACAGGCAGGGTTCATTATTTTCGAGAATAGCAATGGGTAGCTATGGAGGTCAGCCTTAAGACGACAAGACATGGTATAGACTCTATATAGAGGTTGTTAGAGCATATCACAAATAAGGATACGAATAGATGTATACTTATGAGTCGTAAGGGGAGTGGCTGACACAAAGTAATCATAACTGCTTATTTTACTCTCAATATTCTTCGAATCATAACTGCGTGAGAATCTTACTATATTTTCAATAAATCTTACGAAACCTAATGTGTCAGTGAATGATCAGCGGTTATGACAGGATTCAAAATATTGCTATTGTTTAAAATTCAGAGAATAAGGATGGTCATGCTTGTACATGTCATTATTGTGGGATAAAATTTGTTTCGATTTGTCTGGTTTTAAAATTTGATTGTTTCTTAGTATGAAAAGTTTATTTATAAAGGAGCCTTCATTCATATTAAAGTCTCGATATATGTTGGAATATCATATAAAAATTGAAAATCAGTGATATACATATAACCACGTTAACTTAAACATGGACATTCATAAATAAATAAATATTAATGTCTCATATTAAAGTCTATTAAACATGTCAAATTCACTGGCTTTAAAAGATATTAACTTCCTGCAAAAATAATACCAAACGAAAATTGGGAATGGGAAGGTTCATTATGAAAAATAATATGACTTGGTTTGTACAAAATAGTCCAATCTGTTACAACATGTAACGACTATAATGATGTTAAAGGCAAGGATAAAAAATAATAAAATAATGCTTAAACTATTTTAATAGCCTCCCTCAAATTAGAATGGATATCTACTAGTTCTAGTTTGTTAACAAGACTAGAAAAGAACCCAGAGTGAAGTGATTTTCTGAGTATATCAGCTGCTTGGTTGACTGAAATCAATTGGCATCAAATGGATGGTGTGATCTTGAATCGAGTCCAACATAACATGGCCGTTAATTTTGATATGTTTTGTGCGTTCGTGGAAGACGAGGTTCGTAGCAATCTGCATAGTGCTTCTGATGAAGAACGAGAAATAGTGTGTTGTTTTTTGTTCTTCCATGAAATCAGAGAAGTTCTCAAGTAGAAGCAAAAACCAGTGGTAGATCAATAAGCAATGGGGCATGCTCCCCAATCTGAATCCAAAATCCTGTAAGAGTCGGGTTATTGTTGTGCTTAAAGCAAACACCGTGTGCTGGAGCATTCTTTAAGTATTGTAAAATTCGAAAGGCTACTTGCATATGAAGGTTTGTAGGAGCACTGAGGTGTTAGCTGAGTCTGCATACAGAAAAGCTAATGTCAGACCTTGAGTTGGTGAGACATATAAGCTTACCAATTAGGCTTCTAAAATTTGTAGGATCAGCAATAGTTGGTGCAGTATCATTGTATAGAGTGTGACTTGGGTCTATAGGGGTTGAATCTGGTTTAGCAGCTAGAAAACTTGTTTGCTGTAAGAGATCCATGCAGTATTTTCGTTGGCAAAGTGATATGCCATTAGTGGTTCTTGCAACCTCAAAACCTAGAAAATATTTTAAGTGTGTAAGTAGTGTCCAGAACTTGTTTTAAATTATTGATCTCATTTATTATGTTACATGCAAGTACCAAATCATCAACATATGTAAAAATGGTTGTATAAGATATATCACTTTTCTTGGTAAATAAAGAATACTTAGACTTAGATTGAAGAAAATCTAAAGAAATAAAGGTATTGGTTAATTTATGATTCCATTGCCTACTAGCTTGTTTGAGGCCATAGATAGATCTATTAAGTTTGCAAACAAGATTTTTATTGGATACTGAAATTCTGGTACCAGATATGTGATGTTACGTGTGATGTCACAACAACACACTCTGCAATGGACAATGTAAAGCAATACTAAATCAACACAATGAATTGTTCACCCAGTTCGGTTTTAACTACCTACGTCTGGGGGCTACCAAGCCAGGGATGAATTTCACAGACTCAACAACCCAGTTGACATCTCCTAAACTTAATCTCTACTTAATGAACCTTCTACCTAAGAGACCACTTAGATATGAGAACACTACTCAATCCCTATATCACTTCAGTGATATAATTCAAAGATCACACACTTTGAAAGACACAACTTGATTCTACTTCACAGCTTTGATCAAGAACAACTCAAAACAACAATACCAATTCACACTTGAATGGTTTACAAACACGAAGACTCAATCGACTCTCAGTCTTTAGCTCTCTTTCTTCGTTACCTTTCCTTCAGGATTGATGCGCTTTATATAGCAATTAGATTTGGTCTTGGACCTGCTACAATATCTGACCTGTTTTGTTATTTAAAACTGAATCTTCAAAACAGATTTTCTCTCTCAAAATCTTCTTAAATCCCAGTCTTTAAACCTCCCTACAAATCTGCATCAAATCTCTATGTAACAGAGAATATCTATCCCAAGATATCCGCAACCAATCAGACTAACAGCTCACCCAATATCCAGCTAAAACGCAAACCCTAACAACATCACTAAACCTGATGTTATTAATCTTCTGCAGACCTGATGTCACAACATCGCATGTGACATCAGACTTCACAACTCCAACAAGTTAAACACTTAACATAAACCAATGTTAAGACTCAATGTTAAGACATCACCCATGTGACATCAACATTGAACAGCTTTGTTTTACCAAAATTCTAGCCAATCCAAGAACCAATAATCTCCCCCTTTGGCTAATTTTGGCTAAAACAATCTCTGCACCATCAGAGACTTCAGCAGCGGATAAACATGAATATTTTACCAACTTTCGCAGCAGCATTTCTTCATCACAGCTTCACAGTGCTTTCAATGCTTTCAGCATATTGCACACACTCCAATACTCTGCTACATACTTCAGCATTAACTGGTAGCAGCATTGGCCAAGCTCCCCCTCAAAGCACGAATCAGCATACCAATAACTGTTCAACATAGAGCAAACTCCCCCTTAATATCTGCATTTCAGTGTATTTCAGCATCACACTAGCTGCACCCTTAATATCTGCATTTCAGTGTATTTCGGCATCACACTAGCTGCACTTCTTAGCATTGCACAATGACTAATTCTTGGCTAACTCTCCCCCTTTTTAGCCACAATTGGACAAACCTTAACATGTAAGTCCTACTTACTACAGTTAGTCCTAAACAGGCTCTCATTGTCAGTCTAAAGTCAGCATGCAAGACAAGACAAATCATAGAACATAAATAGTGCATAAACAGGCACAATATTCAAATTACATATTAGGCACAAAAAATAAAACTAAACTACTATCTAGAAAAAGAAGCAAGGAAACTTGTCTTCATCAGAGCTGGCCCCATCTTCATCATCAGTACTAGGACCACCTTCTTTAGAACCTAATTCTTCAACATCATCATCATTTTGGCTAGCATTGACTGCTTCATCTTCTTTTTCTGCCAATCTCAGAGTCATGAGAAGTTTTTCAAATTTCTGCTTTCTTTCAGTACTCACTCTGATGACTTCATCCAACTCTTTGCAAGCCTCCTCCAATTCTGAAATCAACCCAGTTTTGGCAGGTGACTGTTGTGATGTTGAAGCTGATGTCTTGACAATGTCAGGGACATGTTTCCCTTCAAACAGCTTATAGTGGATTGACAAGGCAGATTCTCTCTTACACACCACATCAGATTGATGAAGAATCTCAGGATGTTGTGACAAGATGATCCCACAAATGAGAGAGGGAAAGGCAATAGGCATCTTCACTGCATTTATAGCAGCATGCTTGATAGTCTGATCATATATATAAGCCCCATAGTCAAACAACCTCTTTGTCCCAACAGCATAAATAAATTTTCCCAATCTAGCAGAGATAGTGGTCTTGTGATTGGTAGGGACCCAATTAGCTGCTCCTATTCTGTGCAGAATAGCATATTTGACACTTAACAAACTGGCAGACAATTTTCCTTTCAGAGGCCAGACTTTCACTTGCCCTGCTGTGATTTCCTTGCACACAGCATTGTCTGTTTCTTCTAACTCTCTATACTCCAGCTCATCCCTTCCAAGGTAAGTGTTAATTACCTCAAGAGAAAAGTTTACACATTGACCTCTCACATAAACCTTCCTAAAATCCATATTTCTGTTGTCATTAATAGCCATAGGAATGTTGACAATAAATTCCTTGACTAATCCATCATAGCACTTGGACAGTCCAGACATAGTCTTCATTAACCCAGCAAATCTAATCAATTCAATAACTTCCTTCATCTCTAAAGCTTCTTTCCCAAGCTCCCTCTCTATGGCTAGTATTCTCTGACATACAAATTTCCACATTGATGCACTGCTGGCATAATGAAAGGAAATGTTGTCAACTGGTACTTCAGGGACTTTGTCAGAGATTCTCTTCAAAATTGTTCTTCTGACAGGTGTGATGTCTTGAACATCATCCTCAACATCAAAGTCAGAATCAAAATCTTCCCTGATCTTCCTCTTTTTGGAGGATGTAGCAACCTTGCTCCAAGGTTTTGTAGGACCAACAACATCAGTTTTCTTCTTACCTTCAGAAGAATTCTTTGGAGAGGATTCAACCGTCTTTCCTTTCCTTGTTTTCAATTTATTGGCAATCCCAGGAACTGCATTACCAATTACTTCATTATCAGATAAGTCACCAACATCCACCACATCAGCATTCTTCTTCCCTTTGGGACTAGGAGTAACATCCCTAGCAGGTGATGTTTCAACATCATGTCCAACATCAACTTCATCTTCAGCATGAGTATCCTTTACCCTTTCTGCTTTAGCTTCACCTTCATCTTCAATCTCAGCATCTTCAATCACTGAAACAACTAATCTATGAAGATTTGTCTCAGAAGTCTCAACGTCACCCTCTTCTCTAACAGATTCAGCAGGCCTTTGACTCAGAGGTCTAGATATTCCCTTCACAGGGATCCCTTTCTCAAATATTTTTGTGACAATCTGATCAATGCTCTTGTCCACATCTACCCTTTCTTCAACAGCTTGAGGAAGAGGGGTGATAGTCCTAGGAGTAGGGTTAACTCCAAACAACACACTAGTGACAAAGGCCCTACTTTCGCTATCATCAAATTTACTACTCGCAGTTTGATTAGACGTATTACCTTTTGATGGTCTCTTGGGTTGATACTTCTCAGGTCTTGTCTTTACAAAATCAGGAACCATCATGGAGATGGGTTCTACATTCAAAGCTTCTTCTGCAGAGCAATCTTCTGTAGAAACCCTAGCTTTATCTCGCGATGAACTTTGTGAGGCAGATTTCTTTGATGGAGAAGACATCTGTTTTGACATGGTTCCCTTGAGACAGTATAGGTTCTGAGACAGATGATTCTTCTTGTTGAAGGAGATGAACAGTTGGGAGATATGAGCTTTGATGAAACGTGATATTGCTACAATAGGGAGTGATGGTTTAAGGTATGGCGCCTGATTTTGTGAATCCCTTAAAGACCAATCAACGATTTTCTCCCTCCAAATTGACTTTCCTTTTAAAAATTTAAAAGGATTCACATTAAGAGTAATTAACCCTAATTTACCTTTCAGCAGACTTTCACACTTGTTGTCACAATCTGATGTTACAACATCAACCTTAACATCACCAGATAAGCTGTCCACTTGGGGTACCCATTGATAGCAATTATCTCTGGATCTTATTCCCTTCATCACTACCTCATTCTGCTCATTTGTCACCACACACTCATCTTTGGTGTAGCTGACCTTATATCCATCATCACAGAGTTGGCTTATGCTAATTAAATTAGCACTCAATCCTTTGACAAGTAGCACATTGTCATGATTAGGTCCATCATGACACTTCACTTTTCCAGCACCTTTCACCACCCCTTTCTCTCCATTTCCAAACGTAACATCAATTGAGGCGCAAGAATTGACATCCACCAATTGGTTTTTGAATCCAATCATGTGCTTTGAACAACCACTGTCAAAGTATCAACCATCCTTAGCGGAGTGTCTATCTGAAAGGTGAGCCAATAGACACTTAACCTCTTCTTTAAGAACCCACTGTTTAACAACCTTGGGCCTGTTCACCTTCTGTCTGGGTTGAGGGTTAGACTTGGGATAACCATGTAGCTTGAAATAAGAAAACTTCATATGTCCAAATCTGCCACAGTAAAAGCACCTAACTCTGTCTTCTCTGAAGTGGTTGAACCTTCTTCCACCTTGAGGATGATATTATTGTGGCTGCCACCCATAATGTTGTCTTCTTCTCCCATAGTTTGACTGTCTTCTATGGTAAAGATGATGTCCTTTTGGCTGTCTTCTATGGTGATGAGGCTTCTTTCTTCTATAATAATAAGGCACAACATTATTATATCTATATCCATACATGTTTCCCTGATGTTGAGACATCTAATGGAACATGTTCTGTTTGAACCTAGAAGCCTGCATGCTCTTATGATATTGTGGAGGCATATACTGCCTAGCTCCAGAAACATGTGCCTTCCTTTGATGAGGACCATGAGCATGCCTATTCCCAACATTTTGAGGTTGTGGATGAGCAACCTGCTTAGGTTTAGGATCCTGTCTCGTTGTGTGATGTTGAGACATTGGTTGAGACATCTCCTTCTTGGTTCCTGAAGTGCTTGCTTCAGCAGATACCTTTTCCTCAACCACAAATCCTATGCCTGACTTATCTCCAGCAACCTTTTATGTCTGAAGGATCTTATCAAGTGTGTCTGTACCACAGTTCAGCATCCTAACAGATTTGGTCATATGATCAAGATGAGCTTTGACTAATAGGACTTCATTTTCCAAATCAGCTTTAGCAGTCTCAAGCTGAACAATCTGTTTCTTCTGTTTTTCACTTTCTTGACAGATTTCTGCACTCTTTAGACAAAGCTATTGATAAGTGGATGCTAACTCCTCAAAAGTCAGTTCCTCATCACTTGAGCCACCATCAGAAACAACTGTTCCAGTTAAAGGTTTAACATGTTTGGCTGACTCTCCTTCACTTTCACTTTCAGAGTCTGACCAAGAAACTGTCATTCCTTTCTTCTGCTTCTTCAGGAATGTGGGACATTCTTTCTTAACATGTCCATGACCTTCACACTCAAAGCACTAAACACCCTTATCTTGAGCAGTCTTCTCTTCATCCTTCTCCTTAGACTTGTCAGAAGCGATGTTCTTGACATTAGGCTTGAAATTCTTGTTCATTCTTTTGAACACCTTGTTGAACTGCCTTCCCAACATAACAATAGCCTGAGATAGATCCTCCTGGGATTCACCATTATTCCCTTTCTCTTCTTGAGCATCTGAAACCAAGGCTATACTCTTTGGCTTCTTTTCAGGTTCTTCCTCATTCAACCCAAGCTCAAAAGTTTGAAGAGATCCAATGAGCTCATCAACCCTCATCTGACTGATGTCTTGTGCTTCTTCAATGGCAGTCACCTTCATCTTGTACCTCTTAGGAAGGGACCTAAGGATTTTCCTTACAAGCTTTTCTTCTGACATCTTTTCTCCAAGAGCACTGGATGCATTGGACAGCTCAAGGATACTCATGTGGAAGTCATGGATAGTCTCATCTTCCTTCATCTTCAGACTTTCAAACTTTGATGTTAGAATCTGAAGTCTTGACATCTTACCTCTAGATGATCCTTCATGTGTAGTCTTCAAGATGTCCCAAGCTTCCTTAGCAACTTCACAGGTATTGATAGGGGTGTACGCGGGTTGGGTTGGACCGGATTTGGCCTAACCCGTTACCCAACCCGATCAAACTTCAATGGGTTGGATTCATCATCCAACCCAAAATTTCATTGTTAAAACCGACCCGAACCGACCCGTTCATTTATGGGTTGGGTTGGGTTGGGTTCGTGGGTTATGTTTCAAATAAAAAATATTTTTTTTAATGATTTTTTTGTCGACTTAAAAAAATGTAACACAACTCAATACAATCATATTCATTTATAACACTCAAATTCGCTGAAACATATCATATAATATCTAATAAAATTCATCAACACGAGATAATACTTGATGTTAATATAAAATTTTACAATTCACGTTATTTCCATTAAATATGTAAGTTAGAAATGATTAAAAAAAAAATATAAGAAACACATTTAATATTAGAATTACGTAAACTCATTCGTCTAGTAATATTATTAGTGGAGAATAATTTTTTTATAAAAAAATTATGGTTATTAGTGAGATATTTGTTTTATATTTTTATTTAAAATTAAAATTAAAATAATAAAAAATTACTAAAGTCACATCATTGGGTTGGGTCAATGGGTCTGCGGGTTGCAAAACTCAAACCCGATACCCGACCCAAAACTATACGGGTTGTTATGGGTTGGGTTGGGTCAATGGGTCTTCGGGTTGCAAAACTCAAACCCGATACCCGACCCAAAACTATACGGGTTGTTATGGGTTGGGTTGGGTATACCCGTAAACAAATGGGTTCGGGTAATTTATGGGTTGGGTTGGTTTGGGTCAATGGGTTCGTGGGTCGACCCACACCCATGAACACCCCTAGGTATTGATCAGCCTGAATATATTCTTATCTACTCCATTGAAAATAGCATTTAAAGCTTTGGAATTACCAAGGGCAAGCTCATCTTCTTCCTTGGTCCATTCTTCTTCAGGTTTCAGCTTTGAGGTGCCCTCTTTATCTTTCCCAGCATCATCATTTTCAAACACAACAGGTGCTTTCCATTCTTTTATGATAGCCTTCCAAGCCCTGCTGTCCAAGGATTTCAAAAAGGTAATCATCCTTGGCTTCCAATAATCATAATTAGAGCCATCCAAAATAGGGGGTCTGTTGACAAATCCTCCAACTTCTTTGTCCATCTGTACACCAGAAAGTAACTTCTCTAGATCTCACCCAGAGACAGACACGATGCCTGCTCTGATACCCATTGAAATTCTGGTACCAAATATGTGATGTTACGTGTGATGTCACAACAACACACTTTGCAATGGACAATGTAAAGCAACACTAAATCAACACAATGAATTGTTCACCCAGTTCGGTTTTAACTACCAACGTCTGGGGACTACCAAGCCAGGGATGAATTTCACTATCAGTAGAATTAATTTACAGACTCAACAACCCAGTTGACATCTCCTAAACTTAATCTCTACTTAATGAACCTTCTACCTAAGAGACCACTTAGATATGAGAACACTACTCAATCCCTAAATCACTTCAGTGATATAATTCAAAGATCACACACTTTGAAAGACACAACTTGATTCTGCTTCACAACTTTGATCAAGAACAACTCAAAACAACAATACCAATTCACACTTGAATGGTTTACAAACACGAAGACTCAATCGACTCTCAGTCTTTAGCTCTCTTTCTTCGTTACCTTTCCTTCAGGATTGATGCGCTTTATATAGCAATTAGATTTGGTCTTGGACCTGCTACAATATCTGACCTGATTTGTTATTTAAAACTGAATCTTCAAAACAGATTTTCTCTCTCAAAATCTTCTTAAATCTCGGTCTTTAAACCTCCCTACAAATCTGCATCAAATCTCTATGCAATAGAGAATATCTATCCCGAGATATCCACAACCAATGAGACTAACAGCTCACCCAAAATCCAGCTAAAATGCAAACCCTAACAACATCACTAAACCTGATGTTAGTAATCTTCTGCATACCTGATGTCACAACATCGCATGTGACATCAGACTTCACAACTCCAACAAGTTAAACACTTAACATAAACCAATGTTAAGACTCAATGTTAAGACATCACCCATGTGACATCAACATTGAACAGCTTTGATTTACCAAAACTCTAGCCAATCCAAAGACCAACAGATACTTTTAGCCCGAGAGGAAGTTTCATGTAGACATTGTTATGATTCAAATTGAAGAAAAGTCGTGTCATCAAAGTGAGTCATTCAAATGGTTAGAGAAAAGAGACACTTGTCACTTGATCCAACAATTAAGGGAATAAAGTTAACATTCATTCTATAAAAGGGAGCATTGAATTGCAACAAAGGCATAGAAAAAATTGATGAAGTCACTTCTCTCTCTCTCTCTCTCTCTCTCTCTCTCTCTGGTACTCTCTTGTAGAGTAATAGCTTAGCTTTCTTCTCTCTTGCTAGTATTTTATTTCTTTAAATGGATTGATTCCTTCTTACTTTAAATTCCGATTTTAATTGTAATCTCATACTCTTGAATCAAAACTATATAATATTCACCCATTTGTTATCATATTATTTCTGTTTGGGTTGTTCATAGAATCACAACCCTTACATTGGTGCTTTCATCCATCACCATGGCAGATACTACTTGTATGAATGAGTTTGAGGCAGCCATCCAAAGTCTCAACGCTACAATGAAGAAATTCATGGAAGAGGGAGATATACGCCATGCCTAGTATATGATATCACGCGCAACTGATGCCTAGCGTATGGATCGCGTTGAGGAGAAATTGGTTGCACTTAAAGTGACTTATGCTTCTAATGGTGGTTGGAACTCAATTCAGCAATCTTCAGAGAATCAATTATTTGGGATGCTTACTGAAATCACCGACAAATCGCAAGAGATCGATGCTTCTGATTTGCTAGATATTGAGGTCTCGATTACATCATACACGACTGTCGAGATTACTGTTTCAAAAGCTTTAAAATAAACCTTTCTAGTTGTTGATGTTGTTAATTCGAGTAGTGATCGAGTGATTGAACCATTAATTTCCGAATTTTATGGGGTTCCCATTATCAAAGGTTTTCCTACTTTCTTCGTCAAACCCTGTAGTTATAACAAGCAACTGGGTTCTTCACCAATGATTGTCTTAGGAGATTTCAACATCATTAATCCGTTTACCCTGCCTACGATTATGTTATTGGATCCACCTGACTTAGTCTCCATTCCGCCGCCGCCGCTCGTACCTCCATGGCTACAACGTTCAGTTTACACAAGACCACTTAAGTCCCCACCCTCATCCAAGGTAAACAACCTTTCTCTCTATTTCCAATATGAACAGAAGAATTTATTTGGAACTCAATCTCATAGTACACCCACAATTGATATCAGAATTCCTAGTGTGTATGTGCTAACATGTTCATCATATGCTTATATCAATATTGTCTCCTCATGTGAAGGCCACCATTTGTTCGTCAAAATGCCCCTACCATTTGGTTTCTCATGTGACACGTTTACAAGTCTGCTGGGTATGATGCAAGTTCCTGTTTTTTTGGACAAGTTGATATGGCCACTTGGAACTATACTGCAAGTTCTATTTTGTCTCATAATTATCATGAATTCAGTAATTCTTCCCCGTCTAGTGGATTTGTGCCCGAATTTGGTTTAATTGCATGTGTTGGATCATCCTCATTTCCATATGATCTATATATTAACTTTACTTGTAATTCTCATGGTATGATTCCGAATCATAATGTGAGTTGTTGTGCTGTTAAGAGTCTTTTCTACAGCTGCCACATTGAACTCCTACTAGTATTATCCTTATCTCATGACCAAACAAAACTTAAAGGTTGAAATTTGCTGTTATTTTTGGTTGTTGAAAGAATTGGTCAAGTTAAACTAACGAAACTTCTGAGCTTCCATCATTTTGCTATGTTTAATGGGGTTGTTATGTATAACTTCACTCTTAATGGGATTTTGCATTGTAAGAACATGCCAATGCAAAATATTTTTGATGATTCTAGTGGTAATCACAATGTATATTCAAGCTACAAGCACATGGACTTGAGGATCTTAGTGGAATACAAAGAATTCTTTTATGACTCTTTTATTGGCTCTGCATTGGAACTCTCTGGTTTTTCTCTTGCCTTGCATAAGCTTGTTAATAATGGTACCAATGATGCTGGTAGTTTCAACAAAAATGTTGTTAGACAACAGACTGTTTTAGAAATTGTTGCTAGAGTTAGGACCAAGAAAAATGAGAGCAAAGATGAAAAGTCATTTAAGTTCCATGATGTTTTCCATTTGGGCAGTGAGAACCGTGTTGAGGAAACACCAACTTTAATTGACCGAAAGGACAATGTCTTTATTATATCCAATCCTAAGTTAAAGTGTCTTGTTCTGTAATTGTACTTGAGATTGATATCAGATCCCGTGGTTATCATTGTCTCTGCAACCTGTGGTGGCATTGATTTTGCTTGTGATGGACAACCGGTTATGACTAGATATCTATTATCTTGTGATTTGAATTTTGTCATTGAAATAGTAGAAGTTGAGACATTTGCTCAATTTGGTGTCATCTCTTTGCTATTTGCGTTGGGTGTAGAGTTTTTCACTATAAAGCTTCCAGTTGTTAGGGCAGTGGCTATGCTTGGAGGTCTGCTGCAAATTCTCCTATTTATGTGTTTGTGTGGAATAACAGTTTCGTTATGTTGTGGTAAATCATCAGAAGGAATAATTTTTGGTGCATTTCTATCCATGTCTTCAACAACAGTGGTCTTGAAATTCTTAATGGAAAGGACAACGTCAACGCCCTTCAGGTTCAGGTTATAATTGGAACTCTGATTATGCAGGATTGTGTTATTGGTTTTCTTTTTGCACTGCTCACCGTATTGGGTTTAAGAACCATGATTCTTGTACTTTCCAACACTACAATCCAAATGGTAGTGTTTGTTTCTAATGATGAGTTACTTAGTAAGGATCCAGGAGATTATTTTCTTCTCATTAAGAAGATCCACTTGACAGGGAGGTCACTTGAAAGAACCTTTTATCACCAAATTTCATTGTTCCAATTTCAACCTTGAGGACAAGGTTGATTTTTTCTAATGGGGCGGTAATGTTATGATTCAAATTGAAGAAAAGTCGTGTCATCAAAGTGAGTCATTAAAATGGTTAGAGAAAAGAGACACTTGTCACTTGATCCAACAATTAAGGGAATAAAGTTAACATTCATTCAATAAAAGGGAGCATTGAATTGCAATAAAGGCATAGAGAAAATTGATGAAGTCACTTCTCTCTCTCTCTCTCACTCTCTCTCTCTCTCTCTCTCTCTCTCTCTCTCTCTCTCTCTCTCTCTCTCTCCCTCTCTCTCTCTCTAGTACTCTCTTGTAGAGTAATAGCTTAGCTTTCTTCTCTCTTGCTAGTATTTCATTTCTTTAAATGGATTGATTCCTTCTTACTTTAAATTTTGCTTTTAATTGTAATCTCATACTCTTGAATCAAAACTATATAATATTCATCCATTTGTTATCATATTATTTCTGTTTGGGTTGTTCATAGAATCACAACCCTTACAGACATCTTCGTCCAAGTCACCGTGTAAAAAATTCATGTTGGTGTCAAGTAGGTGTAAAAACTAATTTTGACTAGCAGCTATGGACAAAAGAAGTATTGTTTTTGTCATTTTAATAACGGGGCTGAAAGTATCATGATAGTCTAATCCTTCGGTTTAGTTAAACTCTGTTAGTTCCTGGATTGGCTGGAATTTTGGTAAAATAAAGTATATTCAATGTTAATGTCAAGGTGCTGATGTT
The DNA here is from genome assembly GCA_022829125.1 of Lathyrus tuberosus. Classification (NCBI taxonomy): domain Eukaryota; kingdom Viridiplantae; phylum Streptophyta; class Magnoliopsida; order Fabales; family Fabaceae; genus Lathyrus; species Lathyrus tuberosus. The sequence continues at coordinate 6,794,568 of JALAZF010000321.1, forward strand.
GCAACATTGAAGTCTTAACACTGGGCTGTGTTAAGTATTTAAGTGCTGAAGTTGGATGTCTGATGTCACACAGGTGATGTTGTAACATCAGATCTGCAGAATCAATAACATCAGGTGCAGATGTTGTTAGGGCACGCGTGTTAGCTGGAATTGTGGAGAGTGGTTGACTCATTGGATGAGAATATCTTGGGTTAGATATTTTCTGTTACATGGGAGATTTGATTGCAGGTCTGTTGGAGAATTAAAAGGTTGAAGATTTAAAAAGATTTTGGGGATAAAATCTGTTTTGAAGATTCAGTTTTAATTAACAAATCTGATCAAATATTGTGACAAGTCCAAGCCCAATTCAGGAGCTATATAAAGCGCACAAGACCAAAGGAAAAAGTACAGAAAACATTCAGAAGATCAAGAGCAGGAGGCTTAGTGTCTAGAGTTTGTTTAAAGTGCTTGTATTTACACTATTCTAGGTTTTGAATAGGTGTTGAGTTTCTGTCCTCTCTAGAAGCTGTGAAGCAATAGAGAGTGGTTGATTGATCGAAGCTGTGAAGTAAGATCAAGGGTACTCAAAGTGGGTTCTTTGAGTGTTTGTAAGGGATTGAGTGGTGTTCTCATACCTAGGTGGTTTCTTAGGTAGGAAGTCATTAGTAGAGTATAAGTTTAGGAGATTGTCAACGGGTTGTTGAGTCTGTAAATTATATCTACAAGTAGTGAATTCCATCCCTGGCTTGGTAGCCCCCAGAGTAGGTTGGTTGTAACCGAACTGGGTCAACAATTCTTGGTGTTATTTTACTGTTATTGTTGTCCATTGTGCAGAGTGTGTTGTTGTGACATCACACCTTAACATCACACGTCTGATACCAGAATTTCAATTGGTATCAGAGCAGGCATCCTGTCTGTCTCTGGGTGAGATCTAGGGAAGTTACTTTCTGGTGAAAAGATGGACAAAGAAGTTGGAGGATTCGTCAACATACCCCCTATTTTGGATGGATCCAATTATGACTATTGGAAGCCAAGGATGACCACCTTCTTAAAATCCTTGGACAGTAGGGCTTGGAAGGCTGTTATTAAAGAGTGGAAAGCACCTGTCATGTGTGAGAAGGATGATGCTGGAAAAGATAAAGAAGGCACCTCTAAGCCAAAGCCTGAAGAAGAGTGGACCAAGGAGGAAGATGAGCTTACTCTTGGAAATTCCAAAGCTCTAAATGCAATCTTCAATGGAGTGGATAAGAATATCTTCAGGTTAATTAATACCTGTGAAGTTGCTAAACAAGCATGGGATATCTTGCAGGCTACTCATGAAGGAACATCTAGAGTCAAGATGTCAAGACTTCAGATTTTAACATCAAAATTTGAAAGCCTGAAGATGAAGGAAGATGAGACTATTCATGATTTCCACATGAGTGTTCTTGAGCTGGCCAATGCATCTAGTGCTCTTGGAGAGAAGATGTCTGATGAAAAGCTTGTGAGGAAGATCCTTAGGTCCCTACCTAAGAAGTATAAGATGAAGGTTACTGCCATTGAAGAATCACAAGACATCAGCAAGATGAGAGTTGATGAGCTCATTGGATCTCTTCAAACCTTTGAGCTTGGGTTGAATGAGGAAGAACAAGAAAAGAAGCCAAAGAGTATAGCCCTGGTGACAAATGGTGAAGAAGAGAAAGGGAAGAAATCTGAATCCCAGGAGGATCTATCTCAGGCCATAGTAATGTTGGGAAGACAGTTCACCAAAGTATTCAAGAGAATGAATAATAACTCCAGGCCTAATGTCAAGAACATGACTTCTGACACCAGCAAGAAGGATGAAGAGAAAACTGCCCAAGATAAAAGAGTGCAATGCTTTGAGTGTGAAGGGTATGGACATGTCAAGAAAGAATTTCCCACCTTCTTGGAAAAGCAGAAGAAGGGCATGACAGTTTCCTGGTCTGACTCTGATAGTGAAAGTGAAGGCGAGTCAGCAAAGCATGTGAGAGCTTTAACAGGAGCTGTTGTATCTGATGATGATTCTAGTGATGGAGAAGTAACTTATGAGGAGTTAGCTTCTACCTATCAAGAGTTGTGTTTAAAGAGTGCTGAAATTTGTCAAGAAAATAAGTGCCACAAGCAACAGATTGCTCAGCTAGAGAATGAAAAGACAGATCTAAAAAATGAAGTGGTGCTAGTTAGAGCTCACCTTGATCAAATGACCAGGTCTGTTAGGATGCTGAGCTGTGGTACAGACACACTTGACAAGATACTTCAGTCAGAAAAAGCTGCTGGAGACAAAGCTGGGATAGGTTATGTGGCTGAGGACAAGGGAACTTCAGAAGGAAGCACTTCAGGTTCAAAGAAGGAAGTGTCACAACTTTCATCTCAACATCAGCCAAAGAAGCAGAATCCTACCCCTAAGAAAGCTGATGTTTCACAACCTAAGAAGATTGAGAAGAAGACTGGTCCCTATCAGAAGAGAAAGCAGCCACAGGGAGCTAGTCAGTATATGCCCCCACAATACCATGAGAGCATGCAAGCTACTCAGCTCAAACAGCACATGTCTCATCAGATGTCTCAACATCAGGACAACTGGTATGGTTATGGTTATGGATACACCAATGTTGTTCCTTATATATATGGAAGAAGAAAGCCACACCATCATGGGAGACAATCCAGGAAACAGCATTCTCAGCCGTCTTATGGGAGTAGATATCAACATAATAGATGGCAGGGCAGTTATGGTAGGAGGAGACCACATTATGGATGGCCGCATAAGCAATCTCATCATGGCAGAAGATTCAGAGATGAAAGGGTGAGATACTATTATTATGGAAGATTTGGACATATGCAGTACTCTTGCTACAAGCTGCATCGATACCCTCAACCTCAAAATAGATGGAGAGAGCACAGGCCCAAAGTTGTTAAACAATGGGTACCTAAGGAGAAGGTGAAGTGCTTATTGGTTCACGTGGGTGATAAAGAAGGAACATGGTATTTTGACAGTGGGTGTTCCAAGCACATGTCTGGATGTAGATCCATGTTTGATGATCTTAGACCTTTATTGCCCCTCTCATGAGGTCATATTTGGCAATGGAGAAAAAGGTGTTGTTGCAGGAGTTGGGAAAGTGCAAGGCGATGGTAGACCTGAACTTGACAATGTTATGTTTGTTAATGGCTTAAGTGCAAATTTGATCAGCATAAGCCAGTTGCGTGATGAAGGTTACAAGGTAAACTACACTAAGGATGATTGTGTGGTTTCTGATGAGCATAATCAGGTTGTTATGAAGGGTACCAGAACCAAAGGCAATTGCTATCAGTGGATTTCTCTTGAAGGAGACTCAACTAGTGATGTTCTAGTTGATGTTATAACATCAGACTATGACATCAGGATGTTGAAAGATCACTCAGAGTTAGTGAGTCCTGATGTGAATTCTTTTAAATGTTTAAAAGGAAAGTCTTTATGGAGGGAGAAAATTAGTAATTGGTCTTTAAAAAATACTGAAAAGCCGGCGCCATACCTCATACCATCATTCTCTAGTGTAGCAAGATCACGGTTCATCAAAGAACATATCTTCCATCCGTTCGTCTTCTTCAACAAGAAGAATCATCTGAACTCATACTGCCTCAAGGGAACCATGTCAAACCAGACGTCATCTCCATCAAAGAAATCTGTCGCTCAAAGCTCTTCGCGAGATAAGGCTAGGGTTTCTTCAGAAGAGGGATTTGCAGAAGAAGCTTTGAATATAGAACCTATCTCAATGATGCTCCCAGAATCAGGTACTTCGAGACCCACTAAACTAACTCCTAAGAGACCTGCTACTATCTTCAAGAATCCTGAAACAAAGAAGGTTGTTACTAGTGTGTTATTTGGGGACAAAACTGTGCCGAAATCATATACGTCTCAGACTATTGAAGAGAAGTTTGATGTAGACAATAGGATGGGTAATCTTGCCTCAAAGATTCTGGACAAAGGCATCCCTGTCAAAGGAATTTCAATCCCACTGAATCGGATGCCAGCTGAGGAAGACAACATGCAGGAAGGTAAGTCAAGTCTTTAACAACTTGCAATGACAGCTATTGAAGATGCTGATCAGAGTGAAGACATGCATGAAGAAACAAATGTTGAGGAGAATGTTAGGACATCTGCTGAACCCACTTCTATTGATGATATTCATGGTGAAGCAGATGTTGAAGAGGAGGTCAGAACATCGCTTAGTAGGAATGCTGAGACTACTGATGTAATTGATGTTGATGACTTATCTGACAATGAAGTCATTGGAAATGCTGTTCCAAGTATTGCCAAGAGATTACAGACAAGGAAAGGGAAGACCAATGAATCCTCTCCCAAGAAGCCTACTGAAGGAAAGAAGAAAACTGTTGTTGGTCCCACAAAACCTTGGAGCAAGGTTGTTACACCTTCCAAAAAGAGAAAGGTTAGAGAAGAATCTGAGTCTGAGGATGAAGTTGAGGAAGATGTCCATGACATCACACCAGTCAGAAAGACCATTCTTAAGAGAATTTCTGATAAGGTCCCTGAAGTGCTAGTGGACAACATATCCTTCCATTATGCGAGCAGTGCATCTTTGTGGAAGTTTGTGTGCCAAAGAAGGTTAGCTCTGGAAAGGGAGCTTGGAAAAGGTGTCTTAGAGATGAAAGAAATTGTGGACCTCATTCATGGAGCTGGACTTCTAAAGACTGTGACCAGATTCTCCAAGTGCTATAGTGGACTGGTTAAGGAATTTGTTGTGAACATTCCCATAGACATTTCTGACAATAGAAGTGTGAACTACATGAAGGTGTTTGTTAGGGGACAGTGTATTAACTTCTCTCCCAGTACTGTCAATAAATATCTGGGAAGAGATGACCAAGAGGAGTGTGAGATGGAGGTGACTGATAATGAAGTGTGTAGAGAGATTACTGCTACTCAAGTTAAGGCGTGGCCACTGAAAAATAAATTAACACCCAGTAAACTAAGTATCAAGTATGCTATATTGCACAGAATTGCTGCGGCCAACTGGGTACCTACTAACCACAAAACCACTATAACTGTGGGATTAGGCAGGTTCATCTATGAAGTAGGGAAAAAGGTCAAGCTCAACTATGGAAGCTATATATTTGATCAAGTAGTAAAGCATGGTGCCACCAATGCCATCAAGATGCCTATATCATTCCCTTCCCTTATCTGTGGAATGATATTAGATCAACATCCTGGTATCTTAACCAGCTCAGAGGTAGCATGTAAGAGGGAATCAGCTTTATCTTTGCATCCCAAACTGTTTGCTGGGAATCATGTTCCAGACATGGTTACAACATCAAGCTCTGGGATTAAGAAGGTCAGTACAAAGTCTGAGCTGATTAAAGAATTAAGGGCGACCTGCAAGGATCTTGACATGGTTATCAAGACCAGCACTGACAGGAAAATGAAGATTGAGCAGATGATTAAAGACTTGGAACAAGGGGAAGACAATGGTGACACTGAGGATTCCAGGTCAGATGAGGGTGATGAAGATGCTGATAATACTAGCTCGGATGAAGACTAATCTCCATATGCTTTTCTTTAGTAGTTTCATTATTAGTTTAGTTTTCTTTAACTGGTTTTGTAATTTGAATATTATGCTGGTTTATGCACTATTTATGCTTTTAGTTTCCTTCTATGATTTGTTTTGCCTGTTTACTAACTGAGAGGCTAACAATGAGAGCTAGGGTGTACTGACTATAGTTAATAGGGCTTCTAACTAAAGTTTGCCTAATTGTGGCTAAAAAGGGGGAGAAAATAGCCAAGATAGTCAAGAGTATTATTGCCAAATGCTGCTAATGTGATGCAGATATTAAGGGGGAGTTATTGACAGTTGCTAGGCTGAGCAACATTATTGAAGACACCATTGTTAAAAGTTGTTGCTGCATTAAGGGGAAGATGACATTTGAAGTGTGCAGCCAAGCAGACATCTAGGGGGAGTAAATTGCTGCACATTGTGAGCTGCTGAACAGCTGTGATGCTGGTTCATATTTTTGAGGGGGAGCACCAATTGGCTGTTGTCAATAATGAAGATGGTGCTGCAGCAGACCAAGTAATGAAGACTATGAAGATTGTCAAACTGCTGCTGATTGAGAGTTTCAAATTACTGAAGATTATTTCGCTGCTGAAATCTCTGAAGATGCAGAGTGCAGAAGTTGATTGCAGAGTGCAGAGAGTGTTTTAGCCAAAATTAGCCAAAGGGGGATATTGTTAGTTCCTGGATTGGCTGGAATTTTGGTAAAACAAAGTATATTCAATGTTGATGTCAAGGTGCTGATGTTGCAACATTGAAGTCTTAACACTGGGCTATGTTAAGTATTTAAGAGCTGAAGTTGGATGTCTGATGTCACACAGGTGATGTTGTAACATCAGATCTGCAGAATCAATAACATCAGGTGTAGATGTTGTTAGGGCACGCGTGTTAGCTGGAATTGTGGAGAGTGGTTGACTCATTGGATGAGAATATCTTGGGTTAGATATTTTCTGTTACATGGGAAATTTGATTGCAGGTCTGTTGGAGAATTAAAAGGTTGAAGATTTAAAAAGATTTTGGGGATAAAATCTGTTTTGAAGATTCAGTTTTAATTAACAAATCTGATCAAATATTGTGACAAGTCCAAGCCCAATTCAGGAGCTATATAAAGCGCACAAGACCAAAGGAAAAAGTACAGAAAATATTCAGAAGATCAAGAGCAGGAGGCTTAGTGTCTAGAGTTTGTTTAAAGTGCTTGTATTTACACTATTGTAGGTTTTGAATAGGTGTTGAGTTTCTGTCCTCTCTAGAAGCTGTGAAGCAATAGAGAGTGGTTGATTGATCGAAGCTGTGAAGTAAGATCAAGGGTACTCAAAGTGGGTTCTTTGAGTGTTTGTAAGGGATTGAGTGGTGTTCTCATACCTAAGTGGTTTCTTAGGTAGGAAGTCATTAGTAGAGTATAAGTTTAGGAGATTGTCAACGGGTTGTTGAGTCTGTAAATTATATCTACAAGTAGTGAATTCCATCTCTGGCTTGGTATCCCCCAGAGTAGGTTGGTTGTAACCGAACTGGGTCAACAATTCTTGGTGTTATTTTACTGTTATTGCTGTCCATTGTGCAGAGTGTGTTGTTGTGACATCACACCTTAACATCACACGTCTGATACCAGAATTTCAAACTCTTTAGCTGCGAGACGGGTTTTGTACCTCTCAATTGTACCATTGTCTTGGAAATTTAGTTTAAAGATCCATTTACATCCTATGGCAAGTTTTTCATGAGGAATGGGGGCTAGATCCCAAGTATGGTTATTAATCAAGGATTAGAGCTCATTATCAATAACTTCTTTCCAATTTGGGTTAAGGATAGCAGTTGAATATGAGGTAGGTTCAAAAATATAAGATATTTTAAAATTAAACATTTAGTGATGATGAGATAAGTTGGAATGTGATACAAAATTAGAAATGGGATAGAGAATTATACATTGAGTAGAGAGAGTATGAGATATGTTATTACCTTGTAACATATTACAATGAAAATCTTGGAGATATGATGGTGGTTTATATTGTCTGGAGGATTTCCTACTAGTATGAGGGACATCATGAGCAGTAGGGGGTTGGTATGTTGTTGAGTAGTAGGAGTTTGGTTGAGAGGCTGCTGGAAAGTGAGGTTAGAAAGGATGTTATTAGCATGAGTGGGAGATTTAATGCTAGCTGTTGGGGTAGATGGGGGACTATGATGTTCTATGTCATCATGGAAGTTGGTATTGTTAAGGTGGTGTGGTATTTGGATCGAACTCTAGTCTCGACAGAGATAGCTTCATGGTTCGACAAAGGTTTAGCATGTAGTCGAAGTCTGTTCACATGATGATATTGTATGTTATAGTAGAAGTATCCTCAAGCATGTAGTCACTATACAAAAAGCGCTTTTTACCTTGGACGCAAAAAGCATATTATCTCAGCTATATAAGCGAGGAAACGAAGGGCGACATGAAAACTTGCCACTTATTACCTCGGTGGTATTAAAATCGAGAAGTAAAGTTAAATTCACATGGGTTTGAACCTCATCAGCAACACTTTTATTATTTTCAAATCCATCGTATCTTTCATCTCGATTTATTTTGAAAATCTAGGGGTAATATTAGTTCTTTTTTATAAAGAAATTGTTATACTGTTTACCCAGAATATTAAATTATTTACCCAGAATATTACGTTGTTTAAAATAAAAATCAAATTCCCTAGAGAACAAGGTAAAAATCAAATTCTCTGATGATCTAGATTTTAGATCTTTGAATTATTGAATCTTGGGGAAGATCAAACGTTGGGTGCAAGGTTATTCTCTTCGAATCTTGCATGCATTTGATTATGAAGAAAAACAAAATAAGGGTAAGATAAATAAAATCAATATTCAAATATATGATTTTGTGCTCAAATAAATATTTATGAAAACAAATCTTAAACCCAAGTAATTTTCTGCTCTTGCAATCCATCTTACAGAACTTTTTCACATGTCTTTATGTTTCAAGCGCTTCATGTTCCATATAGGTTAAATTATCAATATTCAGCAAGCTTTTATAACGAATGTCCCTTAAGTTTCACGCGGATCACTAAAGGCAGATTCATGAGCGTTGATAAACATTAACTAGACGACAAAGATTTGTGTAAGGGTGCTGAATATATTAAAAAAAATGCTTAACTATCCTCCCGACCAAGAAAAAACTGAGGTGAATAAGCTGTTTTTTTTTTAATACATTGTTTACACAGAATAATAAAAATACATTGTAAAATCTATTTTCCAATGAGAAATTTTATTTTACATGTTCAGGTCCCATGCAAGATGCTAGAGATCTGTTTCCTAATGAGAATTTTCATTTTCTGCACTTGCAATCCATCCTAGAGATCTGTAGTAGCAACTTATTTTAGAAATGGACGGTAGTAAAATATGATTACTAACCACCTCGGTTTTACTATAAAACTGAGGTGTTTTATTAACTATCACCTCAGTTTTAAAAAAACAAAAATCGAGGTGACTATTTCATTTATTTTAAATACATTGTTAACAAAAAATATTAAAAAACATTGTTAACAACAAATCTTTGGTGATATCTAGATTTTGCTGGATACCCATTAAAACAAATATTTTTGAAACAATAATAATTGTATGCACTAGAAATCTATCAACTGAGTACTCTTCAAAGGTTGAGCTTCATTCTTTGTTGGTTAAGCTCCAATCATTGTTTAATTTGAGGCAGGAATGATTTTCTGCACTTGCAATCTATCAACTGAGCAATTTTCAAAGGTTGAGCTCATTTATTGTTGGTTAAACTCCATTCTTTGATTAACTTGAAGTAAGAATGATTTTCTACACTTGCAATCTATTAACTGAGTACCCTTCTTTAATTGAGGGTTATTCCAAAAAAAAAACTACAACAATGACATGATCAACACCATTATGTGAGATAGATTGCAAGGGCAGAAAAATGTTTTGTTCAAGATAGAAGAACATTAAAGATTTTTCCTGTCTTGCAATCTATCCCAAAGAATGATGTTTGGGGCGACTTCATATTAGTAAGGATTAGGGTAAAATATGTTTAACGAGTGCTTTTATAGTAAAATATTATTATCGTATGCCTCGGTTAAATAGAAAATCGAAGGGTTTACACTTATAAAAAAAATAAATCGTAAACTGCAATACTTGGGAATCGAAGTTTGTACTAAGTTGTTTTTCACCTCGGTTATATTAAAAATCGAGGGAACTTATGTTTTTTATTTTTTATTTTTTTAAATATTAAAAATAACGTGCCTTGGCTTTATACCTTAGTTTTCTTTTGTTCGAGGTGAAAGTTTCGTCATGAAAAGCGTTATTTGTTGTAGTGAGTATTCGAAATGCTAGGATTGTTAGCATGTCGAATTGGGTCTTGCTTGTAAGCTCAACTGTTAAGTTAGCTTGTAACCTAAGTTAGCTTAGTAGACTATAAATAAACTAGTTCTCTCAGGTTGTTGAGAGAGGTTAATTGTTGTTATTCACTTGTAATCTTTGAATCCTTATTGAGTAAGTGAATAATAAAACAGTTTTAATCAAATTCTGAGTCTCTTCTTCTTGCTTCTTTTCTCTCTTTCAAAAAACCTAATAGGATTTCTTGTGTTTGTTCAATAAACTCAAACTTTCTCATATTTTGATTTTTTTACGACATCAATTCACAACAAACTTGTACAATGAGCGTGGAGGAGAAGATGTCGTCAACAAAGTATGAGATTGAGAAATTCACCGGTGTGAATGATTTCGTTTGTGGCACTTGAAGATGCAATCCCTACTGGTTAAAAGGGGTTTGTTAGAAGCGTTGAAGATCGGAGAAGATGGATGTTGCCCTAACGGAGAAGGAGAAGAATATAATGATCGAGAAAGTCCACAATTCCATCATATTAAGCCTTGGTGATAAGGTTCTCTGACGGGTCTCAAAGGAGATGACGACAACGGGTGTGTGGAAGAAACTCGAAGGTTTGCACTTAACAAAATCTTTGGTCAATCGTTTCTACCTAAAGAAAGCTTTATTTTCATTCAAGATGAGTGAAGACAAAGTCTTGGCTGAGCAGCTGGATATGTTTAACAAGGTAATTCTTGATCTTGAAAATATCAAGGTCAAGATTGATGATGAAGATCTAGCATTGCTACAATTATGTGCTTTACTTGTGTCTAATGAACACTTCAAAGAAACTCTCTTGTGTGAAAGAGATTCGTTGACTTTGGAAGAAGTTCAATCAGGCTTGTACCCTAAGGACCCGAATGAAAGAAAGGAGCATAAACTATCTTCTGTTGGTGAAGGTTTATCCATTAAGGGGAAATTCTTGAAGAAAGATGGCAGGTTTGAGAAGAAGAATGGTAACGTTCTACAAAATTCTTATGGTGGAAATGCTCTTGGAATTAGGTGTTACCATTGTAAGAAGGAGGTTTACACGAGAAAGATGTGCCCTGAACGTCTAAATAATCATGGTGTAAAGGATAATGGTAATGCAGTCATTGTGAAAGATGGTTATGAATTATCTGATGTCTTGGTGGTTTTAAGCAGCGGCTCTAGCAAGGAGTTGATTATGGATTTAGGTTGTACTTGGCACATGACTCTAAACAAAGACGTGTTTAAGGAATTATGTGATTAAGATAGTGGATCAGTATTGTTGGGAAACAACAAAGCTTGTAAATTGCAGGTATTGGATCTATGAGATTCAAGCTCTATGATGGGTCAATAAGGCTATTGACTAATGTCAGGTATGTACCTGACCTTAAGAGAAATTTGATTTCTCTTGTGAATTTAACAAGAAAGGATATGTTTTTAAAGGAGAGAAAAATATCCTAAGGGTAATGAAGGGGTCAAAGGAAGCCTTAAGTGGCATGAAGAAATTAGGCTTGTATACCCTTGAGGCTGAAGTTGTAAGTGGTTCAGCAGACGTGACATCCATAAAACCTATGTCAAAGACTGAGTTATGGCACAAAAGACTTGGCCATGTCAGCTGTCATACCCTAATTTTTATCCCTAAGATCCCACCTCTTTTTGCATCATCTACATGGCCTATCATGCATTCCATCTCGCATAATACCCAATTTATCAGCTGGAACGAACTTGTTGGAATTACAGTCGAATCGGTCAAACTAAAAGTCAATTGTGCGTAAAATCAGTGGACGGAAAATTTCAAAATCGAGCTTGCAAATGTCAATGATATTAATCTACGTTTCGCGTAATTTAACCTGGCGTGCTCGTTTTAATTTTTCGACGGCTTTTCGGTTGCATTTTGATCGACTTGAGCCTTTTAACCAGGTAAAATTTATTTTAAAATTTGATCAAACACTGTATTTTTCCGAGTCGTTTATTTCATAATGATCATTTTGATGTATTCATTTTATTTTTTTGAGCACTTCGATACCGGTCCAACTATTCGTTTTTTACTGCTTTTATTTCTATTTTTAATTAATAATTATTTAAATTAATCATACTTTTATTTTTAGAGTTCATTTAAATAGTTCATTTTATATTTTTATTTTATTTATTAGTTTCCTACTTTAATATTTTAATTTTAATTTTTATCTAATTTTAGTAAAACTTAATTATTAAGTTTCTAAAAGAGGTTTTGTTTCTTTTCTAATATTCTATTATAAAAAAATTTAAACAAACACAAATATTATCCCTGACTCTCTCTCTCTATCATTAAAAGTTGAAAAAAAATACAATAGCATCAAAATGGATCGTGCTAGTTTCAAACAAACAGACTTGCATATAAAAAAGAAACCTTACGCTACACACCGCGCCACCCTACTTCACCTTTTTTTTCATTTTTTTTCTTTTCCTATGCTACCACAATACCTGCTACTACATTTTCATGATATAACATGCGCGGGGCCCACTCACTCTTCATCTCTCACTATCCCACTCCCAAACCACACACTTCATACTCCCTTCATGCGCGGGCCCCCCTCACTTTACCATGCATGCAAAGAATATCATCCCTCTCTCTCATTTTCTCAATTAAAAGAGGACATCTTTCTTTTACAAGGCGCGCGGACCCCACACAAACCTACTATTTCTCTTACTTTTTTTAAAAAAAGAGGAAAATTACACAAATAATATAAAAACTTGCACTTTATTTCAAGAAAAAAAACATATATCATTTTTCTATGTGAGTCATTGAGACAATTCTCTTTAGTGTACATTAAAACACTCACCGTACCACTGCTTCTTCTTCTTCATCCCATATGTGACTCACTCTTCTTCCCAAGCTAAAACCTCATTTTTTTAATACATACATTTCCTGTTTCGCCTCTTTCAATTTAAAAACAAAAGAAAAAGCTATTCATCTCCTTGAATAAAAAGACCAACATCCCTTAACACCACTGCCATTATTATACTTCATCACCATCACACAAAAAAACTTCATTTATCATCACCATGATACCAACAAAACCATTTCTTCATCACTAACCAAAAACCTTCATGAACCTTGCATCAAAACCATGATCACTATCTGACTACTTTAACACACATTTTTCCATGAATAGATTATATCTTAAAAGTGATATAGGTTTAGGATCTGATACTTAAGCAAAAGCTAAGGGACCCTTTTAAGTCAATCTTTCCAATCAAAATCACTTTTCTATTAAGTTATTAAGAGTCTAATTTTTTAAAAGTGAGCCTACTACTTTAACGCGGTAAGCGCTTTCTATAAGTGACAAATGGAGGGTATAAATTAGAGAGTGAGTTCGATTCTAAATACGTGAAAGCGACAATTCCGATAAAATTAGTTCTTTTCTAAGTAGGAAATATTGTCCCATAAGCTGTCTTAGTGGAGATGATCAGAGCACTGTCGATTGATGTGAATTATATTTCAGTATTGCTATTCATCTGTTTTTCTTAAATCCCTTTCTTTCGTTTCCTGTCTTTCAACTATCACATTGGCCTTTGATAAACGCTGTAACAACTAGGAACAATAATCTTTGACTATTGGTCTCTATGAGATCGATATCTTTTAAAACTACACGATAGATTATGCACTTGCAGTTACTTTGGTTACACCCGATCAAGTTTTTGGCGCTGTTGTCGGGGACCAATTACGTCAAATATTGCAACTTTGGCCCTAATCCTAGTTGGATGCTGCCCAAAAAATAGGTAATCCTAGGAAAGATAAAGGGAAGGGAATGATTTCACAATATAAAAAGTTGGATGCTGCCCAAAAAAATTAGGATCAACATTAAACCCTAGTATTTTACTTTTATTAAAATTTACGCTTAATCCATATGCCATATCAAAGCCATACAACACCACTTTAATTGACTAAATATATTCCCACGATGCTTGGCCCAATATGATCGTATCATTCGCAAATTGAAGGAGATCATATTCAAGATAATCTAACACTTTGAATGGATGAAAACTCAATAAAGCACAAGCATTTCTCAATAGGTCGGCTAAGCCTTCAACTGCAATACTAAAAAGAAATGGAGATAAAGCGTCTCCCTGAAAGAGGCACTCATAACTTGAAATTCTCTAGTAGGGTTCCCATTTATTAAATCTGGGAGAAAGTTGGAAGATACATAGTCGAAGACCTTTTCGAATCCATCTTGTTTCTTCTCGCAAGATCCACCGATTTGTTAGCCACTACAACTCCATCAAGCATGTTACGATGCAGAATAAAAGCATATTGACGTAAATTTGTCAACTGATAAAAGGAGCTGAATAAAAGCATATTGAATAAAAGCAAAATACAAGCAGCTGATATTAACCTATTAATATCGATTTTTTTCAACTGAATAAAAATTTTCAGACATTTCATTATTATACTTTAGTCACTTAAATAATATATATATATATATATATATATATATATATATATATATATATATATATATATATATATATATATATATATATATAATGTATAATATTATTAAAATGATATGTATAATATTTTAATCATATAAAATATACATATTGAAGTTTCTTTTTGTGATCCTTCAGATTCTTAAGATGAATTATGAATTGTTAAAATTTAATTAGTGATGACATTGAAAATTGTCAAAAGATAAAAACTTTTAATGATTGTTGAAATTCATTCATTAGTACTCTCTTTGTTCTTTTATCTCGAGTGTTTTTTACATACACTAAAATCTAATTTATTTTGTTATTTTTGATAATATTTTATATAATATATGTAACTATTTATGATTAATTTTTACTCATTTTTCTCAACAATTTTTTTTTTTAGATAAGACAAATTCATTCCAAAGGGATACTAGAGATATCGAAAATCATGTAGACAGTCAACCTTAAATATAAGAAATACAACCACCTAAATAAAATTTAAAGGGTATTTGGTCCATTCATAATAGTTACAAAGAATACGGAAGTTCGACCGAGATGCTAGCCACCACCAAGAGAAGAACAGTACTCTATACACAATGAGGTATGGATCTCCCACTTTATTATTGAATAAATTTGGTTTCTTGACAACCAAATGCACCAACAAATCACAATCCACAATCCATACGCAACTTTTGAAGAACACCTCCCTCTCAAACTTTCCATCCATCTAGACAAGTTATTACATCATTGGTTTGCATTGATCCAACCTATATCAACCTACTCACACACTTTTTTCCACGTCAACGTAATGATTGGGCAATTAATGAATACATGGTTGCAATCTTCCATCGGACCGAAACAGAAAACACAAACTGTATCATTTTGGTTCCACATAATTCCTCGAGCCAAGAGTTTTTTGCGAGTTGAAAGTCTGTCAATGAGCAATCTCCAAGCAAAAAAATTTTCTTTCGACGGTAGACAAGTTTTCCATGTGCAATTTAAGGTAATTTTCAATGGACCAGACAAATTACCTCCCTCCTCAGCCAACAACAATCTAACATAAAAGGATTTAACTAAAAAGCAATTAAACTCACCAAAATGCCACATAACTCCGTCTCAGATATTTTGTTTAGATGTTATATCCTGCAGAAGTATCATCAGTTCATTAAAGTCACCCACCAAGTGTGGGTGCTGCTGCAGATTTAAGCAGCAAGGTTGCCAGTTCCAGTGCGACCCGCACCATGAACCCATGTATTTGACTATCTTGTGTTTGTTATCAGCAATATCACACGGCCCTGGGAAAAGTTCCTACAACTTCGAGTTTCCGATCCATTTCGAAAATCAAAACAAAGTGAGGGAACCGTCCCCTAATCTGATAGATATACAATCGTAAAATTCAACAATCGTAGGGTTATCTCCATGCTTTATCAAGTTATTCCACCATAATGAATGTTGTCTCCTTGGTCTATACTTCTCCCTAAACAAAAATATTCCTAACATAATCACCATACATTGCTTTCAATAGACCCACCCATATGGCATTGTTATCAGTAATGAACCGCCACAACCACTTTGAAACAAGGGATTTGTTGAACAACATAACATCTTTCAAACTTATTCCACCTGCAGCTTTAGGCTGGCATAATGTTTTCCACGTAACCCAATAAATACCATTCTTGTCATTTGAGCCAAGCCAAAGAAACTTGTTTTGAATGGACATTATGGAATGCAATACATTCCTTGGTGCCTTGAAGACGGATAAATGATGAACGAGTAAGTTCGTGAGCACCGAGTTGATTAATGTTACTCTACCCCCCAATGGAAAGAAGCCTCCCCTTCCAAGATGACAAACTAGCCTTCAAACAGTTAATAACAGGGTTCCAAAATGAACATCTGCAGTGATTGCCTCCAACCGTGAAGCCAAGAAACTCAAAAGGCAAAGAACCAATTTTTCACTCGAGGAAGTGTTTAGCAACCTGCATATAATATTCTTCAACTCCAATACCAAACAGACAACTCTGGCTTGAGTTGATTTTCAGCCCTGTGGCCAGTTCGAATCCCCTCAATATTGACTTAATAGAAAGAATTATAAATAATTTGCAAACTAAAAGTAAACAAAAATTGAAAGCTCTGAGTATTTTGTATAAATTTTAGTAAAACATAAATGTTGTGAAAGATGTTTCAACATGGAGGTTTTCAGCCCCAGAATAAAGAAGTCAAGTAAAATGTCACAACATGAGGATTCGACATCATGACTGTTTCAGTAGGTTTTGGTTTTAAATATGTTCCAAGATTCAAGGCGATTGGCAGTGGATCAAGGATCAAAGATATAAAGCCCAACTCAGCAGAAAACTATAAAAAAGAATACCAAGACCTAGACAGAAGAGTGAGAGAGGACGACATAGACTTAGGAATCCTATTTTTGTGAAGTAGGGTTAGGTTTGAGAGTCGTAGGTTTCTCTTGTATGTCTCCCTTTATATCAGTTGATACACTGTGGTAGATATAGGTGTCGCACAGATCCATAAGCCTTGAGGTATTGGATTGTGTATTGTTCTTGGATAAAGCTTTTAAGAAAATCTGAGTTAGCTTGTTTGTCAAGTATGCTTGACAGATTTCTGTATTGATAGGGATGATGTAGAAATCATAGTTGGTGATTAAGGGAAGTGAGTGGGGTATCTCATATCAGGGTTGTAAACGTTTGAGTTTAGCCTTGGTAAAGATGTTCATTGGGTAGATGTTAGGGATAAGGTTGTAAACGGGGGAGTTTAACTTTGTAACAGTCTACAGATAGTGGAGTCTTCTTCCTGGATTGGTATCCCCCAGATGTAGGTGAGTTGCACCGAACTGGGTTAACAATTACTGTGTTCTTTATCATTCTGTAGATTTAAGTTTTCTGTTAGGGTTCATGATAAACATGTTAAATCAGATGTCGTGACATCTGTGAGTGTGCAGTTCTGATATTTAAGGTATCAGTCTGCTGTTGCGCCTCTGAGTTTAAATGATTATGTAGCACAATGTCTTGACATGTGTTAGGACATCTGTTGTTTGCATAGGCTAGAATTTTAATTGGTATCAGAGCAGGCATCCTGTCTGGTTCTGGATGAGATATTTGGGAGATACTTTCTGGAATTTAAACAAGGAGGAGTTTTTGAAGATCATATCAATCAACTCAGACATACTCAAGGGTATTAATGGATGAGATGGATGTTCTGGATTGAAGGGAGCAACCCGGAGGTTGTTCATGTTGCTGAGGAGATTCTACAACAACTACAGGAGAAGTGGCTAGTTCTCTTGTGGGTGTGTCTTATTGGATGTTGTGACATCTTATTAGGGCAAGCAGGATCTGTTCCTTGGTGGTTCCGCTGCATGTGTTTCTGATGGAAGAGCTCTAGAATTATGGGGTTCTGGAGTTGTTACTGAAGACAGTTGGTGGAAGGTCTCAATCGTCGGCCTCTATATTTGAAGATATCTGCATTCTTTTATTCCAAAGTCGGGAGCGATGGAGTAAAGGGAGTTGCGGTTAGATATCTGGTATGATGACTTGGTACTTGGAAGCTTGGTTTCTTGGTACAATTGAAGTCAGTTGAAGAGGAGAGGAGTTAAGTTAAGTTTATCAGGTTCTTGCTCTAGGAGTTTGATAAATTATTGGTCGGCTAGATAGTCAAAGATACTTGAGAATTCTCTCAAGTCCACTCATAAAGACATCTATGTCATGTATTTGGAGTCTTCTAGTTACTCTTCTGACTAGAAGGTGTTTCTTTGAAACACAATCTGAAGAAAGTGGAGGTGATTTATTTTCACCATCCATAAACAACAAGGAACGACTCATCTCTCTTGAACCTAAGAGTGGATCCAATCTGATTGAAGAATTGTTGAGGTAAATAAGATTTGTTCAGAGAAATTCTTAGTTACTTGAGTCAAGGGTGGCAGCCTTGGTATCTCAACATTTTCCTTGAAGAAGATACTTGCAAAAAGATTGAATACTTTATAAGTGTTCATGACATGATCTGGTGGAGCTCAGCTACAGTAATGAAGAAGGGTTATTGGACAAGGATTTAAGATCAATTGCTATTTATGGAATCCACAAGTATTTAATTGATTATCCTTGAAAGTCAAGATTGTTGATGTTCAACAAGATGTTGGAACATCTCATCATCAGAGTTTGTGCAGAATCATGGGAGGGGTACTGCATATGCTTTAGCATCTGTTTTAGTCTTAGGTGGTGACCTAAGAAGTGGCTTCAGTCGGGTGTGACAGAAGCATGTGTTCTCTGGAGAGTTTCCTGGCAAGAAACTAGTCTGGACTTTGATGCTGTTCAAGATGAAGATGAAGACATCATAATCTTGATGGTTACAACTTTGATCAGTTTATTTCTGATCTAGGTGCTTTGGAGCATGGATTTTGCTCTGTTTGTGAAGGTCGAGGATAAGTGGAAGTTATCTCTGGCTTTCTACTGACGACTCTACTAAGGAAAGTGACATTCTTTGGTATAGCTATGGGGTAGTCTTGGACTTATTTTCTGAAGATTCAGACGTGGCAGGTTTGAAGTCTTTGGAGTTCTAAAGCATGATGGAGGTTGTCTACTCAAACTTGGTTGATGAATCAAGTCTATGAGAGCATGGAACTCTTGTTCTGCGAAGGGAGGAAGTTCTTCTAAGTGGCAGAAGGAGGAGCTGAATTCAACAGTTGGATGTCATATCAGATTGTTGTGACATCTAGCTCAACATCAGAAGTCTCAGCTGGTGATGTGGCACATCAGCTTAAGATAAGGTGATCTACAAGAGAATGGAAGTTATGGATTCTTCAAAAAGGTCTATCTCATGCAGTTTATGGGAGCTGTGGATGGGAAAATGTTACATGACTAAGAGGCTTGGTGAATCCAAGATATCTTGCTATGGGGCAAGTAGTTCATGTGACTTGAAGATCTGATTTCATTAGTGGATCAATGTATCTTGTGGGAGTTCTGAAGAAGAGTGAGGTCAATCAAAAAGTGGCATTTGGTTGGTTTCACAATGTGCATTCAAGCAGGATGATAGAAACTAATTGCTCTTGTACAGAAGAGTAGTTAGTTGAAATTGTAAGGAGGTTCTGGTTCTCTGGGAGCTTGTGGCAGAAGTTCTGGGTTAAGGATGGAAGCATACCTTCTTTAGGTGGATAAGAGTTTATTTCTCTCTGGGTTTCTGAAGTTTTCTTTGTTCAAGCTGGTGGCGCAGTGTTGTGTGAAGATCTTCAGTGTGGATTACTATGCTGATAGTAAGTTCAGTGGTGGAGCATATCAAGAACCCTGGTGTGTGGTGTCTGTGATGTGTGGAAGATGTCATAACTGATGTTAGAACATCTTTGGGTTGGTTATCCTTGGTGAAGGATTTCAGGTTCTGTGAGGAACTAGTTACTTGCATCGTGTCTAAGAAGTATCTACATTGTCATACGGGAGAATGATGGAGTAGAAGAACTATCTTGGAAGACGGATGTAAGTGTGTTAGGAGACTGAAGTGGATCACGGGTTGATTGCATGAAGGTCTGGTTTCTGATGCGTTCAGAAGTGGATATTCACCAGAAAATCAGAAGTATTCCAGGTTATCATACGGGAGAATGATAAGGAATGACTGTCTTGGATTGTGGGGTGTCTATCTCTATTACTGGCTGGGTAAGGTCAGTGGAAAATCTTGCGAAGGGGATGTTGCCCTGGCTGCAAGTCATGTTAGTAGTGTGTAACACCCACATATAAAATCATGCATCAAAGCATAATATATATATATATATATATATATATATATATATATATATATATATATATATATATATATATATATATATATATATATATATATATATATATATATATATGAATCCAAGTTTGGTACTGAAATACCATAGGTTCCTAGTTAACACATTGTATACATTACATGCCCATAAATAGAAAAAAACTAAAAGTCTAAAGCATAACATACACAAGATGTTCAAAAGATAAAAACTAAGAACTAGATCATGATGATGATCTCAAAATAAAACTCCATAGCGGAAGCTATGCCATCTTAAAACTACGATCCGTAAGGAAAAGTCAAACTACTTTATCCTTACCCTTCGCTGAACCTGAAGTACCTGAAATAATCAACAAATAGTGGGGTGAGATACATCAAATCTCAGTGAGTTCCCTATCTTATGGATTCTCTCGGCTTTACAAGGTTCTAACCAAATCCTAACTCAAGTCCAAGGGAAAGGGAAATGACTTCGAGTTCACGGTTCAAATCTTACTCTATATGGAAACATGTTTACGAGTTCTCTAACTCTAAATATCAATAGTTTAGAATTTACACAAAGGCATCTTTCCCCGGCCAATCCTACGAAAGGATTCAACACGGGTCACAGATCCTTAAAATTGTAGACAACCATTCTCTGCCAACTCATCCATAGAGTTCTCGACACGAGTCTTGGATGCTAAGGTAGATAACTTTCCCCGACCGTCCTACAAGAGGCTCTTCAACACGGGTCACGATTACCTACACATGGTACTTTCCCCGGCCATCCTACACCAGAGGATCTCAACACGGGTCACTAATACCATCTACTAAGCAACTTTCCCCGGTCACCCTACATAAGAGGGTCTCAACACGGGTCATGGTTACTTATGCTTTTACACATGTTCCATACTAGAGTCTTACACTCATCTAGACCATCACTCGTCGAAGATGCATACCTAGGCATCTAATGCACGAATATCGCCATCTAGATTATCTAACAATCCTGGTCATCACCTAGAATCGCATCATTGTTTTGGGGTAAGTTTCCTCGCTCTTCCTACTTCATTTCCATATTAGCATGCATAATCTTCGCAATTCATAATAAGTCAACAATAGGATAATCAGAGCATGCTACAATTGTACAATAGAATACAATTAATAATTCAATAATATAGTACCACATCGGGTCTCCTCCGATTATTTAATCGGGCAATAAAAGTCGACATCCTTTACCATCATCGTAAAGATTATTTTCTTAGTTTTCTATTGATATCAAGAGCATTCAAAACGGATAACCAAAACAAAAGTTATGGATTTTCAAAAGAGAAAATATCAATGATACAGGTCGCGCTAAGCGCGGACCCATCCGCGCTAAGCGCGCTGCTCTCAGCCTGGAAGGGTTGGAAATTCTGCAGACCGCGCTAAGCGCGCTCAGTGTTATGCAGAAAATTTTTCCTTGTTGCAGCAACTTCCAACCTGCATAACCACCCTCACAAACACACCCAAACAGCCAATAGAGGTGTATCATCATGATCCTATCATGGTTGATCAAACAATTTCATAAAACATAATTTTCTCACAAAACCTAACATTTTCCAAAAACCCATTTCATTCCAAACTCTTTCCAATCAATACCAACATTATAACAATTCTCTATAGATGTTTCTACACACACATTGATCATACTACACAATTTATATCGATTTACAACCGTTAAATTCATGATTTTAGCAAGATTATTCATTTTCTCCGAAAACCAAACCTAACTCTAGAACTCAAGAAAATCCTACAACTAAAGCATCTAACTAGAACCCACCTTGAATAGAAGATGGTGATGATGAAGATGAGATGATTTGATGAAGGCTAAAGGTTGATCCAAGCTTTTCTCTTCAATTCCAAGTTTTCTCTTCTCTTTCTTTCCTTTGCTATTCCTTCTCTCTATTTTCTCTCTCTCAAAAGTTACTAACTTTGGCCAAATGAGGGAAAAGGAAAAGATATAGAAAATGTCATCAATTTAGTAATACTACTAAATGTCCAAATTATCTCAATTGCCCCAATTAATAAAACCTCAAAGTTAAATAATATTAATCTGATCAATTCTGAGTTCGCCAGATTACTCTAATTATTTTATCCAATAAATTCTCAGAGTAATCCGGAACCTAGTTGACCGTAATAATATTATCCCGAGTGGAATAATTCACGGGGTATTACATAGTGGATCAGTTTAGCAGCTGTGAAGTTCTGGAGCATGCATACGATAGCTGACATCGTCATAACAAACTAAGGGGCCTTGTGCATCTCTTTGAGGAATGTGAAGCATTCTGATTCAATTGGTTTGTGCCTCAAGTAGCTGAAGGTCTATACATGAGAATTCAAGAGGAGTTCGTGTGGTGTGTAGATGGTTGCAGGATGAGGGGGATCAATGGGACTTTGATCTCAAGCCAAGAGTTTGTTATGGTTGGTATACATTTCCTCACGGGTAGCATGTTGGTGATCATGTGTGAGTGATTATTGTTTCTTGTCAGAGGAAGCAATAAGAGAGTTGATGATTGTGTTCAACTGGTAAGTTGAACTGAGGGTGCGCTCTTGAAGACATGAAGATGCGTCTTATGTTTTCCATTCATTAGCTTAGGTGTTCTGTGGAGGAGCACTGGTTACCTTAGATAGGGGGAGATGCCTCTTGATCTAAGATGACTTACTGCAAGGATGCAGTTGAAGTTCCATTTTGCATTTCTGCGTCAAGCAAGCTGAGATGTCAAGGAGGATGTCTTAACATTGTTGTATTGTTGCAAGTTGTGGGAAACTTGGCAGTGCATGTTAAATGGTTCTTATTGGATGCTTAATAATCATTATTTGAGTCTGGGAGAATTTATTTTTCTCTGCAGATTGTAATCATAAAATTGTGAAATTATTGATCAATACAGAAATCTATTGGGAGCTAACTGGGAGAAATTGGTTTTCTGCGAATGGAGAGGAAGGGCAAACAAATTCTGTTGTATTCTTTGCTACTAAATCTGGACTAAGCAAATCCTAGCGGTGGGGACCATAAACCTGACAAATGCAGGATAGGCATCAGAACACTGTTCAGAAGTAGGCTCAAAGTCAAGTCAGAAAAGGTGGAATCTTTCGAAACTAACTTGACCAGCAGTTGTTGCACTCCTTGACTAGTCTTTTGTCTGGATTTGCTCTACTCACATAACTTTTTCATATTTAAGGAAGATCGAGCTAGAGCATCTTACTTAGAGTAAGATAAATTGTGTTTTGTTTGTGTGTGGGTAAGCATTATTTGGGTCTGGATGTGCATGGGCCATTTTTTCCAATTTTTGGCTAAAAATGGGGAGAATGGCTTGTTATTGCTGAGATGTGTACGGTGTATGTGTCTTGTGCTGATCTGCAAAATGTCTCAAAGGATGCCTCGACATTCTTGGTATATGCATATTTGTGTCTTGTGATCAGAATTATGGAGCATGTTGTGTCTTGTGATCTGAGTTACATCCTCTATGTATCTGGTATCACGAGGGAATGAAGAGGGTAACTAGATCTTATCTTCTTCCTCTTCCTTAGCACTTGCTTCAAGTACTTTTCCACTACATGCACCATTAGGCTGAAAGGTTGTTTTAACCAAAATTTGCCAAAAAAGGGGAGATTGAAAGCTCTAAGTATTTTATATAAATTTTGGTAAAACATAAATGTTGTGAAAGATGTTTCAACATGGAGGTTTTCAGCCCCAGAATACAGAAGTCAAGTAAAGTGTCACAACATGAAGATTCGACATCATGACTGTTACAACAGTTTTGGTTTTAAATATGTTCCAAGATTCAAGGCGATTGGCAGTGGATCAAGGATCAAAGATATGAAGCCTAACTCAGCAGAAAACTATAAAAAAGAAGACCAAGACCTAGACAGAAGAGTGAGAGAGGACGACATAGACTTAGGAATCCTATTTTTGTGAAGTAAGGTTAGGTTTGAGAGTCGTAGGTTTCTCTTGTAACTCTCCCTTTGTATCAGTTGATACACTGTGGTAAATATAGGTGTCACACAGATCCATAAGCATTGAGATATTGGATTGTGTATTGTTCTTGGATGAAGCTTTTAAGTAAATCCGAGTTAGCTTATTTGTCAAGTATGCTTGACAGATTTCTGTATTGATAGGGATGATGTAGAAATCACAGTTGGTGATTAAGGGAAGTGAGTGGGGTATCTCATATCAGGGTTGTAAACGTTTGAGTTTAGCCTTGGTAAAGATGTTCATTGGGTAGATGTTAGGGATAAAGTTGTAAACGGGGAGTTTAACTTTGTAACAGTCTACAGATAGTGGAGTCTTCTTCCTGGATTGGTATCCCCCAGATGTAGATGAGTTGCACCGAACTGGGTTAACAATTACTGTGTTCTTTATCATTCTGCAGATTTACGTTTTCTGTTAGGGTTCATGATAAACATGTTGGATCAGATGTCGTGACATCTGTGAGTGTGCAGTTCTGATATTCAAGGTATCAGTCTGCTGTTGCGCCTATGAGTTTAAATGATTATGTAGCACAATGTCTTGACATGTGTTAGGACATCTGCTGTCTGCATAGGCCAGAATTTCAAAAACTACTTCTTTTTTTTTATAATGAAAATGCCAATAAACAAATAAAAAGAGTAATAAATTATTTATTTAAGTGACTAAACTATAACAGTGAAATTTTTGAAAATTTTTATTCAGTTGCCGAATACTAATAGGCTAATATCAACTGCTTCCATTGCCTTGATCCTGAAGAACCAAAATTCAGAAGGATTTAATGAATATTTACCAATTTGTTTGATAAGAAGTGTGTATAAAATTATCTAAAAATTGCTAGATGGAAGATTGAAAAAAGTTATTGGTAAACTTATCTCAAAAAGTCAATATGCTTTTATTCGAAATCATAACATGCTTGATGGTGCAGTAGTGGCTAACGAATTGATGGATCTTGCAGGAAGAAACAAGAAGGATATGTTTGTCTTTAAAGTGAATTTCAAAAAGACCTTTGACTATGTATCTTGAAACTATATGTTCTATGTTCTTAAGCACATGAAATTTGGAAGCATTTGGATAAAGTGGATTCAAGCCCGTGTTTGTTCCAACTTCCTCCCGTTTTGATCAATGGGAGTCCAACCAGAGATTTTCATGTTAGGAGGGGCATCCGTCAGGGAGACCCTTTATCTCCATTTTCTTTCATTATTGCAGCTAAAGGCTTAGCCGATCTTTTGAGAAATGTTTGTGCTTTATCGAGTTTTCATCCATTCAAAGTGTCAGATTATCTTGAATATGATCTCCTGCAATTTGTGGATGATACAATCAAATTAGGTCAAGCATCATGAGATAATCTTTGGTCAATTAAAGCGCTGTTATGTGGTTTCGAAATGGCATATGGATCATTAAGCGTCAATTTTAATAAAAGTAAAATACTAGGGTTCAATGTTGATCCTAATTTTTTGGTGGAAGCATCAAACTTCTTATCTTGTGCAATCACTCCCTTCCCTTTCTCATTCCTAAGATTACATATAAGGGAAAACCCTCGTAGACATATGACTTGAATCCAATTTTGTTTAAGCCGCGCAACCAGATTTCTTCTTGGAAAGGCAAGTTGATTTCTCTGGAGGTCGAGTGACACTATTAAAATCAGTTTTGAATTCCATTCCTATCTTTTATTTTTAATTCTATAAAGGGCCGAAAGCAGTTGTGCAAGAAATTATTAAGATTCAATGAGTGTTCATTTACAATGGTGAATATAAGAATTAATTGGGTATCATGGTCTAGGGGTTAAACACTTTGAATCATTCAACTTGGCTGTACTAAGTAAATAGGAATGGAAAATCTTATCATAGTACAATTCTATTTGGCATCCCCTTTTAGCTTTTAAACATGAATACATTAAAGGCATGATTCTTGACCCTTTTTGGACTATTAACAGTAGGACATTTTTTCTTTGGTGGAGAGATCTAAGGGCTTCAGTAGGTGTTTAGAGGGAAGATCCAAATTGTTTTGGAAGTAACATTGCTTGTAAAATAGGAATTGGCATGACATCGACTTCTGGAGACATATATGGCTTGACTTAATTCATTTCAATATGCGGTTTCTTGGTTTATTTGATCTTGTGCAAGATGCGAGAATAAAAGTTCTCGGTTCAGGGCTTCGGCTTAATGGTGTCTAGAGTTGGAGTGTGAAGATTAATCATATCCTTCTTGTAGGTTCAATTAGGAGTGGATGGGAGAAGCTGCAAAATATTCTCGTTAATGTTAAGCCAAATCTAGATTTAGAAGATGTTTTTTTTTATGATGGCGAGAGGGACCATATCTTTCGGTTAAGTTGCTTGTCACATATTGGAATCTTTAGATTGCAGGTTCACACTTGGATATCAACCCGTCTAATGCTTTTAATCTAGTGTGGAAATTAAATTTCCCAAAAAACATTCAACTATCCGCTTGGAGACTTCTCTTGAATATGCTTAAACAAGGGATGAGTTGGCCGAAATAAGGGTTATAAAAAGTGTGCACAACCTAGTATGTCCATTATGTTTAAGGCCGAGTGAAAATCATTTTCATTTTTTTTGTTGTATCCAAATACAGCTCGTGTGGAAAAGTATTGGGGGGCTGGATAAGGTATGATCAGTTGTCGACCGATTGTGGGATTTTGGACCATTTGAATGCTTTTGGAAATTTCATGAAAGGAAAGATCAAGAAGAATACGTGTCTTTTGTTGTGGTTAGCAGTTTCTTGGTCTATTTGGTTAATTAGGAACGAAATCCTCTTTAAAGGTGGTTGTAAAGACGTTATGGAAATCGTGTCTTTAGCAAAAAGTCTAGCATCGGAAATGTCTGAAGCGGGAGACAAGGGACCTCTTGTTTTCTATTTGAAGAATTGGCTTGAAAATTTGTTAGCTTGTATGTCATAACTTAGTTAATTGGTGGTCCGACCTTGTATTTAATTGTACTTTTTTGTACTTGGGTTGAGTACTCGTTAAAGAGCAGTCAAAACAGACTATCTGGTCCTAAACAGACTGGCCCAGATGGGCCTTGAGCTTTTTAGGGCCGGCCTAAAAAACCCTGTTGTAAATGGGCCCAAAAATTATTACCCAAGTCCAGCCCTAAACGGGCTTTCGGCTATTATACCCTAAATGAGCTCTTTTTAATTAGTTTTTGTTGAAAATTTAAAATAAAAATCCTATAACATTTGTTATAAATACAATAATTTTTTTTATTATATATTACAAATATTTATTATAAATACAATAAAAAAATTATATTAAAATTAAAATTCTATAATATTTACCACGTACGTTTTTAAAAATTGTGTTTGAGGAGTTATGGCATGTAGTATCTTTGGTCGGGCCTTACTATGGTATTATAAAACAAGTCCATCAAAATTCTTTTAATGATTTGTTGAATTTTATACCATGATTTGTCTTTGGATGTAAACTTTTTAATTCATGATTTTAAAGATAAATAGGGTGTAGATTTTTTTTAATGGAAAAATTATATATATATATATATTATTAACATGAAATATATAATATTTCAATCATATAAAATATAGATATTGAAGTTTCTTTTTGTGGTCCTTTAGATTCTTAAGATGAATTATGAATTGTTAAAAATTAATTAGCGATGACATTGAAAATTGTAAATAGATAAAAACTTTTAATGATTGTTGACATTCATTCATTAGTACTCTCTTTGTTTTTTTTTTCTCGAGTATTTTTTACATACACTAAAATCTAATTTATTTTGTTATTTTTGATAATATTTTACATAATATATGTAATTATTAATTATTAATTTTTACTTATTTTTCTCAATAAAATTTTTTTTTCGGATAAGCCAAATTCATTCCAAAGGGATACTAGGGGTATCCAAACCCATGTAGACCGTCAACCTTATATATAAGAAATACAGCCACCTAAATAAAATCTAAAAGATATTTGGTCCATTCATAATAGTTACAAAGATACGGAAGTTCGACCGAGATGCTAGCCATCACCAAGAGAAGAACAATACTCTATACACAATGAGGTCTGGACCTCCCACTTCGTTATTGAATAAAATTTAGTTTCTTGACAACCAAATGCACCTACAAATCACAATCCACAATCCGCACGCAACTTTTGAAGAGCACCTCCCGCTCAAACTTTACATCCATCTAGACAAGTGATTACAACATTAGTTTTCATTGATCCAACATATATCAACCCACTCACACACTTTCTTCCACGTCAACATAATGATTGGGCAATTAATGAATACATGGTTGCAATCTTCCACTGGACCGAAACAGAAAACACAAACTGTATCATGTTGGTTTCACATAATTCCTCGAGCCAAGAGTTTTTGGCGAGTTGGAAGTCTGTCAATGAGCAATCTCCAAGCAAACAACTTTGCTTTCGGCGGTAGACAAGTTTTCCGTGTGCAGTTTAAGGTAATCTTCAATGGACCAGACAGATTACCTCCCTCCTCAGCCAACAACAATCTAACATAAAAGAATTTAACTAAAAAGCGATTAAACTCACCAAAAGGCCACATAACTTCGTCTGAGATATTTTGTTTAGATGTGATATGTAACACCCTTCTAAAACCCCACGATTAGTCATATAATATTAAATAGTTATATCAGAGTAATCATCAAAAAGGGTGCAACATTTCTTCATAAAATATCATAATAAAATATCCTGCTCCGTAACACGGGTTCTCAAAAATTAACACGTTCACACTTTAGAAATATCATCA
Organism: Lathyrus tuberosus; assembly: GCA_022829125.1. Taxonomy (NCBI): domain Eukaryota; kingdom Viridiplantae; phylum Streptophyta; class Magnoliopsida; order Fabales; family Fabaceae; genus Lathyrus; species Lathyrus tuberosus. Next base: position 6,823,352 of record JALAZF010000321.1, read on the forward strand.
TAAAAATTCGAGCATCTCAGCGGAATTATTGTCTCAAAATACCTTTATTAGAATACTTCAATTAAAATTTACCGTCAAACTCCATAATTCATAAATCTTGCTTAAACATTTTTAAAACAAGATGAAACACTTCAATACATCATTATCAACATTTAATTCAAACGATTCCCAAGACCCGATGTTACATCTATCAGAGCAAGACCCTCTTCCCTGCGGAAAGATAACTAATAACTCCATAAGCTATCTCGAACTCTACTGCTATCCTTGAGTACCTGCCCATTTCCCATGGTAGCGGAAATATCAGCAGAAGGGTGAGTACAATCATAGTCATTATAAAAGACATAAGGAATAGATATAGTAGTCATATCCAGGAAATCACAACCACATAACATCATTTAACACATATACCTCATAACAACAACACACCAAATTCTCATGTCAGCACATCACCAAAATCAGAATCACATTAAACACATCACATAGTACAATCATTGTGCAATGCCACAAATAATGAATGCAACTTCACAAGACACATGCACGTGGTACCAAAACTTCACTGATGACTTAGTCATCTTCAAACTTCACTGGACAATAAGTCCTACAACTTCACTGGATATCATCCTACAACTTCACTGATGACTTAGTCATCTTCAAACTTCACTAGACAATAGTCCTAAAAATGCTATGAATGCATGATGCGCAACAACATATAAAATACGACCACGGCTAGTCAAACGCATCATCATTCATCATATTCATCATACTTCATCACATACATCATGTTCATCAAAACAACATCATTATATTCTCTTCACATAATCATCAATACTTAGTCACCATCACATATTCATCAACACATAATTAACATCACACCATAACAGCATCCTAAATCTCACAACAGCACCACAATCATCATAAATATCACAATAGCATCTTAATCATCATATCGGCATCATTTATCAAACATCATCATTTTATCAACCAATCTCACCATTATTCTTACAGCATCATAAAGTATCTCACAGCATCATTTACATCGTGTTAATATCAGTACATCATCATAACTCATAATAGCATCAATCCAACAAAAATCATTTACCAAGGATATATCATCACATCACAATCAACATGTAATCATTTATCAATTCATCATATAGCATATTTAGTGATTGATTATGCATATCATGTCAACATCATCATTACTGTCATTAGTCATAAAACAACACCAATTATCAATATAAAACCAACCACAGGGTATATCACAAAAATATGTAACCATTCATCGAATTCATCATATAGCATAATAGTACATCAAGTATGCACATCATAGCAACACAATACACCTACTACAGCAGTACATACATCTTAGTTACAATAACATCATTTTTATCATACAAATATCAAATGGATCACTTCCAGGCAAAATCATGTTATTTCACACAGTAAAGCTTATTTCAGCACAGAATCTTGTCACTTAATCATGGCACAATCACTAGATAATCACATTATATACTCCATATTATTTTACTAGGACATAGGTTATTGAGATATCTTTCTACAACTTCAAACGGCATCTGAAACCGAGTTACCAATAAAAAGTTATGATTTTATGAAAAATTTGAATTTAAGGACTCCCTAATGCAATAGTGGCAGGCCCCACCTCCCTACACTTTTGGTGGCAGCCGCCACCCCCTAAACATCATGTGGCTGGCGCCACATTGTTCTAAAGTGGCTGGCGCCACATTCCATTATGGTGGCAGGCCCCCACCTTTTTCAAATATGGTGGCGGGTGCCACCTCTTCTCAGTTCACCCCGTTTCCAATTTGTTTTGCATCAAACCTGTTCTGATTCTTATTTCCAACAACTATTCGTATGATTCATCTGTCATCAATGTGTTCTATGATCTATCAATCATCAATACATTCTATTCTATTGATACGAATAATTTACGATTCAATGTCCCAATTCTCTACCTAATCTCATCAATTCCCTCATAGTGTTTCATCATCGATTAAAAATCTAACATCCTACAAGTATCTATTACTTAAATCAAATATAATGACAATGATCACACTCCCCATACCTGATAATTCCTTAGCCTTGAATCCTCTTCGTGTTCTTCAATTCTCTCAGCAAAAATCTCTAATCCTACTGCTTCTCTCTTCGCTTCGCCTCTTTTCCAACCGCTTGTGCTTCCAAACCCTTGTTTTTGCTACGTGACCTAATCTCCTTTTTGTTTGCTGACTATAATATCCATCTCATTCCAATCACTTAATAAAATAATGGGTATACTAATTACCTTAATGGGCCTACAACGCAATACCCCCAACTCTGCTATTTCTCACACACCACTTAACCCAATCAAATTAATTAATATTCTACGAAAATAATTGTTGTTTCTAATATTAATTCCTCCCGACTAAATTGACTAATTTCCCCGATTATCAACTTATTAGCTCAAACAACAGATTCAACATATTCAACAATTATTCGGAAAATACTCAAAACTATTAATTAAAAATATTTAATTAAATACGGACGTTACAACTCTCTCCCACTTAGAATATTTTCGTCCTCAAAAATTTACTCGATGCAACTACTCCAGCTACGTTACTACATCCGACTAATCAATCCTCATGCCATGAGAGGCAACCCCACGAATAACACACAGCAATAATCCATAACATCCATGACAACAACAACACGAAACACTGCTCAAGCAATGCACTCGACGACTAACATCACGACGCAAACAATAACCAACTTAAGAACACACAGGTTTATGAACCCGAACACAACACGATCGTGACCATCACCATAGGTAACGAGGCAACAACAAAGATAAGAACACAAAAGCTCAAACACGACATCAACGCGAACAACCCACCAACATCGTTGTTACCCACGTATGGATAACTGCACTACACCACGCTTTCGCTGCGCACTCTGATTACTTGTAAAGTATCAAATCTACCAAGTTTACCTCTAACTTCCCATCACCAAAAGATACATAATAAAGGACTTTCGACTTAACTCTTCAGAAACTCCGTTCCAACAGGTATTCTACACTCTCACAGTTACTGAATACTTCGAGCCTAGATCCATAGAATAATACCTTCGAATATTCAATACCATTACAACCACAACCAATTTCAAATCTCGAATAGGATATATATATACTTCCATGAATCCCCAATCATCATAAAACATAAGCTACAACTTTACCATCTTGCGTTAACACGTTCTCCAAAATCATATTAAACACCTAACATCATTACAACAACATAGGATACATGTGTCCACTTAATTTCAACAAGATAAATCATCCCTTTCACTTCCAACTAATCCAACAAACCAAATCATCGATTCCTACTCATACTGACACAATTATTCATAAACTCTCATCTGAATTAACACAACCAAGTAAACTCATCTTTACCAACCAAAAATCACACTTTGACAATTAACATATAACTTCACTTCTTTCAATACTTGTAACTCAATTCTCAAACATTCTACGCACTCTTCTCCTGATTTAAAACAGATCAGAACATCTACCACGAACACCATATCCAAATAAGTGTGGAAGATACACTTCATACCTTCTACGTACCCTTTAAGGCATACCAGCCACTACTATTCTCTATCCGACATCCTTGTCAAACCATGGTCTTACATTTCCATTACTTCTTCCTTGGATCATCTCTAGAAAGCTTTCAAGTCTCATGTCACTCGATTCATCACAAACAAAACTCAAGTTATCCAGAACTCAACTGTGAGTTTCCATACTACTCATCGATCAAAACGCAACCTCATGCTATCATCCTCAAATCCGTCTAATATTCCTATGTAGGAATCTGTATCGACAAATCAAACAACCCGCAAACGCTTGGCTTGACTTCAACCAATTCGATGCACACACAATCCCAGTTGGCATAACACGTCTATTCTATCCAACATGGTTCCGTCCACTATCAACAAGAGATTAAGGGTGATCAGTTCCTCAATTTGTCAATAGACAGCCGGCAACCATAATGGTGGCATAAATCATCATTATCCAACTAAAATAGCGTCTTCCTCCTCGTGCTCCACTTTATCTAAGCATACTGCTCTACCATTTCTCTAAGGCTCCCAACGTTTCTCTTAATTTCCTTATTTCCAAGAACGCACAAAATCCAACACATATATTCTTATACACACTTGTTGCACAACCTAATTATCGAATATCCTTCTGATACATCAAGTGCAATCCAAATCGGCCCACTTTAATCGAAACATTTATCCAAGTCCAAAACTTTTGACAACCCTAACCAATCCTTCATCTTTCTTTTTAATCTCACAACTTTGATGATCCGTATAGTTTCACACTTGATCATCATTCCAATCACAATCTCAACAATACCATCTCATCATCTGGTTGGTGATATAACTTCCAAAAATTTCCGACTCATGTCGACACATCTCGCCAATAACACCCAATCCACTTTAATATTTAACATTCCTCAAAGATTTCTATACTTTAATCATTCTCAACTATCATACGCCGCACTGCCATGTGCTTCTCCGATACCCTTCTTCTTATTACTAAACATTTTACACTTGACTTCATCTTACTATTTCCAGCAAGAATTGTCCAACTTCAAACACGATTATCTTTTTCAATACAGGCCTCCCAGACACAAAATTATATTCCAAAATGAAGGGAATTTCATGTAGATTCCAGAACTTCAAGAATCACTCAAATCTGAATTACGAGTAAAAAGTTATCATCCTTACAATGGGACTGGTCAAGGAATCTCGTTTACAAACTTCCACCAAACAAAATCAGCATCAGACCCAACTATTCAAAAACGTCTTTCTCTCTCCTCAAAAACATGCCGAAGACAAAATTTATATGCAAACTGTAGGGAATTTCGTAAACTTTCCGAAAAGTCCAGAATCGCTTTCATCGGAGTTACGAGTAGAAAGTTATGCCTCTATTACTGAAGGCTGTTCCATAAATACGAAAATAAAAACCGAAATTGGTGAACATGAGTTCTACCTCTTTCTCTTGCTTCCAAACTCTTCCAACAATCCTTGCTTTTTACCCAACTCTGAAAATCATCCGACTTCACTCCAGATATACTCCACTTGCATATCATTATTCTTCACATTGCCCTCTCCTCTCCGAGAAGCAACCATCAATCATACTGACTCGTCCTCCTTCAAATGTCTCAACTGGACCGACGGATAAAATCATGAGTCCATACTTTCGTCGATTCGCAACACAGTTCTAACGACATTTGCACTCTTGAAATCAATGTCACCTTGACCCAACTTCTCATACTACAAACATCTCTGAGAAGTAAACTTCTCCCCCACTTGTTTCAAACCAACTCTTGGAGACAAACAGTTAGAAAACTAATAACCAAGTACCGACAATGTTTCACACACATGCCGCGTACTAAGGAATAAACAACATTAGACAACTTGGCCGGACGGACCGACCTGCTCTAATACCACTAATGTAACACCCTTCTAAAACCCCACGATTAGTCATATAATATTAAATAGTTATATCAGAGTAATCATCAAAAAGGGTGCAACATTTCTTCATAAAACATCATAATAAAATATCCTGCTCCGTAACACGGGTTCTCAAAAATTAACACATTCACACTTTAGAAATATCATCATAAAAATTCGAGCATCTCAGCGGAATTATTGTCTCAAAATACCTTTATTAGAATACTTCAATTAAAATTTACCGTCAAACTCCATAATTCATAAATCTTGCTTAAACATTTTTAAAACAAGATGAAACACTTCAATACATCATTATCAACATTTAATTCAAACGATTCTCAAGACCCGATGTTACATATATCAGAACAAGACCCTCTTCCCTGCGGAAAGATAACTAATAACTCCATAAGCTATCTCGAACTCTACTGCTATCCTTAAGTACCTGCCAATTTCCCATGGTAGGGGAAATATCAGCAGAAGGGTGAGTACAATCATAGTCATTATAAAAGACATAAGGAATAGATATAGTAGTCATATCCAGGAAATCACAACCACATAACATCATTTAACACATATACCTCATAACAACAAAACACCAAATTCTCATGTCAGCACATCACCAAAATCAGAATCACATTAAACACATCACATAGTACAATCATTGTGCAATGCCACAAATAATGAATGCAACTTCACAAGACACATGCATGTGGTACCAAAACTTCACTGATGACTTAGTCATCATCAAACTTCACTGGACAATAAGTCCTACAACTTCACTGGATATCATCCTACAACTTCACTGATGACTTAGTCATCTTCATACTTCACTAGAAAATAGTCCTAAAAATGCTATGAATGCATGATGCGCAACAACATATAAAATACGACCACGGCTAGTCAAACGCATCATCATTCATCATATTCATCATACTTCATCACATACATCATGTTCATCAAAACAACATCATTATATTCTCTTCACATAATCATCAATACTTAGTCACCATCACATATTCATCAACACATAATTAACATCACACCATAACAGCATCCTAAATCTCACAACAGCACCACAATCATCATAAATATCACAATAGCATCTTAATCATCATATCGACATCATTTATCAAACATCATCATTTTATCAACCAATCTCACCATTATTCTTACAACATCATAAAGTATCTCACAACGTCATTTACATCGTGTTAATATCAGTACATCATCATAACTCATAATAATATCAATCCAACACAAATCATTTACCAAGGATATATCATCACATCACAGTCAACATGTAATCATTTATCAATTCATCATATAGCATATTTAGTGATTGATTATGCATATCATGTCAACATCATCATTACTGTCATTAGTCATAAAACAACACCAATTATCAATATAAAACCAACCACAGGGTATATCACAAAAATATGTAACCATTCAGCTAATTCATCATATAGCATAATAGTACATCAAGTATACACATCATAGCAACACAATACACCTGCTACAGCAGTACATACATCTTAGTTACAACAACATCATTTTTATCATACAAATATCAAATGGATCACTTCCAAGCAAAATCATGTTATTTCACACAGTAAAGCTTATTTCAGCACAGAATCTTGTCACTTAATCATGGCACAATCACTAGATAATCACATTATATACTCCATATTATTTTACTAGGACATAGGTTATTGAGATATCTTTCTACTGCTTCAAAAGGCATCTGAAACCGAGTTACCAATAAAAAGTTATGATTTTATGAAAAATTTGAATTTAAGGACTCCCTAATGCAATGGTGGCAGGCCCCACCTCCCTACACTTTAGGTGGCAGCCGCCACCCCCTAAACATCATGTGGCTGGCGCCACATTTCCTAAAGTGGCTGGCGCCACATTGTTTTAAAGTGGCTGGCGCCACATTCCATTATGGTGGCAGGCCCCACCTTTTTCAAATATGGTGGCGGGCGCCACTTCTTCTCAGTTCACCCCGTTTCCAATTTGTTTTGCATCAAACCTGTTCTGATTCTTATTTCCAACAACTATTCGTATGATTCATCTGTCATCAATGTGTTCTATGATCTATCAATCATCAATACATTCTATTCTATTGGTACGAATAATTTACGATTCAATGTCCCAATTCTCTACCTAATCTCATCAATTCCCTCATAGTGTTTCATCATCGATTAAAAATCTAACATCCTACAAGTATCTATTACTTAAATCAAATATAATGACAATGATCACGCTCCCCATACCTGATAATTCCTTAGCCTTGAATCCTCTTCGTGTTCTTCAATTCTTTCTGCAAAAATCTCTAAGCCTACTGCTTTACTCTTCGCTTCGCCTCTTTTCCAACCGCTTGTGCTTCCAAACCCTTGATTTTGCTACGTGACTTAATCTCCTTTTTGTTTGCTGACTATAATATCCATCTCATTCCAATCACTTAATAAAATAATGGGTCTACTAATTATTTTAATGGGCCTACTACGCAATACCCCCAACTCTGCTATTTCTCACACACCACTTAACCCAATCAAATTAATTAATATTCTACAAAAATAATTGTTGTTTCTAATATTAATTCCTCCCGACTAAATTGACTAATTTCCCCGATTATCAACTTATTAGCTCAAACAACAGATTCAACATATTCAACAATTATTCGGAAAATACTCAAAACTATTAATTAAAAATATTTAATTAAATACGGGCGTTACATGATATCCTGCAGAATTATCATCAGTTCATTAAAGTCACCCACCAAGTGAGGGTGCTGCTGCAGATTTGAGTAGCAAGGCTGTCAATGCCAGTGCGACCCGCACTATGAACCCATGTATTTGACTACCTTGTGTTTGTTATCAACAATATCACACAGCCCTGGGAAGAGTTTCTGCAACGTCGAGTTTCTGATTTATTTCGAAAATCAAAACGAAGTGATGGTACCTCCCTTAATCTGATAGATATAAGATCGGCAAATTCAAAAACCGTAGGGTCATCTCCATGCTTCATCAAGTCATTCCACCATAATGAATGTTGTCACCTTGGTCTATACTTCTCCCTGAATAGAATATTCCTAACATAATCACCATACATTGCTTTCAATAGACCCTCCCATATGGCATTATTATCAGTAATCACTACTAGAAAATTCACTTTTAGTGACCGGAAAATTTCAGTCACATCAGCCACCGAATTAGCCACTGAAATTTAATACTCTGTGAGTAAAATTCTAATAGTCGCTAAATCGACCACAAAATAAATTTAGCCACCGAATTAGTGGCCGAAAATTTGTGACCGCATATTTGGTCACCAAGAATTGAATATAAAATAAACTTAAAAAACTCCAACGAAGAATCGAACTCAGGATCTTAAATATATATATATATATATATATATATATATATATATATATATATATATATATATATATATATATACACATTTATTTATATATATATTTAAGATCCTGAGTTCGATTCTTCGTTGGGGTTTTTTAAGTTTATTTTATATTCAATTCTTGGTTGTATTTTTTAAGTATATTTAATAAAAATTTATGAAATCTATTTTTTAATTATATTTAATAAAACTTATGAAATCAAATTGAATATATAGGCTTCGAACCCACGTGTTAACAAAACTTGAAACTTTAACCAACTTAGAAAGCTAAATATTTGGGAAGTAATATGTTTATAAACACTTAAACTTCCAAGTGCAGAATTTTAAAATAAGCTTATCCACTTTATTTCCTTATTAACTCAACGCTCAGTAATTTTTTTAACAAAGTCACAAAATAAGATTTACTCTGAACAGTTTCTATGAATCCAAAAATTTCACCAAACCCTAGTGCCGCCGTGTAAAACCTTCAACCACAAATCAAGCTTTACACTCTCCTTGCTTCTCCGTCCTTCAAACATCTAGCTTCTCCATCGCTCAAGTCTCGTGCTCTCCGTCTTGTAACCGCGAAGTTTCTCATCTCTTCTCTGCTTCTCCAACGTACAATCCTTTTTGTTCAATTCTGGTGCGGTGGCCAGCATAAGGTTCAGCTATTTTAAAGTTATTTTAGAATAAACTCTGTTTTATAAACTATTTTTTTCTTCTGCTTTTAATCTTATTTTAGTGAGTGTTGAAGCCTTTTTGTTCACTATGTTAGTTTTCTATTTAACAAACATGATTTTGGAATATAGTAGTTAAGGGTAGTGTTTTAGAAAGAAAATTTATTTGCTTTTGAAGCCTTTCCATGTCATCATCTCTTCCTCTGTTTCATTGTTATGGTTACAACTTCTTCGTATTTCATATATATTGATACTATATGTGATATCAATTGATACTATATATGATGAATTAACGCATCATATATACTACACAGTAACACATATAGTTAATTTTAGGAATTTTTTTTTGCTTTGGTTTAGTCTGTATTATCTTACTTACTGTCATAGAGAATTGAATTAGATTGAAATATTTTGCATTCTCGATTGGGTTATGAATTAAAAGTTATGATAAACTAAATTATAACTATTATAATATAACAACATACTTCGATTTCAATGTATAAATATTGGAAATAATTAAAAATTGTTAAAAATTTCTTTAAGATCCCCATGTTAGATACTCTAAAAAATTAAGCGGTACAGTTGATTTATTTGCAAAATCCTATGTATCAATATTTATCCGAAACATTGATAAATCGAGCTTGATATACTCTCTTGGAAGATTAACCTTAAATAATTTATCATAACACTAAATTTTAAACTTTACCTCTCAGATATAAGATTTTATACTTGAGTCTTTGACTTAGAGAAGATAAGTTTTCAAGTTAGTTTCTAGCACTAAGCTCAAATGCTTTAAAACACTTGGAAAAAAATGAAATATTGGAACTGTGATCTATTTTCACAATGAACCTTTACTATAACAGTTGTTCCGAAATACCCTTTATGTCTCTGTGTTGCACCTTCACTATCAATGCCGCCAAACCTCTCTATAAGTGATTCTCAACCTAAACTAGCTTATTATTCCTTCCTATAAACACCCGATAATATCACTGCTATAACTCTGAACTGTCATCAACAACATTAAAACATATTTATTTATTTTTTTGGTTTTTAACCAATCAACAAGTTTTCAAGCGCTGAGGAGGTGTTTTATGTTTTGTCTCACATTCGTTCAAATTAATGCATTTTTATAGATATGCATTAGTAGCCAACACCATATCTATTGATGAAAAGAATTTTGTCTCTAAATAAGTGGTGGTCTGGACATATATTCTTCACATTTTCATTTACACTCAAACCTGCCTATTTTTGCCTATCAAAAGAAAACGTGTGAATTTGTTTGTTAACTTGATATATACAGTGTCCATAAGAGAACGTGTGAATCTGTTTGTTATCTATCATGAAAGAATAGGTGCACTGTCCATAAAGGAACGTGTAAATTTGACCAAATGGTTTATTATACCAAACTATTATTTAAGATATTGTTGAAGCTTAATCAAATAAAATTCATTAAGAATCTGTTTGTTAACTTGATAGATAAGTTAAGTAGTTAAATATTTTGTTTGTTGTTAGAATTAGTTATATATTTTAGTTTCTAACTAACAAAATTAACAGTTAATTAGTTAACAATTTGTTATTTAGTTTTTCCATTCATTTTGATAATTTATGTGTTTTCCTTCCAAGAAATCCAACAACTACCTGTCCTTTACTAACAGTTATTTTTATTTTATATTAACTCGGTGTTTATAATTATAGAAAAGATTTAATATTTGTCTACCGGATGATGCATGAGCTAGAAAGAACTTTGAAATACGAGGTGCAACAGTAATGAAAAATAATCTAAACAAGGTTCGTAGCACAATGAATAGACCAAGATGAATTGGTCCGGATGTGTGAAAGTCATTGTGTGATCATTGGAGAACTCAAGAATTTAAAAAGAAAAAAATACAAGCAAAAACAAATTGAGCATCTGATTGTGGTGGTTTTGGAGGATCTCTTCACACATGTGGCTCTATCACCTCATCCCAACATAGAGCTAAAATGGTAAAGTTTCTCTGCATTTGTATATTTTATTGTTGAGGACTGTCTAGATATTATGTTTAGATTGTTAAATCTAGTTTAATGGTAAGTTACAATATATTTTTTCAAAGTTTATATACAAGTATTTGACAACTACTGTCTTAATATCCTAAACTAATATACACCGGTCAAATTTCGACATAGTTCTGTGAAATTTGTTACTGTCATAGTTATGCCATAAAGTGCATACTATATCATACTCCTCACATGCTACTTTATCAACCTTGTAGCATATCATGTTACTATATGTTAAATTTTTGAAAGATCATATTACTATATACTATATCATGTTAGTATATATAGTATCACATTATATATGTTGTGAAACTTGGATACTGTATTACTTTTTATATATGTGTGCTGAATTTATATCCTAAATTTATAAATTGTATTTGATACTCTATCACATTATAATTATTTTAATATATTTATTTTCTTAGACAGAACATAATGGCACTCCTCCTAATCCTTCAGAATTATTTCTCCACACACACCAACACTGCAAGAATAACACTTGGGTTGATAGAAGATCGGAATATGTGCATGTAATGTTTTCTCAATTTTAAGTTGTATATTCTTTATTATTTATTTTATTTTATTATCTTACAATGTTAATTACTTTTATATTTATGTTAACAGAAAAAGTTTAAAGATAGATGGGAAGAATTGATCCAAGAAACATCTCAACAAGGAACTCTCCCACCAAATGAATTAGATGTGTGGTGTGATGTTGCAGGAATTCGAAAAGGAAGAATATATGGTCTTGGAATGGAATCTATTGTAATAGCCGAGAAACCAACTTATCGTGGTTCATGTCCCTCGTCAACAGAGTGAGTTCAAAGACATGAATTTGAAGAAATGAGAAATGAAAGGGATCAACTTCACGAGGAATTGGCTAACACAAATAGAGTTGTTGAACATAACAATTACATGCTAAAACAATTGATGGACAGTTTGAATTTTCAACCAAAGCCATATTATAGAGATCAAGCTCATGATGATGTTGGTGATAATAATGACGAGGTTGGTGATAACGATGATGACTATAATGATAAGGTTGGTGATGAAGATGTGAACTAGAATGACAAGTGGCTATAAAACCAATATGTTGTGTTTTGTTATGACAATTAGTATCTTTAGTTAAATCAATTTTGTTGTGTTTTTTTTAAGAATACTTATAAATACTTATAAATACTTTATCGTGTGTTCTTTTGTTAAATTGAATACATAAAATATTTTGTTTTTTGTTTTTTTTTTAATTTTCTATGAGTATTTAGTAGCATTTTATATATATTTTATTACACTTTTTATGAGTATTTATTTTGTTAAAAACAATAAAATATTTTTTATTTTTTATTCACAAAAAATTTAAAGGGATATTAAAAAATATATCCATCATATGAAAGACGTTTTTAAATGGGCCTAAAGGCTTTTTTTTTTTGTATTAAAAAACAATTTTACAAAGTAGATTAAAATTTAAAGATTGATTTAGTGATTATAATAATATAAAACTAATTATTATTGTCACTCGGTTGGTATTGCTAGATCAAAACATAAATATCAAACTCGCTACTATATAAAATATCGGTCACAATTTCGGTCACTAAAAACGGTCACAAATTTAGTCACTGAAAACGATCACAAATTCGGTCACTAAAAACGGTCACAAATTCAGTCACTGAAAACGGTCACAAATTCGGTCACTGAAAACGGTCACAAATTCAGTCACTAATTCGATCACAATTTCAGTCACTAATAATCGGTCGCTGATTTCGTCGCGAAAGCTTAGCGGCTAGCACTTTGCCAACCGAAAAATGATGGTCGCTTTATCCGTCGCTATTGGTTATAGTGACCGATTTTTAATAATTTTAGGTCACCAAATCGGTCAATAAAAGCGAATTTTCTAGTAGTTAAAGTTTGAGAGGAAGGTGTTCTTCAAAAGTTGCGTACGGATTGTGGATTGTGATTTGTTGGTGCATTTGGTTGTCAAGAAACCAAATTTATTCAATAATAAAGTGGGAGATCCATACCTCATTGTGTATAGAATACTGTTCTTCTCTTGGTGGTGGCTAGCATCTCGGTCGAACTTCCATATTCTTTATAACTATTATGAATGGACCAAATACCCTTTAGATTTTATTTAGGTGGCTGTATTTCTTATATTTAAGATTGAGTGTCTACATGGTTTTGGATATCTCTAGTATCCCTTTGGAATGAATTTTGGCTTATCCAAAAAAATTTGTTGAGATAAATAAATTAATCATAAATAATTACATATATTATATAAAATATTATAAAAAATAACAAAATAAATTAGATTTTAGTGTATGTAAAAAACACTCGAGATAAAAGAACAAAGAGAGTACTAATGAATGAATTTCAACAATCATTAAAAGTTTTTATCTTTTTACAATTTTCAATGTCATCACTAATTAATTTTTAACAATTCATAATTCATCTTAAGAATCTTAAGGATCACAAAAAGAAACTTTAATATGTATATTTTATATTATTAAAATATTATACATTTCATTTTAATAATATATATATATATATATATATATATATATATATATATACATATATATATATATATACATATATATATATATATATATATATATATATATATATATATATATATATATATATATATATATTTCCCCTTAAAAAATATCTACACCCAATTAATCTAAAAAAAAAACATGAATTAACAAGTTTACATCCAAAGACAACAAATCATTAAAAAAGTATTGAAATTAATAGATAACTATAGTAACTTTAGTTATTAAAAACAAGTTATTTTTTTTCATAAGGAACAAGTTTACATCCACAATGAGTGACCCAGTTGACTTTTCACACAAATTAAGAAAAAGAGAATAAATGAAGGAGAGAGAATGATATTTTTACTAAAGTACCCTTGTAATGTATTGAGAATGGTGAAAGCAATATTAATTAGAGGGTAAAATAGGAAAAGTTGCATTGGAAATTGAAATTGGTCATACATTTTGGGACACCATTTTATTCCAAATGGGTCACTCATTGTGGGACGGAGGGAGGGAGTAGGTCCAACAAGTTAAAACGTGATGAACGACAGACATCACACGTATAGTCCATGCATTTGCAGATATTTATAAAGTCACAACTCAAAGCTCAATCATGCATCTTTCTTTAGCCACAAAACCAATTGACGTATATTTGGAATCATATAAATATGAATTCGTGGCATGCAACTAATGAAATGATGCTCTTCATTTTCCAACCACAAAATCAATTTGTGGACAAAGACATCTTATGGCTACAAATCAAAACACTTTATCATTATTATTATTTTTATTATTATTATTATTATTAGTTTATTGGCCCAACCGTCCAAAGACAGAATCATGGTATAAAATTTCCAACCAATATCAATAAGTCAATTTACATGCAACCAAATGGACATAGTTGGGTCACAAATTTAAAGGTGTTCATTCTACACCATACAATAAACCTTTCTTCTTATTAACCACTCAACAACTCATAAATTATGGCTCATAATAACCCTTCAAGCATATTCTAATCAATTATATTTTGTCAAAACTAGTGGAGTCACATATTTTTTATGACCATATTAACCTTACATGGGTAATATAAAGACACGTGATTACTTCCAAGTTGTGGTGTGGCATCCATGTCCTTGTCCACAAGAATTTGTCTAAAGGAACATTAATCACAAGCTATTGTTGTTTTGTTATAAAAAGCTATCAAAGCTTTACCATAAAATTCAAGAAACTAACTCTCTCATCAACATGTGCAAAGGAGCAGAACCAAAAGAACACAAGTTCTTCCCAACAACTTCGTTTGATCACAAAACAAGAGATTCTAAATGTTGTGAGCTATGTGGATTACAAGCTTCGTTGTATTGTCAAGCTGATGATGCATATTTGTGTAGAAAATGTGATGAAAAAGTTCATGAGGCTAATTTCTTAGCCCTTAGACACATTAGGTGTTTTCTTTGCAACACATGTCAGAACCTTACGAGAAGATATCTTGTTGGAACATCAATGGAGATGATACTTCCTGCAAACATAAGCTGGAACAAAGGAAACTTGTCTCATTACAGCAACCTTATAAAGTGTTCAACAACACATAATAGTAGTTCCATGTTTCCTTAAAGTGTTTTAGATTTTACTAGCATTTCAATGTAAAACACCTTAGTATAATTCTAAATATAGATAATTTATCAAAACATGAATCTTACACAATTTTTTTTACCTTACATCTGGCACCAAAATTTTGAAGCATTTTATTATGAAAAAAAATTTCTTACTTAGTGTTTTCGAAAATGAATTTCATATCCGAAATAATAAAAGTATTGAAATTAATAGATAACTATAGTAACTTTATCAACATTTCAGTTAAACTAATCAAATTGATGTTTTTGCAACATTCAATACGTGTTAGGGTTTTTTTTTCCTTTGATCTCCTCACTTCTTTAAGTAATATTCCAAATGTGCTAGTTGCATCTTCTAGTTGTCTTTGGTATATCTGCCACGTAAATTTAGTTGCATTTTTTTTACTGAATTGAAATATTTTCTCAGCTCAAGTCAAATAGGCTCCATCGTCCTGCCACACAAAAATTATGACAATTTAAATACATGCAACATATTTTAGATAGCAAAAAATAATTGAAAACAATTCGCTTTGAATTGAATTTAACTCATAATTGAGCACTACTCAATAGTATTTAAGGGATATATCCATGTTTTTTTTAATAATCAAAAGAAATATATTGAAGAGAGTATAAGGAATTTTACCCAATACAAGAAGAAAGGAGATAATCGAACATATCAACATTAGCCTACAATCATAGAGCTAAAACACAATAACTAGTTGTCAAGCCAACCTAACAAGCTAGAATGAAAAGAACTATCAGATCTAGCCTCAAACCAATCTCAAGAACAAAGTTTAACTAAATAAACTTACTCCTTCTCAATAAGCAATTCCCTTTTAAAAAGAATAGCATTTCTAATTAACCATAAACTTTAATAAGCCAAAAACCAAAATAACAGTTTTTTTTATCTCCGTTGACTCAAAAAGAAGTGGAGGACATGTGCATCTTCTTGATTTGAAAATGTTTCCTAAATAGGTCAGTGGACAACTCTTGTGTCTTCTCGGCCTAATTGGAGAACCCTATCATGTTTTTTAACCAGTAGGGGGTGAGTGGTTTCGACCTCCATTGGTTGTGTTCTTGTTGGCTCCTTTTGTGGTTTGGTGGTTCATCAGGTGATCTTGTTTTGGTTAGCTCTACCCTTGTGCTTTGTTGGGTTTATCTGTTTGTTTTTCTCTGCTATGTTGGTTCTTTTTGAGCTGGTTGGTGTTCTTGTTTGCTTGAGGGTTTTTTTCTTTCTTTTCTGTGTATTTGTTTCTTTTTGTTCTGCATTTTGGTACTCCTTGTGCCTTTCCTCAAAATTCCCTTGTTCTTTTTGTTAGACGAGGGCAACGATCTAGGAACGGGGGTTGAATAGATCGCCAAATAAAATGTTTTTATTAAAAATTCTGCTTTGAAAAATATTTTTCTATCGCAAGCAGAAGGAAATCTGGATCGACTCTCGTCTATCTGAACCGTTATTGGTAGAATCGGATATGCATATAAATCGTAATAAAATGTAAGCTAAAGGTGAGAAAAGTAAATCAATAAGTTCTATATAATGTGCTTGAAGATAAACTACACAATGATAAATGATTTCCAATGAAATGTAAAAATAAACTTGACTCACTACGCCAAAATTGCTTTTTGGCAGCACTACATAGAGAGCGTTTTTTATCAAAAGCGCTGCTATATGTGTTAAAAAAACACGCTGAAAAAAGCGCTACCTAAAGGCCTACTTTAGAAAGCACTTCCTAAAAGCGCTGCTAAAAGCCATACAAATGTGACACCTTAGAAAGTGTTTTTAGGAAAGCGCTGCTAAAGGAACACTTTAGAAAGCGCTTTTAAAAAACGCTACTAAAGGCCTTACGTAGGTCACACATTAGAAAGTGCTTTCTGAAAGCGCTGCTATAGGCAATTAAAAAGAAAGCGCTTTTAGAGAAAAAGCGCTGCTAAAGCTAATACATAAGAAAGCGCTTTCCAAAAGCGCTGTCTTATGTTATTAATTCGTAAATATTAAAAAAACTTTTCATTATTTCAGAACGGCCTAATCATTTATTTTCTTTCTCCCTCTCTCTCGCGACTTCTCCCTCCGTCGTGTCTCCCCCTCTCTCGCGACTTCTCCCTCCGCACTGTTCCTCTGTTCGTCTTCTCCGACTGGCACTGTTCCTCTGTTCGTATCTCCATCTTCTCCGACCGGCATTCCTTCGTGAGTGTCACTGTTTCTTTTGTTTGTTCTTGAGTTTCAGTAATTATTTAATGTTCTTGAGCTTGCTATATAGTTTCTTTTGTTTGTTCTTGAGCATCTTGTTTTGTTTTTAGTTTGAATGTGTTAGTTTGAATGTAGTTTGAATGAGTGTTGTTATATTATAGGAAATTATATCCATTACAAAAATGAGGGTTGTTAGAAAAATGAGTGTTATAGAAAAATGAGTGTTGTTAGAGTATCAAAATGTTGATGTGGTTGTTGTCGATTTGGTGATTTAGTGTTGATGTGGTTGTTGTTTGAATTTGATTTTGAAATTGTTGTTGTAGTAAAGTTGAAGATGATAAATAGTGATATTTGTGGTGGATTTATGTTGGGAATTGGTGTTAATTTTGTAAGTTGATGTTGAATGTTAGTGATGATTTGTTGAAATTAATTGATGATAATGACATTGTTGATGGATACTTTTTAGTGATTACTTTATTTTAATCTAATTGTTGATTGAAAATGATAATGAAATTAATTGTTATATTTGGTATGTTAGTGATGAAAATGAAAATGAAATTGTTGAAATTAATTGATTCTTGAGACTTTGACTTGTTTCTCCGATATATCTTGTTTGTCCTATTATATACTAAATTTGTCCTGTTATATTTGGCATACACCATCATCACTAACTTAGTGAATTTGCTATAGGGGTTACTTGTGAAGAGTGAAAGTCTGATTGTTTCCAAGAAGCTTACACTGTGAGGGTCCAGAAGTTGTTGACTTTCCTACAGGTAAATAGTTTTTATTTTGTTTTTGTTTAGCTTAATTAGTAAAACCATGGATAAGAAATGGATGTCTTCAAGTCGATTGTCGAAAGAGTACGAGAATGGGGTATCATAATTCGTTAAGTTTGCTGTTGCGCATGCCAAAGACCCCAGTCGAATGACATGTCCTTGCTTGGATTGCTGTTATGGGAGTCGGGTTGATGCTGTTCAGTTGGCATCACATTTAATGAGGCATGGAATTGATCGAAGTTATACATGTTGGAATTTGCATGGTGAGAAAAGTAACGGGAATGTTGAATCGGGGGATAATACGACCTATGCTTCAAACGCAATTGCACGGATACATACGATTGTGATCGAGTCGAAGAGATTGCAGAAGCACTTGAAGAAGATCTTAAGGATTGTCCCAAAATGTTTGAGAGGTTGGTAAGCGATGCAGAGAAATCGTTGTATAATGGTTACACTAAATTCACAAGATTGTCTACGGTATTAAAGTTGTATAACGTAAAGGCGGGCAATGGATGGTCGGATAAAAGTTTCACAGAGTTATTAGTCCTTATGAAAGATATGCTTCCAGAGGATAATGTTCTTCCCAATCGAACATATGAGGCCAAAAAGATGTTGTGCTCTATTGGCATGAGCTATGATAAGATACATGCTTGTCCAAACGATTGCGTTTTGTTTCAATTGAGTATGCATCGTTAAATGAGTGTCCTAAATGCGGTGTATCTCGATATAAGAAAAAGTTGTCTCCAGCAAAAGTCTTATGGTATTTTCCTATAATTCTGAGATTTAGACGCATGTTTCGTAGTGAAACCTATGCAAGACACTTGACTTAGCATGCATATGAAAGAATTATTGATGGAAAGTTTCGACATCCGGCAGTTTCACCACATTGGATGAAATATGATAATGATTATCCTGAATTTGGAAAAGAAGCAAGAAACCTTCGCTTGGCATTATCTACTGATGGAATGAACCCACACGGTCTTCAAAGTATCTCACATAGCACATGGCCTGTGATTATTATGATTTATAACCTACCTTCATGGCTATGTATGAAGCGTAAGTACATGATGTTATCTATGTTAATTTCTGGGCCTAAACAACCAGGGAATGACATAGACGTATACTTGACACCCTTAATCGAAGATTTAAAGACTTTGTGGGAGAACGGTGTGAAGGTTTATGATGGATATAGGAAA
Organism: Lathyrus tuberosus; assembly: GCA_022829125.1. Lineage (NCBI taxonomy): Eukaryota > Viridiplantae > Streptophyta > Magnoliopsida > Fabales > Fabaceae > Lathyrus > Lathyrus tuberosus. Next base: position 6,843,265 of record JALAZF010000321.1, read on the forward strand.
GAAAGTTTCAACTTGAGGGCGGTGTTGTTTGGCACAATTAATGATTTTCCAGCATACGGAAATCTATCAGGGTATAGCATAAAAGGTCAATGTGAGTGTCCTATTTGTGAAGATAAAACAGATTGGACGCGATTAGAGTTTGGTCAGAAGAATGTCTTTCTCGGTCATCGTAGATTCTTAAATTCTAATCATCATTACCGTGGGTGGAGAAAAGCCTTCAATGGAGCCCTAGAACAAGGTAGAGCTCCACCTATATTGACAGGTGATCAAATTTTTGAAAAGGTGAAAGATGTGAGTATTCAGTTTGGCAAGCCTTTTGCACATACGCTTGTTAAGAGTGGGTGGAAGAAGAGGTCAATTTTTTTTTAATTACCATATTGGAAGTCGTTGTATGTAAGACATTTTCTAGATGTTATGCATATTGAAAAAAATGTATTTGACAGGGTTATTGGTACGTTACTCAATATACATGGAAAGTCTAAGGATGGCCTTAAAGCAAGAAAGGACTTGATAGCAATGGGGATAAGAACTGAATTAGGACCATTGAAGAAAGGAAGTCGAACATATCTACCACCTGCTGCCTATACTCTATCTAGAAAGGAGAAAAAAGTATTGTGTAAGTTTCTAAGTGAAGTTAAAGTTCCAGAAGGATACTCTTCAGATATTAGAAGACTTGTGTCTATGAAAGACCTCAAGTTAAAGAGTTTAAAGACGCATGATTTCCATGTTATAATGGAACATTTTCTACCAATAGGTATACGTTCTATTCTGCCAGAAAAAGTAAGAAGCGCAATAACTAAATTGTGTTCTTTCTTCAAGTCAATTTGCTGTAAGGTTAGGTGATCGATCCTGCAATCTTACCAACATTGCAAAAAGAAATAGTTATTACTTTGTGTGAGCTTGAAATGTAATTTCCTCCCTCGTTTTTTGACATAATGGTACATCTAATTGTACATCTTGTGAAAGAGACACAATTATGTGGACCAACTTATATGAGATGGATGTACCCTGCTGAACGTTATATGAAAATATTAAAAGGGTATGTGAAAAACCGAAGTCGACCCGAGGGTTGTATTGCTGAACTATAAATTGTTGAAGAAGCGATTGAGTTTTGTTCTGAATATCTGTCCAATGTTCAATCAATTGGACTCCCCAAATTTCATATTGTCGAAAAAAAGAAGGAAAAAAGTTAATTGGAAATAAAGTTGTGACAGTATCAAGGGTCGAACGGGATCAAGTGCATTTGTATGTTCTGCACAATGAGAACGAGGTTGAGCCGTATGTTGAAATGCACAAGGATGTTCTCCGAGGTTTAAATTCGAATAGAAATGAAAATTGGATAGTACGAGAGCACAATCGAAGTTTTATACCTTGGTTTAAGGATCATATTTATTCAAAGTATTATTCAGATCCCGCTTCAATAATAGAAAGGTTGCAATGTTTAGCATATGGTTCAAGTTTGGTTGTGTTTTCTTATAGCGCATACGCAATTAATGGATACATATTTTATACCAAAGAACAAGATGATAAAAGTACTATGCAAAATAGTGGTGTCACCGTGGTAGCTGAAGCAATGCACATTTCAAGTGTGAAGGACTTAAACCCCAAATTTGCAAATCTGTCATATTTTGGGGTTATCGATCGCATTTGGGTGTTTGATTATGAGAAGTTTCAGATTCCTATATTTGGTTGCAAGTGGGTTGAAAATAATAATGGCTTACGAATGGATAAATCAGGATTTTTGCAAGTGGATCTTAATATGGTGGGGTACAAAGATGAGCCTTTTATTCTAGCCTCTGAAGCTAAACAAGTGTTCTATGTCACTGATCCGACAAGTACGAAATGGTCTATAGTGCTTTTATCTAACAAAGTAATTGATGAAAACATTGGAGATCAAGGTGATATTGATGTTGAGATTGAACTGTTTACTAGAAATGATCAAGATGAGAATATTATAGCAAATGAATCATATATTAGAAATGATCATAATGAGGGTATTTGGATCAATCCAACCGTCTGTGTTATTAAGAGACGAGTAGAACATATTCCAACCAAGAAAAGAAAGAGATGTTAGTGCAAAAGGTACTATTTCGTGTCTATTATTTAATAAGTTGAATAATTTATTTACACATTTCAATGAAAATAGTCTAATGTTTATTATGTTTTTATTTAAGGTTCTTGTATGACAAATTGATGCGCGGGAATCAATTGTCAAACAGATTCTATTTCGTTTTTACAGTGGTCACTGGTTTGTTGGTTGCTATTAATCCGATCACAAAGAGAAACTCGAGTATCACGGTCTAAAGCAAACAACATTACATGGATCAGAGTGGAGGTATATTAATTTTCACAATTTTACTTATAATAGTGATGATACTTGATAAAACAAGACAACTATATATTCTTATTTGTTTTTATTTTGTTAGAGCAATACAAGTATAGATTGCGGTTATTACGTTTTGAGGTTTATGAGAGAAATCTTTCATTTGGATCAAATAGAGATTTCAATCATGGTATGGATTTATAACTTATGATTTATTTTAATATTTATCGAATATTTCATATAATTGATTACTTTTAACTAAATCATGCATATTATGTTTTATTATGTAGTACTTTGATGAATACAAGTGTGCTCATTACTCGAAAGATAAATTGGAAGAAATCAAGGAGGAATTGTGTGAATACTTTATTGAGAAAAGAATCATATAAGGTATGAAAGTTGTTGTGTTGATTTATATCATATGGTTTATGTGTTGAATTATAATGGTGTATATATTTTGGATTATAATGGTATATAATGCCTATATTTGAATAAAAGCTTGTTGTTGAAATAAAGGCTCAATGGTTGAAATATAAGCCCTATGTGTTGAAATAAAGGCTTGTTGAATGTCATATAATGCATATGTGTTTGAAATAAAGGCTTGAATTATATAGGTTTATGGTATTATTTCCAAAAATATGCTTTCTAAAAAAGAAAGAATAGGCAGCGCATTTAAATAAAAAACGCTTCCTAAATTATGATTTTTTAAAAATTACTTTTAAAAAGTACAATTTACGTGAAGAAAAGACAGCGCTTTTCAAAAAAAAACGCTGCCTATAGTTCACAATAGAAAGCGCTTTCCATTAAAAGCGCTGCCTTAAACTAAAATAAAAAATACATTAGACAGCGCTTTAAAAAGCGTTGTCTAAAGAGGGACAGTAGAAAGCGCTTTTTCCTTAAAAAGTGTTGCCTAAAGATGCCAATAGAAAGCATAAAAGGCCAGAAAAAGCGCTGCTAAAGGCCCACTTTAGACAGCGTTTTTCCAGAAAAAGCGCTGCTAAAGGCCTACTTTAGAAAGCGTTTTTCCAGAAAAAGCGCTGCTAAAGGCCTACATAAGGCAGCGCTTTGGCATAAAACAAAAGCGCTGTCTTTACCTATAACAGCGCCACCTTAGGCAGCGCTTTTAAGCGTTGTTAAAAGCCAAAAAAGCGCTGTCTTTTCCCTTCCGTGGCATAGTGACTTGGAAAATTTATCGAATACTTAGTGTGCAATCAATTTATCTAACACATGGTGCGCATTACACCAAACTTAATTCTCTTTGTGTTGAAGGTGTAACAAATCAATTACAATTGTTTAGATTGCAATGGTTTCACAAACCAGTTTATGACACTTCAATATATAAATCCAGTTGGAGGCCACGTCACATTAAAAAAATTAAAAAAAAAGCCACTAAAACTAGGGGTGTTCAAAAATATGGTTAACTGAATTGTATACTAGAATTGAACTGCATTGCACTGTAAAAAAACTGAACCATTTAAATGGTTAATGAACTGAACCATTTAATTAAAACAATTCAAATTCAGTTTAAAACCGGTTCAAAACCAATTTTTTTATAAACTAGTTTAATTATATAAATTAATTAGTTTTTAGTAAAATGAATAAAAAATTTACTAAAAGTAAAAAAAAATACTGAAAATTAAAAAAAAATCAAAAATTAAAAAAAATCTAGAAAATATATTTTTTATTTCTTGAAAATAATTTTTTTTCTTAGAAAAAAAAACTAAAATCGATTTTGTTTAAAAAATCGATTTTTTTCGAAAAGGTTTGTTTATGGTGCATGAGCTTCCTTTTTTAAGTGAAGAGTTTTTTTATTTTATATATAGTGAAAAGAGAAGATGAGGCGTGCTGCAGATATTGTTGTTGATGATTTTATGAAGTAGTCTCTTATGTGGTTCTATATAGCAGGTTTTTAATATAAAGAAAAAAGCAAAGTGATGTAACAATAGGCATATCAAGACAAAGACAAATGCTCGCTCGTCTTCCTTTTTGGTTTAAACCAAAATTGCTATTTAAACCAAAAAGTTTTTAAAAAAATCCAGATTTAAATCCAATTTTATTTAAACCAAAAAGTTTAAAAATTGTTATTTAAACCAAAAAGTTTTAAAAAAAACCAGATTTGAATCCAATTTTATTTTAAAAAATCACAAAAAATGGTTTTTTTTTAATATTTAAGAAAACAAGTTTGAAAACCAGTTTGAAATTTGGTGAAAAAAATAATCCAGTTCTTTCAAAAAATTGGTTTTAAACTGGTTAAACTAAATTAAACTAGTTTAAAATTGTGAACTGATTCTAAACTGGTTCTGAACTGCTTCTGAACCGAATTGAATTGGTTTAATAGATTAACCACTTTTTGTTAAAGTGATTTTTAAGAACTGCACTAAACCATTAATATGGTTCGGTTCAATTCAGTTCATGAACCACGAACACCCCTAATTAAAACAGTGTCACGTCACAGATTCTTTTAACCAAATCCATTGAGGGAACAAAATGAAAGAATCTTCAAATAGGAAGGACGAAATATGTATATTTTTTTACATGGTCTTTTTTCTAATTTGCCTTAAATGGCAGGTGACAAAAGGTATATTAACCCTTAATTTATTTTATTATTTATTAATACTTTTTTTTAATGTAATTTATTAGTTTAATTTATCTATTTATTTATATTATTTAATTTGTTTTAACATAATTGATTATTCTCATTTTAGAATATTATTTTTTTAGTATATTATATGTTCCAAAAAAATATATATTAATTTACAATATATATATATATATATATATATATATATATATATATATATATATATATATATATATATATATATATATATATATATATAAATATAATTTGAATATTCAAAAACTAATCTAAATTAATTGGCATAAAATTGAGTCAAATTGAATTTTTTTATTAATTATCAAAAATTGAACTAACCCGCAAATAATTATATCTTTATATTAATTTTACCTAAAAAAACGATTCAAATCAGTGTCTTAAAAATCGGACCGGTCATCAAACTGGAGAGGGTACTCGGTCACTGGTTTATCGGTTGAACCACTGTTTCATTAGTCGAACCGCATAACTAAACCGGATAACTCGGTTGAATAAACATGTCATTATAATAGGTATAAAACAGGTAAAATCGGTCGAACCGGATGATTCAGTCTCTAAAAAATATAACTAGCACTTAAATTTTTTGAAAATATCATATCATAAATTAACAAGTTCATAATTTAAATGCAAATTTTAAACAGAGTCAAATTGTAAATTTTAAACAGAATCTAAATTAAACAGAGTTTAATTTAAATTCATAGTTTTAATGTTAATAATTAAAACAATACAAATATTAACATTATTCTAAATAATAAATTTTCGAAATCTATATATATATATATATATATATATATATATATATATATATATATATATATATAATGGAAATCAGTTAATTCTAAAATTATATTATATTTAGTTTCTTAATCTGTGTTCTTAAATTTCTATACAAATATTTGTGTGATGGTTTTTCAATCAATATAAATACAAAATAGTAAAAATAGTTTTGTGAATATTACGAAACTTAATTTGTGTATCACTTGAATTAAATGGGTGATCACTTGAATTAAATGAGTGATCACTATTATTCTTGAATTAAATGAGTGATCGAACAAGCGAATCTGACCGGTTACCTGGCCGGTTTCCGGTCCAACCGGTCTGACCGATCGGTCCGGTCCGGTTTTTAAAACACTGATTCAAATTGTGCTTATGTCACCAAATTGGTGATTAGTTTTGTTTTTTTTCATAGTTGAACAATGTGTTACTAATATGCAATGATTCCGCATTATAACTGTATTAAATTAAATTGAAACAAAAATAACAAATGTTTTCTCATACGAAGATACATTCCACTAGTTTTATTTAAAACACCTTAATATATTTCGATGCTAAAAGTTGAAGATTCTCATGTTAGCCCTCCAATTTGTATGAGAAGATCAAAGTAACCTTGTAAAAATACATTTTATATTTTTTAAACATACAGTTTAGAAGCGGGTTTTTCAAATTTCATGGGCGATATTGAAATTTTCAAAACAACTACTAAAAATTTCAAAAACAAGTGAGTTTTTACCAAAAATTGCACTATTTATGGAATTTTGTACCGAAACTTTTAAAATTTTTGGTATTTATTACCTGAAATTTCATAATTTACGATAACTTTTACCGAAAATTTCAAAATTTCTGGTGCAAACCTCAATTTTTGTTATTAGAAATTTCAAAATTTTCAGTAGTTTAGAAAACTAGTTTTGTATCTTATCGGAAATTTTAAAATTTCCGATAGTTATAAAAATTTAGTTTTATATCGAAAATTTCAAAATTTTTGGTAGTTATATAAATTTAGTTTTATACTGGAAATTTTAAAATTTCCGGTAGTTATTGCCTTTCTTTTCTTGATTGTTTTTTTTATTCTTTTGTAGTGAAAACCAGAGGCTGAGACAGTACTATTGAAGGGAGAGCTGCGGATCGAGGATCAGATCAGGGTAGGGCTGCTAGTGGTGCTGATGCTGAGTCTTCCCATCTACGGGCAGGACGATTGGTCCCCACCGGTTCACACCAGAAGCGGATGGCGGAGCGGGGGCATTTTCGAGCACCTTGTACCACTCGTCGCCGTGAAGTTCGATCAACAGAGCAAGATACATATGAGGTGCTAGCAGACGTTCCTATAGTTAAGCCGGTGGTTGAGCCAGTGGTTGAGTCGGTGGTTGAGCCGGTAGATGAGTCAGTGGTTAAGTCGGTGGTTACTCAGATAGTTGAGTTGGTGGTTGTTCGGGAGGTTGTCGAGGAGGTTGCTCGGGAGGCTGTTGAGGAGGTACAGCCAGATGCTACTGTTGGTGAGTCGGGCCCATCAGTTACTGTTGAGACAGAGGTTACGATTCCTTCGACTAAGCTCTCTATGCATACTGATGGAGGATTCCTATGAGGACCCAGTGACCGGTCTGTGCTTACAGAGTATGGTGAGCATGTCGCCTTACGATTATAGAAGGGCGAGGTATATGTCTTTTACGTTTAAATTTAAATGTTGTTTATATACGTATAATTTGTTAAAGTATGAACTAATTTGTTTATATTTTGTTGTCAGAGAAGCAACCCGCACTGAGGATCGCATCTCACGGGTCAAAGATGAAGGGGTTCCTGAAGATTCTAATGCCTGAGGCGGATGTGCTGAAGGAATTTGGTGATACCAGAGGTGTACACCTTCGTTTGCACTGGCTTCAGAAGATTTACGATGAGCTTGTAGCTGCTGGGAGATATGAGGTTGCCGCTAGGGCGTACATGCTACATGTAATAGCATGTACTCTCTTTGCGGACAAGTCTGGTACTTATGTTAATGTCTGGTATTTGTGTCTCTTCAGTAACCTCGAGGAGACCAATTGGGCTTGGGGGTGTGCAGCGCTCACCCAATTATATACAGCACTTGGAGTGGCGACGGTCTTTGAGACCTGACAGCTTACTGGATATTTGAGTCTGTTACATGTATATTTTAAATTATTGTATGATATTGCTTTCGTATTTATTTTTTACGAATATCATTTCTAAATTATTATTTTTTGTGATTTCAGTGCTGGATCTACGAGCATTTGCCTACCATCTGTGACAGAAAGGTGCATCATTGTGTGGTGGGGGCCCCACGGGCGAAGAGTTGAAAGGGAAAGCAGACACATCCTGGTGGTGTAGCTAAGTATAGGAGAAGGTTGGATGCGCTGACCGTAGATGATGTCATCAGGACACCATACGAGGCTCATAGAGTCCACCGTGAGTTCGAGGAGTCCTTATGATATTCATGTTATATGCGGTGGGAAACCATGGTTACGAGACACTTGCCCGAGAGGTGTCTGCGACAGTATAGCTATGTTTAGAGTGTACCACGACCAGTTCCAGATATTCCAATTTCAAGGATTGATTGGTGGTTTTAGAGTAACTTCATCAGCTCCAGTCGTGCCATTAGAGATCGAACGGTCACTGCTCAGCACCCCTTGCAGTGTGAGGATGGTTACTTATAGTGGTATTTCACTATATCACATCCACGCATCACCCCACCCCCAGCTGATGATGTGCCTTCTGATGCCTAGGTGCCTATTGATGATGTGTTGCCACCTCCTCTAATAGAGCACGCTGATAACCAGCAGCGCTTCTAGATGATTGTAGTGATTACGGATGAGCTCATGGGTTTGGTAAACCAGATGGTGACGTTTATTCTGGATTAGCTCAGATTGCACACATAGCTCGTGGGGGGCTATTTAGATATATTTTATATTATTTGTATTATATGTATATTATTCAGACATCTTTCTCAGAATATTTTATTAGCAAATATTAGTGATCTTCCTTAAATTGTGTGAAGGTTAACTTACATCTGACAATGGTTTTCATAACTTAAACATAAAACATTTAACATTACAATATGATTAATAAATAAGAAAAACCTAAACACTACCAGATGCTTCATGACGTTTCAACATCTCCATTATGTCGTTAATGGATCTTGACAGCTTCGCATCTAACTCGGTCAGACCCTTTGTTATCCTACGGCGAAATGATCTCCATATTTCCTTCGCATCTTTGTCGGTCTTCAACTCAATAAGGTTGTAGTTCACCCTCTCGTTTGTATCGATCCAATCTTCACGAAACTCGATATTTCTCACCTTTCTATTGTCGCCATCAGGAAACAATTCATTCAACTTCGACATCAGGCCGACAATAGAGGTGGTGCCATCGGGAAGCTTGAACTCTACAAGAGGAGAAGTTCCGTTGAAGTAAACTCCTGTCTTAATCATAAATTGAGGAAGAGACATTTTTTTAAGATGTGTTTAACAACAAGAGGTAACTCCAATTTATACAACTGTGAATCAATTCTGGACCACATAAACTGTCGGTGCAATCACAGTCGAAAATTTCATATTTCTGGAACAATTTGCACTTCACCGGAAATTTGAAATTTCCAATACACTCGGAAATTTCAAATGAACTATCGAAAATTTTAAACTGTACCGAAAATTTTTGATATAACTACTGAAAATTTCAAAGGAAAATTCGAATTAAATTTGAATTGTTTTTCTCAAGGAACAGTTTTGACATTATAAAAAATTATTTTTATCAAAAGACGAATCTCGCCCAATAAATTTTAACTAACGTATTGTTAACTACACCGCAACACTTACAATACTAGTTCCTTTTGTTGGTCCTTATATTTAGCTCTCCTCTACAAAATAAAATTATATGTAATTTTATAATATTCAACAAGCAGTTAATATTTAACAAGACGACATAACTAAAGCTCGAGACCTTTCTTTCCAAAGCATCTAAGTTTTGAGGGTATTATTGCACTTACTTGAGTTGTGTCCAAATTTATCATATTAGTACATCTATAAATTTCACATTCTAGAACCACCCTCCTCTAATTCTTTAAACGAGTTTCTTCGCTTTTCCTATGTCATTTTATGCAAAGGTGAATGAAGTTCATCCACTTCAACTTTGGGTCACATTTCCATGTCATTCATAAGACTTAGAAAAACTATAACATAATGTATACTTCTCTCTTAAATAACGTTAATCTACATATTTTTCGGGGTTTTGTTTCTGGGAACTTAATGCATCACATAAATGTATGCATGAAATTCAAACCAAATTATAAAATGTATGGTGAATTTTTATTTATCCAACTCAAAAAGTTGGATAAGATTACCTTTCAATGTAAAATGTTTTGAAAACAACAAACAATTGTACTATTTAATAAATAATTAAATATGTTATATTTAGATGGTATCATGTGATTGGTTGAAGATACATTATCCACCTTTTAGTGATGGGTAGAGAAGTTGTCCCCAAAATTGATAGGTACATGTTCTTTTGGCAACAGTAATAATAAATTGTTGTGTATTAAAGACATTTGCAACCTACCACTCCTTATTTGCATACCAAATTAGTGCCATTGACCACTCAAAACACCTCTTTTATCTAATTTTTCCTAGGCATAGACATCACATTATGATATCATCTCTTAAGTTTAGTTGCAAATGTGGTCATAATATTAGTTAATTAGTTTCTAATCCACTCGTACATATAATTAATTTAAGTTTATCTCTATAAATTGAAAATGTGGCATTAAATGTTGTTCATTAAAACATTAGTAAATGTTAAATGCATGCTTACACCATGTGTTAGCAGGAACACTCATCAGCCACTCCTAAGTCTTTTGATCCACTTTCTTATGTTCGCCCATCTTTTCTTGTCATACTTGATAATAAATTACTTTGGCAGCTTCAATCATCAAATTCCTTATGAGAGTACCTCCACCAAATTCTTCTTGAAATTTGCATGTAAATTTCTAAGACATGGCTTGAGTGATATTCTCTCAAACATGTCTTCAAATACACACATCAACCCTTATATAGAAAAATATAAATTGTCAACATAATAAAATACCAAATAACAAAAAGGGAAGCAACAATAACTTACCTTTGTGTTGATCTTATATTGTACTAGTATAATTTTATGAGGCTCTAAGGAAGGGTGGTTCATAAGAGAGTACGATAACTCAAGTACACTAGTGATTGACGCCCTAAGGACCAAGGGTACGCCCTAAATGGGCCAACATGCTGCTCTATTGGGCTCTCACTATCCACTCAGCAAGTAAACATGGGTGATGAGGTGGGCCTATGATAACTAATTGAAGGGAATTGGTAAAGAGAGGAAACTGTTTCCTTCATGATTTTAGGAAGAAAAGCAAGCATTCATATGATCATTTTCCCCATGATCTTAGTAGGAATAACTCCTTCTTCCACATGATCTAGGAGTGGAGCGGAAGTAACTTCCCTCAATCCAGACAATAAGAATATATAAATACCTCAACCTCCTCAATCATGAGGAGACATTTTGAACATGAAGAAAATACTCAAACTTACAAAGCTTCGCCTCACATGAGCTTGCTCTATCCACACCGAAAAAATGCTCGAAACATGGCCTCTCATCACTATGAGTTTGCCATAAACCACCAAAAATTCTAAAGTTTTCTAGCCACCCCTACAAACATATAGGTGTTGTCATACCCTTAATTTTGTCCCATCTAATTCATCTGCATTCATCCATTGACATTCATTCATATGTAATTATTCATTTATGTTTCATTCGCCTGCATCTAATTTTTTGACAAGGGAACAAACTATCTTTCATCGTGCAGCTTTGTCAACTGCATACAGTGGAAAAACTTTCTACTTGGCAATGTCTTGGTGATCATAGCAGCAATGTCATCAATCTAAACCTTCAGCACTTGGGCTTCTCCACGTTTGATTATCTCTCTGACGAAGTGCAGCCTCACATCGATGTGCTTGGTTCACTCATGATAGGTTGAATTCTTCGACAGATGTATTGCACTTTGACTATCACATTTAACAGTGATAACAATACCTTGAAGTTTTAGCTCCTTAGCAAAACCTTCAAGCCACAATGCTTCTTTCACAGCTTCAGTGAGGGAGATATATTCCTTTTTAGTGGTTGATAAGGCAACAACCTTCTGAAGTGTTGCTTTCCAACTGATTGTTGTGCCAAACATAGTGAACACATATCTAGAAATAGATTTTATGGAATCCATACAACTTGCATAATCAGAGTCGACAAATCCTTCGATTTCGACTTTGCTATCATCACCATATGCTCCACCATAAATCAGGACTCTGCTCAGAGACCCATTGATGTACCTAAGAATCCACTTTAATGTTTACCAATGCGCCTTCCTAGGATTGGCCATATACCTCCTTACAAGCCTCACTTCGTACGTTATGTCTAGCCTCGTATAAACCATAAAATACATCAAAGAACCTACTATACTATCATATGGAATGTAATTCATAAAGGCTCTTTCGACTTCAGTATTAGGACTTGCATTCGTACTCAGCTTGTACTGAGGATTAGTCGGTGTTAGAACAGGCTTTGAATTCGACATACCAAACATGCCGAGAATCTTCTTCAGGCATCTCTCTTGAGATAAGCATAATCTCGACTGCTTTCTATCTCTTCAGATGTCAATCCCAATAATTTTGGAGGCAACTCCCAAATCCTTCATGTCGAACTCCTTATCAAGCTCAGCCTTCGCCTTCATAACATATTCGACAGTGTTGTTTTCTATGAGGATGTCATCCGCATAAAGCAACAAAATAACAAGTGAATTTACAGGTCAAAATCTAAAGTAAACACGGTGGTCGAACTGGCTCCTAGTGAAACCAATGTGTGCTATGAACTTGTCAAATCTCTTATTTCATTGTCGAGGAGATTGTTTCAGGCCATGCAAGGACCTATTCATCTTGCACACATAATCTTACTTTCCCTTTTCTGCATACCCTTCATGTTGCCTTATCAGGATTGTTTCATCTAGATCACCATTCAGGAAAGTTGTCTTCACATCCATCTGTTCAAGTTCTAGGTCAAACATTGCCACCATGGCTAACAACATTTTAGTGGATGTATGCTTTACAACAGGTGAGAACACATCATTGAATTCGACACCTTCTTTCTGAGTGAACCCCCTAGAAATAACCTTGCCTTAAAACGCTTCGATATCACTCCTTCGGTTCCTTCCTTAACATGAAGATCCACTAACAACTAACTAACCTGACCCTTGCAGGTTTCTCGATCAGCTCACAAGTGTTATTATCATTGAGAGATTTTAGCCATTCAGTCTTATTTCTACTTCTAATAACTTCCTTATAGTCTCTAGGTTCTTGTCATACCTCAAATTTGTCCTACATGTATATAATTTTCATTTGTACCATCCATCCACTAACCTTATTCAAAAAATCAAAAAATATGTTGCTTTTGCTTGTGGTCAGAACTCAGGGTTTCACAAGGTTGATTTGAATCGAATCGGTTCTCATTTGAGGTTCAATGGTCATACAAGTTTCAAGGTTTGGGTGTGCATAATTTAAATGGTGTATATGTATCTGAGGATCTAGTTAGGGTTTGTATCAAGTTGAGTGTGAGTTTTTCTCAGTTGAAGATCATCAAGGGCAGTTAATTCACTTCCGTTTTTATCCAATCCAATTATCAATTAGCCATCCAAAGTCCATACTCATTTCCACTTTCTATTTCTTACCAAATTCCAATATCCATTTCATGTCCAAATACCACATTTATTTAGAACCCTTATCCATGTTCATTTTTGAATTTAGTTTAATCCATGAACATTTTCAATTTATTTCTCATTATTATCTTTTTATTTTATTATTAGAGTTTTTACCAAAACAAATCACAAAATTCAATAAAAGCCCAATCCCAAATTCCATATTGTACAAAGTCCATTCATATAAAAATTACAAAAAAAAAAGCTCATACGAAACTCCATAAGTCTAGGCCCATCACCATTTTCCTTTATAACCAAAATTCCAAAAAAATGATGGATAAAGGGACATGCTCCAAAATGCCAATACACACCTTCACAAATTCAATGCACCAGCCAACAACAACTTGCCAACGGACCCCACACAAATCCTTTCAAAATATCCACACTTGCAGCCACAAACAACAGCAACATTACACACCCAAAACATTACCTGCATAGTTTCATCACAAAGAACCAGACCCCACATTCACCACGTCATCCATGTAACGGATTCACGCACACCACTTCGACCGTATTCTCGTACTATTCACAACCTGTCCAAAACGCACAAACCGCAAACGACTCAATTGCAAAACAAGGCTGCAACGTTAGCAATTCACCGAAACCAACCACAAACCAAATCACTAAAAAGAATCTTCAGAAAACTGTTATTGATTCCAGCTCACAATTCTTGACATCCTCTTCCCATTCTACCCTCAAAATCCTTCTATAAATAAGGACCATTTCACTCTCATTCGGGAAGCTTGGATAGCCAAACTCATGCTGTGAAAAACTGACCCCAAATCCATTAAGCTCATCTTCTGAATCTCACCCACACATTTTCCTCAAATCACATAAATTAACCACATCTTAAAACTAAACAAGGAATCGGATACCAACGCCTTCATAACAGCGACTTAACCTCGCCTCAGAACCAACAATAGCGCAACCGTCTTCGCAGCGCCATTCATTCATTCGCTACCTTTCTCAAATCAACCCAAAATAACCTTTAATCCCAAATCAAAATCCGTCTCAAACCCACGAAACCTTTCATAAATCGAAACCAGAAACAGATATAGAGAAGGAGATGAAACAGAGAGAGATCTAAATGTGCCGAGTCAACAACAACACAAACCTGAAACAATGTCAAGTGATTGAAGCCGCGAGCAAACGAAGGTTATGATACCGGTCGATTTCGTTTTGATTCCTTTCTACACAAACCTGATGAACGTTGTTATTGTTTTGAACTTTTTCATTCAGTTGACCGTGTTTTTAAAAGTTATTGAGGTTGATTTGTTTTAAGAGAGAAAGAAGGTTACAAATAAAACTCGTTTTCAGATTGTGGCTTAGGTCTCCTACCATGCCTTTCCTTTTTCTATTATTATTGTTTTTTAATGGTTTTTGACATGATGGGCTGATAAAAGTCTTGGAGGCCCATGTTGATTTCTAAATCATCACACACTACCATCTTTTTTCGTTAAACCCCGTAGTCGAACTACGATTGCTCTGATTCCTCATTCTCGTCCGAATGAGCATACGTAGGCCCGAGGTCGCGATGATCTTGCCGAGCACCCTATTCTAAAACCACCCCATTTCCCTTAGTAATCGAAACCTTTTACTTTACCTTTTCGCATATACCGTTGAGAATAAAACAAACAAGCTTAGATAATGCTCATCACAATTCGAACTAAGAGGTTCCCGTTGAGTACAACGGACGTGAGGGGGTGCGCGTACCTTTCCCTCATGTAACCGACTCCCGAACCCAGAATGTGGTTGCGACGACCATGTTCTTATCCATCTCTTTAAAGGTTTTCTCGATATTTTCCTTTCCCTCTTTTGGGATAAATAAAGTTCGGTGGCGACTCTGTCGAACCGTTCCGCGCCTTTCGCGCGAGGGTCGTGTCTTCGATCAAGCAATTTTTTGAGATGCGACAGCTGGCGACTCTGCTGGGGACATTTGCTCCATGCAAGAGAGAGTCAAACCTATCTTAGTGCGATTTGTGAGGAGTGTTATCTTTGTTTGCATGTTTTTTTCTCGTTTACGTATTTGTTCTCTTATTGCTTTCTCCTATTGTTCTTGGCTGTTGGATCATGGGTTGATATCATGAGTAAAGCTCTACACCCGAGCTTTGGTAAAAGCAGAGGGAACACATAGTTTAGAATTGGATGTCGAATAGTGTTAGTCCCCAAGGACTCGCTCCTTGCGTGCCTAGCATGAAAGCTCCCCTAGAGTAGACCTTTTCGTAGATCTTGTTGTAACACAGCTAGCCTGTCGCACGACTTGATTCATGAAGGGTCCGTGACTCTATGAACCACTCTTAGAACTAAGTTCTATATTGGTGGTCGTGTAGTGTTAGTCTTCAAGGACTCGCTCCTTGTGCGCCTGGCACGAGGACCCCACTCAGGAGAGACCTTGTCGTCATTATCGTCGTAATGCAGCTAGCCTGTTGCGTGACATTGATGCGATTTGTGTCCGTAATCCTGGGAACCTTATCCATCAGCATATAAACCATCCCGTGAGTGGGTTTGTGGGTAAAGAACCTAGAACTTTCCTCATAGAGCCTACCTATAGGGTTTCTTTGATCAAAGACTTTGGTCATTTACTCGTGAACGCCCAACCTCAGAACTGTTTGAACCTGTAATTTGTGATCCTGGATCTTGCATCTTGCATTGCATAACATGTCATTGCATTGCATTGCATCTGTTATGCATCTTGCATTGCATTTTCAACCTCAGAATCTCACTTCAACTTCCTTCCTTCTCCAGTAAAATAAGCTGATTCCTCGACACCAGTACGCAACTCGAGCCAACACTAGACGTATGATGAATCATATTCAACAAGACAATGCCTCCACATGCCAGGCAGGACCATCAATTATTGAAGGGGTTTCTGAAGACAAGCAGAATAGTCTCCACCTCTGAACAAGCTAGCATCAATCAAGTCAAGACAAGAAGATCAGTTCCTCGAAGAAGGCAGACATCATTCCATCCCATCACTTTGCATCCTTGTATTTTTTTTTTTGTTCAAGTACTGTTTGCTTCAAACATTGTCGTTTGTATTTGGTTTTCTTAATGTATTGACTATGCATGTTTTGAATCAGTTATGTCGTATTCACTCATTTTTTCCTTTTACTACAAAACACCGACACATTTATCCACTTCACTCTCTTTATCAACTGCCGTTTAGCAATGATTAGAGGGAGGATGATGACAACGAAATACCCATAATTGCAAAATCTATGCTTTCGGATAGAACCCCGCCGATGATGTATAGGCATTATTTCAACCCCCAAACACTGGAGAGACAAGGAGTTAATCCATAGTAAACCACTTCGAGCCTAGAAGTAGTAGTTTCCTTCGGATATTCAAAACCTTACACTCAACCTGGGGCAGGGTAGTGTTCAGTTAATCCAATTACGTACTCAAATCACAAAGCAAAATCCAAAAGACATGACGGTTGTTCGTCAAAGACCCATGACTTGGCAGTCACAATCCTCCAACAACAAAATCAAAAAACAAAAAAAATCAAAAGCCTGCTAAGTCAAGCACCTTAAAAGGAGACTTAGGCAAAATTAAGGCAATCCCGATGGACCCGACAAGCAAAATCAGTCCATGCAAAAGTTAGGGATCAAAGTCAAAAGAGGCCCTCGAATCCTCAACAAATACAAAATAAGATCCAGTGACCACTATATCAAAACCAAAGGGTCACTGGCATCCATCAAAAGCAAAATAAAGGTGACTGTCATTTCAAGCATCACGCTTACACTGTCAACCCTTTTGGAAGACAAACATGTGCAGAATTAACTGAACGTAGGACTGGAGGTCATTACGAAGAAGGGGTGGGTAAAAATCATACTTTGAGCCTAATATCCTTTGTTTCATAACCGTGAACCAGACCACGTTACAACCTTCAAAAGACCTATTTGAGGCGAGATTTATTCTAAAAGCATACTACTGCAAGGTTGCGTAAACTGACTCCCCGTATTTGCTAAGCTTCAGCATTGGTGTCATTCTCTTTGCTGTATTTTTCACACCATAAAAGTCAGCACACGTTTGGGCTAACGGTCCATTCGTCTCACTATCAAGACACTCCAATAAACGACTATTTTTCAAAACTTGCATGAGTATTACATTAAGATTACCATTTGTGAATGTGCAATTCTAACTGCAAATCAGTGCTAGACATCAAAGCAATCCAACAAGGGGCAGTCAAGGAGGAACTTGAGCTTTCAGTGGTGTCGACCCAAATCAAGACTACCTCAATACGCTCAAGCTGGGGCAAATCTTTCAACAGCTCGATTAGGGGTAAGTCATCTCAAAGCACATCAAAGATCAACTGCCAAAGATCAGACATCGTCAGAACTGGTTAATCAGGGGTAGACCATTACCATGTTCAAACTGGGGCAATACCCATTGCAGAAGGCATATCCTCTCTGTACTTTCAAGTTGGATAAGCAATCTTACCAGACACTAGCAATCATTGAGTTCAGAGCAAGAACACGGTCTTCATGAGTCGATCACGTCGCTACGCTCATCCTGACCTTCAAGCACAGGCCCTCTCAAATGATCAAACTTGAGGCTTCAAAAGCATCTTCGTCTGCTTCAATTATGGTGTCTTCAACAAACTGAGTGTCGAGGAAATCAAATCTCTTCCACCGCCCGAAGTCCAATCCTCATTGGCAACTACCAAAAGTCCTTCACGCTGGCGCCTCTCCAAACATATCCAATCACCTGTTTACAATCATATGCCTCATATGCATCACATCCGACGTCATACACATCATGTGCATCATATGCGTACAAAAAACCAAATCATACTTCCCCAACACTTGCATCTCCGCGCGTCAGCATTTGCATTGCACATCATTACAAAATCAAGAATTCATACGCATAGTCAAGATCCAGGATCAATCTCAAGACTGCAAGAAGATCTTCAGCCCAGCCAGGGGCATCTTCATCAATCCGTGGGCGTTCCTCACGAAGTTGTTTCAACCTTTTTGTTGATCAAGAGAAGACTCCAAGACGATCTTCAGCCCAGTCAGGGGCATCTCCTTCAGTTCATGGGCGTTCCTCACGAAGTTGTTTCAACCTTTTGTTGATTAAGCTCAAGCAATCTTCAGCCCAGTCAGGGGCATCTCCTTCAGTTCATGGGCGTTCCTCATGAAGTTCTTCAACCTTTTGTTGATGAAGTTGTCATCCTCAGCTCAACCAATAAACATTTCCCCGACTCAGTGGGCGTTCCTCATTGAATCGTTTCTCCAACCTTTTGTTGATGTCTCCAAATAAGCCTCACTTATCATATCCCTAGCAAACTTGACCTTTTGTCAATTGCCTTACTATCATCCTTTTGGTGGTAGTCAAACCCTGTCAACTCAATTTAGCCTGCATCCTTTTGGTGTTGGTAACCCTCAAATCAAAACTTACTATCATCCTTTTGGTGGTAGCCGTTCATGTCATATCAACCTTAACCTTCATTCTTTTGGTGTTGGTACCCTTCAAATCAGAGATTTCCTATCATCCTTTTAGTGGTAGTAGCTTGTATTGATCCGTCATCCTTTTGGTGCCGCCGATCCGTGAACCTTTGGTCTGTGTATCATCCTTTTGGTGAATGACAGTCTTAGATATCCAGTGTGTGCCCTATTATCCTTTTGGTAATAGCAGGCTTTGACCTCATTTTCATCCTTTTGGTGGAAGGGTCTGTGTGTGTGTGTGTGCCCTATTATCCTTTTGGTAATAGCAGGCTTTGACCTCATTTTCATCCTTTTGGTGGAAGGGTTCGTGTGTGTGTGCCCTATTATCCTTTTGGTAATAGCAGGTTGTGACCTCATTTTCATCCTTTTGGTGGAAGGGTCTGTGTGTGTGTGTTTGCCCTATTATCCTTTTGGTAATAGCAGGCTTTGACCTCATTTCCATCCTTTTGGTGGAAGGTTCTGTGTGTGTGTGCCCTATTATCCTTTTGGTAATAGCAGGCTTTGACCTCATTTCCATCCTTTTGGTGGAAGGGTCTGTGTGTGTGCCCTATTATCCTTTTGGTAGTAGCAGGCTTTGACCTCATTTCCATCCTTTTGGTGGAAGGGTCTGTGTGTGTGTGCCCTATTATCCTTTTGGTAATAGCAGGCATTGACCTCATTTCCATCCTTTTGGTGGAAGGGTCCGTGTGTGTGTGCCCTATTATCCTTTTGGTAGTAGCAGGCTTTGACCTCATTTCCATCCTTTTGGTGGAAGGGTTTGTATGTGTGTGCCCTATTATCCTTTTGGTAATAGCAGACTTTGACCTCATTTTAATCCTTTTGGTGGAAGGGTCTGTGTGTGTGTGCCCTATTATCCTTTTGGTAATAGAAGGCTTTGACCTCATTTTCATCCTTTTGGTGGAAGGTTCTGTGCGTGTGTGCCCTATTATCCTTTTGGTAATAGCAGGTTGTGACCTCATTTTCATCCTTTTGGTGGAAGGGTCTGTGTGTGTGTGCCCTATTATCCTTTTGGTAATAGCAGGTTTTGACCTCATTTTCATCCTTTTGGTGGAAGGGTCTGTGTGTGTATGTTCTCTATCATCCTTTTGGTGATAGACTCGTCATCCCTTTGGTGTTGGGAATCTGTGTGCCCTATTATCCTTTTGGTAGTAGCAGGCTTTGACCTCATTTTCATCCCTTTGGTGGAAGGGTCTGTGTGTGGGTGTGCCCTACTATCCTTTTGGTAATAGCAGGCTTTGACCTCATTTCCATCCTTTTGGTGGAAGGGTCTGTGTGTGTATGTTTTCTATCATCCTTTTGGAGATAGACTCGTCATCCTTTTGGTGTCGGGAATCCGTGTGCCCTATTATCCTTTTGGTAGTAGCAGGTTTTGACCTCATTTTCATCCTTTTGGTGGAAGGGTCTGTGTGTGTGTGTGCCCTATTATCCTTTTGGTAATAGCAGGTTTTGACCTCATTTCCATCCTTTTGGTGGAATGGTCTGTGTGTGTGTGTGCCCTATTATCCTTTTGGTAATAGCAGGTTGTGACCTCATTTTCATCCTTTTGGTGGAAGGGTCTGTGTGCATGTGTCTACTATCATCCTTTTGGTGATAGCTCTGTCATCCTTTTGGTGTCAGGTATTTCCTGTTATCATCCTTTTAGTGATAACGACTTCTGCAAAATATCCATCATTCCACCTCCCAAGCATTTTCTTTCTCTTCGGACAAATTTGTGGCCTTCTTCATATCTAATTGTCTTCTACCTCGAAAGAACGAACGTCGCAATAGGTCATCTTACTAGGTTCAAGCCAATTAGATAGGGGCGTCTGTCATACCTCAAATTTGTCCTACCTGTATATAATTTTCATAAGTACCACCCATCCACTAACCTTATTCATAAAATCAAAAAATATGTTGCTTTTTCTTGTGGTCAGAACTCAGGGTTTCACAAGGTTGATTTGAATCGAATCGGTTCTCATTTGAGGTTCAATGGTCATACAAGCTTCAAGGTTTGGGTGTGCATAATTTAAATGGTGTATATGTATCTGAGGATCTAGTTAGGGTTTGTATCAAGTTGAGTGTGAGTTTTTCTCAGTTGAAGATCATCAAGGGTAGTTAATTCACTTCCGTTTTTATCCAATCCAATTATCAATTAGCCATCCAAAGTCCATACTCATTTCCACTTTCTATTTCTTACCAAATTCCAATATCCATTTCATGTCCAAATACCACATTTCTTTAGAACCCTTATCCATGTTCATTTTTGAATTTAGTTTAATCCATGAACATTTTCAATTTATTTCTCATTATTATCTTTTTATTTTATTATTAGAGTTTTTACCAAAACAAATCACAAAATTCAATAAAAGCCCAATCCCAAATTCCATATTGTACAAAGTCCATTCATATAAAAATTACAAAAAAAAAAGCTCATACGAAACTCCATAAGTCTAGGCCCATCACCATTTTCCTTTATAACCAAAATTCCAAAAAAATGATGGATAAAGGGACATGCTCCAAAATGCCAATACACACCTTCACAAATTCAACGCACCAGCCAGCAACAACTTGCCAACGGACCCCACACAAATCCATTTAAAATATCCACACTTGCAGCCACAAACAACAGCAACATTACACACCCAAAACAATACCTGCATAATTTCATCACAAAAACCAGACCCCACATTCACCACGTCATCCACGTAACGGATTCACGCACACCACTTCGACCGTAATCTCGTACTATTCACAACCTGTCCAAAACGCACAAACCACAAATGACTCAATTGCAAAACAAGGTTGCAACGTTAGCAATTCACCGAAACCAACCACAAACCAAATCACTAAAAAGAATCTTCAGAAAACCGTTATTGATTCCATCTCACAATTCTTGACATCCTCTTCCCATTCTACCCTCAAAATCCTTCTATAAATAAGGACCATTTCACTCTCATTCGAGAAGCTTGGATAACCAAACTCATGCTGCGAAAAACTGACCCCAAATCCATCAAGCTCATCTTCTGAATCTCACCCACACATATTCCTCAAATCACATAAATTAACCACATCTTAAAACTAAACAAGGAATCGGATACCAACGCCTTCATAACAGCGACTTAACCTCGCCTCAGAACCAACAATAGCGCAACCGTCTTCGCAGCGTCGTTCATTCATTCGCTACCTTTCTCAAATCAACCCAAAACAACCTTTAATCCCAAATCAAAATCCGTCTCAAACCCACGAACCCTTTCATAAATCGAAACCAGAAACAGATATAGAGAAGGAGATGAAACAGAGAGAGATCTAAATGTGCCGAGTCAACAACAACAAAAACCTGAAGCAAGGTCAAGTGGTTGAAGCCGCGAGCAAACGAAGGTTGTGATACCGGTAGATTTCGTTTTGATTCCTTTCTACACAAACCTGATGAACGTTGTTATTGTTTTGAACTTTTTCATTCAGTTGATCGTGTTTTTAAAAGTTATCGAGGTTGATTTGTTTTAAGAGAGAAAGAAGGTTACAAATAAAACTCGTTTCAGATTTTGGCTTAGGTCTCCTACCGTGCCTTTCCTTTTTCTATTATTATTGTTTTTTAATGGTTTTTTACATGATGGGCTGATGAAAGTCTTGGAGGCCCATGTTGATTTCTAAACCATCACACACTACCATCTTTTTCCGTCAAACCCCGTAGTCGAACTACGATTGCTCTGATTCCTCATTTTTGCCGAGCACCCTATTCTAAAACCATCCTATTTCCCTTAGTAATCGAAACCTTTTACTTTACCTTGTCGCATATATCGTTGAGAAGAAACAAACAAGCTTAGATAACGCTCATCACAATTCGAACTAAGAGGTTCCCGTTGAGTACAACGGACGTGAGGGGGTGCGCGTACCTTCCCCTCACGTAACCGACTCTCAAACCCAGAATATGGTTACGACGTCCATGTTCTTATCCATCTCTTTAAAGATTTTCTCGATATTTTCCTTTCCCTCTTTTGGGATAAATAAAGTTCGGTGGCGACTCTGTCGAACTGTTCCGCGCCTTTCACGCGAAGGTCGTGTCTTCAATCAAGCGATTTTTCGAGGTGCGACAGTTCTTCATTAAGAACCTCAGTTGTAGAGATTAAGGCATAAGCTATGAGATCTACATAACCAAGTCTCTGAGGTGGCTTGATGACTCTTCTCGGCCTGTCACTTACCAGCAGGTAGTGATTATCAATATCCTCATCTTCATAAACAACTTGAGATTCTTCATTGACTTCATCTGGGTTATGCAATTCAGCATCACTATGTTCCACCTCAACATGAATATCTTCCTGTTCTAGCTCTTCTTTAGAGATCTTCGAACTTCGATCAATGTCATCAGTTTTCTTAAAATACATATCAGCTTCATTGAAAACTACATCTCGACTTGTGATACACCTCCTGTAACCTAGCTCTAGGCACCACAGCCCATAAGCTTTAACTCATTCTGAGTATCCAAGGAACATACATCTTAGAGCTCTAAGTTCGACCTTGTATTTCCTAATATGAGCATAGGCTAAACAACCAAATACTCTAAGTTTGTCGAGACTAGGTGGATGTCCCGACCAGACTTCTTCAGGTATCTTCATTCCCAAGGTTGTCGAGGGACACCTATTTATCAAGTATGTTGCAGTCACAACAGTTTCTGCCCAAAACACCTTCTTCAATTCTGCACTTACCAACATACACCTCACCCTTTCTAGAATGGTTCGATTAAACCTTTCAGCCAAACCATTTTGTTTGGGAGTCCCTGTAGTAGTTTTATGCCTTGAAATTCCATACACAACACAATAGTTTTTGAAAGCCTCATTGCAAAATTCAAGACCATTGTCGGTCCTCAACCCCTTGACCTTCCTGGCAGTTTGGTTTTCGACCAGAGTCTAAAGGTGATAAAAATACACAAGAAGGGGGGTTGAATTGTGTTCATCATTTTTACTTTACTTCTGAACAGATTTCAGATTCTAAACCATGTTCAGATTCTGATTTTAAGTTGCAGCGGAATAATAACATAAGCAAATAAATAACAGCAGAACACACAAAGATTTATCCTGGTTCCTCCCAAGTGAGAGTAGTCTAGTCCCCTTGTAGCACAAGAGATTTTTCACTATAATAAAATCATGATTACAATTGCTTATACACTCAAGCATAAGAATTTACTTGCTCAAACCCTTAGCCCGAGACATCCTGCTTAAACCCTTCAGGTTCAAGACTTCCCGCTTAAATCCAATTGATTTAAGACTTCCTTCTTAGACCCTCAGCCCAAGACTTCCTGCTTAAACCCCTCGATTTCAAGACTTCCTGCTTAAATCCTAAGGATTCAAGACTTCCTGCTAATATTCTACGAATCCAAGACTTCCTTGCTTAAACCCCATAGGTTCA
The DNA here is from genome assembly GCA_022829125.1 of Lathyrus tuberosus. Classification (NCBI taxonomy): domain Eukaryota; kingdom Viridiplantae; phylum Streptophyta; class Magnoliopsida; order Fabales; family Fabaceae; genus Lathyrus; species Lathyrus tuberosus. Next base: position 6,867,585 of record JALAZF010000321.1, read on the forward strand.
AGACTTATGCTCATACTCCTCGAGTTCAAGGCTTATGCTCATACTCCTCGAGTACAAGACTTCCCTGCTCAGATTCCTCGAATCCAAGACTTCTGCTTAGACCTTCAGTCCAAGACTTTTCTTGCTTAATCAACAAATGATCAAGAATTTCAATGCTCAAGCAAATAGCAAGAGACTTACTTGGCTCAAGCTTCATAGAAAGAGACTTTGATGCTCAAGCACATAGCAAGAGACTTTGATGCTCAAGCACATAACGAGAGACTTTCTTTCTAAACTACTAAACACAATCTGTTTAGCATAATAGACAACAATGTGTACTTGATGAAATCAAATATACAGGGAAATAACCATAACAAAGATCATAGCTCTAACGATTTCTAAGATATTTAATGTTTAAGAAATCTTAAGGCTTTGTACAATATACAACAAATAACAGAAATTTTGCATCCTCGATTGTGTTTCCATTGTAGATCTTGTTATTCTTCCATTCTAATAGAAGCGTGAAACGCTTCTTTCTTCTTGGCTCTCTTTCTTTATTTTCCTTTTTGTTGATTCCAGCTTGAATCTTCATCTACTTATATAGCAGTTGCAGAATGATAACCGTTGGAAGAGATAACTTGTACAAGTGTCTTTGTTACTCCATAGTACAAGAGACGTTGAAGATAGATACACCAAAATATATTTATCCTTTGTGTAAAGCTTTTAACCATGGCGTGTTCCTTGTGATCTTGTACTATAGATCCGTTAAGAGTAGATATCCGCAAAGCATGTCAACTCTTCTTGAGCCATGTAAACACAGACTCTAGCTGACAAACTGATTTGATATTATATCTTTCTTTCTGCAATACGGATAAATCAACTTTATCACAGGTTCTGAATGATCACCAGAAGCTAATACATTTAATAAGTGTAGTTATAATATATTGATCTTCCGATGCTGATACCTTCAACTTCAGAGTCTACGCAAACCTATATTATCAGACTTCAATTAGAATGTTCTTCAGTTCTGAACCACCAGAAGCAATAACTCAGATTCTCTCAAATGCGTCCTTATATCAGATTCTGAATAGATTCTTCTTAAGCTTTAGAACCTGCATACTTTAGAACCCATTAGATAACACCATTGTTCTTTCAATACTTTTGTTATAATCAAAACCTTAAGGAATACTTATCATGAACAAATCTTGTTCTAACAAACTCCCCCTTTTTTATGATGACAAACATAAGTATTTAAGAACAATGTTGGGCTATTTTAATTTCTTGCCAACATCAGAGTCTGAGGTTTGTAAGCTCCCCCTGAGTCTTATAGTCCAAAGGTTAAGGTTTATAAGCTCTCCCTAAATTCTATATTCAAGAAAGCTAAAATATATCTCCCGGGTAAAACAAATAACCAAAATAACATAAATTTAAAATAATAATAAATGAATAATTAAAATCAAAATGTGTTCAGCTTCTCTTTAAATACTTCTATAATAAAAAATTTTAAATACTTCTCATTAAATACTTCTATGATAAAATAATAATATATCTCCCTTCCAAACCATGTCATTTTGGAAAAAATTTTGAAAAAAATGGTTTTCTTAGTTTTTTTTTTTTTTTGAAAAAACAAGTTACATTAAAAAAAAAATTCATATCTTTCTCCCCCTTTTATCACATCAAAAATAAAAATAAAATAAAATAAAAAAGAAAATGAAAAGAAATACTTTCATAAATGCAAATCAAACCATCATTATTTGATCAGTTCCCAAGGAAGAGAAGACGATTCAAGTAACAGAGAGCATTAAAAGCATGTACAGTGCATCCTTAATAATTATTGGTCGTAACACTTCCAAGATCAAAAAAAGGATTTTATTCCATCATTTGGGTTACCCAGACTCTACTATAAAAATACCCAAAGCATAAGTCTTTTTCATCAATATACTTCAGAGCAACATGGAAGCAACATATGAAAGTACTAACATCTCAACCATAACTGAGATTTCATAGGATGTTATGATTCTAGGGATAAAGGTCGACATAAACCAGCAGGTTCTGAAACATCTAAAACTGGTTCTTCATCCACAATACTGAAACCTTCTCAGGCGAGTTCATCATCATCTGTAATGAAACCTTCTGAAGCAGGTTCAACAACAAATGCTCTGAGGCCTAAGAAGAAATCAATGAAGAAGAAGAAGAAGAAGAAGAAGATGTCTAAAGAAAGGATGGCGTTTCAGATTGTTATCTCCAATTGTGAAGATGAGGATGAGCCAAACTACACATGGGAAAATCATATGATTCTTAGGGCTTTAGAAGAATTAGATTAGTTAATCTTAATGTCTTCGTCTTATTTTGTAATTTCCCTTTTCTGTACAATGAAAAATATTTTGTCCAATATTAGTTTGCAGTACATTCTTTTTACTTTTTTTTTATTTTTTGACATATGCAAGAACGAAGTAAGAAGATAAATAAAATAAAACAACAAATAGTAAATAGCTGTTAAATAACATTTACAGTTGTTCAAAAGAATCTTTATTAGGGGATACTAGATATCACTTCCCAAGAATCAAAAGTTAAAAGATTGATTAGACTAATCAATATTAAAACAAAAAAGACTCAAGGTAACCGGCGAATGGGCTCTATAAAACGTTTAGCATACTACTTCTATAAATCACTTAATCTTTAGAACACAAATATGTATAAGTATAAGCAAATTTGGGTTCCAAAGAGAGACTTTAGAAAGACATCACTGCTGAAAACAGCAACTCAAGAGAACGAGAAGAAAGTAGCAACTAAAGAGTCTTCAAGCAAGCAGATTTCTTCATAGGCACAATCAACAACGACATCCTTTGTTGAGACACATAGAAGAAGAACTTCTAAGTCACAATGCGAAAATGTCCAGAGGAGGGAGGCTGTTAAGTTTGCAAAGGAAGATTGGGAGGATTATTTGAATAATCCAGATATGTCATATGAGCCTAGGAAATTCCTTAGAACATATCCAAATGTCTATAAAGTCTTTAAAAATTATAATCACTTCCAATCTTTCAATGAGAATGTTGCTATTTTTTATAGTTTTAATCCTAATTTTTTATTCTCTGAACAACATAAGAAATGCACATAACAGTTAAGACCACACAAGAACATAAACAATTTTTATTGAAACAAAGAGATTGTTTAATACAAGGTGAGAACATTTACCAGGCATATAATTAAAGATGACCAACTTTAGAACCTCTCATAGACACCTTCAAGCTTATCTCTCCAGATTTTAGAAGAATCATCCTCTGATGTTATGGCAACTCCTTGTTGGATTAATAGTTCAGAACAAACTCACCCATAAGGAATGAAGAAGTTATTTCCCTTGTGAAAGGATGAAATAGTCCTTTTTAGATGGCTAAACATAACTTGAGGAAGATCAATCTGCATGTCTGAATTGAGAAGAAGTAGACAATCTTTTTCAATAGAATCCACCAGGTCTAGATCCTTGTCCTTAGGTACCAAGTTTGAGTTCAGAATATGGTTCCAAACAATTGCATCAAGACGAAGATTTGAGAACTGAGAAAGGTTTAATGGATCTGTAAAAGTATGCCAAGTGGGAAGATAGCATTCCCAAACAAGAGTACCTGGAATTTCTCTGATTTTGTCATAGTTAATCACATTAGCAATTGACTTAGAGGTTACTGTTATTGAAACACCATAAACTTTGGAAAGGATAGTATACTCAGAATTTAGCTCAACCATGGATGCATTAATCCAAAACTATTTGACAAGATTTAGATAAGTAAAACCACAGAACATCTCAAAATATCCATTTCATCCTTATTCAGAAACATTCTTCTAGAAATTAAAACCTATTTTAAACAGCTCTTCAAAACCTACAAACTTTTAATTGATGAGAACTAATTGATTCGGTGAAGAATTGACTAGAGAATTTATCACAGGTTTGGTTTGATCAGCACACAAAAGAAAAACAAATATAAAGAAGAGATCTGAACAAGATTCTGACCACAGAGGATTAAAATCTTGTCAAAGGGACATAAAAGGTGACAAGAAATGATGTTTCACAAAGACAAAGGATAGAGATCATAGATATATATAATGAGAAAACATCATTACCAAAAGGTTCTTACTCAGCAAACTTTTGAACGCACTAGATGATTTTCAACTATATGGAATTTAAGTAAGATAAGGATATTAAAAGAAATTTTTCTTTTACTTAAACCACTTATCAGAAGTAAAGATTCCTTTTCTTAATCTCAGAGACTGACAATCTTCAGAAGTTATTTGTCATCAAAGTCTAGTAGGATTATACTTTGGGTAAGACATCTACTGTTATTTGTCAGTCTTTGATATTCCATTCGGAGTTAATCATTTCCTCTTTAAAATTGGAGATTAGTTTTTCAGATGGGTGTGCTTGATTCATGAATGTTGAGTTGGTTTCTTTGACTACTGACTGGAAGCAGTATTATTACAAAAAATGAGAATATTGTTTCCTTAAATATGATCACCTTCTAGTTAATGACTTACTTTGTAAAGTCAAGTACAACATAGTTTCTTTTTAAAGATTTCTAAAGATTATTTTGTTATCAGCTAAGAATTTCTCTAGAGATCTATCAGAGACTTTGTATTTACTCATACATAAATAATTTATTGAGTCAAGAAGTTTTCAAAGTGAATAACCGAACATACCTTATTTTTTTTAGTTTTTCTTGGTCAGGCTTCGGGCAAGTATTCAGATTTGACCATGGAATCTAAATCTTGTCTTCAAGTGGATTTTGAGTCAATGGCACTTATACCAATGATTCCACCTTCTTCTCCAAACTCCATAATTTTTGCATTTTTCAGCTTTTAAGTTTGGTGTGTAGGCTTTTCTTCCATCACAGGTTGTAAGCAACCATTGATCAAGGGTCATGGAAGATGCCTTGCTCCTTTCTTCTGTGATATCTGCAACAAATACAATTTAGGATTTTGGTACCCATATTTTTGTGGGTTCTTAAATGTTAGTCCTGACAGGCTTTATTTTACTTCATGCCTTAGTCTGATAGTAATACCTTGATTCATTCAAGAATTTGAGTTTTAGGATGAGTTTTGGTACTAACAAAATCCCTTCTTAGTGGAGACTTTGATTTCATTATCTTGGATTTATTTATCAAACATTTTACTTTATAATCCTTGATTTTGACATCTCTGACAAGCATAGAGTCAGATAGTGTTTGCTATCAGAGGTTAGCATAAAATAAGTTTTCAGCACTGTCTAAGTTTTTCTAGAAAAAAGAAGAGTTGTGAGGTTTCTCAAGGAATTGTCCTTTAACACAAATTATATGATAACCTTCAACTTCCTTAGGATCAATGGAGTCACTTAAGATATGATCTTTAGAAGCAGACTCCTTATTACAAAACAAAACAAAATTCAAGAGACTTGATCTTCTCTTGAGAGATTTTTAGATCTTATTTTAGATTATCAATCTCTAACTTCATGATTTCAGCTTGTTTATTAAAACAACTTGAGTGATCATGAGCACAAAAAAATATTGAAGCGAGATAGATTAGAAGTTACCTTTTTCTCTTCAATATTTGATTTATTCCTGGACTCAGACGCTTCTTGAGAAGATTTAATGGCCCGTAGAGCCAGATTACCTTTTTTTCATTTATTTCTGAATCCTTAACTTTGTCAACTTCACTTGAATATGCTTTGAAGAACTCTAACATTTTCTTTTTGGGTTTTTCTATCTGGTATTTTTTCTCCCTTTTCTTAAGATTTGGATAATCAATTGAACTGTGAATATTTCAGAAGCTTCTGAAGTTACTTTTCCATCAACATATATCTCATTCTCTTTAGCCAGCTGATTGAATCTTTTGATAAGGAAGGCCAATTCCTCATCATCAGACATACCATCAGGAATTTTCTTCAACAGGATTGAGGAAGGTTGATCTCTTTGATAACTTATCTTCACCTAATACCATTTCTTTACTTCGAATATTGCTAATCAAACTTTCAAGACTCTGCATACTAGAGTTTTTTACTTCTTGAATAGTTGTGACTTTTGGTCAGAATCTAGAAGACAGACTTTTCACAATTTTCTTGGAAAAATTAGATGAAGTGTAACTTGTTAAGATTCTAACTGATTCCCTTCAAATTTAGAACATAAGGATTAGAATATAGTCTTAGTAGTAGACATGTCAATGATGTTGATATACTCAGAATGAGGTAGAGCACCTACCAGAATGCTTCTAACTCCAAGCTGATTTCTGTAAAGCTTCTTCTGAGCTGGTGTGAGAGATTTTCTATCTTAGATCATCCCTACACCATCACTTTCTATATCAATACCTTTCTCAAGGGTATTCCATAGATCTTCATCAAAACCCTTTTATCAAGACCAATAATATGTTTTGCTTTTTCCATCATTTAAATTCACCAGAGTCACCGCTGAATATAGGCGGATTAGTAAAGTAATATTTTTTATATGGTACTTGATTCCTTCTTGAAAGAAAATCTTCAGCAAAGATATTTTTCTCATTGGATCATTATTTGCACCACCATCGAGGGACACCTATTTATCAAGTATGTTGCAGTCACAACAGTTTCTGTCCAAAACACATTCTTTAGTTCTGCACTTAACAACATACACCTCACCCTTTCTAGAGTGGTTCGATTAAACCTTTCAGCCAAACCATTTTGTTTGGGAGTCCCTACAGTAGTTTTGTGCCTTGCAATACCGTACACAACACAATAGTTCTCGAAAGCCTCATTGCAAAACTCAAGACCATTGTCGGTTCTCAACCTCTTCACCTTCCTGCCATTTTGGTTTTCAACTAGAGTCTGAAGGTGAGAAAAAAACACAAGAAGGGGGGTTAAATTGTGTTCATCATTTTTGTTTTGCTTCTGAACAGAGTTCAGATTCTAAACCGTGTTCAGATTCTGATGTTAAGTTGCAGCTGAATAATAACAGAAGCAAATAAATAACAGCATAACACACAAAGATTTATCTTGGTTCCTCCTAACTAAGAGTAGTCCAGTCCCATTGCAGCACAAGAGACTTTTCACTATAATCAAATCATGATTACAATTGCTTATACACTCAAGTATAAGACTTTACTTGCTCATACCTTCAGCCCGAGACTTCCTACTTAAACCCCTCAGGTTCAAGACTTCCTGCTTAAATCTCACGGATTCAAGACTTCCTCCTTAGACCCTTAGCCCAAGACTTCCTTCTTAAACCCCTCAGGTTTAAGACTTCTTGCTTAAATCCCACGGGTTCAATACTTCTTGCTTAAATTCAACGAATCCAAGACTTCCTTGCTTAAACCCCACAAGTTCAAGATTTCTGCTCATACTCCTCGAGTACAAGACTTCCCTGCTCAGATTCCTAGAATCTAAGACTTCTTCTTAGACCTTCATTCCAAGACTTTTCTTGCTTAATCAACAACTAATCAAGACTTTCAATGCTCAAGAACATAGAAAGAGACTTACTTGGTTCAAGCTTCACAACAAGAGACTTTGATGCTCAAGTACATAGCAAGAGACTTTGATGCTCAAGAACATCAAAAGAGACTTTCTTTCTAAACTACTAAACACAATTTGTTTAGCATAATAGATAACAAGGTGTGCTTGATACAATCAGAGGTACAGAGAAATAACCATAACAAAGTTCATCGCTCCTAAGATTTATAAGATATTTAATGTTTAAGAAATCTTAAGGCTTTGAACAATTTACAACAAATAACAGAAATTTTGCATCCTCGATTGTGTTGCCATTGTTGATTTTGTTATTCTTCCATTCTGATAGAAGCGTGAAACGCTTCTTTCTTCTAGACTCTCTTTGTTAATTTTCCTTGTTGTTGATTCCAACTTGAATCTTTAGCTACTTATATAGCAGTTGTAGAATGATAGCCGTTGGAAGAGATAACTTGTACAAGTGTCTTTGTTACTCCATAGTATAAGAGACGTTGAAGATAGATACGCCAAAAGATCTTTATCCATTGTGTAACTCTTTTAACCATAGTGTCTTCCTTGTGATCTTGTACTATAGATACGTTGAGAGCAGATGTCCATAAAGTACATCAACTTTTCTTAAGCCATGTGAACACAGACTGTAGCTAACAAACTGATTTGACATTGTAAGTTAGAAATGCACCTAAGAGGGGGTGAATTAGGTTCTTAGAAATTTTTCGGGATTTTTGACGGTTTCAAGTTTTACTTTCCTAAGTGATTACTATATGATGAAAGCGATAAATGCGGAAAATAAATGACACGACGATATATCCTGGTTCCCCTCACAGTCCGAGAGTACTCCAGTCCCCTTTCAACATGAAATAGATTTTTAATAATGCTAGATCCTATGACAAGACTATCCTAACCTTTCTATACAGACTCTGACAAGCACACCAAGAACAATCCTCTTGGATTTTACAATAAGTGAATTAAGAGAACAATCCTCCCTTAATCACTCTCTTGCTTCCAACAATCCTAGACAGCAAGGATTACAACCTTACAATCTTAAATTCAACAATCTTGAAGATAAGATGTAACAAGTAAAGAATAATTTTGAATTTTGTATAAGTATTTGAATTTGATCTTCAATTATCAATCTAAAGATTGATCTTCTTCTTGAACAAACAACTCTTATACAGAATATACAAGTGTTCTTAGATGAAAGAATGAAACTAGAATGATCTGGATGAAAGTTTAATGCACACGTTTCACTCTTTGAAAATTCTGATTTTAACACTTGAGAAATTTGAAAGTTTAATGATGATGAGAATGTTTGAAAATTGTTTGCAAGAAGGTGATTTTAAAAATCTGAGATTATGAGGTTTATATAGCCTCTAAACACCTCTTCTAATGAGTGTAATTGTCCAAAAGATGCCATGATTCAAGAAGAAAATATTTCAAAAGTTTCTGCCAAAAGATGCAAGTTTTTGGCCTACTGCGCCAGTGGTAATCGGTTACCTAAAGTGGGTAATCGATTACATGCTCTCAACGTTTAAAAAAATTCAAAAATTCTTCAGAGTAATCGATTACCAGGTTTGAGTAACCGATTACTCTGAGCCAGATTTGCAAAAATACTTAAAAAACAGAGGCAAAATGGTTTCTAAAATGCACAGAGCTTATTCTAATGGATATGCAAAGTATGAAAAAAGTTTTGAACACTTGCATAAACTATATCGATGTTGAATGTTATACCTTTCCTTTGTGATAAACCATCTTCATAATTCATCTAGACTTGATATATTACTTTCACAATTTTGGTCTTTGTTCTTGATCTTGATGCTTGAAAATTCTTTATCCATCCTTGAGTCGAGAATATGTGTCATCCATGTCTTCACATTCTCCCTCTTTTTGATGATGCCAACTATTTCTTGAAAGTTAGTTTCCATTGTGCTGCTCTAACAAAATGCTCCCCTTGGTTGATGCTCCCCCTTAATCTATGACTTTGTAGAGTTTTTGAAATCTGTACTTTTTGTTAGAAAAGCAAATAACACCACACAAATCTTCTCCCCCTATGTCATTAACAAAAAGGATGGGAAAAGATATTTGAAAAGTAAAGTATACATAATAACACACAAAAAACACAACACACATGACATAAACCATAAACCATATTAAAATAAACTTGTACGAACAACACAGTACGGAATGTTACGGAATACAAAATACTTAAACTTAAACATAACTTAGAAGAAAAAACATAAACTGAAACTTAAGTTGACAACAACAACACTTAAACGTAGTTCGTCGAAACATAAACATAAGACAATACAATTATTCACTTTCAGACATGTCATTGATTTCATCTTCATCATCTCCCTCTTCTTCACCACCTTCTTCTTCTTTATTTTCTTCCTCCATATTTTGTGCTAGAAGTTGAGCATTGGCAAATTCTCTAAACAACTTCCTTAAAGAATTCATCTCACGCCTATGTTCTTGAAGATTAAAATCCACTTTGGCCTCAATTGAACACGTTTTCTTGTAAAGCACTTCATTAGTGTAACCTTTTTCAGAATTGATAGAGTAGAGGAGGATGAGGTTGAATCTTTGTAAACATACTTTTTGTCCAAACCTTGAATGATAGCGGTGATTCGAATTGTCGTAGCCACATTTATTTCATTCACCTTAACCGTCATCATGGTTTATGGTTCCCGTTGAAGTAATACTCCACTAGTCTTCAAAATCTTTGAAATAAATCATCCATAAGGAAAACCACCCAAAATAGATTTTACATGACGCATATGATGTACAAAAGCATAAGCCCAATTCACTTGAATTTCATTCTTGATAGCATACAGGAGTATGACTTCCATATCACCAACTTGGGAATGGTTAGAGTGTTTGGGGACTAGGAAGTAAGAAAGGATGTAATGAAGCATCCTATCACTTACAGTAAGATTTTTGGCCAGCTTAAATACCCTTGTTGCATCCGGGTTCTGTCAACTCATAAGTTCCTCTTGAGTTATTCTTGAAATTTCAATGTAATAATTCATACTAGAGAAATCTTTCTAAGGTGTCGTTTCATGTTGAACACCATATCGGATTTCTTCTCCTACAAAAGGAATTCCTAAGCAACTTCCTATTTCTTTTAAGTCCATGGAAATAACAGTATTTTTAACAGTTGCTTGCATGATTAAATCTCCAAATTCATCAAGACCAAGATCATAAGTAGAGAAAAACTCTTTGACTAAGTCAGCATAAACAGGACCAACATCTCCTACAACCTTTTTAACTCCCTGTTTCTCTAATAACTCGAGAAAACTAACGCTATGTTTTGGAAAAGATCTGAGATTCACGTATTTTACCAGCATAAGTGGGCGATTCCGAATACCAATGGTGAGTCTCCTAGCTTTGACAGATTGCATGTGTTCTTCCTCTACAGGATCTGAGTTGCTTTCACCCATCTTCTTCTTGCCTTTATTTTTGGGTTTAGGAGCCATGGAAGCTTTTGAAGGTTTTTAGGGTTTGGAAGGGGATTTTCGGATTTGGGTATGTGAGTGGTTTGAAGATGAGATGTTGAGAGATTATATGGAGTGAATGTGAGAGTGGGTTTTAATTTTGGGGTTGAATGGAATTAAATGAGAGGTGGAAGAGGAAGTTGAAAAAATAAAGTGAATGAGAATGGGAGAGTGAAGAGTACCAATGTATTCTCTTAATATCAGGAAAAAATAAGCACTTATTGATATGAGACAAAAGATAATGAAAGAATTTAAAAGCAACCCTTCAATTCTGATTTTTCGTAAAAAAAAATTGCATCAGTAACAATGGTAATCAATTACCGTATATAGGTAATCGGTTACCTAGTGTAAAACGCGTGAAGAAGTGAAAATTTTAGCAGGGTAATCGATTACCCACTTACAGTAATCGATTACCGTACACACAAAAAAACAGCAATGATGTAACTTGAAAAATTCATGTTATTTTCTAATTTTTCCACTTTGTCATGTTATATCATATTATAATGCAACTTTGAGTGAACCAAACATGTCATAAAAATTAAATTATGCTTATGTAAAATCAAGATATGCAAAATTTTCACAAAAATACACATTTAGACAAATATTGCAAAAATTAAAGTGATTAAAAATTTTGTGTACCTTGGCAATATTTTAGCAAATAATGAATAATTATTGAAGATTCAAACATCACCTTCATTTAAAATTCCAAGTTCTCTCCGAATTTTTTAAAATGCTTCTTTTGCGAGCGGTTTTGTGAAGATGTCCGCGATTTGATTATGTGTATCCACAAAGGTAACTTCGACATCCTTTTGAAGTACATGATCACGTAGGAAGTGATGTCGTATGTCGATGTGCTTTGTTCTTGAATGCATGACCGGATTCTTTGTTATGTTTATCGCACTTTTATTATCACATCGTAAAGGAACGCATCCGAGATTGAGTCCATAATCATGTAGTTGTTGCTTAAGCCATAGGATCTGGGCACAACAACTTCCTGCTGCAATATGTTCGGCCTCGGCAGTGCTAAGTACGACACACGCTTGTTTCTTGCAGGACCATGATACTAACGTATTCCCTAGTATGTGACATGTACCACTTGTGCTCTTGCGATCAGTTTTACAACCTGCATAGTCTGAGTCATAATACCCTACTAAATTACACACACTACTTTTCGGATACCATAGACCAACATTTGTGGTTTCCTTGAGATACTTCATGATTCTTTTGACAGCGGTGAGATATGACTCCTTCGGATTTGCTTGAAAATGGGCACATAAACACACACTAAACATAATGTCAGGACGGTTTGCCGTCAAATACAATAAAGAACCAACCATACCTCGATACTTTGTAACGTCAACTGAAATACCCAATTCGTCTTGATCAATGTAGGTTCCGGATCCCATTAGAGTAGACATAGCCTTGCAACCATCCATGTCGAATCTCTTCAACAACTCCTTACAGTACTTGGATTGGTTGATGAAGATGCCATCCTTTAACTGCTTAATTTGTAATCCAAGGAAGTAATTCATCTTTCCCATCATAGACATCTCGAATTCTCCTTGCGTCATCAATGAGAACTCCTCACAAAGATCTTTGTTTGTTGATCCAAATATGATGTCGTCAACGTAGACTTGAACCAATAAAGTATTGTCCTTAATTCTCTTAATGAACAAGGCCTTATCTACTTTACCTTTTTCAAATCCTCTTTCACAAAAAAAGTTGCTAAGTTGATCATACCATGCCCTTGGTGCTTGCTTTAAGACATAAAGAGCTTTCCTCAACTTAAAGACATGTGAAGGATTCTTGAAGTCTTCAAAGTCGGAGGGTTGTTTGACTTAGACTTCTTCATTGATGTAGCCATTCAAGAATGCGCTCTTGATATCTATTTGGTATAACTAAAAATTCAATGAACACGCATAAGCAAGTAATAAATGGATAGCTTCTAACCTTGCAACCGGGGCGAATGTTTCTTCAAAATCAATTTCTTCCTCTTAATTGTATCTTTGGGCCACCAATCTTGCTTTGTTTCGAATAATTATCCCATTCTCATCAAGTTTGTTCTTAAACACCCATTTGGTACCTATGATGTGTTTATCACTTGGCCTAGGAACATGTTCCCAAACTTGATTCCTTTCGAATTGGTTTAACTCTTCTTGCATAGCAATAATCCATTGGTCGTCTCCTAAGGCTTCATCAACTTTGGAAGGTTCAATTTGAGAGACAAACGCCATATTCAAGCATGCATCTTTAAGATTTAGTCTAGTTGTAATGCCTTGACTAATATCACCAATTACTTGATCAATTGGATGATCTCTATGAGTTCTCCATTCCTTAGGTAGATCATTGTCACTCGACTCTTGTTGAATCGGTTCTTCTTTATGCTTCGGTTGATCATCACTCTTTGCTTTGGAAGTATATTCTTTAGGAACGTCTATAATATCATCATCATTATCACACGAAACAATTTCCTCCTTGAAGGGGTTAGATTCATCAAATTTTACATGCATTGATTCTTCAATAGTTAAAGTTCGTTTATTATAAATTCTATAAGCTTTACTTGAAAGAGAATAACCAAGAAATACCTTCATCCGATTTTTCATCGAACTTACCAAGATTGTCTTTGTTATTATTTAAAACAAAGCACTTGCATCCAAATATGTGAAAGTAAGCAATGTTTGGTTTCCTCCCTTTGAAAAGTTCATAAGGAGTCTTTTTAAGGATAGGTCTAATATTTACTCTATTACTGACAAATCATGTCGTGCTTACCGCATCCGCCCAAAAATACTTTGGAAGATTTGAGTCGCTAAGCATTGTCCTTGCAAGTTCCACCAATGACCTATTCTTTCTTTTTACAACACCATTTTGTTGAGGAGTCCTTGGTGCCGAGAAGTTGTGAGAGATTCCATGTTCTTCGCAAAATTCTTAAAAAGGAGCATTTTGGAATTCTCCACCATGATCGCTTCTTATGGAGGCAATTGTTAGTGACTTCTCATTTTGGATTTGCTTCGCATATTTCTTGAACACCTTGAATGCATCACTTTTTTGCACTAAAAAGAATGTCCAAGTATATATAGAGAAATCGTCAACAATAACTAAAGCATATACATTATCTCCGAAGCTTCGTGTTCTTGAAGGACCAAATAAGTCCATATGCAAAAATTGTAGTGGCCTTGAAGTGGACACCACATTCTTAGATATGAAAGTTGATTTGGTTTGTTTCCCCTTTTGACATGCATCACACAACTTATCTTTGACAAATTTTATCTTTGGCAATCCAATGACTAAATCATGCTTGACTAGTTTATTCAAATGTTCCATGTGAGTGTGAGCAATTCTTTTGTGCCATAGCCATGAATCATTGTTGTTTTCCATGAGACATTTTACCTTCAAAGACAAGTCATCAAGGGAAATCATGAATATATTATTGATCCTATTACCTTTAAGTTTCACCTCATTAGTGACTTTGTCTTCTATCAAACATTCATCTTTGGTGAACTTGATCTTGAAGCCTTTGTCACAAAGTTGGCTTATGCTTAGAAGATTGTGCTTTAGTCCTTCAACGTAAAGTACATCTTCAATGGATGTGAAAGGTTGTGCCCAAACTTTGCCTATGCCAAGAATCTTTCCTTTATTATTATCTCCATAAGTAACATAACCCTTGGCCTTAAGCACTAGATTTGAAAATTTGTCTATATCTCCCGTCATATGCTTCGAACAACCAATATTAAGATACCATAGATTCAAAGTGGTCTTCAAGCAAACCTACAAAACAAATTAAGTTTTGTTAGGTACCCAAATTGCCTTGGGTCCTTCATAATTGGTATCTTTCTTTACCCACACATAATGCCCACTTGCAACACTAAAGTTTCTAACATAGCAAGCATTAGGTGTATGGCCAACAATACCACAATAAAAACAAGTAGGAACAAAATTGCTATTATATCTAGGAACATACAATTTCTTTTTCGCAAATATTTTATTTTTAGGATAAGGATGCACATTCCTAGGTTTGTTCACTTTCTCTTTGAAAGATTGGTCACAAGCCTTAACAAAAATATTTTTACTAGAACTTGGTTTGGAAAACTTTGAATAACCAAGTCCACTTTTATCATTTGAATATTTTTGTTGACTAAGGACCACTTCTAATCCAATTTGTCCTTTCTCATATCTTTCAAGGACTCTTTTTAATTGAACAATTTGGAAAGAAAGTGATTCACAATTTTTACAAACCAACTCTTGTTTTTCTTCACTAATTTTCTTTTGGTTTTCATCTTTTGCTTCTTTTTCCATAATATCAACTTTTTCTTCTAAATATGTAATTTGTTTCTTTTGTGAAGATATTGTTTTATACAAAACTTTGCATTCATTTAAGAGTTAATTTATGGCATCTTGTGCATCATTATCATAAAGAGAAAATTCATTATTAACCTTATCATTTTCATCATCGGAGTTGTGTGTAGCCATTAGTGCCAAATTTGCGCTTTCGTCGCTCTCTGAATCGGATGATGAACTTATGTCATTGTCGTCTCATGCAATATATGTCTTTTTATTCTTTGTTTCCTTCTTGCCTTTGAATCCTCCTTTCTTTATGATTTTTGGACAATCGGGATTTATGTGACCTTGCTTTCCACATTCATAACATGTAACATCTTGTATTGAAGTGGAAGCCTCCTTTTTCTTGAAGTGTTTCTTTCTTTTAGCATAATTAAAGGACTTGTCATTTTTACCAAGAAATTTATCGAGTCTTTTTACTATGAGCATAAAATTTTCATCTTCCTCCGGTGAATCATCATCTTGATCATTTTTTAAATCTACTTTCAAAGAAATACCTTTGGATTTCTTTTCTTGATGTTCATGTGTTTCAAGTCGTCCAAGTTCTAATTCGTGTTCTTGGAGTTTTCCAAATAATGATGCGGAAGTCATTGTAGAAAGACTTTTCTTTTCCGATATTGTCGTAACTTTTGGTTGCCATTCTCTAGTCAAGGATCTAAGAACTTTGAGATTTAATTCATCATTAGAAAATGTCTTACCAAGTGCAATCAAGTGATTAGTCAAATGTACGATACTTTTCTGTAAAGCAATGATGGATTCTCCGGGCTGCATTCGGAATATCTCATATTCTTGACTTAATGTGTTCAATCTAGATCGTTTAACTTCAGTGGTTCCTTCATGAGTTTCCACTAAAGTGTCCCATATTTCTTTCGCGGATTTTATATTGTGAAATGCGGAAGAATTCGTCCATACTTAATGCACTTTGTAATATGTTAATGGCTTTCTTTTCATCAAGAACTCTCTTTTTATCATCTTCATTATAAGAACTTTTAATCTTTGGAGTTCCGACACCATTTTCAACACTCATTGGTTGATGTGGACCATTTTCAACAGTTTCCCATATTCCATCTCCTTATGCTTCTAAGTGTGCTCTCATTCAGATTTTCCAACAGTCAAAATACTCTCCAAAAAATAGAGGGGGCTTGTTGCTACTACCGCCATCTTTGAAAACCGGATTTGTGCTTGTGGAAGCCATACTGGATCTGTAGGAACATGTTACCTATAATCTGCTCTGATGCCAATTGTAAGTTATAAATACACCTAAGAGGGGGGGTGAATTAGGTTCTTAGAAATTTTTCCGGATTTTTGACTGTTTCATGTTTTACTTTCCTAAGTGATTACTATGTGATGAAAGCGATAAATGCGGAAAGTAAATGACACGGCGATATATTCTAGTTCCCCTCACAGTCCGAGAGTACTCCAGTCCCCTTTCAACATGAAAGAGATTTTTAATAATGTTAGATCCTATGACAAGACTATCCTAGCCTTTCTATATAGACTCTAACAAGCACACCAAGAACAATCCTCTTGGATTTTACAATAAGTGAATTAAGAGAACAATCCTCCCTTAATCACTCTCTTGCTTCCAACAATCCTGGACAGCAAGTATTACAACCTTACAATCTTAAATTCAACAATCCTGAAGATAAGATGTAACAAGTAAAGAATAATTTTGAATTTTGTATAAGTATTTGAATTTGATCTTCAATTATCAATCTAAAGATTGATCTTCTTCTTGAACAAACAACTCTTATACAGAATATAAAAGTGTTCTTAGATGAAATAATGAAACTAGAATGATTTGGATGAAACTTTAATGCACAAGTTTCACTCTTTGAAAATTCTAATTTTAACACTTGAGAAATTTGAAAGTTTAATGATGATGAGAATAAATTGTTTGCAAGGTGAGTTTCAAAATCTGAGATTATGAGGTTTATATAGCCTCTAAACACCTCTTCAAATGAGTGTAATTGTCCAAAAGATGCCATGATTCAAGAAGAAAATATTTCAAAAGTTTCTGCCAAAAGATGCAAGTTTTTGGCCTACTGCGCCAGTGGTAATCAGTTACCTAAAGTGGGTAATCAATTACATGCTCTCAACGTTTAAAAAAAATTCAAAAATTCTTCAGGGTAATCGATTACCAGGTTTGAGTAACCAATTACTTTGAGCCAGGTTTGCAAAAATACTTAAAAAAAACAGAGGCAAAATGGTTTCTAAAATGCACAAAGCTCATTCTAATGGATATGCAAAGTTTGAAAAAAGTTTTGAACACTTGCATAAATTATATAGATGTTGAATGTTATACATTTCCTTTGTGTTAAACCATCTTCATAATTCATCAAGACTTGATATATTACTTTGACAATTTTGGTCTTTGTTCTTGATCTTGATGCTTGAAAATTCTTTATCCATCCTTGAGCCGAGAATATGTGTCGTCATCAAAACCTTTGAGAAGCCATGTCTTCACACTACCATCTTTCTTCAAGAATTTCCCCTTAACAGATAAACCTTCACCAACAGAAGATGGTTTGTGCTCCTTTCGTTAGTTCAAATCCTTAGAGTACAAGGCAGATTGAACATCTTCAAAAGTCAACGTCTGTCTTCCATACAAGAGGGTTGCTTTGAAGTGAGCATGAGACTTAGGTAAAGAGAACAACTGCAGCAACGCTTGATCTTCATCATCAATCTTGACCTCGATATTCTCAAGATCAAGAATCAACTTGTTGAACATATCTAGCTACTCATTCGGGGCTTTGTCTTCACTCCTCTTGAATGAATACAAAGCTTGCTTCAGGTAGATATGATTAACTAACTATTTGGTCATGTATAAACCTTCAAGTTTCGTCCACACACCCTCTGCATTTTTATCCTCTGAAACCTGTCAGAGAACCTTATCACCAAGGCTCGATACAATGGCATTGTGGGCTTTTTTTACCATCATTTTCTTCTCCTTCTCCGATAGGACAACATCCATCTTCTCCGATCATTTCAACGCTTCTAACAATCCCTGTTGAATAAGAAGGGCTTGCATCTTCAAGCGCCACAAACCGAAATCATTCACACGGATGAATTTCTCAATCACATACTTTTTGGACGGCCTCTTCTTCTCCACGCTTCAGACAAACCCTGGAGAATGTAACATTAGAATAAATTAGTTAACAACTTCAAAGCATGATGTGCTCCTAAAATATGTGAAGCACTAAAAGATACTTCCAATCTTAAGGTACATCATTCCCTGAGCTATGATTATAGAAGGTTAATAACATACTATTTGACCAAAAAAATTGACATTTTCCCCATTGATCTGCGATATCACATATTAAAGAATGTTACTCTATCTTGGATTATCTCTAAAAGGTAGTTTCCTCTTTTCCTAGTTTATCATTATCTATTTTTCTATTTAATTATGATAAGAAGTTCAGACTTAGCATGACTAATAATTAGTGTTTTGCCTTTTATAAAAATACCCAATATATCATTCATCCCATATATCAATATAATTTTATTATTTTGAGTATACATTTTCATTTGTGTAACTTTTACATAGCATCAAAGTTGTATCATCACCTTTGATGCATTCTCCCACCGTTCTATCATGAGTTTCCAAAAACCTGGAACACTACAGCTGTTGTGAATTGATGTCGTCAAGAACAAACCAAAATATGTGAAAAAAGATTGAGTTTCTTGAAAAAACACAAGAAACCCTATTAGGTTTTATAAAAGGAAGTGAAGAAGGAAGAAGAAGAATCAGAATTGGTTAAATCTGTTTTACTATTCACTTTTTCAATAAGGGTTCAAAGATTACAAGTGAATACCAACAATAACCTCTCTCAACAACCTGAGAGGACTAGTCTATTTATAGACTACTAAGCTAACTTAGCCTACAAGCTAACTAAATAATTGGGCTTACAACCAAGGCCCAATTCGACATGCTAAGCACGCTAACTTATTTCGACAACATGCTTGGACAGATTTCGACTACAACATGCACAACATTGTCGAACCATGAAGCTACCCTTGTCAATACTAGAGTTTGATCTAAATACCATAGCGGCAATAATGTTTAATGTCATATATCCTTGATCATTTTACAATGTTTATGATGTATGTTGCAACATGTAGTAACAACGGCAGCCCATGAGCATCCTTAACAATTTTTGTCTTGATATGCATAATTTGTGTTTCGAGTAAACCATACAGGTTTTCTTGTTTGATCATCATAGAGAAATTTGTATGCAGTGAATGTTTCCATCTTATAGATGCCCTCGTTGAGCATGTAATAAAGAGATTACATAACCAAGTATATGTGTGTGCTCTCTATGCGTACTCTTCCTTTTTTTCATAATATTAGTCACATTTGTATTGTGTGAGGGTGATTTATACATTTTGCATGTGTATAACTTGATTATAAGTTATACCTTAATTGGAGGATCCATGCCGCCTATGGGGTAATAAATTGTTGGACTTTTATAGGAATGTCTTTTCCGCCTCTTAAGACAATACATGAATGTTGGACTTCCACATTACTGGTAGCGGAATAGCAGCAAGCAGCAAAAATATTTATTTTCGGAAGAATTCCCTCCGGGATTTATGTCGTGTCCACAGAGATCGGTTCGAGGGAAAGAATTCCGTTCGACAGTCTCTCGCGTTTATGAGTTTGGATTATAATGGTTTCAAACAAGAAAACAGAAAAGTAAATATCAACATAAAAAGAATTCATTCTTCAGAGAGAAGAAACTTATCCGACATGCACATAATTCACTTTTCACAAACTTAAACTTACCGACCAGTTATACTCAACCTACAATACTCCTCAATATCAACCAGCATCGCTCACAACAGTGTCCATCTCTGACACACTGAGCTGAGAAAGCAATCGTGCTACCATCGTCGACACTCTCGCACTCGACTCAAGACACGGATGGCATTAAGTTTCGACGCCTATTGAAGATTGTTAGCTCTAAATATATCTCTAGCATCCAGAAACTAACTGGTATTCATCCCTAATCAAAGTTCGCGATGTTTATCTCTAACACAACACAAACTCCGGGCATAAAGCAAAAATCAGAGACAATCACCAATAAAGATTTGTAAAGCAGATTTTATACAACGCCATGGGCGACAAATATACATGAGATCATAGTAAATACATATACACAACCCAACAAAGAAGAAAAACACAAAGAAGAAGAGAAATAAACCAAACATCTCACAGTTTGTCAACGCCGATCCACGATCAATCCACCCTGGTTCATCAGTGTGCAAGCTTCAAAGTTTTTTTCTAGCTATCTCTACCAAAGAATGAGGTTGATGAAGTTGGGAGAGCAAAAATTACCCCCAAACAACATAACCTAACAAAAATGAAGTAAAATGAAATATATACAAAATTCTGTCTCAGCCGCTTCGCCTGGCGGAAGAATGGATTCGCCTGGCGAAGCTCTCTATTACACTCACATCAGCTGCGTACTTAAACAGGCTGGCAACAAATATCTAATTTCGCCCGGCGGAAAAAGATTCGCCCGGCGAAAGCTCAAAAACATGGAATGCTACTGGAATTTCCTTATTTCCTCACGCCGCTGCTTTGCCCAGCGAAAGGGAGTTTCGCCCGGCAGAAGGAATCTTCGCCAGGCGGAAAATGACAGTCAGCAAATCTTCTGGTGTAACTCGCCCGGCGAAAAGCAGTATCGCCCAGCGACCCAAGCTTCGCCCAGCAAAATCTGGCTGACTGCACTTCTTTATTTTGGCTTCCAGCTTCTACAATGGCTTTATTTCTTTTCCTTCTTACTTTTATTGATCCAAATGGTACATCCTGGAGCTTTTATTACTCATTGCTCCAACAATGCTTAATTACCTACAAAATGAATGGAAAACTATTAATCGTTACACAAATGAATCAAAAACACAAGTATACACTAACTAATGTATTTATACACAAAGTTTGAGAATTATTCAATAAACTTACACTAAAACATGATAAGTGTCACAAATCTATATACACAAAACACTACAAATTGGCACTTATCAAACTCTCCCCAACTTACATAATTGTTTGTCCTCAAACAAAGCCAAGCAACTTAAAGAAACAGATTGATAACAAAAAAGTCACAAATCAACAGGTTTTGAAAATCGGAACAATGAATGGTTCAAATGAAAAATGGTACACACAAAGTAAATACTTACCACTAAACTCCGACGATAACATAGTCACGAAACAAATGCAAAATACAAAAATCATGCCAAACATCCTAAAACAACACAAGTTCCAAATGTGAATCACACCTAGCAAAAACAATCATCGGTAGATGAAAAACACAAAATGAGGTACTTATCACTCACACAACAATCATGCAAACAATAGACTAAATTATGCAACCATCCAAAAATCATATTGAACATACAAAGGCAAGAATCACAAGGACTTTCAAGGTTGTAACGTGGTTGGATAAACAAACAAGGGGCAATTTCTAAAGGTAATTGAAACAAAAACTTGCCTAAACCTAAGGGAGTGATCAACTCACAAAGATTCAAACCCAAAATTCCAATCAACTTCTTCCAAAATCTCAAGTGTTACACAAAACACCATACTTATTTAGCACAATTATTTGAACTCTTTTTGTTTCCTTTCTCAAGGATTTTCTTTTTCTTTCTTTTTCACATTTTTATTTTCTTTTCTTTGTCATATTTTTCTCTTTTTTCTTTTCTTTTCTTTTTCATCCTCATTGAAACCAACCAATGAGTAAAAAATCATTATCTCCTCAACTTGAATTCAATCTCATCATCATGTGAATACTCCCTACTTTCTAAGACAGGGCAAAAATTCATACAACAACACAAAGTTGAGGGTTTAAGAAAAAACAAAATCCATTCAAAAATAAGTGAACTAAATACTCATAGACAAGCATTAAGTTCAAATAAAACATGGATCAAAAATCTCAAAGGGATTACGAATGATCACATGCTCACAAGGTGAATGACTATTTGGCTAGGTAGTTGTGCTCAAAATGAAATAAAATGCCTTGATCCTTTTCATGCTTTCATATAATCAACACAAACAAAAGATTAAACATAATAAAATCCAGTTAGAACAAGAATGTTGGTACTCCGCATATATGAACAATGGAAAGCTACCTCACAAAAAGGTTGGGAACTAAAGTGATTCACAACAAGAACAAGTATACAATAGAATGAATGGCATGGAAGTTTGTAAAAAGCCTAAGTATCATGAATATGCTAAAGTCAAGAAAGCGATAAACACATACCTTGGACGTGTACAAAACTTAACAATATCATTACCATACATCCGCAAGTTGAAACGATCAAACTTGGAATATCACCAAATGCATCCTCAAATTACTCAAGATATGCTCAAAGGCAAACACACAAACTATTAATATAAACAAACTAAAAGACCGGGTGAAAATGGATTAAACAAGTTGTAAAGTGAATATTTGAGAATTTCACGAAAAATCCGAGTATAACTTGTTTAATGAATGTTCACCACACTACCTAAGCTAAACCACAACAAAAGAAAACAATACAACATGCTTGTTTTACGTCGTAAGCTCAACGCCTTTACAATGCTTAGCTAGTAACTTCCTTCCTTCATGCCATAGTGATGCCTCACCGCACAAACCAAAAGCAAGTGTCCTAACCAAACACTAAAACAAAAGTTAATCTACAAGTATCAGTATAACAAGTGAAAATATACAATATATATGATATCTACAAAACTCAAAAACAAAGAAACTATCGCAATGCGATTCAATATCAAAACCAATCCCCGACAACGACGCCATTTTGTTGGTTGCGGAATAGCGGCAAGCAGCAAAAATATTTATTTTCGGAAGAATTTCCTCCGGGATTTATGTCGTGTCCACAAAGATCGGTTCGAGGGAAAGAATTTCGTTCGACAGTCTCTCGCGTTTATGAGTTTGGATTATAATGGTTTCAAACAAGAAAATAGAAAAGTAAATATCAACATAAAAAGAATTCATTCTTCAGAGAGAAGAAACTTATCCGGCATGCACATAATTCACTCCTCACAAACTTAAACTTACCGACCAGTTATACTCAACCTACAATACTCCTCAACATCAACCAGCATCGCTCACAACAGTGTCCATCTCTAACACACTGAGCTGAGAGAGCAACTGTGCTACCATCGTCGACACTCTCACACTCGACTCAAGACACGGATGGCATTAAGTTCTGACGCCTATTGAAGATTGTTAGCTCTAAATCTATCTCTAGCATCCATAAACTAACAGATAATCATTCCAAATCAAAGTTCGCGATGTTTATCTCTAACACGACACAAACTCCGGCATAAAGCAAAAATCAGAGACAATCACCAATAAATATTAAAGCAGGTTTCATACAACGCCATGGGCGACAAATATACGTGAGATCATAGTAAATACATATACACAATCCAACAAAGAAGAAAAACACAAAGAAGAAGAGAAATAAATCGAACATCTCACGGTTTGTCAACGCCGATCGACGATCAATCCATCCCGGTTCATTCGTGTGCAAGCTTTAAAGTTGTTTTCTAGCTATCTCTACCAAAGAATGAGGTTGATGAAGTTGGGAGAGCAAAAATCACCCCCAAACAACATAACCTAACAAAATGAAGTAAAATGAAATATATACAAAATTCTATCTCAGACGCTTCGCCCGGCGAAAGAATGGCTTCGCCCGGCGAAGCTCTTTATTACACTCACACCAGCTGCGTACTTAAACAGGCTGGCAACAAATATCTAATTTCGCCCGGCGGAAAAAGCTTCGCCCAGCGAAAGCTCAAAAACATGGAATGTTACTGGAATTTCCTTATTTCCTCACGCCGTTGCTTCGCCCAGCGAAAGGGAGTTTCTCCCGGCGAAAAATGACAGTCCGCAAATCTTCTGGTGTAACTCGCCCGACGAAAGGCAGTATCGCCCAGCGACACAAGCTTCGCCCAACGAAATCTAGCTTACTTCACTTCTTTATTTTGGCTTCCAGCTTCTACAATGGCTTTCTTTCTTTGCCTTCTTCCTTTTATTGATCCAAATGGTACATACTGGAGCTTTTATTACTCATTATTCCAACAATGCTTAATTACCTACAAAATGAATAGAAAACTATTAATCGTTACACAAATGAATCAAAAACACAAGTATACACTAACTAATGTATTTATACACAAAGTTGGAGAATTATTCAATAAACTTACACTAAAACATGATAAGTGTCACAAAACTATATATACGAAACACTACAAATTGACACTTATCACACATGAAGATCTTTGTCGTCTCATAAGGCAATAAACAAATGTTTGACTTATAGAGGAAGATCATTGTCGTCTCTCAAGGCAATATAAGTTGGACTTACACAAGAAGATTTTTGTTTCCTTTTAAGGCAATACATGAATGTTAGACCTCTACCAGAAGATCCTTGTCCCCCTCAGGGGCAACATGAATGAGCCATACAGGGGGGATCAACTCATCTAAACGCCTCACCTGAGAGACTCGACTTAAAGTCTCATCAATCAGACTCGTCTAAACACCTCACCTGAGGGATTTGACTAAGAGCTTCATCAATCGGGTTCATCTTAACACCTCGCCTAAGAGACTTGACTAAGAGTCTCATCGGCCAGACTCGTCTAAACGCCTCACCTGAGGGGCTCGACTAAGAGTCTCATTAGTCAGACTCATCTAAACACCTCGCCTAAGGGATTTGACTAAGAGTCTCATCAGTCAGGATCATCTAAATACCTCGCCTGAGGGACTAAGGGTCTCATCACTCAGGCTCATCTAAATGCCTTGCCTGAGGGACTCGACTAAGAGTATCATCAGTTAGCCTCATCTAAATGCCTCACCTAAGGGACTAATAAACTCATCAGTCAGGCTCATCTAAATGCCTTGCCTTAGGGACTAAGATTCTAATCAGTCAGACTCATCTAAATACCTCATTTGAGGGACTCAACTATGAGTATCAATAGTCAGACTCATTTAAATGCCTCGCTGAGGGACTCAACTAAGAGTCTCATTAGTCAGGCTCATCTAAACGCCTCACCTAAGAGACTAAGAGTCTCATCAGTCAGACTCGACTAAAGTCTCACCTAAGAGACTCGACTAAACTCTCGCTTTAGGGACTCGAGTAAAGTCTTTCCTGAAGGACTCAACTTGAAGTCTCGCTCCCGAACTATTCCTGTGGGACTCGCATCAAGACCTCGTCTAGAGAAACCCACCTTGAAGAGATCTATACCAAGTAATCTTAAGGTTGTGAGCCCAATATTTAATCACTTTGGCCTATTCAAATCCTTGAACTTGAGGGATTGTGTACTGATATGATTTTATGAGGCCCTAGGGATGAATAGTCCATAAGAGATTACGACAAGCTAAGAACACTCGTGATGGGCGAGCGCCCTATGACCCAAGGGGCTTCTTGATATGGGCCAATAAGCCGCTCAATTGAGCTCCCACTATCAACTCATCCAGTAAACGTTGGTGATGAAGTTTGACCAAAATGACTAACTGAAGAAAATTAATAAGAAATCGCTTCCTTTATAATTCTAGGAAGAACAAATCTTCTTATGACCACCTTCCGCGTGATCTAAAGAGTAATAACTTCTTTCCCATTATCTAGTAGTGAAGTGGAATTTACTTCCCTCAATCCAGGCCCATAGGCCTCTATAAGGTTGAGGAGACATTCTGAACAGTTGCTCTCTCCATGGAAAAAAGACACCTTCAAAATAGGGCCTCTCACAAGTGTTAGCTTACCCTAAACCACCGAAAATCCTTAAAGCCTCTAGTTCCTACAAGTATATGGGTGTCACACATTTGTACTTTTTAGCAAGTACATATATGAACGCATATCTCATATCTCCTTCAATTAGAAACTTTAGAAGCAATTTCCATCTTTTTTTATTTCTAGCTCAACAACTCCAAAAGCCAGTGAAAAGTATTGGTCATTAAGGTCCCTACCTATAGCTATTAGAAGTTTTCCCCATATTTCATGTTTATGTGACGATCATCAAACCTAACAAATTGCTAAATGTTCTAGTAAAAAACTCGTCTTAAATCCATCAAAAAATAAATAAATAAAAAGGAAGTGAACCATGGTTAAATCGAAGAATTTGATTCGTCAACATTGATCTTGATGGTATTTCCAACACATACACATTTCAACTCAACAATATACCTTAATATCATTGCATATTACCTATTAGCATCTCCTTAAACAATAAATGTTTTAATCTCTTGAGCCTTACATGCACTGCTAGTGGCAATCCCAATTGAATAGTTTTGGCTCATGTCTTGTATGATATTGGAAATTCTCACATTCTCAGTTGTTTGCATTTTGTTTACCGTTGACTTTGCAACCCACTTAGATTTGGCAGATCTATTGATCAAAACACTAACACACATGTGCGTTTTCATCCAAGTCTTTAATTCATAAATGTGTCTACATCCTACTTTAGAACTAGGGGTGTCAAAACAGGCCGCCCGCCCCGCCCCGCTTAATGCCCGCCAAAAAAAGAGCAGGGCGGGCATGCCCGCCAAGTTTAAATGGGCATGAAAATCAAGCCCGTCCCGCCAAGGTGGCGGGTTGGCGAGCGGCGGGCTTGCCCGCCTTCTTTTTTTTATTTTTATTTTTTCCATTTTTTTAAGAAATTAAAAGGCTTTTTTTTTATCTTTCAATAAGAAAAAATATGGTTTAGAAATTTCTCAAACAGTCCCGTTAAAAGCATGCACAAAACATGTGTTTTTATAAATTTTGTATAAAAATTGGCCTACTGAGCAATGTATATAAACTATGTGTTTTTATAAAAGCATGCACAAATTAAA
The DNA here is from genome assembly GCA_022829125.1 of Lathyrus tuberosus. NCBI lineage: Eukaryota > Viridiplantae > Streptophyta > Magnoliopsida > Fabales > Fabaceae > Lathyrus > Lathyrus tuberosus. The sequence goes on from JALAZF010000321.1 coordinate 6,894,674, forward strand.
CAAACTATGTGTTTTTATAAAAGCATGCACAAATTGGCTTACTGAGCAATTTTTTGCGCAAGGAAAATAAAATATGAGCAAGACTAATAATTTGGAGAATCTTCAAATTTTCATACTGTATATCAATTTTCATACTGTATATAATTTTCATGTGATGCAAGGCTAGTAAATAATTTTCATATTGTAAATAATTTCATAATGATTATCATAGTAAATAATTTTCATAAAGTATATAATTTTCATGTGATGCAAGGTTGTATATAAATTTCATACTGTATATAAGTTGGAAAATAAAATACCAACCATGTTAATAAAAAAGGCGGGGCGGGCTTTTGCGGGCGGGTGGCGGTCTTTAGCGGGGCGGGTGTTGGTGGACGGCGGGCCCAAAATTCCAACCCAACCCGCCATTTTTTGGCGGGTGGGCGGGCCGGCCCGGCGGGCCACGACCTATTTTGCCACCCCTATTTAGAACATAGATCTAAAATTCCACATTTGTCCTTGCATACTACCCTTACCTTATCACTTTCATTTTTTTACAAATTAAATTTTCCTACCATATAAAACAAACCACTCAATAAGTGCTTCCTTATACCTAACTTAGCTCATAATATTTATTTAGATATTTTTTTCTAAATTTTTCATACTTATGACTCTTTTCTTCATTAGACTCATTTGGGTCTGAGTGATTCAATTCATCACTCAACCTCTTCTTCAACTTTGCTTTTAAAACCCTTAATGACAAAAACAAGTGCAAGCAATGTCAACTTCGTTTTGTGAGATATTTTAATCCTATGTGACTTTGAAGCACAAACCTTGATTATATTTGAATTCCGTTTAATTTCAACTAAGTTAGAAGTGTTTTGGGATTGATTCACTTTAACTACTTCAAAATCATCATTGAGTGTAGTAGTTTTCTCACCTTCACTATTATCAAACTTCCCACCTTTAGCATCATCATCATTATCTTCTAGACTTCCTACTTCATCGATTTCTTCATCCTTATTACTTTCATTTAAATCAAGGCATTGAGACTCTGATATTTTCATATAAATATTTTTCACATTGTACTTAACATCGATAGGACTATCAACTTTGCTACCCAAAACATGTGTTGCAACATCACTACACAGTCATCCATATTCACTAGCACAAAACTATAGTTATCATGTCAATTTTACTACAAACTCAAAAATATTTCGCATCATAACCCCATCCAATCACCAAATTAACCACCTTAGAAACACCGCACTTGTTACAATTTTGCTCATAAACAAGAGTTTAAACCAACCACTACAACGTTTTTCCTCTTTTACAACAATTGAAAAGTGTTTAGAATTGTGAAAAATGTTACCTTAAAAAATATGACACGTTTTCCAGCCTTCCTAACGTAGTTGCCTATTATTTAAGGTAACGTTTTATATCACTCTTTGGCCACAATTTTTTGAAAACGTTGCCTAAACTATAGAAAAATGGGACGCTTTCCTGAGACATTTTAGATAATGTTTTTCCAAGACATATTAGATGACGTTTTTAAATTATTATTATAACTTACGACGACTATAAAATATTTCTTAAAAATGATAGAGTTAGAACACTGTGAAAACGGTTTTTCAAATATTATCATATCTAACAACAATTATAAATTATTCCAAAAAAAAATATATCTATAAATTACAGGAAAAAAAAATTTACATGTTTTGTTGTGATACAAATTGCTCCATTTGTTTATATAGGTGCCCGTATTATTAAATAATTCCAAGGAGATGGAAGTAAATCAAATATTATATACTTTATATTAAAGCTGGTGAATCTTTCTAACTCTTCAATTTTATCGTATAGTTCATTTGCCTCTTGAAGGGTTTACTATAATCAGTCAAATGTTGAGAGTCTTATTTTGGTAGGCTTAATTAAAATGATAATATTGGTGAAGTTAGGATGAAAGTAAACCATTGTAAAAAAATGAATTCATAATTCACACAAGTGATATATTTTTGGGAATTACTTAATCTCAATATCCTAAAAATTGAAAAAGCGGTTGAAATATTATATTAGATTTGATTAGATTTAATATTTAAATATAATCTAAGTTGTGTTAGTCCAAACCCAATTAGGGTTATATATAAATAGTCCTAGTTTGTATCATTATTTATCCAATTTAATAATACAAATCTTTATTTTCTTATTCTCTCTCTATTCCCTCTTCACTAAAGTGTCTCTCGCACTAACAAATTGGTATCAGATTAGTGAGCAAATTCATGGGTGAACCAAGAGTGTCACACAAGAAAGCTGCAAGAAGAATTCTGAGATACTTAAAAGGAACAACAGATTTTGGAATTCTATTTCGACGAGATTCTGAAGGCAAAGGAGCAATAGTTAATTGCTTTTCAGATGCTGATCGGTGTGGAGATAAGGAAGATCGAAGAAGTACAACTGGCTATTTCTTTCAAGTATTTGGTGCCCCAATCTCATGGTGTTCGAAGAAGCAACCTGTGGTGGCATTGTCATCATGTGAAGCAAAATATATAGCAGGATCATATGCTGCATGTCAAGCAATTTGGATCAGATCAGTACTTGAAGAAATGGAGGTCGAAGTGAAGAAACCTCTTGTGTTGCAAATCGACAACAAGTCAGCCATAAATCTGGCAAAGAATCTAGTTCTGCATGGAAGGAGTAAGTATATCGAAGCCAGATTTCACTTCTTGAGGGAAAAGGTAAATCGAGGTGAACTTGAAGTTAGACATTGCTCAAGTGATGCACAGTTGGCCGACATTTTCACCAAATGATTGAAGATCGGCAGATTCTTGAATTTGAGAAAGAAATTAGGAATAGTTCAGATCGACTGTGACTAGCGTAGGCTCGACAACTTGGATTATGGGGGTGTGTTGAAATATTATATTAGATTTGATTAGATTTAATATTTAAATATAATTCAAGTTGTGTTAACCCAAGCCCAATTAGGGTTGTATATAAATAGTCCTAGTTTGTATCATTATTACCACAATTCAATAATACAAATTCTTATTTCCTTATTCTCTCTCTATTCTCTCCTCACTAAAAGTGTCTCACGCATTAACAAAAACACCATATTAAAATTCAAAAATATCTTTTTGATTTTTGGAATGCATCTCCGAACGCATTTTTTACACACCAAAATACGTTTAAAGTGAGTTTCACCTTTTTTTTTAAGATTTAGTCCGGAGATATATTTCTGAATTTATCATATGCGCATTCTATTTATTCTTAATTGAATCACACTTATTTTGAGACAAATTGATTTAAAAATACATCTCCGAATTCATCTCAGACAGAATACAAAAATGTATTTTCAGTCGTACTCTAATCACATCAAAACACGCTCAAACTAAATTTCACTCCAATTTTTTCGAAAAATATATCTCTATAACCACCATATCATTGGTTTCCTCCTCTTTACTTTTAGTGCTTATCGTACTAAAGCAAAATAACAAATGAAATTTCAGCCACTCTATTGATTTCTCAACGTAGTTCATAGTAAAAATGATAGTTAATGATCGAATATTTTTTTCCAAGTTGTAATACACGATTAAATTGACTACGATTCATAGATACTTCTAATAGCATACACTTAAATTGGAGGCCAATTCATGTTTGAATTTATGGATTTTTCCTTTGTTTTTGACAAATTAAGTTCAAATTCTATACAATAATTACGACAAGATACTAGATGTTTTATTTCAAAATATAAGTATTTTTAATTTTGATTTTTATATAAGAAAAATTATTTGCAGAAATAACTATAACAATATGCTTTTTTTTTTCAATAGATTTCTAAAATGCATTTTTGGAGACTCTCCAAAAAAAAATACATTTTCAAAATAAATGTATTCATATAATTGAGACATAACTCAAAAATGGAATTGTGTATAAATAGAGTGCGTTTAGATATGAATTTCTGAATTCTAAAAGAATGTGACAACCCCAAGAGATAACCAGAATGTGAATGCCATCATGACTGGAAGTGGTGAGTCAAGTGAGAATTACGAAGAGAAAAGATAAGAAGCGGTCAAACCTAATATTAAGTTACCGTACCCCTCAAGAGTGACAAAGAAGGAGACACAAGAAAAAGACTTTGAGAAATTCAGTTCATTGTTCAAAAAGTTAGAGATTAATATGCCCTTTTTCGAAGCTCTTGAACAAATGCCTCTGTATAAGAAATTCATGAAAGAGGTCATTGGGAAAAAGAAACCTAGTGGAGAGGAAATAAAGAGTCTAATTGAGGAGAGTAATGGGGGATCACAAGGTAGGAGAATTCCAATCAAACGGAAAGATCCTGGTTCTGTATCAATCCCCTGTACCATAAAGGACAGAACTTTTAAAAAGGTCTTGATTGATTCGGGTGCTAGCGTGAGTCTCATGCCCCTCTCAATTTTCAAAAAGTTGGGTATAAAGAAAATAAGTGAAACGGGAACAAATCTGAAGTTTGCCGACCTCACAACCAAGCAGTCATACGGCTTAGCAGAAGATGTGCTTGTGACTATTGATAACTTCACCTATCCAGTAGACTTTGAGACCATTGATCTACTTGAGGATGAGGAGTCGACCATTATACTGGGTCGACCATTCTTGATGACTAGTCAGTGCAGTGTGGATATTAAAGCTGGTACTCTAACCTTGAAATATTTTGAGGAGGAAAGAACCTTAAAAGTGTTGGAGCTCGAGAAGCAAGGTCAAGAGGATAGTAATCACCCCTCAGTTGGAATGATCCGAACAGTGGGAAAGAGCAAAAGCTCAATACCACTTCTTGAAAAAGTCTCTGAATAATCCATCAGGTTGCAGCATCTGAGTCATCTTATGCACCTAGCAAGACTTCAACATCCAGTCAAGAAGTCAATAAGAGGAAGAAGCATCAAAGAAAGAAGAGAAAAAAACATCAAAGGAAGAATGTGGAAGTTAGATGTGAGTTGAATCACAATGTAGCTCTTAGTCCTGAATCTGACAGGTGCTCTGTTGCGGAAAGGTCAAGCAACAAAAGCAACAAAACGTGTAAGCTGAAGTACCCCCCATAGCATTGGGGAGTAACCCGTCGAGCCATACGACGTTAAAAGAAGCGCTACGTGGGAGGCAACCCACGCTTGTCTAATTAATTATTTTCTATTTGTTGTTTGTTTTTGTTTTGGTTGCAGGAAATAATCCGGATCCTACATGTGCAAACGATGATGTAGCAGTGGTGTGGCATTACCGTCAGCATCCTGAATTAGGATCTATGTGAGTGACTTCTCTCACTCTGTTTCTAACACGTTGGGGTCAATGCGTAGTTCAAGTTTGGGGGAGGATTTACTGCTTTTAGTTTTTCCTCTTTGTGCGGATCATGTCTGTTTTGTGTGTTGTTTTATGAAAACCTCTCTGATTTCTCCCCGAATTAGAACTGTCAAAATTCTTCTTGTGAATACTGTGATTTTGAGATGGACAAGAAAGTATATAGAGTTTGAGAGAAGAGGAGTTAGAACTAAGGACATTGGGAAAGTTTGAAAACTTAGGAATGACCCGAACACCCTAGATTCCCCGGAGTAAGAAAACGAGTCCAATGTGTAGATTTGTGCCATAGTACTTGGATTTGAGAAGTATTCCCCGATTAGTTCATAGTGATAGTCTGGCATGACTAGAAAGAATTACATGTATAAGATTGATTGATAGAATGACTTAAGGCACCGAAAAAGTGATTAATGGCGATAAAGACAACTAGTCCTTCTAAGTTGGGTAACCCTCACCCGGTTACTTAGCCTAACGGCGGTTGAGTCTTAATTGTCGTCCCAAAGTGGACTAATAAACGCCAATGAGCGAGAAAAAAAAAGAGATAATGGTGCCTAGAAAAAATTTCGATCAATCTTGTACATGTGAGGGAAAACGGAAAAAATGCCTTAATATGATTATCCGAATGAAAGGGGTAGAAAATCGAAGAAAACACTTAAGCCCAAAGCATAGTTGGAGAGGTAACCGAAAAAAGGGATGTAGGTCTGTGGTTTTACCGCGATTTGTGTTTGTGTAATGCCTTCGTTAATGGACAATTACCAAGAAAACTAGTTTTCACCGATCGAAACAAAGGCTCACGTATGAGTACTGACACACCTTACCTTCACAAGTCTTTCATTTGATATGTACCGTTTGATCTGAATAAAAAATTATGTAAGCTTGTTGCTTGAGGTCAAGCAACGGTTTAAGTTTGGGGGAGTTTGATCAGTTGTTTTCATACGTTATTTCGCTATTTGTTTTAGTTACTACTTTGTTATTGTTTATTTGTTTTATATCTCTTTTACCACATTTTATGCCTTGGTTCTGTTCTTTAGTGTTTTCAGGTTCACATAACATTCAGGAAGAATCGGAGCGAAAAATCGAGAAAAATTTCAAAATGCGGAATGAAATTGGATTAAAGACAGTGGGCTGACACGGGTGCCCGTGTCGCCTGACACGGCCCGTGTTAGCAGGTCTGGAGCAGCACATATTTGAAATTGAAGATTTGGGCTGAAGTCAGAGAGCTGACACGGGTGCCCGTGTCAGCTGACACGGCCCGTGTCAGCACACCTGTAGGGGAGGAGTATTTGCACAGAGAGTCAGAGGGCTGACACGGTCAGCTGACACGGCCTGTGTCAGCACACCTGTAGGGGAGGAGTATTTGCGCAGAGAGTCAGAGGGCTGACACGGGTGTCCGTGTCAGCTGACACGACCCGTGTCAGCAGGCCTGGGAGAGACAATTTTGTGATTTTTTCTTATTTTCTGAGTTAAGTGTCCTGAGGGTTATTCTGGGTATTGCACACTGTTATGTTTGATCTGGAACTACTTAGGCTAGGTTTTGAGGAGAAAGAAAACACTTTTTACTTTGATGGACAATTGACTTTAGAGTGGATGTGATCAAGGAGATTTGGAGAAGACGATCATTCATGAGCGGAAGCGATTGAAGAATCAGTTTTCCTCCAATCAAATTGTAATGTCTATCTTTAATTTTCTTTTTGTTTTTGTTCTTAATACTATGAGAGGCTAAACCCCCCAATGCTAGGGAGTGTCCCTGATTTTCCCTGTAATGACAATTTTCCTTTTGCAATAGAAATTTTACTGCTTTCTCATAATCATGTTATCGTATAATGTTCTTAATGCTTGTCAATATTGGAAAATAGGATTTGATTTACGGTTAACCTTAGATCGGACAAACCACTGTTAACGCTTTTTATACGATAATACTATAGTAGATATCGCCTAGGAATAGGGATACCTTATAGTAACCGTAAAGCTTTTGATAAAAATAAGTGCTTGGTATTCTTTCTATGCCGCTAAGGAATTGGGGTATAGGGAGAATACCAAAGGTTTTTCTACTAAGGAATTAGAGAAAAATATTCTTAAGAGCCGGTAATGATTGGTTCAAGAGATGATTTTGAAAAATAAGGATTGTTATTATTATAAGGAATTTCATACACCTTGCCCTGGCATGTTTCTCATATTTGTTTAAGTCATTTTTACTCGTTCTGCTTATTTGCTCAATAGTTATTATAATTTTTATAACAAACAAACCCCCAAAGGCATTTTTGTTTAATTGAAATAACATCTGCACTTACAATTACACGCAGTCCTCGAGAGATCGATTCTGGGGATAACCCCAACTATTACTACATCGATAAAAATAGTACACTTGCTATTTTTCCGATCATCCTCCCCGTGGCCATTTGCCTGGTGGGGCCTAGACATCCTAGGGCCATTCGTGGTAGGATCAAAATAGAAAAAATACTTAATAGTAGGCGTGGATTACTTCACAAAATGGATAAAAGTGGAGGCTCTAGCCAAGATAACAGCCCTTAACATACTGCATTTCTACAAACAAAACATCCTTGCACGTTTTGGCATCCCCAATGCGATAGTCACGGACAATAAGATACAGTTCATGGACAGGAAGTTCCAAGATTTCGTCGCCCAGCTGGGCATGAAGCAACACTTTGCATCCGTCGAACATCCCCAGACAAACGGGCAAATTGAGGCGGCGAACCGAGTCATCCTTCGAGGCCTTAAACGAAGGTTGGACGAAACGAAGAAAGCTTGGGTCGAGGAGCTGCACTGCGTCTTATGGGCATATCACACAACTCCACACTCTTCAACCGGGGAAACACCCTTTCTCCTGGCCTACGGGATCGAAGCCGTAATTCCCATTGAAGTTCACGTACCCTCCAGGCGGACAGAATCGCCCTTGGACGAGGAAATGAACGACGAAGCACTAAGGGAGGAACTCGACCTCGTCGAGGAAGTCCGGTCAGGGGCATCCCTCCACGAAGCCTCGTTAAAAAAAATTGCCATCCGACACAACGCCAAAGTCATACGGCGAGAGTTCGACGTGGGCAGCCTCGTCCTAAGAAGAAACCATAAAGACTCTCACGAGAGCAAACTCGCCGCTAACTGGGAAGGACCCTACCGTGTCCGGGCAAAAATGCATAATGGGGCCTATTACCTAGAACAACTCAACTGGGAAGAACTTGCTCGACCATGGAACGCCAAAAATCTAAAGCAATACTATAGCTAAGGCCTTAACTGTCGGTTTGATTCGTCAAAACGACGAGCGTCACCTACCGACCACGATGCGCGCCTAGGTATAAGCGTCGCATGTCAGTAAAGCAGAACCCCGCTCAGGAATGAGCCAGGTCCCTGCTCGACAGCGGTCCCTCAATCGAGCACCGCCGTCGTCAAAGTACCACGATAGGCAGAACACCCAGTTCGCGATGGGAGGTTCACGCCACGAACTCAGGCCTCAAACGCGACCTGAGCTCCACTCCCTCGCTCGAACATTCCCTGGTCGTTCGACCAGTACCCCTCACTGCCGAACACATCTACAACGAGCAATTCCCTGAAACTTAAAGCAAATCAAAGTAATCCCTATTACGGGCACACATGCATATCGAGCAAAAGTACAACACTTAGCAGAAATCAAAACAGATAAAGTCATGCAAATTAGAAAATCGGCCATGAGGACCGGACACATGCATAATTAAGTGATAAGTGGTCATGAGGACCACGATTGTACTTGTTACATTAACAAGGGGCCACGCCCCCATACAAAATGATAAATTACACCAAACAAACACGGCATGCAGGCTGGATAAATTACAACAAAGATAAAAGACCCATCACTCGTACATCCGCTCGGGCTGCTCGATGTTAGGATGAGGCTCCTGGTTTTCCCCGTTCAGAACTTCAACATGCTCGTCACCTGCCATCCTCGACATCCCTGCCATCCTCGACATGAGCCAGGTAGTGGGTACCCACGGTGGAGATCTCAACCCAGGGGTTGACCACCCGTAGTTGGGCCACGGCATTCTTAAAAGATTCGTCACCGATGACAATGTTGTCATCCTCGGTGTAATACCCCAAATTTTGACCACTTAGATTTCCCATCATTGTGAAAATCATTATCACAATATGGATGTACCTTTATGCTTCATTAGTCTCCCCAAAGATGGGTGAGCATCCACTACAATCAAAATTAGGGTTTCAAGCCCTCTCTGAGTGCTTAGACAAAGGATCAATCAAGAAATGACATGATCTTCAACTTGTCTAATCTCTTAAACATCCACAATGGATCAAAAAGGACTCCCACTTCAAGGATTAAGCACAAGGTTGCTCCCTTCTAGGTGGATCAAGTCTCAAGATCGACAGTGTCACCAAATTAGGGTTTTGGTCGACCAGGGCCTCCAGATGGAAATTTTCATCTGGGCATAAGGCAATGATCCAAAACATAACCTAATATACTTCATGGAACCTCATGAACCCATGCATCAAGTCAATTTTGCCTCAGGGGATGCATTCATCAAAAATCAGGAATTAGGGTTTCTTGACCTAATTCACCCCTAAGTTGACTTTTGGGACAAACCATGAGCCAAGACCTCAAGAGATAATTTGAGGGTCTCTAATATACCATATTGATCCATTTGGAACAATGGATTGATCCAAGAAGCTTGAGCAACAAGTCTCAATTTCATCTGCACCACAATTAGGGTTTTAAGGGGAAAGTCAACTGTAACTTTGACTTTTGACCTGGACATGCTCCCAAACCCTAATACATGATTGAATATACCCTATGACACCCATGGAACATGTCCATCAAGTTTGATTTAGGTCAAGGACATGATTTCCTGAAGAATTGCACAGTTTGGAATTCATCTGATAAAAAGTCAACTGTGCACAAAAGTAAACTTTGACTTTTTGAGATTTTTCACCAAAATGGATTTTTAACCCTAAAATGATGTTAATGTATGATTTGAATCATCATTCATCAAGAAAAATCAAGAAAAGTGAGATAACTTGTAAAAGGGGTAACCATAAAACTTAGAAATTTTTCTAAGTTAAAAATAAAGTGGCAAAGGTACCAACTTTGGAGGACCATAACTCCTAAACCACAAGGCCATTTTTTCTCATCCAAAGATGGATTTGTAGCCCTCATTATCACCTACAAAAACTTCAACTACAATTTATTCCAATTCATTAAGGATTTTGAGTTATGGAGTGATCAAAGTGGCTGAAAAGTGAAAATGTCACTTTTTCCAACACTTAGTGAAATTTTCACTAAGTCAGATTCTGCCTCACTTTTTGCCAAATGTAGGGGGATTTTTCACTTGGAATCAAAAGAGATCAAAACCAAACTTGTTCAAACAGTTGTTGTATCATGTAAGAGCTTTCCAAAATGGCCAAGAACATTGCCAAATTCAACCTACACCATGAGATACAACATTGCCAAGTTGCCTTGCTGAAATCTGTCAAGGCAAGGCAGAATTTGCAACTTTGGTCGATTTGCCAAAATCAGCCAAATTCAATTGCTCCAATCCACTTGGACACCTCAGAGGATTGAATCTAAAGGGGACAATCACTGAGCCAAGCCTCCAAGGTCCAAGGAACAAGGAATAGCATGTTGAACCTAGAGTTGCCAAAATAGGGACAAGACTTCAAATTTGGAATGAGGCATTCAATGGAACCATCAAGGTGGCATGGACAGAGCCATTCTCATCTGAAATCAGTCAAGACTTATCCAAGACCAAGGGGACCAAAGCTCTGTGCCCTAACCTCTAGTCAATGGCTAGAGGAGACTTGGATTTTCATTTGCCAACATTGGCCAAACCTACTTACCAGCTGCCATGCACTATTCCTTACAAAACAAACTTGCTCTACTATAAATAGAGCTCAATTGTGGTCAGTTTGAGTACACCAAAGCCATCTAACAGATGCTTTCCTCAAAATCTCTTTCTCTTGGCAAAAATGCCTTTCTTAGCAAGGTAGTTATCGGGTTTTGAGTTTGAGAGCAATTCCAATCAAACCAATCACTCACACACCTCACATACATCACATATGAGCTGATCAAACACTCACATAACATCTGGAACATCAAAATCTCAAAATCACTTGCCATCCACACAAGTTTGAAGTGAAGTTGCAGCTGAGATGCCATAAACTGATCCAGTCCATTTCAATTCAATCCAAGTGTTCAAACACACTCCATATGGTGTAGGGAAGCTGTCCAGATCATCACAACTTGTCTGTAACACCTCCAAATCAAAAATCACTTTGAACTTGCTGTCACGACTTGGAGGTAAGCACATACTTGGTCATCTCTCAATCTATGCATATTTCCTCGCACAATAATTTGGCCATATGTTCATAATCATGCATGGAATGTTTTCCCTCAATTAATTGCATTGTTTGAATCGTGTATCAAAAATCCTAGCCTTCATGCAGAAATTAGGGTTCTTGAGGTCTCTTCGTGATTTCTTGTTGTATGTTTAATTTAAATGAAATTAAAGTACATAGACATGATCGTGAGGTTGAGGCGAGCATAATGATATGTGGATTGCATGATATGATTACGTATTCATGGAGATTGGATAGAAAATGCAAATCTGAGAAACCAAGAACATGCGCGTGTTCTTCAGCTGTTCTTGGCGCCATTTTCATATATTCAAATATTTGAATTTTGTGATTTTTGTTTAATTGATTCAAAAATTAATTTCTCTCTGAGTTTTAATGATTTTGAGTTGATTCTTTTTTTAATAATTCACAAAAATGTTAAAATATTTTGTTTTATCAAAAAATCCCAAAAATATTATTTATTTCATATAATTGATATTTTTGCAAAGAATTAATATTTTAATTATTTTTGGCATTTTAAATATTTTTTCTACATTGATTTTGCAACTTTTAATGCTTTCTAATTATTTTGTAGGTCAATACTTAATTTTTGAAACATTAATCCAAGGTCACAATTTGTTTTCCATGTGTTAAACAATTTTTGATCATTTTAATTGAATTTTTTATTCAATTAAATACATTTTGAAAACAAATTAGGGTTTTGGATTAATTCAACCCTCATAAATCACTTTCAAAACTTTTTGGACCTCTTGAGAGAGTGTAAGACCCATCCCCCCTTGTACAAAAACTTTTTGGGCCTCACTCATTGTATAAGTCCCTCTGTACAAGTAAACGGCGCGATCGTCGCCCGTTTAAAAATAAAAATCATCTGGGCCTCTCCTTGAGCTATAAGACCCATTCAAAACACTTTGGGCCTCTATTAGAGTGTAAGACCCAATCCCCCTTTTAACCAAAACATTTTGGGCCTCACTTATTGTATAAGTCCCTCTGCGTTAAAAGAAAACCTCGGCGCGATCGCCATTTTTAAACGAAAAATCATTTGGGCCTACCCTCGTGTTATAAGCCCCACTCTTTTTTCTCTAAACTTTTTGGGCCTCTTGAGAGAGTGTAAGACCCATCCCTTTATACAGAAAACCTTTTTGGGCCCCAGTCACTTGTATAAGTCCCTCTGTACAAAGTCAAACAGTGCGCTCACTGATAAAACCCTGGGCCTCTCCTTGAGCTGTAAGCCCCAAGTCTTTCTTTTTCAAAGCACTTTCTCCTTTGATTTTGAATATACTGTTGTTTTTAATCTTTCTTTGTTGAACAACTAACCAAACAGCATGGAAGCACTCCAACCGAGTAAGTGGTTATCGCTTTCATTTACTGCTTTCATATTATAAACTGTATTGTGGGGCTGCTCACTGTAAGTCTCCTTTCATAAACTCATATCTACTGTGTAATAATAGTACAGATATTTCGAGTTTCCTCGGCAACTACGTCTAGATCTAGGTGACGCCGTTTCATTTATTCGTAGAAATAGACGCCTAGATCCCCAATAGGAGCACCATATACAGTCTTCTCTTCGGTTGTCCTCCTTAGGAATCGTCAAGAAGCTCTACTCCCCAAGATGAATGTATTCTCCGTGAATGGCATCTTTGAGTTTCTTCCAAATTCACGAATTTTCCTGACTTGATCTATTCCTTGTGGATAGCTTGCCTTGAATGTCTCGGGGTTTGGGTACCCACTACGGTCATAATCTTGGACCTTAACTAAGGAACCCTCTTTAAAAGCTAAAAGTCGCTGGATAGTAAACCTCGCACGTTTACCAGTGGTTTTTATCTTTAAAAGAGTTATCTCTCCTAATGGAAAGGAGATGATAGACCCACGGGCTTCTTAAAAGCATCGGCCTCCTCTTGGGCATTGTTCAAGGACCCACAGGCTTCTTAAAAGCAACCCCGCCTCCTCTTGGGCATTATTCAAGGACACTACGGCTTCTTAGAAGTATTCACAGCCTCCTCTTAGGCTTCGTATAATGATCTCTTCCTCCGGGAATGATAGCCTCCTCTTGGGCTTCGTACAAGGACCCGTCAGCTTCTTAAAAGTTTCCAGCCTCCTCTTGGGCTTCGTACAAATTGTCCCGACGACCTCCTAGAGGTATAGGAACAGAACCTAGTCATCCTCATAGAACAGTCCTTTCATAGAGTCTACTACTATTTCTCAAAGCATAGTACAAAAGAAAAAAACTCTAGACTTGGACAGTCTAACTTCCTTGAGTCTCAAAGACATTCTCAAGTGACCCCCTTCGTTAAATAGGAAGGAAACCCGCAGACTCGGACAGTCTCAATACCCTTTGGATTTCCCGTTTCCTCAAAGAGAAGGAAATATCCCTGATCCTCAAATCAAATCCCTGAGTACATTGTTGCTCATATAAGAACTGATTTTCTCTTTTAAAGTCAGTATATTGGATCTGTCACTCAACTGAAACAAACTTTTAGCCTCTATCTCGGGCTTCGTACGAGATACAAAAACACTCTCTTGTTGAGTCAAACTTTTAGCCTCTATCTCGGGCTTCGTACGAGACACAAAGACTCCCTCGTAGAGTCAAACAAACAATAGCCTCCATCTCGGGCTTTATACGAGATACCAAAAGACTCCATCGTCGGGTCAAAAACTTTTAGCCTCTCTCTCGGGCTTTGTACAAGACACAAAATAGCCTCCTCTTAGGCTTTGTATAATGATTTTCCTAGCGGAAATTAGCCTCCTCTTAGGCTTTTGTATAAGAAAACCACTGGTTGATCCAATCAACTTTTTAGCATCAAAGTTGTGCCTCGTTCACAGTACACAAACATCAACAACTCCTTCATCTAATCGCTGTAAGCGGCAAGCCTCTGGATCATCTATATCCATGCCACTGTCCCTCTTTTAGCATGAGAAATTCCTAAGGAAAGATGGCATTGCTCTACACTGAGTTAAAGTCTTCTCCTTCAGGTTAAAACCCTTTCTTCGGAAATTATGGCATTGCTCGGATTCGCGTATCCCAGTTAAAGTAATTCTCCTTCCCCCTCTTTAGAGATGACAAATTCTCTCTAAAGTTGAGGTCTTTCAGCTTCACGTCTTGGGCTTTGAACAAGACACAAATAGACCTTTCAGCTTCACATCTTGGGCTTTGATCAAGATACAAATTACCTTTCGCTTCACGTCTTGGGCTTTGAACAAGACACCAAAAACCAATTTCCTCCCATAGAATAGGAGGAACTACGAATGCTCTGATTTCCCTGTTTCGGTAAACGGGAATACGTAGGCATAAGATCGAAAGAAAAGATCTTAGCGAGCGCAATCAACAAAAAACCCAAATCCCATATCTCCATCAATTAAAAGCAGTATTTCAAAAGCACCAGTCCTAACATCCTAATCCTTGTTCCCCGCTAGAAAGTCCTAGAAAGAAAGAAAACCGTATTGGCGAAAATACAAATAACCAGTACAAAGGCCCCCCCACATTGATAGCATCCGTAACCTAACAGACCGCTGTTTAAACTCAGTATGCAAGCAGGGTTAATTGGAGACATCTATTTCCCTTCCTTATTCAGCTCACAATAGGATAAAAAATGAATCGACCTGTAGTTTAAAGCTCAAACCGCAGAGAGCGACCAGCGCTTAAGAACCGCGTCCAAAATCGCTCGCTACAGAAAAGTGGCGCCCACCGTGGGGCCGTTCAAAGTTAGATCTAGGCACGGTCGTCTCCATTTTTCACAGAAAAGTGGCGCCCACCGTGGGGCCGTTCAAAGTTAGATCTAGGCACAGTCGTCCCCACTTTTCACAGAAAAGTGGCACCCACCGTGGGGCACGTTCCTTTCTTTCTACTTCTCTTGTGTGAAAAATTACACAAATGGCGACTCTACTGGGGAGTCTCCTTTTCTGCCTTAGGGCATCATCCCCGTTTTCTACGGAAAATGGGAACTCTACCGAAGAGAAAGATTGACCTATGCTGGTCCATCTCTTAGGCAGGGAACCACAGATTGGGGCTTCCGCCGGGGAACCCATTTCTGTCAGGAACTTAAGAATCATAGCTTTATAAGTCTAGGATGATTAGGAAAAATATATATACTGCTTTTCCTAATTGCTATACGTGTTTATTTTTCTGCTACTGGGAATGCGTGTGATGCCACATGTGGTGAGATTGAGTATACACTTAAGAAAAGCCAACCTTTTTCGTAGTGCGGAAGCTATCGGAAATAGTTGTTACGCGATACTACCCTCATTTGAGGCTGGTGATCTATTCTCGGTGAATGGCACTTACTCTAAGATTGCACACAACTCGCTGGCGATCCGCTTGTTGTCTGCCTTCCTGGGAGGAGCTGATGATAATGAGTACAGGTACAAAAATCAGCCTAGTATAAACCTTTGGGGATGGGTAGAGCCTTGACTTCATGACAACGACCCTTTAACCCCATGTTTTTTCTATGTTTTTGTATGCTGCATTCATGCATTCATCTAAAAAACATTAAAACATTCAAAAAACTTTCTCTTCTAGTCTCTCTGTTTTTCAAATTAAATTAAGACTGTGATTGCAAATATCAGAGAAAAGGATTACGCTAATGGATTTCGGTAGAAGGAGAACTCACCAGTATACCTTCAAGGTTCCAAAACTAGGGGATTTGAGAAAGTTAGCAAGGATGATCGTTAACCCAGAGGCTTTCAGAGCCAAGCACGGTGGTTTGCTACCACTGTTAAGAGTCCATATGGTTAAGGGGATCATGGACGCGCTCATTCAATTCTACGATCCGGTTTATCACTGTTTCACATTCCCGGATTACCAGCTAGCACCAACGCTGGAGGAGTATTCTCATCTGACTGATTTACATATCACTGATCGAGCTCCATTTTCTGGACTGGAAGAAATTCCAAAGAATCAGACTATTGCAAGAGCAATTCATTTGGACGAGTCTGAGGTCAGGACTCACATGACCACTAAGGGTGGCATCCAAGGTTTGCCAGCCCAGTTCTTGACAAAGAAAGCTCTGTACTTCGCTAGTATAGGGAACGGGACTGCTTTTGAAAGCATCTTTGTCTTGCTCACCTACGGGTTATTTTTGTTTCCCAACATTAATAATTTCGTTGATAGCAACGCTATTAAGGTTTTTCTAATTGGAAACCCTGTGCCGACCTTGCTCGCAGATGCGTATCATTCTGTACACTTAGGAAATTTGTACAGTGGAGGGGAGGTCACATGCTGTGTACCTTTGCTTTATAAATGGTTTATCTCGCACTTGCCCAAGTCTGCTGCTTTTTGGGATTGCAAGAGTGTCTTACGTTGGTCGCAGAAGATCATGTCTCTCACCAATTCCGATATAGATTGGTATAATAGGATTTATGAGGGAATCAGAATCATTGACCGTTGTGGAAACTTCCCCAGCGTACCCCTCATAGGAACTAAAGGAGGAATCAACTATCATCCGATATTGGTTCTTCGTCAATTTGGATACCCGATGAGACACATCCCACTGGGTGTTCATCTGGAAGGTCTTTTCTTCAAAGAAGGAGAAAGAGACAGAGCACTAAAGATGGAAATAGTGCAAGCATGGAAACATGTTCATAAGAAAGGACGAGAGTCTCTGGGAAAACCGGACTGTGTCTCGGTGGAGCCTTATCTCCATTGGGTACAAACCAGAGCTCTCAAGCTAAGAATGCCTTATCCTCGTTACGGAATTCTTCCACCGAGGGAATCTGTCATGTACTTCATGACTGAGACTGAAAAGCTTCAGGTTACTCTCAACAAAGTTCAAAAGGAAAGAAGGTCTTGGAAGAACAAGTACCGCACCCTCAACGTAGAGTGTATCCAAATACAGCAACTACTAAAAGGGAAAGATGCTCTGATTAAAATTTTGGAGCAGCATGCTGTAGAGAATCAAGATGACCAAAGGAATTTGCTCGCTCCTTTCACTTGGCAAAGGAATGACAACCCGACAATGGCCCAAGCGCCCCGGTCAAAGGAGAGGACTCGGGACCCACTAGTTTAGGTTTCTGTTTCTGCACTTTGTAATCTACTGTATTTCCATTTCTGTAATCCTTTGAATTTCAATAAAAAGGGGTTTCCCCACTATTTGATATTTGCAATCTAATTGTCGAAGTTTATTTTGATTAAACCAAAAAACCAACAATTAATATAATCATTGCATTCATCATTCTCACATCGCGTATTCTTCTTCCCTACGAATCTCACGTTTGTGTCTCAATTCTAGAGTCAAACTGTCTCATTCGTATAATACTCGGGCCAATCGTCAGAAAAAGATGGATGATCTTGAGGAAGAAAACAGAGAGTTGAAAGAAGAGATCGACGCTCTGAGAGAGGATATGAGAAAGCTTCATAACGACATGCAAGCCATGGCAGAAGCTCAGCTACAAAGAACTGTGATCTCAGAAATCACCTCAACGCCCATCATAGAAAAGTATGATCCTAGGTATCAGATGCCGAAAGATCGTCCTTGGGGCATGCCTGTTAACTATATCCCGGAAGGATATGTTCCGCCGATCACTGAAGATCAGGGAATCGCAACAGAAGCCGCTGGGCCTGAAGGTTACAAACTTCGGGAAAGCGAAGATGCCAGGGGCATACTGAAGACTCCTGAAGGTTACAAACTTCGGGAGGCGCCAAGACTTACTGCCGTAGTCACGGTACCACCCTCTGTGGTGCACACTGTCCCAGAAAGACAGATTCCACCAACACCTTCTGGTAAGAAGGAAACTATGTTTGACAGCATGGATGAATTACAGGAGCAGTTCTTGGAAATGCAGAAAGAGTTGCAAGCCATTCGCGGTCAGAATCTATTTGGAAAGGACGCCGCAGACTTCTGCTTGGTCCCAAATGTGAAAGTCCCGCACAAGTTCCAAGTGCCCGACTTTGAAAAATACAAGGGTAACTCTTGCCCTCAGAGCCATCTGATGATGTACGCTCGGCGGATGTCAGCTTAGACGGAGAATCAGGACCTGCTGATTCACTACTTCCAGGATAGTTTAACCGGTACCGCACTCAAATGGTACATGGGTTTAAACCGTGCTACAATCAGCACTTTCAGAGATCTTGGCACTGCCTTCGTCCAACAATATAAGTACAATTTGGACATGGCACCCGACAGAGATCAACTCAGATCAATGTCGCAAAAGGAAGAGAAAACCTTTAAGGAGTAAGCTCAAAGGTGGCGTGAAATTGCCGCTCAAATTTGTCCACCTCTTGAGGAAAAAGAGATGACAAAAATCTTCTTAAAGACCTTAAGCTCATTTTACTACGGCCGAATGGTCGCCAGTGCACCCAGTGATTTCACCGAAATGGTCGGCATGGGTGTACGTCTTGAGGAAGCCGTCCGAGAAGGGCGTTTGGTAAAAGACACTGGATCAACGAGCGGTACTAAAAAATACGGTAGTGCTCTCCCTAAGAAAAAAGAGCAAGATATTGGGAATATCTCTCTCGGAAAGCAAAGGCGACGTTACCAGCCAGTAGCAGCTGTTACTCCTGCTATCGGCCCCGCGCCTGTTCCTATGTATCAACCTCAGGTTGCGCAGAGCCAACCTGACCAACAAAGGACACAACAGCCTCTTCAGCTGGCTCGTCCTCCATACAATAACAACCGTACAACACGGCCACCGGGATTTGATCCTATACCCGTAACGTACGCAGAATTATTTTCGTTATTGCTGGCTAAGGGGCACATTCAGACTAAGTCTCCCCTTTCAGTTCCGGAAAATCCGCCTTTTTGGTTTAAAGCGGATCAAACATGCCCTTATCATCAAGGAGGTTCAGGGCATAACATTGAGACTTGTCTCAATTTCAAATCCGACGTGCAAAAGCTTGTTAAGAGCGGGCTCTTATCTTTCAAAGATACGAATCCCAATGTTCTCACGAACCCGCTGCCTCAACACGAGAAAGCTGCAGTCAATCTGATTGAGAAAGAGACTAACAATGTCTATCAAATTCATGATGTACTCTTATTGGGGACCAATCTGGTCAGGATGCATTGTAGACAGAGTGGATATGGCCATGTGCCACCTCATAATTATCACCAGTGTGATATCTGCTCTAAAGACAACCAGTGATGTTCTGTAGTGCAAGCAGCTCTATAGGAACAAATGGATCTTGGATGGATCCAAGAGCACCGAGTTCGTGGAGTTAACATGGTTTACACGAATTCCAACGTCATTCAAAACCACGACATCCGTGCGATGAATGTCAACTTGGTGGCGATGCACTCAAGGCAAAGCCAGTATCATAATCTGCCGCGGCACGATTACAGTTTCTGTCTGATTTGCTCGGTAAACAAACAGGGATGCTCTTTCATACAAGAGGCCCTCCAGCGTCAGATGGATCTTGGATGGATCCAAGACTACCATGATAGGAACTCCTATCAAATCAACATGGTTCAGATCTTTGATATTCGCGTGATGAATACCAACCTGGTAGAGTTACATGCTGAGCAGGTCCAACTCGGATTCTTAATATCACATGATTACCAAAGCTGTAAAGCTGGTTGCGAAAACGATCGAGGTTGTACCCTTGTCCAGGAGGCACTTCAGCACTTGTTAAATCACTGGTGGATGCCAATCTATATGGACGAAGATACTCAGCAGATTAGTATCAATAACAGGAATCCTACTCGTCGTCAAAGTCAGGATGTTCGATCAATGGAAGGTAACCTAGTGAGGTTACATTGTATTCAAAATGGGCGTGGCCAGGTGCCACCACACAACTATGACAGTTGCAGCGTCTGTTCGGAAAGTAACCAAGGGTGTTACCTTGTGAGAGCAGCTCTTCAGGGTCAGGTCGATCATGGAGAAATTCGTCCATATCCAGGTTCAGGACCCATTATTTGGTCGCCGAACTACCTTGCCGAGCAAGTTGAGGATGTTGTCACGATCTCTGGTCATCACAGGACCAGGGATGTTTTTGCCATCATCCCTCTACTTGACGAATCTAAAGTTCCCAACCGGGAACGGATCAAGGTTACTTATGATGGTCCGAAAAATCAGAATGTCCCCATAGTCATCTATCTACTGGGGCCACTACCGTATGAATCAGCTAAGGCAATCCCTTACAAATACGGTGCAACAATAATCGAGAATGGAAAGGAAATTCCATTACCCTCTGTCGTGAATATTGCAGACATCAGTCGTGTAACACGGAGCGGTCGAATCTTCAACCGAGGGGTTGGAGAATCCAACAAAGAAAAGGAACTTCAGGCGGAAATTCCTGATCCACCAGTCAGTCAATCTGGTAATCCTGACTTTTCAAAAGACAAAGATGAGATGCTAAAGCTCAACCAAAGGAGTGAATATGACATTGTGATCAACTATTATAGACTCCTTCAAAGATCTCAGTATTATCACTGTTACTCAGTTCAGAAGCACACAGAGAGGCTCTACAGAAAGTCTTGGAGCAAGCCTTTGTGGAACAGGATGTAACAATCAGACAGTTCGATAGTATTGTCTCTAACATCACTTCCTGCAATAATTTGGGATTTAGTGATGAGGAATTACCTGAAGAGGGTCGCCGTCATAACATGGCGCTCAACATTACAGTTAACTGCCAGGGCGATGCTTTAGCCAACGTACTGGTAGACACAGGGTCATCCCTGAATGTTATGCCGAAGTCCACCTTGATGCAATTATCATTCAAGGGCCCTCCGATGAGAGTCAGCGAGATCGTCGTCAAAGCATTCAACGGATCCAGAAAAACAGTTATCGGCGAAGTTGATCTTCCCATAACTATTGGTCCTCACACTTTCCAAATCACTTTCCAGGTCATGGACATCTGGGCAACATACAGTTGTTTATTAGGAAGACCTTGGATACATCAGGCTGGAGCGGTTACTTCAACCCTCCACCAAAAGCTAAAGTTCATCAAGAACGATCAACTTGTCACGGTTTGTGGGGAACAAGCCTTGCTTGTAAGCAACTTATCATCATCTGCTTGTGTGGAACCCGAGGAGGTTATTGGAACTCAGTTCCAAGCACTATCGGTGAGCAAGAACGATCAATCCGAAGAAGGAACTTCAATTTCTTCATACAAAGATGCTATCAAAGCGGTCGAGAGTACCGATACGACAGGATGGGGACGGCTTGTCATTCCTATTGACAATAAAACATAGAAGGGTCTTGGTTTTTCTGCAACCTGTACCCAGACAGCCGCCAACGATGAAAGTCTTCATCCCCTTCAAAACTTCTTCCACAGTGGAGGTTTTCTTCACCCAGTGTCTCAGACAGTTCATGCTATCAATGAGGAAGATCCCTCTGACACAGATGAACAATGGAAGTCCTACCTTAACAAGGACGGCTATATGTCTCAGGAAGAGGTGCATATGCCTTTTTGCTTTCCTACAGAAAGTCCGAGATTTATACCAAGATCAGATGTCGAAATGATCTACGGAGATTGTGATCCGGAAGGATGCCGTGCTCCGCCAAATTCATTAGAGGAAGACACTCTGATGAAAGAAAACTTTGATCACAATTACTATGGCCCGATGGATGGTCTGCCAATGTGGCAGCCTTACCCAGGAAACTTGGGGCAAGAAAGTCAGTCGAGTAATGAAACTCAGCTGAGCGTCATTGAACAGAATACCTGTGTCCCCGCCATGTCATGGGATCAACACTCAGGTCATTCAGAAACTACTCAACATGAAGATGAATTTGCAACGTTTGCAGGACTAGAATTCATCAACTATGCTTTTCCTGAGGTCAACGTCATCGAGGGGGATGACTTCTCCAGTTCCAAAGAAGTTTGGGACACTTTGGGACAACCGAGTGGAAAATACGACTATATGGTCAAGTACACCGCTCCCGAAAGCTCTCGTATCAGGCTCGAAGATATCCAGTCAACTGGATGGGGAGATACAGTTGAGAGCACCAATGATATGCAAAATGCAACAGAGGAATCCTCCTACGACAATTTTGCTTGGGAGACAGATTCCAATGATCCTACTCCACCAGAAATCAGCGTCATTTCTGAAGACAAATCAAGGAAGGTGCCAGACTTTGTGATTCACCGAGGAGTTCGCTGCCAATGGGTTGTCGTCGAGGTTCCAAAGGTCGTTCGTCAGTCAAAGTAATTGCCATCTTTAAACCTTTCACCCTGCCCAGGTGAAACGGATGTTTTGATAGGGCTCGCTTTCTGTAAATTTCCATCTTCGCTTCGCCCAAAGCGACAGAGTTTTGTTTTATAGGGCTGTAGTTTCAAGATTCGACTTGTTCATTAATAAAATAACGTCGTTCTGTAATTTCCGCATTAATTGTTGTTTTCTCTTTTTTCTTTTTCAGAAAATGGTAATCCTAAAAAAAACATTCAATAATAAAAACAAGCAGTAAAATAAAAACACTGCACACACTTGCATTTTCTCTATCTCTTCTAAACACGAATCATCACGTCATGCAGATTGCTTGTTTTATACCCCGTTGAAACATACGATCCGATGCCTTCTTCCAACTTTGAGTTCCCGGTATTCGAGGCTAAAGAAGAAAATGACAACGAAATTCTAGAAGAGATCTCCCGACTACTCAGACAAGAGGAAAGGTCCATTGAACCTCACAAAGAACCGTTGGAAACGGTAAACCTGGGTTCAGAGAAAGAGAGAAAAGAAATCAGGATCGGAGCACTGCTCAGTCCAACTGCCAGAGAGGGTTTGATAAAGCTTCTCAAAGAATTCCCCGATGTATTCGCTTGGTCCTATCAGGATATGCCAGGGTTGGATACCAGCATCGTGGAACATCACTTACCGTTGAGATCGGAATGTCCGCCAGTAAAGCAAAGGTTGAGACGGACTCACCCGGACATGGCCATCAAAATCAAAGAGGAGGTACAGAAACAGATTGACGCGGGTTTCCTCGCTACATCTGAATATCCTCAATGGTTAGCCAACATCGTACCCGTTCCCAAAAAGGACGGAAAGGTCAGAATGTGTGTTGATTACAGAGATCTAAACAAGGCAAGTCCAAATGATGACTTTCCTTTACCACACATTGACATGCTGGTAGACAGCACAGCCAAGTTCAAAGTATTCTCCTTCATGGATGGATTCTCGGGCTATAATCAGATCAAAATGGCGCCGAAAGACATGGAGAAAACTTCGTTCATTACCCCATGGGGTACCTTTTGTTACAAGGTAATGCCGTTCGGTTTGAAGAATGCCGGGGCAACCTATCAAAGGGCCATGACTACTCTGTTTCATGACATGATACATAAGGAAATCGAGATATATGTCGATGATTTGATTGCAAAATCAAGAACAGAGGATGAGCACGTTGAACATCTGTCAAAATTGTTCGAACGTCTAAGAAAATTCAAGATCCGCTTGAATCCTAACAAGTGCACCTTCGGTGTCCGTTTGGGGAAATTACTAGGGTTCATCGTCAGCCAGAAAGGAATTGAAGTTGATCCTGACAAGGTCAAGGCCATTCAAGAAATGCCTTCTCCGAAAACTGAAAAACAAGTCAGAGGATTCCTGGGACGTTTGAACTACATCTCCAGATTCATATTCCTTATGACCGCGACATGTGCGCCGATTTTCAAATTACTCAAAATGAACCAGGATTGTGTTTGGTCAGAAGATTGCCAAACCGACTTCGACAGTATCAAGGAATACCAGTTGAATCCGCCGATTCTATCACCTCCAGTGGAAGGAAGACCACTGATCATTTACCTCACAGTCCTTGAGGACTCGATGGGATGTATACTTGGCCAACAAGACGAACCTAAAAGGAAAGAGTCTGCCATTTACTATCTAAGCAAGAAATTCACCGACTGCGAGACTCGGTACACAATGCTTGAGAAAACTTGTTGCGCTTTGGCTTGGGCAGCCAAACGTCTTCGCCAGTACATGATTCGTCATACTACTTGGTTGGTCTCCGAAATGGATCTAATCAAGTACGTTTTCGAAAAACCTGCTCTCACGGGAAGGATTGCCCGTTGGCAGATGTTACTATCAGAATATGACATAGAGTACCATGCTCAGAAATCCGTTAAAGGAAGTATTTTAGTCGATCATTTGGCTCATCAACCGATTGACGATCAAGAATCAATCGGGTTTGACTTCCCAGACGAAGATGTCATGTATCTAAAGATGAAAGATTGCGATGAACCGCTACCCAGTGAAGGGCCAGAACCAGGTTCCCAGTGGGGACTTATCTTTGACGGAGCAGTCAATCATTATGGAAATGGAATTGGGGCAATCATTGTTACCCCTCAGGGTATCCACATTCCTTTCACTGCTAGACTTACGTTCAAATGTACGAACAACGAGGCCGAATACGAAGCATGTATCATGGGTCTCGAAGAAGCGATTGATTTAAGGATCAAAAACTTGGACGTATACGGCGACTCAGCCCTTGTTATTAACCAGAGAAAAGGAGATTGGAACACATACCAATCGGGATTGATTCCTTACAAAGACTATGCAAGGAGGTTGTTACCCTTCTTCAACCGAGTCAACTTTCATCACATCCCTCGTGATGAGAATCACATGGCTGATGCATTAGCCACTCTCTCTTCCATGATTAGTGTAGGTCGATGGAATGACATACCTAAGATCGACATCATGCGCCTTGAACGGCCCGCTTACATCTTCGTGATTGAAGCAGTCATAGACGACAGACCTTGGTATCACGATATCAAATGCTTCCTTCAGAAACAAGAGTACCCATCTGGGGCACTCAGAAAAGACAGGAAAACCCTCAGAAGATTGGGTGGAAACTTCTTCCTGAGCGGTGACACTCTTTATAAGAGAAATTTTGACATGGTCTTGCTCCGATGTGTCGACAGACCAGAAGCAGACATGCTCACGAAAGAAATTCATGAAGGATCCTTTGGCACTCATGCCAACGGACACACAATGGCTAGAAAAATTCTCAGGGCCGGGTATTATTGGTTGACCATGGAATCCGACTGCTACAAGTACATGAGGAGGTGTCACAAGTGTCAGATATACTCCGACAAAATTCATGTACCGCCATCACATCTCAAAGTTCTTTCTTCCCCGTGGCCTTTTTCCATATGGGGAATCGACATGATTGGTATGATTGAGCCCAAGGCTTCAAACGGACATCGGTTCACCCTGGTAGCCATTGATTATTTCACCAAGTGGGTCGAAGCAGCGTCATTCGCCAATGTAACCCGACAAGTGGTGGTCCGATTTATCAAAAACAATATCATCTGCCGTTATGGTGTTCCAAGCGAGATCATTACTGATAATGGATCTAACTTGAACAATAAGATGATGAAAGAGTTGTGCGCAGAGTTCAAGATCGAACACCATAACTCATCTCCCTACCGACCCAAGATGAACGGAGCGGTAGAAGCGGCTAACAAGAACATCAAGAAGATCGTTCAAATGATGGTTGTAACCTACAAAGATTGGCACGAAATGCTACCCTTTGCTCTTCACGGTTATCGTACATCTGTCCGCACTTCAACAGGGGCAACCCCTTTCTCTCTAGTATATGGCATGGAGGCAGTTCTCCCCATAGAAGTAGAGATCCCATCAATCCGGGTATTGATGGAAGCTAAGCTCACCGAACCTGAATGGTGTCAAAGTTGACACGACGAACTGAACCTGATCGAAGAAAAGAGAATCACGGCACTATGCCATGGTCAGTTGTATCAGCAAAGAATGAAGAGGACGTTTGACAAAAAGGTCCGACCTCGTGTCTTCAGGAAAGGAGACCTTGTTCTCAAGAAGATACAATCATTTCTCACTGACTCTCGGGGCAAATGGACCCCAAATTATGATGGCCCATATGTGGTCACGAAAGCTTTCTCAGGCGGCGCCTTGAGACTTACAACCATGGACGGAGAGGAATTTGCCTACCCCACGAATGTTGATGTAGTCAAGAAATACTTCGCCTAAAACTAAAAAAAAAAAAAACGTCTCGGTGGATTGAAAACCCGAAAGGGCGGTCCAGGCAAAAGTTAGAGACATGAAAAAAAATCATCCCGATGGATTGGAAATCTCATAGTACAATCCAAGCAAAAATTAGGGATAATGGCAAGTAACTATGTTCAACAGAGGCAAGTCCCTCAGCAGCAGTTACAGCATCATCTATCGGAGGAAATTTCCAGTCAAAGGTCATCTTCGACGGAAGCCCAGGATGTCCCAAATTCAAAGTTGGTAGAAGGATAGTGGTCGTTATGTTTCAACGTAGCCCTTTTCCCTGTAAATTACCATTTTCTAACTTTGTATATACTCTTTGGAATCACGCGTTTGGCTGATCTCCATCTTATCAATAAAATTTGAGCCCTTGTGCTTTTGTTTGTAATTCTTAACTTGTTTTAGCTTTACAGAACGACGTTGTTTAAACTTAATCAGCGATTCTTGAAATAAAACAAAAATGAATTTACTTGTTAAACTTTTTCTGCTTTTAAATTAAAGATGGCATTTCTTTTGACTGTTGAACATCAGAAGAACATCGATCGCTTCCCTGAAGTAAGCGAACTTCAAAGTGCAGAATCAAAGTACTCCTTCTAAGCCAGTATGCCTGAATGAAGGGATCAACTGTGTCAGAGACCTTGTTTCGTCTGACACGCCTCGGCCGAGTTCTCATCTCCTAAGCCCGATCAACATAGCTCCCAACGGGACTATCTCTCCTAAGCAAGGTGGAATTGCTATTTTGAATCAACGGTACTTCTTCGCCCCGCGATGGCCGAGTATCCAATTGTGTTCATCCATTAGTCTGTATGTCGCGTCTGTTTTGTCAGCATATACATACATACATCGTGCATTTTTTATTTGCATTCACATTTCATATTGCATCACTATCACTCTAGTCGGTCTTGTCCCCTAGTGGTAGAAGTCCTCTCAATCGAGTTGTCAGTTCTTGCCTCGTCAGGAAATACTGTGACTGAACAACCTCGCTTCCGGTTTAATTCTGGAAAGAAGTTGGTCCTTGACCACTTTGATAACCTGAACCTCTGAAAAGCCAGAGAAAACTTTCAATAAGCATCACTCTTCGCCATTGAAGATGATATCCTTGCTTTCCCGGGTAAAGGAAAATCCACAGAGAAAGCCTCGTGATCAGAGATTCGGCAGCACGCCAGTTTTGCTCCGAAAAACCACTGATGAGAAGGTCATTGGCACCTCAAAATTGGACCCCATCATATGGCGTTTCTCCGAGAAGATCCCGGGAAAAGTATGATGAAAGATCCCAAACGAAAACAGTCTCTCAAGAGACTCGCTTTCCCTAGTAGAATCGACAAATGGCGTCTCCAAAACAGAGAAGTTTGTGTACCTCTACAATTCAGACGAATGGGTTCCCCAGCAAGTCTGACATCAAAACTTTTTCCACTCAAATGGCATCTCCCCAGGAAAATTCGGCGAGAAGTTTGAAGGAAAGCCGCTACGAATAGCGTCCCTTGTCAGTAAAGTTTATTGACCAAAAGAAACCGAGACCAGTTCCTTGGTAAGAAACCAGGATCGAGGGGAAGTTTAAATAAGAAACTGAGACCAGTTCCTTGGTAAGAAACCAGGATCGAGGGGAAGTTTAAATCAGAAACTAAGACCAGTTCCTTGGTAAGAAACCAGGATCGAGGGGAAGTTTAAATCAGAAACTAAGACCAGTTCCTTGGTAGGAAACCAGGAACGAGGGGAAGTTCATTTCAGAGACTGAGACCAATTCTTGGTAGGAAACCAAGAACAAGGGGAAGTTCAAAAGAAACCAAGACCAGTTCCTTGGCTGAAGACCAGGATCGAGGGGAAGTTTACCTTTTCTAAGCATCATTGCTTAGCTAAAGAAGATGAATGCGTAAGCTACCATTCATAACCACCATCAAAATTTCGGATATTCCGATATTTAATCCTCTTGCACCCCGAATGCTCGAATACCTTCGTCATTCACACCTTCGGGTCCAAGAAGATTAAATAGGGACATCTGTAATACCCCAAATTTTGACCACTTAGATTTCCCATCATTGTGAAAATCATCATCACAATATGGATGTACCTTTATGCTTCATTAGTCTCCCCAAAGATGGGTGAGCATCCACTACAATCAAAATTAGGGTTTCAAGCCCTCTCTGAGTGCTTAGACAAAGGATCAATCAAGAAATGACATGATCTTCAACTTGTCTAATCTCTTAAACATCCACAATGGATCAAAAAGGACTCCCACTTCAAGGATTAAGCACAAGGCTACTCCCTTCTAGGTGGATCAAGTCTCAAGATCGACAGTGTCACCAAATTAGGGTTTTGGTCGACCAGGTCCTCCAGATGGAAATTTTCATCTGGGCATAAGGCAATGATCCAAAACATAACCTAATATACTTCATGGAACCTCATGAACCCATGCATCAAGTCAATTTTGCCTCAGGGGATGCATTCATCAAAAATCAGGAATTAGGGTTTCTTGACCTAATTCACCCCTAAGTTGACTTTTGGGACAAACCATGAGCCAAGACCTCAAGATATGATTTGAGGGTCTCTAATATACCATATTGATCCATTTGGAACAATGGATTGATCCAAGAAGCTTGAGCAACAAGTCTCAATTTCATCTGCACCACAATTAGGGTTTTAAGGGGAAAGTCAACTGTAACTTTGACTTTTGACCTGGACATGCTCCCAAACCCTAATACATGATTGAATATACCCTATGACACCCATGGAACATGTCCATCAAGTTTGATTTAGGTCAAGGACATGATTTCCTGAAGAATTGCACAGTTTGGAATTCATCTGATAAAAAGTCAACTGTGCTCAAAAGTCAACTTTGACTTTTTGAGATTTTTCACCAAAATGGATTTTTAACCCTAAAATGATGTTAATGTATGATTTGAATCATCATTCATCAAGAAAAATCAAGAAAAGTGAGATAACTTGTAAAAGGGGTAACCATAAAACTTAGAAATTTTTCTAAGTTAAAAATAAAGTGGCAAAGGTACCAACTTTGGAGGACCATAACTCCTAAACCACAAGGCCATTTTTTCTCATCCAAATATGGATTTGTAGCCCTCATTATCACCTACAAAAACTTCAACTACAAGTCATTCCAATTCATTAAGGATTTTGGGTTATGGAGTGATCAAAGTGGCTGAAAAGTGAAAATGTCACTTTTTCCAACACTTGGTGAAATTTTCACTAAGTCAGATTCTGCCTCACTTTTTGCCAAATGTAGGGGGATTTTTCACTTGGAATCAAAAGAGATCAAAACCAAACTTGTTCAAACAGTTGTTGTATCATGTAAGAGCTTTCCAAAATGGCCAAGAACATTGCCAAATTCAACCTACACCATGAGATACAACATTGCCAAGTTGCCTTGCTGAAATCTGTCAAGGCAAGGCAGAATTTGCAACTTTGGTCGATTTGCCAAAATCAGCCAAATTCAATTGCTCCAATCCACTTGGACACCTCAGAGGATTGAATCTAAAGGGGACAATCACTGAGCCAAGCCTCCAAGGTCCAAGGAACAAGGAATAGCATGTTGAACCTAGAGTTGCCAAAATAGGGACAAGACTTCAAATTTGGAATGAGGAATTCAATGGAACCATCAAGGTGGCATGGACAGAGCCATTCTCATCTGAAATCAGTCAAGACTTATCCAAGACCAAGGGGACCAAAGCTCTGTGCCCTAACCTCTAGTCAATGGCTAGAGGAGACTTGGATTTTCATTTGCCAACATTGGCCAAACCTACTTACCAGCTGCCATGCACTATTCCTTACAAAACAAACTTGCTCTACTATAAATAGAGCTCAATTGTGGTCAGTTTGAGTACACCAAAGCCATCTAACAGATGCTTTCCTCAAAATCTCTTTCTCTTGGCAAAAATGCCTTTCTTAGCAAGGTAGTTATCGGGTTTTGAGTTTGAGAGCAATTCCAATCAAACCAATCACTCACACACCTCACATACATCACATATGAGCTGATCAAACACTCACATAACATCTGGAACATCAAAATCTCAAAATCACTTGCCATCCACACAAGTTTGAAGTGAAGTTGCAGCTGAGATGCCATAAACTGATCCAGTCCATTTCAATTCAATCCAAGTGTTCAAACACACTCCATATGGTGTAGGGAAGCTGTCCAGATCATCACAACTTGTCTGTAACACCTCCAAATCAAAAATCACTTTGAACTTGCTGTCACGACTTGGAGGTAAGCACATACTTGGTCATCTCTCAATCTATGCATATTTCCTCGCACAATAATTTGGCCATATGTTCATAATCATGCATGGAATGTTTTCCCTCAATTAATTGCATTGTTTGAATCGTGTATCAAAAATCCTAGCCTTCATGCAGAAATTAGGGTTCTTGAGGTCTCTTCGTGATTTCTTGTTGTATGTTTAATTTAAATGAAATTAAAGTACATAGACATGATCGTGAGGTTGAGGCGAGCATAATGATATGTGGATTGCATGATATGATTACGTATTCATGGAGATTGGATAGAAAATGCAAATCTGAGAAACCAAGAACATGCGCGTGTTCTTCAGCTGTTCTTGGCGCCATTTTCATATATTCAAATATTTGAATTTTGTGATTTTTGTTTAATTGATTCAAAAATTAATTTCTCTCTGAGTTTTAATGATTTTGAGTTGATTCTTTTTTTAATAATTCACAAAAATGTTAAAATATTTTGTTTTATCAAAAAATCCCAAAAATATTATTTATTTCATATAATTGATATTTTTGCAAAGAATTAATATTTTAATTATTTTTGGCATTTTAAATATTTTTTCTACATTGATTTTGCAACTTTTAATGCTTTCTAATTATTTTGTAGGTCAATACTTAATTTTTGAAACATTAATCCAAGGTCACAATTTGTTTTCCATGTGTTAAACAATTTTTGATCATTTTAATTGAATTTTTTATTCAATTAAATACATTTTGAAAACAAATTAGGGTTTTGGATTAATTCAACCCTCATAAATCACTTTCAAAACTTTTTGGACCTCTTGAGAGAGTGTAAGACCCATCCCCCCTTGTACAAAAACTTTTTGGGCCTCACTCATTGTATAAGTCCCTCTGTACAAGTAAACGGCGCGATCGTCGCCCGTTTAAAAATAAAAATCATCTGGGCCTCTCCTTGAGCTATAAGACCCATTCAAAACACTTTGGGCCTCTATTAGAGTGTAAGACCCAATCCCCCTTTTAACCAAAACATTTTGGGCCTCACTTATTGTATAAGTCCCTCTGCGTTAAAAGAAAACCTCGGCGCGATCGCCATTTTTAAACGAAAAATCATTTGGGCCTACCCTCGTGTTATAAGCCCCACTCTTTTTTCTCTAAACTTTTTGGGCCTCTTGAGAGAGTGTAAGACCCATCCCTTTATACAGAAAACCTTTTTGGGCCCCAGTCACTTGTATAAGTCCCTCTGTACAAAGTCAAACAGTGCGCTCACTGATAAAACCCTGGGCCTCTCCTTGAGTTGTAAGCCCCAAGTCTTTCTTTTTCAAAGCACTTTCTCCTTTGATTTTGAATATACTATTGTTTTTAATCTTTCTTTGTTGAACAACTAACCAAACAGCATGGAAGCACTCCAACCGAGTAAGTGGTTATCGCTTTCATTTACTGCTTTCATATTATAAACTGTATTGTGGGGCTGCTCACTGTAAGTCTCCTTTCATAAACTCATATCTACTGTGTAATAATAGTACAGATATTTCGAGTTTCCTCGGCAACTACGTCTAGAACTAGGTGACGCCGTTTCATTTATTCGTAGAAATAGACGCCTAGATCCCCAATAGGAGCACCATATACAGTCTTCTCTTCGGCTGTCCTCCTTAGGAATCGTCAAGAAGCTCTACTCCCCAAGATGAATGTATTCTCCGTGAATGGCATCTTTGAGTTTCTTCCAAATTTTCGAATTTTCCTGACTTGATCTATTCCTTGTGGATAGCTTGCCTTGAATGTCTCGGGGTTTGGGTACCCACTACGGTCATAATCTTGGACCTTAACTAAGGAACCCTCTTTAAAAGCTAAAAGTCGCTGGATAGTAAACCTCGCATGTTTACCAGTGGTTTTTATCTTTAAAAGAGTTATCTCTCCTAATGGAAAGGAGATGATAGACCCACGGGCTTCTTAAAAGCATCGGCCTCCTCTTGGGCATTGTTCAAGGACCCACAGGCTTCTTAAAAGCAACCCCGCCTCCTCTTGGACATTATTCAAGGACACTACGGCTTCTTAGAAGTATTCACAGCCTCCTCTTAGGCTTCGTATAATGATATCTTCCTCCGGGAATGATAGCCTCCTCTTGGGCTTCGTACAAGGACCCGTCGGCTTCTTAAAAGTTTCCAGCCTCCTCTTGGGCTTCGTACAAATTGTCCCGACGACCTCCTAGAGGTATAGGATTAGAACCTAGTCATCCTCATAGAACAGTCCTTTCATAGAGTCTACTACTGTTTCTCAAAGCATAGTACAAAAGAAAAAAACTCTAGACTTGGACAGTCTAACTTCCTTGAGTCTCAAAGACATTCTCAAGTAACCCCCTTCGTTAAATAGGAAGGAAACCCGCAGACTCGGACAGTCTCAATACCCTTTGGATTTCCCGTTTCCTCAAAGAGAAGGAAATATCCCTGATCCTCAAATCAAATCCCTGAGTACATTGTTGCTCATATAAGAACTGATTTTCTCTTTTAAAGTCAGTATATTGGATCTGTCACTCAACTGAAACAAACTTTTAGCCTCCATCTCGGGCTTCGTACGAGATACAAAAACACTCAATTGTTGAGTCAAACTTTTAGCCTCTATCTCGGGCTTCGTACGAGACACAAAGACTCCCTCGTAGAGTCAAACAAACAATAGCCTCCATCTCGGGCTTTATACGAGATACCAAAAGACTCCATCGTCGGGTCAAAAACTTTTAGCCTCTCTCTCGGGCTTTGTACGAGACACAAAATAGCCTCCTCTTAGGCTTTGTATAATGATTTTCCTAGCGGAAATTAGCCTCCTCTTAGGCTTTTGTATAAGAAAACCACTGGTTGATCCAATCAACTTTTTAGCATCAAAGTTGTGCCTCGTTCACAGTACACAAACATCAACAACTCCTTCATCTAATCGCTGTAAGCGGCAAGCCTCTGGATCATCTATATCCATGCCACTGTCCCTCTTTTAGCATGAGAAATTCCTAAGGAAAGATGGCATTGCTCTACACTGAGTTAAAGTCTTCTCCTTCAGGTTAAAACCCTTTCTTCGGAAATTATGGCATTTCTCGGATCCGCGTATCCCAGTTAAAGTAATTCTCCTTCCCCCTCTTTAGAGATGACAAATTCTCTCTAAAGTTGAGGTCTTTCAGCTTCACGTCTTGGGCTTTGAACAAGACACAAATAGACCTTTCAGGTTCACATCTTGGGCTTTGATCAAGATACAAATTACCTTTCGCTTCACGTCTTGGGCTTTGAACAAGACACCAAAAACCAATTTCCTCCCATAGAATAGGAGGAACTACGAACGCTCTGATTTCCCTGTTTCGGTAAACGGGAATACGTAGGCATAAGATCGAAAGAAAAGATCTTAGTGAGCGCAATCAACAAAAAACCCAAATCCCATATCTCCATCAATTAAAAGCAGTATTTCAAAAGCACCAGTCCTAACATCCTAATCCTTGTTCCCCGCTAGAAAGTCCTAGAAAGAAAGAAAACCGTATTGGCGAAAATACAAATAACCAGTACACAGGCCCCCCCACATTGATAGCATCCGTAACATAACAGACCGCTGTTTAAACTCAGTATGCAAGCAGGGTTAATTGGAGACATCTATTTCCCTTCCTTATTCAGCTCGCAATAGGATAAAAAATGAATCGACCTGTAGTTTAAAGCTCAAACCGCAGAGAGCGACCAGCGCTTAAGAACCGCGTCCAAAATCGGTCGCTACACTCGGCCTTCAACATATGAGAAATCAGCTCGACCCTCGTCTTCACTACCCTCAAATCCTCAGGTTCATCTTCGCCCAGAGTACTCGCTAGCCTCAGCTACTCGATCAACTCCTCAGTTGCCTTGTTCTCCGCTGCCAGTGTAGCATTCTCCTTCCTCAACCTGGTAGCCTCCTCGTCTGCCTTCTTCCGGGCATCACCAGCACTCTTAGCTTCCTCCTTGGCCTTCCTCGCCATCTCTTCTAGAGACGCTATGGTGGCCCGGGCAGCTCTGAGTTCAGACTCAGTTGAAGAATCTCCTTCAGTATAGATGGTCGCCATCTCCAGAACTCTGACTAATGTGGAGGCATCCTGGGCCACCATCGCCCTCTTGCTCGGGCGATCCATGCCCTCCAGTTGGAGAGACTCTGCCCACGGCACCACCAAGGACGTCCCCTCAAAGAATTTTCTGTCAAGAATACATGGAGGAAGCTCGAACTTCCCTTTCTCTGGTGCCCGGCTGAGGTCCACCGCTTCATTAGTTCCGGACCGCTTGAACCTTGAGGCCAGAGGCAAGGGGGATCCTTGGGCAGGAGCAGGCGAAGAGCTCCCCGACGCTGTTTGAGGAGGTGGAGCATGCTGGGGAAATTGAGTCCTGGGAGCAGCCACCCCGGGCTTGTTCCTCGCGATAGCATTCTTTACCATTCTTTCATGAGCAGAAGGCATCTCACCTGCAAAAACAAAACAAATATGTTAGACGACCAAGGAAAAATATGTCGGACAAGTCAAATAACTAAGACTACCGGGCAATTTATAAGCATCTGTAGGAGTCTTGCACTCCGAAAGTGCCTTGGTGTTAATAAAATGATACTCCACCCATTGGCTACCATCCTCCTCGAAAATCGGGGACCCCTTCTTCGTCCAGCATTCAGCAAGCTGGAAAGAGTTAACATACTTCACCAGCTTCTCATAGCCAACCAAATCCTGCCTGTCCAGCATGTGTGGCTGAGCGACATATTCGTTAGGCTCCTTGGAAAAGTGGCCAGCACTCCAGTGAAAGGGAAACTTGAATACTCTTTCCCCGGTCAGCTTCTCGTTCTCGTCGCGCATGTCATTACCGTCCTCGTCAAGGGACACCGCCCAGACATACGTGTTGTCCTGGGCCCTCTCTGACACAGGCTCTATGATATAGAGCCTTTCTTTAAACGTTCAGATTGACTCCGAAAAGGGCTTGAACAACTTACGAGGTTGTTTCAACGACACCCAACCGTATCTCTTCCCTGTCAACTGCCGTTGAAGATGGAAGATGGTGAAAAACAGAGGAAGAGTAGCTCCTATATGCAAGAACTCACACGTCAACTCGAAGGCACGGATGAACGCCAGCGAGTTGGGATGCAGCTGCGACGGGGCCAGGTCCAGATGCACGAAAACTGAATGCTGAAAATCGGTGAAGGGCAGCTTCAACCCCAGCTCTTTAAATGCATATTCGTACATAGTGAATCGCTCCCTAAATTCTGTGCAGATCCGATCATCCTCAGAGGGGAAATGTACCTTCCATTCCCCCTCTGGCCCAACGACCGTGAAGACATCCCCAAGATAGGTCGCAAAGGTAGATACGTGCTCGGCAAGCTCAGCCACCGACCACTCCTTAGTAGAATCCTCATCGACCTCCTCCCCGACTTCGCTAGGGATAGTGGAAACTTCCGTACTGCTGCTCTCCGAGGAGCTCTCCGAGGATGAGTCTATTATAATCTCCCCGCCAGGCCCTGTCACCATATCGATCACCTGAAAAGCAGAGAAAAAAGTGAATTCAATGAGGAATCAAATCCACCCTTCCATCGCTAGTCAAGTAAAAGGGCGCGCGAAGGGCTGAGGACGGCGTCCCCGGCCTAAGCCCTAATATTAAACAAAAAGCTCAAAAGTCTCCCACGAGGAGACGCTCGGGACAAACCACTCCCGAAACGAGGAACTTCCTCGGGCCACTTCCCAGTTTCCATTTGAAGCTCCACCGAAAACTGCAAACGTTCACCGGAAACTTCATCGAAGCACCGGAAACTGAGTAACCGCAACGGTTACCTATGCGTCATCATCGCAACAACGCTGGAAACCGCCCTATTCGCGAGTTATCTAAGAGACTCCAGCAGCCTCATCGGCGGCAGAAAACGGCTTAGCCACCGTGCACCACCAACAAACCCAGAAAAACAACCCTATGTCATCTAAACCTAACCTAGCCACATGCAATCTAAAGAAGAGGATGAACGAAAGCAAAGGGCCAGAAAACTTACGTGGTTGAAAAGTTGGAAAATGGGTGCTCGAAGCCGATGGCGGCGGTTGAAGCAGCGGACGACGGCGGCGAGCAAAGCTCTCTGAGGAAGACAAAGAAGAAGAGAGAGAAGCGAAAGTTCCAAATGGCCCAAGTCCTTCTCCTTTTATACTGCTGAGGAGCACGTGCAGAGGCACGCTCACATAGGTCATAATGGCTGTAGACTAGCCATCATTGCCTAGTTACTGCAGCACAGGGCTCGAGGCACACGTGGCGCCCCAACATTTCAATTCTTCCTAACCGTTAGCCTCCCCGTACGACGGGCAAACCAGACACTGTCACGGATCTCACGAACACCAGGACCCACGGGCGCCACGAGACAACTCCCTCCGTCACCAAACGACGACTCCATTATGGTTCCCCGGAACAACGGGTTATCCTTAAGTAATCACTCCCATGCTCGGGAGCAACGACTTGGGGGGCTCCTGTTCTGGACTGGACCAATGACTAGGCATGGCCCAATCCGCTTCTACTTCCAGAACGGCCCAATTGCCTAAGTCCAATCCGCGAAGGGGCAAAAGCTACCTTTCTGCCCTCCTACCGGGCAAGGATTGCATCGCTCCTCCCCGGTACTGGTGCCCATCCCGTACGGCTTCATCAGTCCCTAAACAACTAAGGGCATGTGCACGAAACTACGCCTTTGCCCGACATAACGGTCAGTTTTGGGTACCCTGCCCGACATAACGGCTAGTTTTGGGCAGTTACCTATTCTTCGGGAAACGGTTATTTCACCCCAAAAATAGGATCATTGGCTACGCGCTGGGGGCACTGTATAAACCCTCTCGATCGAGAGGGTCATGTATCAAATAATCACCCTTAGAACTCATACTTTGCACTTGCCCCTTTTCTCTGACCACTTCTTACTTAAGCGTCGGAGTGCCTTGCAGGTACACCCCCTCCTCCTCATCTCACGCTCAGCATCACAGATGTTCTTGGTGGCCCATCACATGATCTGATCAAGCCTTCACAATCAGTAATGTTTTAACATAAGAAGATGTATCTCATTGAAGTTTTAATCTGACATAATACATTAATAAGTACAGCCACAGAAATGTTACTCAACTATCAAAAGAATATAAAATAAAATAAAAATGTGAAAAATCAAAAGCTTTGATACTTCTTGGAAACTCCAGCAGTAGCAAGCAAATCATCATCACAGTCAAACTCTATGCTGCAATATACATGGT
This sequence comes from Lathyrus tuberosus, assembly GCA_022829125.1. Classification (NCBI taxonomy): domain Eukaryota; kingdom Viridiplantae; phylum Streptophyta; class Magnoliopsida; order Fabales; family Fabaceae; genus Lathyrus; species Lathyrus tuberosus. The sequence goes on from JALAZF010000321.1 coordinate 6,932,633, forward strand.
GAATCCGAGTATTCAATAAAAATAGTATTCATTGACAATTTAAGTACTTGGATAAGAACAAAAGTGTGTCCATAAATTTCATTTCATCTATGCAGTACCTAACTCCTCCATATAAAGAGCAAGATAAAGTATATTAAATAAAAACCATATTGTATGTTTGGCATAGTTACCTAACATTCTTATTTCCATATAATTTATCTGCGGCATGAAATGCGAACATATATTAAGAGGGAGTTTAGAGTATGTGTCCCATATGTAACGAAACAGCCGATAAAGACTTAAAGTTCTATGACAATAAACATGATGACAAGTTCATTGGGGATCAAGTATCTATCATATAAGAATTTTAACACATGTGGAAAGGACCAAAATACCCCTCTGCTCATACAGTCCTCCACATGGCTAATCTAACAATCCTACACGTGGTAGATTTTTTCCAAATGCTGCTGCTGTGCCTGAAATTCAATTGTGACTATTTTACTACAATTAATGCATTTCTTCTGCACACACATTACACACCTTACTACCGTTAATGCATTGTCTTTGTGCATAATATATTATTATTATTTTTCTCTTACGTCTGTTTTTTTAACTTTCCCTTCTTTACCTCTTCCAGTATATTTCTCCATATTCTATACCTTCTTATTTATCACTTCTGTTTCTCTCTCTTCAATGCCCTATTTTCTACGTTTATTTTCTCTGTCTTCTCTCTTTCTCCACTTCTTGATCCTTCTTTTATACAACCTCATTGAAAAAACTGTTCTTTTACATTTTTCCACACATAATTTATGAAAAATGTTTCCTTTTAAAATGCAACCTTTAATGTATTCGTTTTTTGAACATTTTTTTTTCATTTCATTAATATTTATCTGTTGATTTTTGCATATCTGAAATATAACGAGATGAAACAAAAACTTTTAGATCTGAAATGAGAACATGTAAAATCAAAACCTCATCCTTTACGGTTTTTGTTCCATCAAAACCATGTGAGTCAAAAATCTTTAAGCTCTTTATTCCATTTCATTAATATATATTTGCCGAATTTAATGCTTTTTTTTCTTCAGATTGTGTTATTGTGATCTGAAACAACTTCTGGTGGATCTAAAATCTAAACCACCTGAACAATCGAATTTGAAATCAAAACCACCAGATTTGATATCAAAACCACCAGATCTAAAATCAACACTCATTTTCTTCATTTTCTCTCATACATTTATATGTCATCTCTTTATCTTCACCAATGTTCTCCACATTTCTGATTTATTTTTCTTTTTTCATTTTGATTTTTTTTTCAGGTTGTAGATTTATACGAAGACGCAAACTAACTTTAAAAAATATGAAAAGTGTAAGTTAGTGTTTTTTATTTTTTATGTTGAAGATCAAAATGTATATGAAATCATCTGTGTATTCTTTGGATAATATATTTTTTTGTCATTTTTGAAGTTCATGACAAAACCCATATTTTATTTTATTTTTTAAAATCTTTTTCACTTAATTTATTTTTTTATGTGGTAGATATACAGATAAGAAGATGAAAAAAGTTAAATAAGATTCATAATTTAGTAATATCTTTTCTATTTTTTTTATTTTTTTATTAATTTTTCTCTTTTCTGTTTTTAAATTTTATATATATATATATATATATATATATATATATATATATATATATATATATATATATATATATATATATATATTGTTGGTGGAGTTCACTAGGGAACATTGATACATAGTGTAGGACTAGGCACCTTTGTGAGAGACACACCACTTGTCCACCTAACACCTTAAGGTGATAGGTGAGTGGGTTCTCCCACTTATAATTGTGGGACTATTTTCCCACGTACTCACACTTGCTTATATTATTTCAATACTCCCCCTCAAGTGTGAGTCCACAATGTCCCCTTTTTTTATACTTGTACCGCCGTTGACACCTTTTTTCTAGGCACCTCTTATTAGGTATTTCGAGTACACCTCTTTCTTGGACATTTCGATTTCAACGAAACACCACTTCCTTAGACATTTCGATACAAGTAAGTCGGTTCCTTTCTCGAACCAAAGGCTCATGATACCATGTTAGAGGAGTTTTACACTATAGAACATTGATACATAGTGTAGGACTAGGCACCTTTGTGAGAGACATACCACTTATCCACCTAAAACCTTAAGGTTTTGGGTGATATGTGGTGTCTCTCTCACTTGTGTTGCTCTTGGCCTAATATTCAATGCTCCCTAGTGTAAAACTCCCATAATATATATATATATATATATATATATATATATATATATGTGTGTGTGTGTGTGTGTGTATGTTATTAACATATTTTATTTTATTTTTTTAACATCTTTTTCACTTCATTTATATTTTCAGGTGATCGATCTACCGATTAGAAGATGAGAAAAGTTAAATAATATTCATAATTTAGTAATATCTTATTTTTTTGGTTTTTATATTAAATTTTCTCTTTTCTGCTTTGTAATTTGTTATATGTATATATATAGAGGAAAAATATTTAGAGAGAGAATCCTATGAAATATGAGGTTCTGTTTTTTAGAAAAATATTTTATTATATATTTTAATTCAATGTCTTTTATTATCATTATTATAATTGTTATTGATATTATTTGTATAGTTATAATAAAATCTTACAATATCGATTTACCTGGTTTAGCTAAGAAAGTGTTAAGTATTAACAAGTGTGAGTATTGTGGATAATAGTTCCACATTGGATAGAAATATGGTGACTTGAGCATTTATAAGTGGGAGAATCCACACACCTATCACCTTAAGATTTTGGGTGAGTATGGGGTGTGTCTCTAACAAAGGTGTTGCTCTAGAAAAAGAAATCTCACAATGTTCAATACTCCTGAGTAGAAATTTTCCCCTAACAGAAGTAAATTATCATTAATATATTAGTAAATTACCATTAATAAAATTATAATATATTAGTAGATTAACATATTTTTATTATTTTTGTTACTTAATTATGTATGAAATTAAAATATATTAGTAAATTATCATTAATAATATTTTAAAATAATAAACTTTTTTGATTAAATAATTTAAAAATGTATGAATCCGAACACAGGCAAAATTTATTTATTTCTGTTACTAATATTAATTTATACAAGTAAAATAATATTTTCAAATATTATGTTATTAGTTAATATCTATAAAATTAAATGATTACATATATTTGAAATTATTTTTAATTTAAGATACAGTATGTTTAAACATAATATATGAAAATTTGAAATATATATTATTGATGTAAAACAATTTTAGTAAACACAATTTTGTTTTTATTAATAAAATATGTCTTTCTTTTAAAAATAATAAATTATTTTGGTAAAACAATTTTGTTTTACTTATTTATATTTTTTTACATTTTAAACACAAAAGCGTGCGTACCACACCAGTATTCGGGCGAACACATGGGTACTGATATGGCACATGCATATGAGACTGATATTAAGCTATTGATTTAAATATTAAATAATAACGGAAATAACTTTACTATTGATTTAAATATTTTTATAAATAATTTCAAAACAAAAATATTTATATATAGAAATTCAACAATAACTAATATCATTAAATACATTGCATATTATAATTTAACACAATATTAAACATAAGGATATATTAGTAAATTACCATTAATAAATAATTGTTTTAATGTCTCTAAAAAATAAAATTTATTTATGTTACTTAATTATGTATGAAAATAAAATATATTAATAAATTACCATTAATAAAATTTAAAAATAATAAACTTTCTTGATTAAATAATTTAAATTATGTATGAATTCGAACATGGACAAAATTTATTTATTTGTGTTATTAATATGTATTTATACAATTAAAATAATATTTTCAAATACTATGTTATTAGTTGATGTTTATAAAACTAAATAATTGCATATATTTTAATTATTTTTTATTTAAGATGCAATTTTTTTAAAAATAATATATGAAAAATTGAAATATATATTATTGATGTAAAACAATTTTGTTTTTATTTTAAAAATATGTCTTTTGTTTAAAAATAACAAACTATTTTGGTAAAAAAATTTGTTTTTCTTATTTACATTTTTATTACATTTTGAAAACAAAAACATGCGTACCACACCAGTACACGGGCGAACACACGGGTATTGATATGATACATACATAATACTGATATTAAGCTATTGATTTAAATATTAAATAATAACGGGAACAACTTTACTATTGATTTAAATATTTTTATAAATAATTCCAAAACAAAAATAGTTATATATAGGAATTCATCAATAATTACTCTCATTAAATACATTGCATATTATAATTTAATACAATATTAAATAATTAGGTAAGTTGAATGAAGTTTGTTTCATCTGCGACTATTATATAAGCCACCTGCATCAACCATGGCGTGGCATCCCGTCCGGAGGAAACAAAATCTACAAAGGAAGGAAAAGTGGGACGTTTTCCCTTTTGGGGGAGGAGTTACGGGAGGGGAAGCTGCGGGAATCTCTTCTTTTTATGTGTCGGAGTTCCCCGATCGGTGCAGAGCTAGGGATATCTTCGTTTTGTTTGGTTGTATCGGAAGGGTGGTCGAAGTGGTTATTTCATCCCGGCGAAACAAGTTTGGCAAGCGTTTTGGATTCGCTCGTTTTAAGGATGTGGTGGACTGTAGAGTATTGGGAATCAAATTAGATAATGTGCTGATAGACGGAAGGAAAATTCATGCAAATCCGCCAAGGTTCGTAAGGGGCATGAAGCGGAGCTGTTCGGATAACGTTCGGAGGAGCTGTAAAGAAACAAATGGTGGGAGGGTTAAAACACAACTTGACGGAAGGAATTCTACGAAGGTTTATGATGGCTCAGTTTCTTATGCGGATGTGTTGAATCAGAAGTCTGACCCTATTTCAGAGAAGGATCTCAAGAAGACATGTGTTAGTTTTGAGGTTGATGAGGAAACTAAAGTGAGGCTAAGTAAGGCTTATGTCGGAACCACTATTTGTCCGGGAATGGCGTTCAATGTAAAGACGCATTTCGAATGCGAAGGAATTTTCTCAATCAATATCACTCCTTTGGGTCCGAATCTTTGCCTCTTAGAAGAGTTTGATGAGGGAGCTTTGAAAGATTTAGTGGAGGGAGGGGAGTCGTGGTGGAGGCAGTGGTTCTCGGATATAAGAAAATGGAGCGCGAAGGAGGTGGATATGGATAGGGATATCTGGGTCAGAGTTTAAGGAATTCCTTGTAACGCTTGGAGTGTGGAGTTTTTAGAGACTATTGCTAACTCTTTTGGTTCTTTCATCTGTTCTGACGAAATAACTCTAAAGGGGACTTCCATGGATTCTGCACGTTTTCTTGTTAGGGTCCCGACTTGTTTCAGGTTAATGGATTCGTTGGAGGTGGTGATCGATGGCTTGTTGTTCACAATCTTCCTCCGTGAAGATTGGTTTGGTTCGAGGTCTCTGTTCCAATCGGGCAACAACAACTTGGTTAGCGAAGATGGTTCTTCGTGTTCTGGGAACTCCATCAGTTTTGTTAATGACGGACTTCTTGCTGAGCCAGGTGGAAGGGAAGAAGACCTTGAAGAGGGAGAGGTCAGAGACGACACTTGCTTGGATCCTTTGGATATTTCGCGGGTCCCTATAGGTAGCTGTGATTTTAGGCCAGAGGAAACAGCTTTTCTGTAGGAAAAGTTTGGTAACCTTTCGGCGGAAGTTAACGTGTCAACAGGATCGGAAGCAGGAATGGGTAAAGTGCAAGGAACTTTTGACGTGGCAACTGAAAAGGGTAAGGGGGTGAAGCTACCTTCTCAAGGCTGTAACTCTGATAGCAGTAAGAATGAAAGGGCATTTCCTACTATTAGCTTGGATAGGGAAACTAATGACGATTTGGTGAACATTTTGGGAGGAGTGGAGACGTCTCATCAGGGTGGGGCCGGACGTCTTAGGTGCAAAGGATTAAAGAAAATGAAAATCAAACCGTGGTATGGCCCACAAGGAGTTCTAGGGGATCTTGATCTTAAAGGTACTAAAGGCAGGCGATTAAAATTTAATGTTCCCAATTCTTCGGATACTATTGATAACTCTGAATCTAGTGAGGGAGTGCGCTTTTCTAAGTCAGAAACTCACTTAAAGTCCAATCTCCATTTACAAAAATTTCATTGTGAAAATTCTGAAGCTTCTGATATTTATAGATGCAATGTGAAGCTGTGGGAGAATTTTGACTCGTCTGTAGAGGGTAAAGTGTGGGAAGCTCTTTCAAAGTTGGGAGTGGTTGTAGTGGATAAAGAGAGGGATTATAAGAAGATGATTGATGAATTAGAAAAGTTGGACAAAGATAGAGCGAGGTGTGGGAAGGCGAAATTAATTATGTTAAAATGATCATCGGAACTTTCAACATTAGAGGAGGAGGTAGTTTGATTAAAAGGAAAAGAATTAGTCAAATTATCAAGAAAGGAAATGCAGATATTTTTTTAATTCAGGAAACTAAATTAGTTTCTTTACCGGATGTGGTTGCGAGAAGCTTTTGGTCTAAGGAGGAAATTGGGTGGACTTGGTCTAGTGCCGAGGGTCTCTCTGGGGGCTTAATTATTTTATGGAAGGAGAAGAGTGTAGAGGTTATATGTAGCTTTAAAGGTGAAGGGTTCGTTGGTATCAAACTATTATGGAGAGATTCTATCTTTTATGTTGTGAACATTTATTCCTCTTGTGAGCTAAGCAAAAAAAGAGTGCTTTGGAAGAAGCTTTTGGACTTGAAATCAAAATTTACGGATGGGGCGTGGTGTATGGGAGGAGACTTTAATGCTATTTGCAATTCTTGGGAGCGGAAGGGTAGGAGAACTTGTAGTCGTATTTCGGAAAGGATTGGATTCTCGGAGTTCGTGACCGAAAGTGAGTTGATTGACGTTCCTTGTAAAGGGAACAAATTCACTTGGTTTAGTGGTGATGGTACTTCGATGAGTAGAATAGATCGTTTCTTAATTTCGGAAGAGGCTATTGATAGGTGGAGAGTGGTTGGCCAACTCATCGGGCCTAGGGATATTTCGGATCATTGTCCGGTGTGGATTGTAGTGGACGATTCCAATTGGGGTCCAAAGCCGTTTGTGTTCAATAATGAATGGTTCACCAACAAAAATTTCTTACCTTTTGTTGAAAAGGAATGGGGGGAGTTGCATGTCTTAGGGAGGAGTGATTATGTTCTTAAAGAAAAACTTAGACTCCTTAGGGGTAAGCTTAGAAATTGGAATCGGGAGGTGTTTGGTAAGCTTAAGTTGGATGTCGATGATAGTGTGATGGATATTAATGAGGATGATGCATTGGCGGAGGTTGCTAATGGAGAATTGTCGAGCGATTTCATTGTTAATCGGAAAAAGTTGACTAGTCGGTTTTGGATGAACTTGAGAACCAAGGAGAACATGCTCATTCAAAAGTCCAAGTTAAAGTGGCTTAATGACGGAGATAATAATAGTCGGTATTTCCATAGTGTTATGAAGGAAAGAAGAAGGCGTAATCATATCGGTTGTATCAACTCATCTAGAGGTGTCTTGTTTTCGGTTAAAGAGGTTAAGGAGGAAGTTAGGAATCATTTTGCCAACAAGTTTGTTGAGGGGATTAGAGGGAGGCCCATTTTGGATGGTATTCAATTTAATGTCCTTAAAGATGTGGAGAGGGAGATGCTTGAAAGTCCTTTTACGGAGGAGGAAGTCAAAGATGCGATTTGGAGTTGTGATAGTAATAAGAGCCCGAGGCCGGACGGCTTCTCTTTCTTGTTCATTAAGAAATGTTGGTACTTTATCAAAGATGACTTCCTTTCTTTTTTCAAAGCTTTTCATGAAGGGGCTTTCTTATCCAAGGCGATAGTGTCTTCCTTTTTTACTTTGATTCCTAAATGTGAGAGCCCTTTGGGTTTGGACGATTTTAGACCCATTTGCTTGGTTGGGTGTTTGTACAAAGCCCTTTCCAAGCTCATGGCGGGTAGGTTAAAGAGTGTTTTGCACTCTCTAATTTCCCCGTGCCAAAGTGCTTTCGTTCCGGGAAGGCAATTACTTGACGGTGTTTTGGTTGCAAATGAGTTGGTGGATTTTGCTTGCAAGGAAAATAAGGAGTGTTCTATTTTCAAGGTGGACTTTGAGAAAGCATATGATAAGGTTAGTTGGGATTTCCTTAGGTACATGATGAGGAGAATGGGTTTTGGGGAGTGTTGGATGAAGTGGATGGAGGCTACAATCTTTTCTAGTAAGATGTCCGTGTTAGTCAATGGGAGCCCTACTAGCGAGTTTGTGGTGGAAAGAGGCCTAAGACAAGGTGATCCTCTTTCACCTTTCCTTTTTGTTTTGGTGGCGGAGGGTCTAACGGGAATGGTAAAAAGATCGGTGTTGAATGGTGATTTCTCCGGTTTTGGTGTGAATGGGAAATGCTTCGTTGATGTTCTTCAATTTGCGGATGATACTCTCTTGGTGGGGGATGGTAGTTGGAAGCATCTTTGGGCCCTTAAAGTGGTTCTTCGCAGGTTTGAGTTAGTTTCGGGTCTTGGCATCAATTTCCATAAGAGCAAATTGAGTGGGATTAATGTCTCGCCTAATTTCATTGAAGCGGGTTCCTTATTTCTTTCTTGTAGAGCGGAGCCGAAATTTTTTACTTTCCTTGGTATTCCTATTGGAGTTAATCCAAGGAGGATTTCTTCTTGGGCCCCGTTGGTTAAAAAGATGGAAAAACGGTTGTCTTGTTGGCATGGTAGATTCTTGAGCTTTGGCGGAAGGATCACTCTCCTTAAATCGGTGCTTAATAGTTTATCGATTTTTCATCTTTCTTTTTATAAAGCTCCGGTTAAGATTCGGAACGAGATCGTTAAAATTCAAAGTCGCTTCCTTTGGGGTAGCTCGGAAGGAAAAAGGAAAATTCATTGGATCAATTGGGATTCCCTTTGCTTGCCTTTTGACAAAGGTGGTCTAAATTTGAAAAGGATTGGGGATTTTAATTTGGCCCTCCTCAATAAGTGGAGATGGAGAATTCTTGATGGATCGGATAACGCTTGGTTCAAAATTTTGCAAGCTCGATATGGGGACATTAAGTTGATGTTGTCTAGTAGGGATAGTATTATGCCTCGTGGGAGGTCTTGCTCTACTTGGTGGAAGGATATTTTAAGTCTTTCAAAGTACTATCCGGAAGATGTTTTTTTCAACAATTGTGAGTACCAAGTTGGCGACGGTTTTTCTACTAGTTTTTGGAATGCCCGTTGGATTGGCTCGAAGTGCTTAAAAAATACTTTCCCTCGGTTGTTTGGAGCATCCAGCCTAAAGAATGTTACGGTCGCTGCGTTGGGAGGTTGGGTGGAAGGTAAATGGGAGTGGGGTGATTTTGGTATCAAGTCGGAGGGCGGACGTGTCGGAAACTTGGGAGTGGGAGTTAACTATACTCTTTCGGATGTGGGCCGGAATTATGCAGAAGGGAACACTTTTTATCTAACATTCTTAATGCAGGTACTGTTGACAGAGGCTTAGGTGATGCGGCGAACAGCAGTGTCCTTTGGCATGGGCATGTGGAGTATTCGGTCATTAATGATGCTACTGCGGGTGTGGCAGATTTTCTACTTTCTACTAATGCCAATTATCATGAAGTTAGTGGGGAGTTTTTTAATTCGGTCACGGGTCTTGAGAATTCTGGCAGCATGGCATTTAATGCTTCAAATTACAGGATGCAATCCCACAGCAGTTTTCCTCCCTCTGTCTCGTACAGTAGGACGGATGTCCAAAGATTGGAAGACGGTAGTGTGCAGGATCTTGCTGATTGTTCTGGGCCTATTTCTTTATCTTTAAGGAATGAGGTTGATTCTTTGCTTTCGGTTCTTAGCACTGTTGAGCTGGTTCCGAATTTGAAAGATAAAATGAGGTGGATTCATGGTAATGAGGATAGATTTACTGTTAGGTCCTTTTATCGGTTAACCGATGGTTTCCGGATTCCGTTCGGCCCGCTTGATAGGGATGAGAAGGCGGTTGCTTTAGTTTGGAAGGTGGACGTCCCTCAAAAGGTTAAGGCGTTTGGTTGGAGGTGTCTTCTCAACTAGCTCCCGACGAAAGATTTGTTGGAGTTTAGGGGTGTTTTAACTACAACCAATAATTTTAATTGTATCCTTTGTAGCTCTTCAAAAGAAACGATGTTCCATTCCTTTTTTCTCTTGTCCGGTTGCTAAGGTGCTGTGGAGGGAGGTGGCGGATTGGATTGGAATGACGGAATTTGGGAATACTAATGCTAAGAGGAGTTTTTTGGATTGGTTTGCCTTTTGCAAATTCAAGAGTGTTAAGGTAGGAAAGGAAGGTTGCATTTGGTTAGCTGTCTGTTGGAACTTGTGGTCGCTCAGGAACAAAACCATTTTCAGGAATCTCGGTTGGAATGTCTTGGATACGGTTTGGTCGATTAAGTATACGGTGTGGCGGTGGTCTTTTATAGGAGAAATTACCCACCCCAATTGCAATTTGTATGAGTTCGACAAAGATCATTTATATTATTTGTCTTAGTCGCAATTGATTGGTAATCTCTATTGTCTTTGACCTGAGTCGTCGTTCCTTTGTAATCAGGTTTGAGTACCCTTTGTACTCGTGTTTAATATAACTTGCTTACAAAAAAAAATGTAATACAAAATTAAATATGTCTTATTTTTGAAAACTACTAAAATTAATAAATATGTTTTTAAAATGTATTGTTCATATCCACTGTCTTCCGGTGAGAACTTTTTTTTGGCAAAATACTCATTTTCGTCCCTTAACTTTAGCTCGGGGTCTAGTTTGGTCCGTTAACTTTAAAAAGTGGAAAGTTGGTCCTTTAACTTTTAAAATGGTGTCACGTTTATCCTTCCGTATGTTGTCGTTAGTCAAAGCTATTAAATTGGTGCCACGTTTGTCCAGGTGGCTTTTATGTTGTTGACGTGGATATAACATGTATTAATACAAATCCAAGTGTATTCTTGCTTTCAATAACCCAGACACTCAAACGACGAAGACATAATCTTGCTGCTGCGATGGCGAATTGAAGGGACAAATCTCAAAGAAGGCGTGATGGATTGAAGGCGCATAGGATTGTTTCATCAACGACGTGACAGATTGAAGACGATTCAAGACGCGTTTATCAAAAGGTTAGTAAATTTCTTTCTGATATAGGGTTTACGAATGTGTTAGGGTAATATGTGGTTATGTTCAGTTTTAGGGTTTATGTAACTGTTTTAGTGTAAACTCTAATTATTTAGGTAATATGAATAGGTATAATGGATGAATACATAAATCTCAAAATTCATCATAGTGGTGAATTCATCGATGAAGGACATAGTGTATATGAAAATGGAGTAGTAGATGATTTTAGAGTAGATGTCGACAAATGGAGTTATTTTGAGCTAGTTGGTGTATTGAAAGACTTGGGTTATAGGAAGTTTGAGACAATATATTACAAGGACCCTCAATTTGGGATGAATGCACGTGTTGATGACAAGGGTGCTTTAGAAATTGTAGATCTTTATAGAGTGCACCAAAGTGTTGATATTTACATTCAACACACCTTGTCTCAACTTGACTACTGTGATGTTGTTGTTGATAATGTTGATGAGAGGCCTGCTGAAATTGTAGATGAGGTGGAGTTACTTAGTAAACTGCATGATGAAGATGTTGGAGTTGAACAAGCCACTGTTGGGTTGAAGGAAAGTAATGTTGGAGTTGAACAAGCCACTGTTGCGTTGGAAAAAGGTAATGTTAGAGTTGAACAAGTTAATCCTACAGTGGATGAACGTAATGTTGGAGTTGAAAAAAGTTAATCCTACAATGGAGGAATGTAATGTTGGATTTAAAGAAGTTAATGCTGGAGTTGAACAAGGTAAAGTTTGTGTAAATAATGATAACTTAAGTTCTGATGATAGTGAAGATGAAGACTACAATTATGATAGTGCTCAATAAGTGGCTTTAGAGGATGAGTCTGATGGGTATGATGACATTGAGGAAGATGAATTTGTTAACCTAATTGGGTATGAAAGTGATGGTAATGGAAAAGTCAAAAAAAACTTAAAGAAAAGTCTGTAGAAGATAAAGGGAGTGTCAATGACAGTGAGGACATGCAAAGTGGTTGTGATAGTGATGATAGTAGTGGAGTTCCAAGAAAAAACATCCAATTTTTCAGGTAGTCAAAGGACATGTCAGATTACAAGTGGGATGTGGGAATGTTTTTTAGTTCAAAGGGTAATTTTAAGGAAGTAATAACATCATATGCTACGTAAAATGGTAGAGACCTAAGGTTTGTAAAAAATGACAAAGTTAGGGTAAGGGTTAGATGTAAAGTTGGTTGTGAGTGGGAAGCTTATTGTAGCAAGTTGTCAAATGAAGACTCTTGACAACTCAGGAAAGTAATTGACAAACACATTTGTAGTGGAGAGTATAATGTGAAGTTGATGAGTACAAAGTGGTTAAGCAAAAGAATTCAGAATAGCTTGAAAAACAATCCAAGGATGGCCATAAAGGATATCAAGGAGAAGGCACAAAAAAGTGGAATGTTGAGGTCAACAAAACCAAAGCAATAAGAGCAAGATTTACAGCTAGAGACTATGTTAATGGTTCTTTTTGGGAGATTACACAAGAGTCTATGACTATTGTCATGAACTGTTAAGAGCCAATCCAGGGTCAACAGTTAAGATCAATGTTGATCCTGTACAAGAAGGTGTTAAGGATCACAAGCCATATTTTAGAAGGCTTTACATATGTTATGTTGCGTGTAAGGAAAGCTTTAGGTTGTGCAGACATGTAATAGGTCTCGATGGGTGCTTTCTAAGAGGGTTGTGTGGAGGGCAAATTCTGGCTTCCATAGGAAGGGATCCTAATGACCAGATGCTTCCCATAGCATATGCAGTTGTGGAGGGTGAAAACAAGGATAGTTGGACTTGGTTTTTAGAGCTATTAATTGATGACCTTGGAGGCAAAGATCAATGTCTGACATACACATTCATCTCAGACCAGCAAAAGACAAGTATTCAATTATTGTTATGTTATTTTATTTTTCTGTTTTGTAAACAAAGTATGTTATGCTATTCGTTTCTCTCTTGCAGGGTCTGCTACCTACTATGGATGAGTTATTGCCAAGGGTGGAGCACAAGTTTTGTGTTAGGCATATCTATAACAATTTTAGGAAAAGGTTTCCTAAAAAGATGTTGAAGAACATAATATGGAAGGCTGCCAAGTCAACATACCCACAGGCATGGGAAAGAGAAATGAAGGGAATAAGGGCCATCAATGAAGAAGCATTTAAACATATGATGAAGACCCCACCAAGGTTTTGGAGTAGATCTTACTTTAAAACCACAAACAAATGTGATGATGTTCTCAACAACATGTCTGAATCCTTTAATAGTGTCATTTTTTATGCAAGGGCAAAACCACTAATCACTATGTTGGAAGACATCAGAATATACATGATGGAGAAATGGGCAACTAACAGAATGAGATTTGATACTTTGGATGACAATGATATATTGCCTAATATTAGAAAGGAAATTGATGTCACAAGCACATACACCAACAACTGGCTTGTAAGGTATGTAATATCAGCATACACTATTACTTATTTCCAAACATTATATGACTGATATATTCTCTTTGTTTATTACTGTAAGATGTCTGATGAACATATATTTGAAGTAAGGCACTTGGAAAATCAAGCTGATAAATTTGTTGTAAACCTGAAAGATCATATATGTTCAGGCAGAAGATGGGAACTCACAGGACTCCCATGTGTTCATGCTCTGTCAACTATGAAGAGTAGGAACTTCAAAATTGATAGTTACATTCCAGAGTATTATAGGGTTTCAAGGTACAAGTCAGTTTATAAGCATGTGATCTACCCTGTAAATGGATCAAACTTGTGGGTTAAGACACCATATCAAGATGTGCAACCACCCAAGTATAGGAAGATGCTTGGTAGACCAAAAAAAGATGAGGAATCTTGAACAAGAAGAAATTAATGGGTCTCATCGCAAAATGAGAAGAACAGGTTTCGCGGTGAAGTGTAGTAGGTGTAAGAAAGCAGGACACTACAAGTCTACTTGTAAGGACACAACAACACAGGCTGCTCAACAATCAGGTCAACCATCTCAGACTTCAACAAAATCTGCTCAACAATCAGGCCAACCATCTCAAACTCCAACACAGGTTGCTCAACAATCAGGCCAACCATCTCAGACTACAACACAGGCTGCTCAACAATCTGGCCAACCATCTCAGACTCCAACACAGGCTGCTCAACAATCAAGCCAACCATCTCAGACTTCTAAGAGAAAGACTACTCAATAACCAAGCCAAGCATCGCATACTTCTAAAGGAAAGGCCAATCAGAAGATTCATGGACCTGCTAAGGGCAAGACACAAAAGCTTCCTGTTAGGAAGGCAACAAGACCTTTTGTACCACCTAGGCCTACAACTAGGTTGAGTGCTGCCAAGAATGTTGTTGGCCCAGTAACAAGGAGGACTACTCCAACTAAGAGGATCATGCCAAAGAAGAACCTCTAGATATAATTAGGTTATCAGTTCATGTATTTTGTGTTTTTTGGAACTGCTGTCATGTTTAATTAGGAACCATTTTATCAGTTTGGAACATATTATCAGTTTGGTGCTGTTTAGAACCAGTTTATGTATTTTGGGCTTTTTGGAACTGTTTTCATGTTATGGAACCAGTTTATGTATCACTTTATGTATTTTGTGGAACATGTGTATCAGGTTATGTACCTGTTATGGAATGGAGCCAGTTTGTGTCAAAAATTATGTGTTGAAAATTATGTGTTCAATATTTAACTTCTCTTAAAAGACCAAATATTGAAAACATATTCAACTTTATGGTAGAGACCATTTATGGTACAGACCAATGTATCAGGTTATGTGTTGAAAACAAATTCTTCTAGAGACCATTACAGGTCATGCTCAAAATTATGTGTCAATATTTAACTTCTCTTAACAGACCAAATATTGCAAACATATTCAACTTATACAAATTCAATCCAAATATTGCATTCATATTCAACTGATACAATCCAATAGTTACAAACTTTAACAAAACTTTAACATAATTCTTACAAACAAACCTTAACCTATTCTTCATAATACCCTAACTCATTCTAAAAACTAATACAATGATAATCATCAAAAACGTCAAATTCAAAAGCTTTTTCCACTTCATGATATTCTTCATTTCACTTTCAAGATTCATCAACTTTTTCCCTAATTCTTCATTCACCATTGTGACATTTTATATGTCCTTTTTTGCTTCAGCAAGTCCCTTTGTAACCACGCTTAGCCTATGCATCCAAAATTGCTCCTTCTCATCAGCCCTTTGTAACCCTGAAATTTTCATTGTTTAGAGGTCAAATATACCTACAAAATAAAACTTAAACAGAAATTATTAAGAAATTAAAAAGTTTGCATACCTTATAATTTGGACAACCCCAGAAAAGCTTTCACATATTCTTAACAGTAGTTGCCCTTTGAAGAACAGTCATGTCTCCACAATGACATCTTGGCTTCCATCGTGACCTACTACAAACATTCGAATCTCCATTTTCTGAGTTTTTCTGTTTCAACATCGACGATGAAGAGCCTGATTTCATGTTTGCCAAAACCCTAGGTCTGATTTGGAACCTGATTGCCCTAACTATGATTTCTGAAATTGGGAACGAGAAGGGAACAAGAAGGAAACAAGAAGATGAAGTTACCTTGCCAAGTCATCTGCCACGTATTAACAATAAACGGACGTTTGAGAACAACTAATAGTGAGGACTCAAGTGACATCATTTTAAAAGTTAAAGGACCAACTTGCCACTTTTTAAAGTTAAGGGACCAAACTGGACCTCGAGCTAAAGTTAAGGGACGAAAATAGGTATTTTGCCTATTTTTTCCTTTTTACAAACCGTGTTGTTACTCCGATTTGTCTCTCACTTTTCAAAATTCTTTGGTAACAACCCTGCCGCCACTACCGCCGTTACTGTTCCGGTAAAACTTCTGGCGACGTTTCAGAAAACCGACCACGACATCCAACTCGCCGTCCTCCGATCTGGGCGTCGCCTTTTTCCCGCGGCTGCCCCGCGCGTGCCAGTTTGTCCGGCGATCGATTCCGACCGTTTTTTCGCAGGTCTACTCACCTCTCCCCACCCGTTCCAGATCCGACCTTTGATTTCACTCCTTTTTGTGTCATTAAGTCATTGGGAGGCGCTGATTATGTCTCGTTTACTAAAGTTCTGCTTATCACATGTGAAAAACTAACTGGATCAGCAAACTATAACATATGATCTCGTGATGTCGATATGTGGTTTCATGGTAAAGGATATGAAGATCACCAAACCACATAATTGACTAATATTAGTTGTCACCGCCAAACTTGTCAAATGGAAGAAAACTTATGTCTCTTTGCTTACCGTGTTATGGTTCTCCATAGCACCTAACCTCCAAGCGCAGTATCAAGCCTTCTCCACTTGCTATGAGGTTTGGGAAAAAGCCAAGAAAGTAAGCAAGTTACACAACCCTCATGCCATACGCAAAAGATGCAACAGCTCATGCCGAACAACAGAGTAAATTTTTCATGGTAATGGCGCTTAAAGGACTACCATCCGAATTCAACTCCGTTTGTAACCAGATTTTATCAGGTACCATTGTTCCTAACTATGATGCAGTTAGTGAACAATTGTTGCGCTTGGCTACACCTTATGCGTTTGGTCCGGTTTCCCCTTCATCTACTGTTGCTCTGACACCAGGTGACACTGTTGCCCTCGCATCTCTTGGCAACAATCAGAATCGCCCTCGAGGAGGGTCATCCAACTCCAAACCTCGTCCCAAGTGTGACAATTGTAACCGGCTTGGGCATACTATCAGCCGTTGTTAGAAGCTACATAGCAAACCTTCACGCCAGGTAAATACAGCTCAAAGAGATAACCCAGACACTATGCAGACTTCACCTTCTATTCAGAACCCTACGCCAAGCTGCGAGGATTTTCTCAGGTGGTGTCAGACTAATCAGATCTTTGGTTCCACGGCTTCGGTTGCACACACTGGTAATTCATTTGTTTGCTTCTCTTAATCATCTCCTCTTGGTCTTTGGGTCCTCGGGTGCGTCTAATCATGTTACTGGTAATAAAGGTCTTTTTTCTTCCCTCTCTACCTCTAGTTTCTTACCCATTATAACAGCCGCAAATGATTCTCAAACCCGGTCCCAAGGGATTGGTACTTCTCAAATTTTACCATCTCTCTCTGTTACTTATGTCATATATGTACCTAATTGCCCATTTAATTTACTGTCAGTTAGTCGTTTAACTCGTTCCCTTAATTGTTCTATCACCTTTACTAATAGTAATGTTACTCTGCAGGATCAGAGTTCGGGACAGATAATTGGCGTCGGATGTGAGTCTCAAGGCCTCTACTACTTCTCTACGTCAACTACCACGTGCTCCACCACGGATTCTCCACTCATTATACATGCGCAGTTAGGTCATCTAGGTCTTCCCAAGCTACAAAAGTTGGTGCCCAGTTTATCTAAATTATCCACTTTACATTGTGAGTCTTGTCAGTTAGGGAAACATACTCGTAGTCACTTTCCCGATCGAGTCAATAAACGGGCTACGTCCCCTTTTGCTTTAGTTCACTCCGATGTTTGGGGTCCCTCACGTACTATGTCTACTTTTGAGTCTAGGTATTTTGTAAATTTTATTGATGATTTTTCACGTTGCACATGGCTATTTTTAATGAAGAACAGGTATGAATTGTTTTCCATTTTTGAACAATTTTATTGAGAAATAAAAACCTAATTTGGTTTATCTATTCGTACCTTAAGAAGTGAAAATGCACGTGAATATTTATCCCAACAATTTCAAACCTTTATGTCATCCAATGGTATTTTACACCAAACATCTTGCCCTCATACACCCCAACAAAACGGGGTAGCCGAATACAAAAATCGACATCTCGTAGAAACTACTCGGACCCTACTTCTCCATGGTAATGTTCCTCTCCAATTTTGGGGAGATGCGGTGCTCACGGCATGTTACCTCATAAGTCACATGCCCTCATCTGTCCTTAATAATAAAATCCCTCATTCAATCCTGTTTCCAAACTCTCCACTCCACTCAATTCCTCCTCGAGTCTTCGGGTCTACATGTTTTGTACACAATCTCTCCCCTGGTCTTGATAAACTATCAGCTCGATCACTAAAGTGTGTCTTTCTTGTGATCGATCGTTGCTACTCACATACTCTACAACGATACCTCGTATCCGTCAATGTTACCTTCTTCGAGTTTGTTCCATATTTCGAGTCCAGCCAAGTAACTACGGAACCTCTACAGGAAAGTATTCTCACACCTCTTCCGGAAGTTCCATCTGTCATTATCCCCCATCATTCTAGGGAACCTGACCCACTAGATACCCCTACGGTTGACCCCCCACTCCTCGCCCACTTCAAACTTATCAGCGTCGTCACCCAACGTTTGTCATACCTCTCCCTGAAGTCGTATTTGTCCCTAAGGTCACTATGGACTTTCCTCCGACGCTCTCGCCATCACCGGATCCGATCCTACAACCTGAGTCTGATCTTCTGATTGCCCTTCGAAAATGTATACGTCAAACACGAAATCCTTCTCCACATTATATTGATTTATGTTATCATCGTCTTTCTCCTTTGCAGTATACTTGGTTTGTCTTCTTTGTCTTCTGTTTCTATTCCTAAAACTCCAGGTGAAGCATTATCTCACCTTGAGTAGAGGCAAGCAATGATTGATGAAATGTGTGCTCTTCAAAGCAGTGGTACCTGGGAATTAGTTCCTCTACCCCATGGGAAATCTGTAGTAGGTTGTCGTTGGCTTTATACAGTGAAGGTTGGTCCAGATGGTAAGATTGATCGATTTAAAGCTCGCTTGGATTTTTGGGTTGGATTATAGTGATACCTTTTCGCCTGTAGCCAAGATGGCATCTGTTAGACTTTTTCTAGCCATTGCAGCCATTCGACATTGGCCTCTTCATCAACTTGACATCAAAAATGCGTTCTTACATGGTGATCTTGAAGAGGAAGTATGTATGGAGCAACCACCTAGGTTTGTTGCTCAGGGGGAGTCATCAAATATGGTTTGTAGGCTACACAGGTCTCTTTATGGTCTTAAGCAATCTCTGAGAGCTTAGTTTGGCAGATTCAGCACTGTAGTACAGCAATTTGGTATGGTCCGTAGTGAAGCTGACCATTTTGTTTTTTATCGTCACTCACCCCAAGGGTGTATTTATCTTAATGTGTATGTAGATGACATTGCCATAACTGGTAGTGATCAGCAGGGAATACTCCAATTGAAACAACATCTCTCGAAACAATTTCAGACAAAATATCTTGCCATAACTGCTAGACGATACTCCTATGGATCCAAGTGTCAAACTACTACCCAATCAGAGGGAGCCTCTATCTGACTCAAGAAGGTATAGGAAATTAGTTGGAAAGTTGAATTATCTCATAGTCACTCGTTCAGACATTTCTTTTGCAGTCGGTGTGGTAAGCCAGTTCTTAAACTCTCCTTATCAGGAACACATGGATGATGTTATCTGGATTCTGAGATACGTCAAATGTGCTCCAAGAAAAGGTCTTGTGTAAGAGGATAAAGGACCTACCCAAATAGTTGGATACTCCGATGCTGATTGGGCAGGGTCACCCATTGACAGACGATCCACCTTTGGGTATTGTGTACTTGTTGGAGGAAACCTTATATCTTGGAAAAGTAAAAAACAAAATGTAGTTGCAAAATCAAGCACCGAGGCAGAGTATAGGGACATGGCAATGGCAACATGTGAACTTATTTGGTTAAAACAGTTGTTCAAAGAACTTCAAATTGAAAAAGCAAGACCAATGACACTTATTTGTGATAATCAAGTTGCATTGCACATTGCTTCAATCCAGTCTTCCATGAGAGGACCAAACATATTGAAATAGACAGTCACTTTGTCAGAGAGAAGATCGAGTTAGGTGACATCGTCACAAGATTTGTCAACTCTAATGATCAATTGGCATATGTGTTTACAAAATCCCAACGAATCCCCAGAACTAACAATATATATAACAAGCTTGGTGCATTTGACTTATATGCTCAAGTTTGAAAGGGAGATATTTTAAATATATTGTGTTAAGAATATTTGTATATAGAATAGTCTCACATCGACTATATCATGTAATTATTTATAATCTATCTATATATAATAATGTCTCCATAGTGCTTTTCAAAACACACAGTTTAATCTAAATGTCTCTTAGTCTCGCTTATTTCAACAAATTGAATATTCAACATCATGGCACTAACTTAAATATTCACTCTTCGAAGATAAGGATAAAGAATATAATATAATTATAGCTTCATGCTTTTTTAGCTAAAATATCAAGCCCCTTCGCTTTGATTGTACACTGATACCCCATTCCTCACTCATAGCAGTAACACAATCACATATAAACACTTACCGGAAAAGAAGAAACAAAGATGACAGCTACACAACCGTAACACACTGCAACACCATAACATACGTAGCAATGCAACAACCACAATAGAGCAACACTCGCAGTAATACGATCGGCGACAATATGATCATCTCTCAAGTGTTAGATGCAAAAGAAATCAAGAGAAAAGCAAATAACAGTTTGGAAATTACTGATTTATTCCTTGTGAAAATGCATCTAATAAATAGAGAAAACCAAATGTGCTGTAACAGACTACAACCCATGTTCTGCTAGAATTTAGGAAACAAACTTGACTACAAAAATTAAATTAAATCTAATAACAAATAATGCTAAAAACCAGGACACTTTTGACTAAGCCTTATCATTCCCTCCCTTGAACTAGACTGCATTTGCAGCTAGTTAACTCCTGAAACATCACAAACTCCGAGCTTCCTTCTCAGCTCCCGAAATGACTCCAATTTCAGTGGTTTGGTGAGGATGTCCGCTAACTGATGCCTTGAACCACAAAACTGAAGCTGCACAACTCCATCATTCACAAGCTCCCTTAAGAAATGGTAGCGCACATCAATGTGCTTGCTCTTGCCATACATCACTGGGTTCCTTGACAACTTAATTGTTGAGCTATTGTCACAAAAGATGACAATACTTCCACTGCCCTTGTAGCCTATCTTTTTCAGCACCCTTTGCATCCATATTGCTTGACAACTACTTCCCGCAGCTGCTACAAATTCGCTTCCGTCGTGCTCAACGTTACTATCGGTTGCTTTCGAGAAGACCAAGCTATTGCAGCTCCACTAAGTATAAAAACATAACCTGAAGTACTTCTTCTATCCTCCACTAATCCAGCATAATCACTGTCAGTGAAGCCAATCAATTCCATATTTCCTTCCCTTTTGTAAAGAATGTCGTACATTGCTGTACCTTGCAGGTAATGTAGAATTCTTTTCGCCGCTGAATAATGAACTTCTGTAGGTCTTGACATATACATGCTCAATAAGCTAACTGCATACATTATGTCCGGCCTTGTAGCGGTCAAGTACATCAGGCTTCCAATCCGCTGCTTGAAAAATGAACCATCCATCTCAACACCATTGTCA
Organism: Lathyrus tuberosus; assembly: GCA_022829125.1. NCBI lineage: Eukaryota > Viridiplantae > Streptophyta > Magnoliopsida > Fabales > Fabaceae > Lathyrus > Lathyrus tuberosus. The sequence continues at coordinate 6,954,211 of JALAZF010000321.1, forward strand.
TCTTTGGAGATTTTAAATCCTGGAACCATTGGATTTTCAACAAAATTGCTATGCTTCATTCCAAACCTTCTCAACACTTATGTCACATACTTTGTTTGACTGATGAATATACCACCATCAAATTGAATTACCTCAATACCAAGAAAATACCTCATCTTGCCCAAGTCTGACATATCAAATTCCATCATCATGGACTCTTTGAATTCAGACATCATTTTTTCATCATCTCCGTTATAAATTAAATCATCAACATACAAGCTAATGATCAAATATTTACCTTGTTTGACTTTGGTAAACAAAGTTTGCTCACTATCCTCCTTCTCAAAGCCTTCATTTCTGAAGTATGATTCAATTCGGCTGAACCAAGCTCGTGGTGCCTGCTTGAGTCCGTACAAAGCTTTGTTAAGCTTATATACCTTATGCTCCTCATTCTTTATTTCATAACCCCTTGTCTGCTCCACGTACACATTTTCAGCTAACTTCCCATGAAGAAAGGTCGACTTCACGTCCAGCTGAAACACACACCAGCTTCTTTGTGCAACAAGTGCCAAAATCATTCGAACCGTGTCCATACGAGCTACAGGAGCGTATACTTCTTCATAATCAACTCTGTATTTCTGAGCATACCCTTTGGCGACCAAGCGAGCCTTGTATTTTTCTAATTTTCCACGCTCATTCAACTTGGTTTTGTACACTCATTTGACTCCTATTTTTTTCGCTTCTTTCGGCAGCTCCGTGAGATCCCACGTTCCATTCTTCTCAATTGATCTCATTTCTGCATCCATGGTTGTCCTTCATTTCTCTTCCTTTACTGCTTCATCAAATGAAGTAGGATCAAAGTGAACTGCATGAGCAAATAGGACTAAGTGAGTTTGTACCTCTTCCTCTTCATCAAAAAGGCCTGCACCGGAGACATAGTCATTCATCCACTCTGGTGCTCTTCTATTTCGGGGTTCTGTCACTAGAGAAGCTGCATCTTCTTCTTCATTACCATCAGCTGCATTTTCTTCTTCATTACTATCACTCGATTCCTCCCTTTCTCCACTTTTCTCATCTTCCCATTCCAAACCAAACGTGTTATCTTCTTCGGAGCTCTTCTCCCAATTCCATTGCCCGTCTTCTTCAAAGACGACATCCCGGCTGATAATAATCCTCTTGGAGGTAGGACCATATAGTTGGTATGCCTTTGATTCGTCACTTACACCAAAAAAGACACAACAACGTCTCTTATCTTCAAGCGTTGTTCTTCGAGCATCCGGTACATGAGCATATGTTGTACAACCAAAGACTCTCAAGTGCCCGACTGAAGGCTTCACCCCACACCAAGCTTCCTCTGGTGTCATTTCCTTCACTGATAATGTTGGACATTTATTAAGAACATAAAATGCCCAGTTTACTGCCTCTGCCCAGAATTTTCTTGGAACATTTTTCTCAACCAATAAGCTCATCGCCATATTCATCACGGTTCTGTTCTTCCACTCGGCGACTCCGTTCTGCTGCGGTGTATATGCAGCAGTTAATTGCCGCTTGATTCCATTCATTTCACAATATTCCTTGAATTCATCTGATGTGAATTCACCTCCACGATCCGTTCTTAGACACTTAATGGACAAACTCGTTTCTTTTTCTATAAGAACTTTAAATAGCTTAAAGGTAGTGAATGCATCTGACTTATAAGCAAGAAAATACACCCACGCCTTCCTACTATAGTCATCAATGAAACAAATGAAATACCTCTTGTTTCCCCCCGAAACCGGAGAAATCGGACCACAGATATCAGCATGAACTAGCTCCAATTTTGTCGATGCTCTCCATGTACTTTTCCTTGAGATTACATCTCGATGCTGCTTCCCTTTCAAGCAATTAGTGCTCACAATTTCACCCTCAGAGAAACTTGGCAAGCCTCTCACCATGCTTTTTGTTTACAAAGTCTTCAACCCTTTATAACTGAGATGACCGAATCTTCGGTGCCAGAGGTGCACCACGTCTTCAGTGGTTGCTTGGAAGCACTCTGCCTTACTGTCTCTTTTGATTGATGGAGTGCTTGATAACAGCATGAACATTCGATTTGCTGTCATGTTGGTTTGGAATACCAAACCTTTTGTGTGGTGATAAATCTGGCACTCATTTGACTGCATTAGGACAGCCAAACCCTTTTCTTGCAGCTGTCCAACACTGAGAAGATTATGCTGCAAACCGGGCACATAATAGACATCTCGTACAAGGTGATTTACTCCTTTGACAGTCAATCGAACACTGCCTTTTCCAACAACGTTCATGCTTGCATAATTCCCCAATCTAACCACCTTGTTGAACCCTTCTTCTAAATCCCAGAAGAGTGATGAATCACCACACATGTGATTACTGCAGCCAGAGTCAATATACCACACATCTCGATCGCCTCCAAGCGTGTCAACATACGCCATTAGCACCAGCTCTTCTGATTCCTCCAAACCAACATAATTTGCTCGGCACTCGTACTGGAAGTGTCCAAGCCTATGACACTTGTAACACTCAACTATTTCCTTATTTCCTCCATTGGCTACCCCTGCCTCTGCCGTATCCCCGGCCTCCTCGGAAAGCAGCTCTTCCTCTTTCTCTTTCACCATAGATCTCTTCATGAGTCACCTTCAAAGCATGTTCATCTTCTCCCCGTACTTTGAACTTTTGCTCATGAACAAGTAGAGAGCTTTGCAAGGCATCCACAGATAGTTGATCTATGTCCTTGGCTTCCTCAATGGAACAAACAATGTAGTTCCACTTATCAGTGAGAGTTCTCAAAATCTTCTCAACGATCTTGACGTCACCCACATCTTCCCCATAATTCCTCATGTCGTTTGCAACCGTCATTACTCGACCAAAATAATCTGTGATCGATTCACCCTGCTTCATTGCTAAGACCTCAAAGTCTCGGCGTAGACGATTGAGCTAAGCTCTCTTCACTCGAGCATTGCCTTGACACTTCAACTTCATGGAATCCCAGAGCTGTTTAGATGTCTCTTTCTGCGTAATTGTCTTCAGAATTGACTTGTCAAGCGACTGAAACAAGTAATTCTTAGCCTTCAAATCCTTCAGTTTCATCTCCTCCGGGTTCTTTATTTGCGCTGCCGTCATCCCATCCCTATTTGTGGGCTCTGTGTAGCCTGATTCGACAGCAACCCAATACTCCTTAGATCGAAGGAGATTCTCCATGACCATGCTCTAATGTTCGTAGTCGCCGTCGAACTTCGGAATAGAGGATGTTGCAAAGTTTGCTTCGGAACCCATCTCTCAGGTAACCGGCTCTGATACCAGATTGTTAGATGCAAAAGAACTCAAGAGAAAAGCAAATAACAGTTTGGAAATGACTGATTTATTCCTTGTGAAAATGCAGCTAATAAATAGAGAAAACCTAATGTGCTGTAACAGACTACCGCCCATATTCTGCTAGAATTTAGGAAACAAACTTGACTACAAAAATTAAATTAAATCTAATAACAAATAATGCTAAAAACCAGGACATTTTTTACTAAGCCTTATCGTCAAGAAAAAAAATATCAGCCAAGTAAGCATACTAAACAGCAATCCAAAACTTTAATAGAATGAGATACAATATTTATTAATTAAACAAAAATAAATGATAACTTATTGATCGTTACAGTAAAATCTCGTGAAAACAGAACAAACGAAAATATCTAACATCAAAGTGGCAGAAATATTTGATACCTCCTACCTCATAGAATTTCCTTCAATGTCGCGGCTCCAATTTGTTTACTATAAAAGGTTGATACTGCTAGAGGTTAAAAACACGCAGTGGCACCACTGTTATGGTGTGAAGGTTCCAATGCTGTATTATCATTCCGATTGCAACTGTTTTTACACGAAAGATAAAAAAAAAGAAGGGACTGGATTTAGAGCTGACGAATACATGAAAGAATGAAAGTAATGGATTGAGATGGTCAGATAGACATTACCGTGACAGAAGAGGAAGAAAACAATGTTGCTCGGATCCTAATTTGTTTGGTTCTCGAGAGAGAACAAGAGACGAGGAGGAAGGATATGGCGTTAATTTCTCATTTGAGTTTGTGGTGGCCGGCGATAGAGAGAGGTGAAGGTTCGACGGATGTGGCGTTCCCAGAAGTATTTTAGGGAACATTTGTAAGGTGTTGCAAGAATTGTCTTGGCAACTAAAAACAAAATCATTATTTACCATGTTGCATAAAAAAGTGTTGCCAGAAGCAATAAATGTTACAGTGAACCTCTATAAAACATGGTACATTAAAGACTCATTTTCTGTGAAACTGACATATTTTTACAGTAGCAACTAAACAACAACAGTTCATCGGAAGAAAAAACTGACATATATGTTTGGCATCAAGAAATCGAGCAAGGTATCATTCTTTCTCCTCAAAAACCTGATTGAAACCTCCTCCAATGATGTCGTTCTGGTTCAACACCTCTCCTTTTTTTTATTTTCTATAGTGTCGTCTGTTTCAAATTTATAAAGGTTGTGGAAGATGCACACAGTTGCTGCTGGTGGAAAGTAGAGGTCAGCAAGTCAAGAACAACAGCACTCACTCCACATTGGACATTGGTGCTAAACACCAGTTCCCCTTTCCTTCCTTAATATCATGTGTTTATTTGAGACACAAGAGCTCAGACAATCACACATTCTAACCTGTTAAAGTTCAGGGTTGGTCTCCTATACATGAAGCAGTACGTAGGTCTGTAAATAAAATAGTGAAAAGACAAGAGATCATTTTGTAAAACAAATTTTATGCAATAAAACATATTTTATAAAAAGATCATTTGTTAGAAAGCAGCAGAAAATGGTAAACAAATTAGAATCTGCCCACTAAGTTAAATTTTTTACCATCACTTGGATATTACTCTAAATAAGTGTAGATATGGTGGTAGTCTAGATAAAAAGGTATTCATTATTTAATCTAATTCTTTTATAGTTTTTTAAACATAATTTGATATCTGAAGTGGTATTTAATCTTACTCTCCATTTTTTGGTCTGAAATGATACTAACTCTGCAATTTCTGTTCCAAAAACAAAACTGTAATGCAAATCTGTTGCTCCCTTCATTCTCAGTTATAAGAAAAATAACTAGCTACACATATACTACGAATTATAGTTAACCTCATTTAATTTTCTTGATGTAATCAAAAATAAATGCATAGTCAAAACTACATTCTATTATCATTATAATTGTGTATGGGAACTTGTTTTATTGAAGTGTATTTTGAGAATAATAACATTAAATAAGGTCAAATTAGTTATATTTTACTTATACTCCCTTCGTTTCAAAATGACTGTCGTTTAAGGTTTTTTCACACAAATTAAGGAATGCAATGATACTGTCATAAGATATTGCACTTTTACTAAATTAGTTTTATTAATGTGTTGGAAATAGTGCATAGAGTAATCATTATATTACACAATTGGAAAAATAGTAATTATTACTACATTGAAAAATGAGAGTGACATTCATTTTGAAACAAAAATTTTCCCTTCAAACGACAGTCATTTTGAAACGGAGGGTATTTTAGTTCATCGAATATGTCTTCTTTTTGCCAGATATTTGAGAAAAGAGTAGTATCTCTTTTAAGTCATCTATGTACATAACACACATCATAATGCATTAGATTCAACGATATAACCAATCACAATTTTACTACTTCTAACACACATGATAATATTATGAATATGTTTGCAAGCACATGGAATGATAAATCTTTTGAAATGACATAAGAATGCAACACAATAACTATATGCCAATCATTGGTGTTTTATCTTTAAATTTAAAACCTATGGGATCCAAATCTAAAAGGCAATGAGCATGGTCCCCTTGAGCAAAGTCTCATGTTTGAGTCTTGTAAATGGAAAATATAGACACAGTTGGAAGACAGAGCTTTAAAACTTTAAAAAAAATGCAGATATGCCGATAACCAAAATAAAAAAGAGTAGAAGGAAATCAATACCTTTGGTTGGTTTGAGTCTTCATTAAACAAAAAAACAGCTGATGTTTGAAGTATTGTGTGCAGTTTGAATTTGATGGAACGATGCATGATTTATCAACCAAGGTTGTTCATATTTGACACACTTCATCTAAATTGCTTTTCACTCTCACCAAACCAAAGAAGCCGCCATTCTTTTCAGATTTGTTTGACTCCTCTTGATGCACCAACCAAAACAAGTTGCAACTGTTGAGCAAAATAATGAATATAGTATGCATAAGACAGTCCTTCATAAAAAGTGTTTGTAAACTGTTTCATTCTCCTTACAAATAGCATGGTCATACCCTTGGCAACTAATGTCAAAACATCAAGGTTATTTCGAGAAAGTATGTCACATTCTGCTTCCTTGTGAGTTAAATATGTAGTATCATTAACATGTGCCACATTAAAAAATCGTTCTTGTATTAAAGAAACTTTATCAACAAATCTTAAAACAAGAACCATTTGTTCCTTTTTTGACTCATCATGAACTTCATACAACAATACATAATTTAGAATCACCAATTTCTTCACGAATATGCTCTATCTCCCAACTAGAAAGAATTTGCAAGAGCTCACTTTAAATTTGATGTGAAGTATACTTGCATTTTTGTGGAGCATTTTCCAACACAAAAATTTGCTCTCCTCCATTGTCAGTTCAAACACATTTTAACTTTTTCCCAGTTTATCGCTCAACACTAGCATGAAACTGTTTGAATTGTTTTGAATTGTTTTGAGGGAATACGCCCAAATCTTTCTGGGGTGGTTATCAATAAAGGTAACAAAATATCTTGCACCTCCAAGAGTACTAGTGGTCATTGGACCACAATAATCATAATGCACCAAATCTAAAATATATGGTCTTCTATGTGGGGCCTTATATTGAAATGAAGTTCTATGTTGCTTTCTTGCCAGGCAATGTGTACATGGCTGATGGGTGTCCTCCTTAGATGGAGAGAAAATTAATAAATACAAAATAAATTAAAGTACAGTAGAAATTATAGAAAACTAATGGAAAGAAAAGAAGAATAATGATCTTTATATTTTATCCATTTATTTCTTGCATGCTTTGCTATAAAATCCATTCTCATATTTCATTTCAAATCATCACCTTCATATCAACACTTCTATAACAACATATTGAAATCCTTTTGAGTGAAGAAAACCAAAAGAGAGTTTAACCACCTTTTGTTGGTGAGTTTGTAATAATAATCATTTTTGTAGTTATTCATTTACAATAAATATATTCTTGTTCCATTGTTATTATTAGAGTGGGGAAAAGTATGATCTTAGGATAATCATCCATTAGCATTCTATTAGATGTTTTAACTGATATCTTTCTACACAAGTGGTATCAGAGCTTCGACTCACCACACATTTTAACTTCTATTATTCACAATGGAGGAGTCAACCTCGACGGCATCAATATTAATGATTAAGTTAACCTCTTCAAACTACTCCATTGGGAAGTCAAAAATGGAAGACATACTCTATTGCAAAGATTTGTATCAACCTTTGCAAAATAAATGGACGAAGCCAACCGGCAAGTCGGATGATGTTTGGAATTTGATGAACAGGAAAACTGTTGGACAAATTCGACAATGGATAGATCAAAGTGTCTTTCATCATGTTGCGCAAGAAACGGTTGCTTATATGTTATGGATGAAACTTGAAACCTTGTAGGAGAGAAAGACAGCCTAGAATAAAGCCTCTACTATTCGGCGATTGGTGAACCTCAAGTACAGAGAAACCCGGAGTGTTTCTAAACACTTGAGTGATTTTCAAAGATTGATAAATCAACTGACAAATATGAAGATGGTGGTTGAAGATGAATTGCAAGAATTGTTATTATTAAGTTCTTTGCCACACAATTGGGATACACTTTTGGTTTCGTTAAGCAACTCAGCACCACAAGGTGTTCTAACATTGGTCATAGTAAAAGATAGCATATTTAATGAATAATCAAGAAGGAAGGAACAAAGAATGCCGTCAGAGTCTGAGACGCTTGTCACAGAGTATCGTGGAAGAAGTATCCACAAGAAGTTCAATACTAGAGACAAGTCAAGGGCAAGTCTAGAGATAATTTCAGGGGAAGCTTATGGACAAGAAAAGACATAGAATGTTATCATTGTCACGAGAAAGGTCACGTGAAGAGAGAATCTAGGAAGCTCAAAAGAGAGCAGCAAGAAAATGGTGATGCGAGTAACATAGTCGCTACCATTTTTCAAGGTAATGAGGTAATATTTGTGTGTGATGATGGTCATGTTAATTTGACATCACAAGATACATGTTGGGTTGTGGATTTTGGTGCATCATTCCACATAACATCACGAAGAGATTTCTTTTCCTCCTATATAAGCGGTGATTTTGGTTATGTAAGAATGAGGAATGATAATACATCGAAAATTATTGAAAACGGAGATATTTGTCTAGAAACAAACATCGGTTGTTACCTAACATTGAAAGATGTGAGACATGTCCCTGACATGCCTCTCAATCTAATATCCACCAGACTACTAGACGAAGATGGCTATACTAGTGTGTTTAGGCACAAGAAATGGAAGCTAACAAAAAGTTCCTTGGTAATAGCCTGAGGCAAGAAAGTAAGCACTATTTATGTGATAGAAGTCAAAGTCAATAATGCGTGCGTTAACGCTCTCGGAGAAGACTCCTTGACCGAGCTATGGCATAAACGGCTCGGACATATGAGTGAGAAGGGACTTCAAATTCTAGCCAAAAGAGGTATTTTGGCAGGTATGGAAGGATTGAAAATGTCTCTTAAGCCATGTACACATTGCTTGGTTGGAAAGCAACATAGAGCTTCATTTCAATATAAGGTCGCACATAGAAGACCACATGTTTTAGATTTGGTACATTCTGATGTTTGTGGTTCAATGACCACTAGTACTCTTGGAGGTGCAAGATATTTTGTTACCTTTATTCATGACTACTCCAGAAAGGTTTGGGCGTATGCCCTCAAAACAAAAGACCAAGTGTTTGTAGTATTCAAACAGTTTCACGCTAGCGCGAGTGAGAAACTGGAAAGAAGTTAAAATGTGTTCGCACTGACAATGGAGGAGAATTTATTGGAGATTTCAAACATTACTATATGAGTAATGGAATTTTGCATGAAAGATTGTTCCGAAGACACCTCAGCATAATGGAGTGGCTGATAGAATGAACAGAACAATTGTTGAAAGAGTGAGAACAGTGTTATCTAATGCCATGTTACCCAAGAGTTTTTGGGGTGAGGCTCTGATGACTGCAGTTGATTTAATCAACTTGTCCCCTTCAGCTCCATTGAATGGTGATGTTCCAAATAGATTTTGGACAGGTAAAGATGTATCCTACAACCATTCGAAGGAGTTTGGTTGTAGAGCGTTTGTTCAAGTTCCAAAAGATGAGAGATCAAAACTCGACTCAAAGCCGAAGGAATGCATCTTCTTAGGATATGGAAATGAAGAATTTGGGTACAGGTTATGGGATCCTTGATAAGTGCAAATTGTACCTATTTTTGTATATAAGTTTTGTTGCACTTATCATTACTTTGTGTTAAAATTGGTTGAATAAACCCCGCTTTGTGTGTAATTACGTTTAGTTTACGTTTTCGGTGTATAGTGCGTTACCGTGTAAATATCATTGAGTTTGTTGGAATTTGTTTAGGAGATTAATAACTAATTAAATGCCTAGTAAATCACATTCATGCACTTAGGAACTAGAAACTACATTAATGTCCTTGTAACTCTCACATTGTATTTAATTTCTAGTGTGTATATAAGCAAATCAGCTGAGTGGAATTTCACTCAAGCATTCCATCATAATTCAGTATTTTAACATGGTATCTAGAGCCTCTTAAGGGTCACTACTGTCTCTGGTCCAGCAGTACTTAAAAAAAAATTCTCTCTGTTTTAGTCATTTAAAAGGTTGGTCTTTCACACTTAGTCTTTTCTATTTGCTGTCCTGTTTCTGGTTCCAGGATCTACTTTTCTGGTTATTTGGTCCTCTGTTTTTAGTTATTTCTCACAACTCTAACAGTCCCAAGTATTTAGATGGCCCCAAACTCTTCAAAAAATGATGGACCTACTTTCTCTTTTTCTGGAACACCAACAATCACTTCAGAAAAATTGAATGGAAAAAATTATTTAGCTTGGTCTGCTTCAGTAGAACTTTGGTTTCTTGGTCAAGGATATGAGGAACATCTGAAACAATCATCGGAACAGATTTCAGCGGAAAAACGTGACCAATGGAAAAAACTTGATTATCAACTTTGTTCTCTTCTATGGCAATCTGTGGAGCCAGCCATCTTGACAAACTTTAGAGCCTTTAAAACTTGTCACTCTTTTTGGAAAAAGGCTCAAAGTGTCTTTGCTAATGACATTCAACAATTGTATGATGCTGCACAAAAATTGGCCACTCTAAGACAAACTGATCATGACATGGTTTCTTATGTTTCAAAAGCTCAATCTGCAGTCGAGGGGTTAAAATTATCGTTGGAAGCTGACACAATTGAAGATATGAAGAAAAAACTTGATAACTTGTATATGGTGCTGGTCCTACGAGGAATGCATCCAGATTTTGATCATGTTCGTGATCAAGTCTTAACTTGTCAAGAAGTTCCTTCATTAGAAAGTTTAATACCTCGACTCCTTCGAGTCCCCTCGTCAAAAACAGAAGTGAATTCGGTTGATATCATGGAAACTTCTGCCTTGGTTTCCAATCGAGGGGGACGAGGAGGTCGTGGAAGCCGAGGAGGACGAGGCGGAAGAGGAGGCCGACCTCAATGCTCTTATTGCAAAAGAATGGGCCACACTCAAGACACTTGCTACTCTATATACGGATTTCCTGGAAAGTCTGTAAATGTTTCTAAGGCTGAAACATCAGAGATGAAGTTTTCAGAAGCTGACTATCAAGAATACCTTCAACTAAAAGCTGCCATGGAATCTGCAAGTTCATCTGCCATAGTTGCTCATAACTCTACTGCTTGTATTTCTCAATCTGGAAATGATCCAAGTTCATGGCTAATTGATTCAGGTGCCTCCGATCACATTGCCGGTAATGTCTCTTTATTTTCTACTATCTCTCCTCCCAAGATTCCTCATTTTATTACTCTAGCTGATGGCTCCAAAGTTGCAGCAAAGGGTATCGGTCATGTGTCACCCACTACTTCCCTATCCTTAAACTCTGTCTTATTCATACCTGGCAGTCCTTTCAATTTGATTTCTCTCAGCCAACTTACTCGTTCTCACAACTGTTCAGTAACCTTTGATGCTGACTCATTTGTTATAAAGGAACGTGGTACAGGTCGGACGATTGGCGTAGGACATGAATCTCATGGTCTTTACTATCTCAAGTCTGATTCTTCTTGGATTTGCAGTGTCGCTGCCTCACCAAAACTTATTCATGAACGATTAGGACATCCTCACCTGGCCAAACTAAAAATAATGGTTCCAAGTCTTGAAAAAATAAAAACTTTGTCATGTGAGTCATGTCAATTAGGAAAACATGTTCGATCAACTTTTGTTAGACATGTTGAAAGTCATGTTGATTCACCGTTTTCAGTTATTCATTCAGATATATGGGGCCCTAGTCGTGTGCCTTCTATGGGTTATAGATATTTTGCTACTTTTATTGATGAATTTTCTCGATGTACTTGGGTTTTCTTAATGAAAGAACGATCTGAAATTTTGTCCATATTCACTTCTTTTGTTAATGAAATTAAGACTCAATTCAGTAAGACAATTTGTATTCTTAGAAGTGATAATGCAAAAGAATATTTCTCTTCTGCCATTACTTCTTTTTTGGCATCACAGGGCATTCTCCATCAATCTTCCTGCCCACATACCCCTCAACAGAATGGCATAGCTGAAAGGAAAAATAGACACCTCGTTGAGACTGCTCGAACATTGTTACTTCATGGAAACGTACCAGTCCGTCATTGGGGTGAGGCAATTTTGACTGCTTGTTTTTTAATTAATCGGATGCCTTCTTCCTCTCTTAATAACAAAGTACCTCACTCCATCTTATTTCCTAAAGAACCTTTGTTTCATGTCGCTCCACGTGTTTTTGGAAGTACTTGCTTTGTTCATGATCTTTCTCCAGGTTTAGACAAGTTGTCTCCCCGAGCCATCAAATGTGTTTTTCTTGGATACTCTAGATTGCAGAAAGGCTATCGTTGTTACTCTCCAGTTCACAACCGTTATTATGTTTCTGCAGATGTAACTTTCTTCGAAGAAAAACCATATTTTCTACCTTCCTCAGTTGAATCCAATACCATTCAAGAAGTTTTTTTCCATTCCCTACTTTAGTTCACCTTTTTCTCCCTTGCAGCAATCAGCTTCAACTATAAATTTTACTCCAAATAATCCTTCACCCACGCCATCTCAAAGACCAATCATTACATACCAGCGACGCCCACGTGTTCCTAATGGTGAATTGGAGGGCACTGAGAGACCAAGTGAATCATGTCCTACTCCAGCAGCTTACCCTACTACAGACCTGCCTGACGAAAATCTTGATTTGCCCATTGCTCATAGGAAAGGTACTCGATCAACTCGAAACCCTCATCCTATTTATAACTTCTTAAGTTATCATTGTCTCTCTCCTTCTTATTGTTCTTTTATAGCATCCTTATCTTCTATCTCCATTCCTAAAAATGTTTGTGAGGCACTTGATCATCCAGGATGGCGGCAGGCCATGATTGATGAAATGCAAGCTTTGGAGCATAATAATACTTGGGATCTAGTCCCTCTTCCTCCGGGCAAGAAACCTGTTGGATGTCGATGGGTCTATGCCGTTAAATTTGGGCCGAATGGAGAGATTGATCGTCTCAAAGCTCGTTTAGTGGCCAAGGGTTATACCCAGATTTATGGCCTTGATTATGGTGATACTTTCTCCCCTGTGGCAAAAATCACCTCTGTTCGTTTATTTTTAGCCATAGCTGCCATAAGTCATTGGCCGTTGCATCAGTTGGATATTAAAAATGCATTTCTACATGGAGATTTAGAAGAGGAGATTTATATGGAGCAACCACCTGGATTTGTTGCTCAGGGGGAGTCTAGCATGGTTTGCAAACTACGACGCTCTCTCTATGGACTTAAACAGTCCCCGCGAGCTTGGTTTGGGAAATTCAGCTCAGTTGTTCAGGCTTTTGGAATGAAACGTAGTGAAGCAGATCATTCAGTCTTCTATTGCCATACCTCTCCAAGTAAATGTGTTTATTTGGTGGTTTATGTAGATGATATAGTCATCACTGGAAATGATCAAGAAAAAATTTCTCAACTGAAGGAACATTTATTCCGACATTTTCAGACTAAGGATCTAGGAAGGTTGAAATATTTTCTTGGAATTGAAGTTGCTCAGTCAAAGAATGGGATTATCATTTCACAAAGGAGTTATGCATTAGATATACTCAAAGAAACTAGTATGTTGGATTGTAGACCAGTTGATAGTCCTACGGATCCAAATCAGAAATTGTTGCCCAACCAGGGGGAGCCTTATTCTGATCCTGAAAGATACCGAAGATTGGTTGGAAAACTCATCTACCTTACTATTACAAGGCCGGATATTTCTTTTGCGGTTGGAGTGGTAAGTCAATTCATGCAATCTCCTCATAAGGATCACTGGGATGCAGTAATTCGAATCCTAAGGTACATTAAAAGAAACCCGGGACAAGGATTGCTTTATGAAGACAACGGAAGTACTCAAATAGTCGGATTTTGCGATGCAGATTGGGCAGGTTCACCAATTGATAGGCGTTCTACTTCAGGGTATTGTGTGTCTATTGGAGGAAATCTTATATCATGGAAGAGCAAGAAGCAAAATGTGGTTGCAAGGTCAAGTGCAGAGGCAGAATATAGAGCTATGGCTGTAGCCACGTGTGAGCTCATTTGGATTAAACAACTTCTTCATGAATTAAAATTTGGAGATACTCAACAAATGAAACTTTGTTGTGATAACCAGGCAGCGCTACATATAGCTTCTAATCCAGTGTTTCATGAGAGAACTAAACACATTGAGATTGATTGTCATTTCGTCCGGGAGAAAGTCCTTTCTAAAGAAGTTGTCACCAAATCTGTTAGTTCCAATGATCAACTAGCAGACATCTTCACTAAATCTTTAAGAGGGCCGCGGATTCAAAATATTTGTTCCAAGCTTGGAGCATTTGATTTATATGCTCCATCTTGAGGGGGAGTGTTGGAATTTGTTTAGGAGATTAATAACTAATTAAATGCCTAGTAAATCACATTCATGCACTTAGGAACTAGAAACTACATTAATGTCCTTGTAACTCTCACATTGTATTTAATTTCTAGTGTGTATATAAGCAAATCAGCTGAGTGGAATTTCACTCAAGCATTCCATCATAATTCAGTATTTTAACAGAGTTTAATCGATTTTCATTTATTTTTGTAGGTGTTCCAGCAATGGGATTTTTCCATATTCATAAAGAGCATTGAATAAGCTTTCCAACGCTTCAAACCGTGCGTCAATCGGAGTTACGGTTCAAGAGTTATGAAGAAAACAAATTCTGGTTTTCTGTCATGCTCGCTAGGCGAGCCCCCGTAGCGAACACTCGCTAGCTTGTTCGCTAGGCGAACCGGGGCGAACAGAAAGTTCCAGAATCGTGAAAAAACTCAACAGAAAGGCGGTTTACGTTCGCCTAGCGAACGGGGACTCGCTAGGCGAACCTGGAAATGCAGAATTGCCCATTTAAGCCATTTTTCATCATTTTTTAGTTATGGGTTTGATATTTTTAGTTCCAAATCCATCCAATAGCATTTTTTTACCAGAATTAGGCTAGAAAACACATTGGAGCATGAATTAGGATGATCCGGAGTCGAATCCTTCATCAATCGGAGCCGACAACTTTTGAGATGTTTGGTTTTTCTCCATTTCTTCTCTATGTATTTCTCTATTTTGTGGGTTATGTTTGTATTGTTACTCTAAACCTATGTACATGTATTGATCATGGTTGTATAATATATATGCTTTACAAATCATTATCGATGTTTTCCTTGATCTTTTTATTAGAATATATATAAGTAATGGCATTAATGTAATTCAATAGAAGTTAGTAAGGGCATTAATGTAATTCAATAGAAGTTGGTTAGAGTGTTAGAATTCTGTTACAAGTGTGTAACAGAATCTGTTGAGTAATGATGATGCAAGGGACTCTATATATAGATCCTCATCATTCAGTTGTAACTAACTTTGGTTATTGAATAATGGAATAACAGTTTTCTCTCTCTCTTTCTCTTCTTCTCTTCTCTCTGTTTCTGCTTCTTCTTCTTCTTCCTAAACTCTCAACTTCTAACATGGTATCCAAGAGCTTCTGATCTTTGGAGCCTGTTTTCTTTTGCGCGATGGCCACACCTTCAATTTCGCAATCATCAACATCAAATTCCGCTGCTGCAACGACTTTCAAGCAGAAAATCTCAGTGAAATTGGATGATTCTAACTACCGTCAATGGCGTCAACAGGTGGAAGGTGTCTTGCGTGGTACGAAGATGGTGAAATTTGTCGTTCCACCTCAAATTCCTGAGCGATTCCTCTCCATTGCTGATCGCGACTCAGGAACTGAAAACCCTAGCTTCATCGCTTGGGAAGAACAGGATGCTTTGCTGTGCACATGGCTTCTCTCTACAATTTCTGATTCGCTCCTCTCACGCTTTGTGTTACTGCGTCATTCATGGCAGGTATGGGAAGAAGTTCACTCCTATTGCAACACGCAGATGAAAACGCGTTCTAGACAGTTGAGATCTGAGCTGCGATCACTGTCGAAGGGTACACGCACCATTTCAGAGTTTCTCGCTCGTGTTCGCACCATTATTGACACTTTGATGTCAATTGGTGATCCTGTTCTTCATCGTGATCAAGTTGAGCTTATTTTAGAAGCTCTTCCCTCTGAATTTGATTCAGTTGTTGCTGCTGTTAACACCAGGCCTGAATTTGTGTCCCTTGATGAACTTGAATCTCTTCTTCTTGCTCAAGAATCACGCATTGAAAAGACAAAGAAAGAAGTTACTGAAGTTGTCTCAGTCAATCTTACACAAGGAAACACTCCACCTAATCCCTCTGCTCCTGCTGAATCCATGGATCCCTCTCAGTTTGACACTTCCAATGGTGGTTTTGGTGGAAGACAAAATCAGTCTCGTGGCAGAGGTCAGCGTAGTGGACGGTTTCGTGGTCGTGGTAATGGTGCACGCCATGGTTACAGAGGAATGGTTCAATGCCAGATTTGTCATAAAATTGGACATGATGCCAGTTACTGCTATTTTCGTCACAGTCAAGATGCTTTTGGTTATTCTCCTATTCCTGCACAATTTGGCATGCCTCAGTCCAATGTTTGGACTCATCCTGGTTACAGGGCACCTACTGCTCAGTTCTATCCAGCTCCCAGACCTGGAAATCCTTCTGCTCAGCCCCAGTTTGCAGCACCAAGGCCTCAGGCACTTGTAGCTGGCATTGACTACACTCCCTTTTACAATCAGAACTGGTACCCTGACTCTGGAGCTACTCATCATGTCACACCTGATGCTTCCAACCTGGTAGAATCTATTTCTCTCCCTGGATCTGATCAGGTTCATGTAGGAAATGGGCAAGGTTTGGCTATCACCTCTCTTGGCTCTATGACTTTTTCTTCCAATTTGTGTCCAAATAAGTCCCTTAAACTCAATAATCTTCTCTTAGTCCCTTCTATCACTAAGAACTTAGTTAGTGTGAGTCAATTTGCTAAAGATAACCATGTCTTTTTTGAATTCCATGCTGATGTTTGTTTTGTAAAATGCCAGGCTACCTCTAAGGTGTTGCTAAAGGGCTCACTTGGTAGTGATGGACTTTACAAGTTTGACAGCTGTCCTCTTCCTGCTTCATCTTCACAAGTGCTTAGTGTTGCTCATCATCCAGCAAATTCCCCTAGTTCATCTTTGCACTTAGGGACTAGTCTTAATTTTTCTGCTCAATGTAATAATGTTCATGCCTCAAATTCTAGTTTGTATCAAATATGGCATCAAAAATTAGGGCATCCTAGTCATGATACTTTAAAGCATGTATTACAACTTTGTAATATTCATGTTCCTAATAAAGCACTTACAGATTTTTGCAATGCTTGCTGTTTGGGTAAAGTTCATAGGTTACCTTCTGTTGCTTCTTCTGCTGTTTATACTAAACCTCTTGAATTAATTTTCTGTGATCTGTGGGGACCCTCCCCTGTTACCTCATCTTGTGGGTTTACCTATTTTCTTACTTGTGTGGATGCTTATAGCAGGTTTACATGGGTGTATCCCCTCAAATTAAAATCTCACACACTTAACACTTTTGTTCAATTCAAGGCTCTTGTTGAACTTCAACTTAATCTGAAGATTAAAGCTGTTCAAACTGATGGAGGTGGTGAATTTAAGCCTCTCACACATTTTCTGACCACTCATGGCATCATTCACAGAGTTACTTGCCCTCACACTCATCATCAGAATGGTTCTGTAGAAAGAAAGCACAGACACATAGTTGAGACTGGTTTGACACTTCTTGCTCAGGCAAAATTGCCTCTACATTTCTGGGATCATGCTTTCCTCACAGCCACCTATCTCATCAATAGACTTCCTTCACCAACCTTGGCAAATGTCTCTCCTTTTTTTCTCATCCATTTTAAGTACCCTGATTATAAATTTCTGAAACCTTTTGGCTGTTCCTGTTTTCCTCATCTAAGGCCCTACAACTCTAACAAATTTGCCATGCACTCTACTGAGTGTGTGTTTCTTGGTTATTCTACCAGTCACAAAGGCTACAAGTGTATGGATCCTAGTGGTAAAATCTATATCTCGAAGGATGTAGTGTTTAATGAGTCCAGATTTCCTTTCCCTGATTTATTTCCTACAACACATTCTGCATCTTCTCCTGGCTCACCAAATTTGTCTCAATTTGGAACAGCTGTTCCTAGACCCTTGCCAGTTTATTCACCTGTCACTCAGCCTTCATCATCTATGCAAACCACTAGTCCATCACCAGTCTCTTCACAAAGCCCTCATGATTTGGTTGCCTCTAATTCTTCTCCTACACCTCCTACACCAACCATGGTTGGACATTCTGATTCAATCAGTACAAACACCTCTACACCTACACCATCTATCCCTCATTCAGGGTCTCATCATGCTGAACTTCCCCAGCCTATTCCTCTCACTGCTGTTCCTTTTGCTTCTCAACCTAGTACTCAATCTCAGGCCACTTTAGATTCTACCACTTCAGTTCCTGATTCTGTTCAGTCTGTGGCTGACAATTCTTCATCTCCTTCAACCAATGGTTCTACTGAAACTTCCACCTTACCCTCTCCACCTCAAAACACACATCCAATGGTAACCAGATCCAAGAATGGCATTGTTCAACCAAGGCTGCATCCCACTCTTCTCCTTACACATCTTGAACCTACATCCTATAAGCAAGCCATGGCTGCTCCTGAATGGCTGGCTGCTATGAAATCCGAGTATGATGCTTTAATGAAGAACAATACTTGGACACTAGTTCCCTCACCAGCTCATAGAAAACCTATTGGCTGCAAGTGGGTCTTTAGAGTGAAGGAAAATCCTGATGGGTCTATCAACAAGTACAAGGCTAGGCTGGTAGCAAAAGGGTTTCATCAAGTTGAAGGGTTTGATTACACTGAAACTTTCTCTCCTGTGGTTAAACCTATCACTATTAGGGCTGTGTTACCTTTGGCTATATCTCATAAGTGGACAATTCAGCAACTGGATGTTAATAATGCCTTCCTAAATGGCATTCTAAATGAAGAGGTTTACATGGTGCAACCTCCTGGTTTTGTGCAAGGCAATGCTAACATGGTGTGCAAGCTACATAAGGCCCTTTATGGACTTAAACAGGCCCCTAGAGCCTGGTTTGAAAGGCTCAAAGGTGCTCTTCTTTCTCTTGGGTTTACAGCCAGTAAGTGTGATCCATCTTTATTCATACTACACTCTACTAAGAACTTAACTCTTATCTTAGTATATGTAGATGATATTATAATTACTGGCCCCTCTCAACAATTTATACAATCCTTAGTGTCCAAGCTAAATCTGTCCTTCTCACTAAAGGATTTGGGACAGCTTGACTATTTCCTTGGCATAGAAGTGCATCATCTTGCTAATGGTTCTCTTCTATTGTCCCAAGGCAAGTATGTGAGGGATCTACTGACTAGAACAAATATGCTTGCAGCCAAGGGCATTGCTTCTCCCATGGCATCTAGCACTAAACTATCTAAGGTTGGGTCTGCTCAAGTAGGTGATCCAACCTACTTCAGATCTGTTGTAGGGGCTCTTCAGTATGCCACAGTTACCAGGCCTGAAATTTCCTATGCTGTCAATAAGGTGTGCCAATTTCTATCTAATCCCTTGGAGGATCATTGGAAGGCAGTTAAGAGAATTTTAAGGTACTTGCAGGGCACCTCAAATCATGGCCTCCTTTTGGTTCCTGCAAACCTCAACACTCCTCTCACAATTACAGGCTTTTGTGATGCTGACTGGGCGTCAGATCCTGATGATAGGAGATCCACCTCAGGAGCCTGCCTATTTCTAGGTCCTAATCTTGTGTCTTGGTGGGCAAAGAAGCAGACTCTTGTAGCAAGGTCCAGTGCTGAAGCAGAATATAGGAGCCTTGCCCATGCTACTGCTGAGATTCTATGGCTTCAATCCTTACTCTTTGAGCTCAAAGTTCAGCATCAAACTCCAAGAGTTCTTTGTGACAATCTAAGTGCAGTATCCTTGGCTCACAATCCAGTTCTGCACTCCAGAACTAAACACATGGAGCTGGACATCTTCTTTGTAAGGGAGAAAGTTATCAACAAAAGTCTCCTTGTCACTCACATTCCAGCCTCTGATCAATGGGCTGATGTTCTGACCAAGCCCCTATCTACCAACAGATTTGTGTTTCTTAGAGACAAACTTAGAGTTGTTGACAAGTCCAAACTTGATCAACCTCCCTAAGTTTGAGGGGGGAATATTAGAATATATATAAGTAATGGCATTAATGTAATTCAATAGAAGTTAGTAAGGGCATTAATGTAATTCAATAGAAGTTGGTTAGAGTGTTAGAATTCTGTTACAAGTGTGTAACAGAATCTGTTGAGTAATGATGATGCAAGGGACTCTATATATAGATCCTCATCATTCAGTTGTAACTAACTTTGGTTATTGAATAATGGAATAACAGTTTTCTCTCTCTCTTTCTCTTCTCTTCTCTCTGTTTCTGCTTCTTCTTCTTCTTCTTCCTAAACTCTCAACTTCTAACACTTTTTGCATTTATGTTTGGATTTGTGTTGTGTTAGAGATAAACATCATGAATCTTGATTAAGGATGGATATCTATTGTCTAGACTCTAGAGATAGATTTAGATAATAATCTTTATGGTGTCGGAACTTAATGTCTTCCGTGTTTCGAGGCGTCGTGCGCGAGAGCGTCGACGAGAGTAATACGGTTGCTCTCTCAACTGTGCGTTAGACATAACCTTTGTTGTGAGCGATACGTGATGATTTTGATGAGTATTGTATGTTGAATGCGACCGATTGATAGGTTTACGTTTGTTCTGAGTAGTGTATATTCATGCTTGATAGGTTTCTTCTCTTCAAAGAATGTACTCTTTTTATGTTCATCTTTACTTTTCTGTTTGTTTTTACTTGTAAACCATTTTAATCCAAACTCATAAACGCGAGAGATTGTCGAACGGCATTCTTTCCCTCGAACCGATCTCTGTGGACACGATATAAATCCCGGAGGGAATTCTTCCGAAAATAAATATTTTTGCTTGCTTGCCCTATTCTGCATTCAACAAAATGGCGCCGTTGCCGGGGATTGGTTTTGATATTGAATCGCATTGCGATAGTTTCTTTGTTTTTGAGTTTTGTATATATCGTATATATTGTCTATTTCCATTATGTTTGTTCAAGTGTTGTATACATTTTGTTCCCGTAACCGTTTGTTCATATGTTTGGTTAGGACACTTACTTTAGGTTTGCGCGGTGAGGCATCACTATGGCATGAAGGAAGTGAGTTTGCTAGCTAAGCAATGTAAAGGCGTCGAGCTTACGACGTAAAACAAGCATGTTGTATTATTTTCTTTGGTTGTGTGGTGAACTTTCATTAAACAAATTGTACTCGGATTTTTCGTAAACTTCTCAAATCTTCACTTTACAACTTGTTTAATGAAATTTCTCCCTTTCTTTTCGTTTGTTTATATTAATAATTCTTGTTCTCGCTAAGCGAGTTCTGGCGAAGTCACCAGCGAAGGTTCGCCTCGCGAACGTTGGCGAAGGTGCCAGCGAGGGGGTGGCAGAAAGTATGCAAAAACCTTCAGTAGGAAAACTGGGTAAATTCGCTGGGCGAAGGTGCCAGCGAATGCTCGCTGATGTGTTCGCGAGGCGAAGGTGCCAGCGAGGGGGGTGGCAGAAACTTCCACTTTTGAAAACACCCAAACTTCGCTGGGGCGAAGGATGTAGCGAAGGCTCGCGTCGCGAATGATTCCTTCGCTAGGCGAAGGCTGCTAAGATTTTGGTTGTTGTTTGCTCACAGATTTTGATTGACTTATTTGAGGATGCTTTTGTGATTTTCCAAGTTGGTTCGTTTCAACTTGCGGATGTATGGTAATGATATTGTTAAGTTTTGTACACGTCCGAGGTATGTATTTATCGCTTTCTATACTTTAGCATATTCATGATACTTAGGCATTTTACAAACTTCCATGCCATCCATTCTTTTGTATACTTGTTCTTATTGTGAATCACTTTAGTTCCCACCTTTTTGTGAGGTAGCATTCTATTGTTCATATATGCTCGGAGTACCGACATTCTTGTTTTACTGGATTTTATTATGTTGAATCTGTTGTTTGTGTTGTTTATATGAATGCATGAAAGTGATCAAGGCAATTGTTTCATTTTGAGCACAACTACCTTAGCCAAATAGTCAATTCACCTTGTGAGTGTGTGAGAATTCGTAACCCCTTTGAGCCTTTGGTCATTATCCATGTTGTTTGAGCTTGATGCTTGTCTATGAGTGTCAAATTCATATTTTTGTGTGGATCTTGATTGTTGTTTTTACTTGAGCCCTCAACTTTTTGTGTTGTTGTATGGATTTTTTTCCTTGCCTTAGAAAATAGGGAGTATTCACATGATGGTGCGGTTGAATTCAAGTTGGGGAGAGAATGGTTGTGTGTACTCATTGGTTGAATTCTATGAGGATTGAAAAAGAAAAGAAAAAAAAAAGAAAAATATGACAAAGAAAAGAAAAGAAAAAAGTGAAAAAGAAAGAAAAAAGAAAAATCCTTGAAAAAGGAAACAAAAAGAGTTGCAATAATTGTGCTAAATAAGTATTGTGTGTTGTGTAGCACTTGCGATTTTGGAAGAAGTTGGTTGAAATTTTGTGTGTGAATCTTTGTGAGTTTTCACTCCCTTAAGTTTAGGCAAGTTTTTGTTTCAATTACCTTTTTAGAAAATGTCCCTTGTTTGTTTACCCGACCACGTTACAACCTTGAAAGTCCTTGTGATTCTTGCCTTTGTATGTTCAATGTGAATTTTTGAATGTATGCATAATTTAGTCTTTTGTTTGCAAGATTGTTGTGTGAGTGAAAGAACCTCATTTTGTGTTTTTCATCTACCGATGATTGTTTTTGCTAGGTGTGATTCACATTTGAACTTGTGTTGTTTTAGAATTTTTGGCATGACTTTTGTACTTTGCTTTTGTTTCGTGACTATGTTATCGTCGTAGTTTAGTGGTACGTATTTACTTTTTGTGTGTACCGTTTTCATTTGAACCATTCATTCATTTCCGTTTTTCAAAACCTGTTGATTCGTCATTCTTTGGATATTGCTTGTGCATTTTCAAGTTTGTTTGATTCTTGTTTGTGGACAAACAATTAGGTAAGTTGGGGAGAGTTTGATAAGTACAAATTGTACCTATTTTTGTATATAAGTTTTGTTGCACTTATCATTACTTTGTGTTAAAATTGGTTGAATAAACCCCGCTTTATGTGTAATTACGTTTAGTTTACGTTTTCGGTGTATAGTGCGTTACCGTGTAAATATCATTGAGTTTAATCGATTTTCATTTATTTTTGTAGGTGTTCCAGCAATGGGATTTTTCCATATTCATAAAGAGCATTGAATAAGCTTTCCAACGCTTCAAACCATGCGTCAATCGGAGTTACGGTTCAAGAGTTATGAAGAAAACAAATTCTGGTTTTCTGTCATGCTCGCTAGGCGAGCCCCCGTAGCGAACACTCGCTAGCTTGTTCGCTAGGCGAACCGGGGCGAACAGAAAGTTCCAGAATCGTGAAAAAACTCAACAGAAAGGCGGTTTACGTTCGCCTAGTGAACGGGGACTCGCTAGGCGAACCTGGAAATGCAGAATTGCCCATTTAAGCCATTTTTCATCATTTTTTAGTTATGGGTTTGATATTTTTAGTTCCAAATCCATCCAATAGCATTTTTTGACCAGAATTAGGCTAGAAAACACATTGGAGCATGAATTAGGATGATCCGGAGTCGAATCCTTCATCAATCGGAGCCGACAACTTTTGAGATGTTTGGTTTTTCACCATTTCTTCTCTATGTATTTCTCTATTTTGTGGGTTATGTTTGTATTGTTACTCTAAACCTATGTACATGTATTGATCATGGTTGTGTATAATATATATGCTTTACAAATCATTATCGATGTTTTCCTTGATCTTTTTGCATTTATGTTTGGATTTGTGTTGTGTTAGAGATAAACATCATGAATCTTGATTAAGGATGGATATCTATTGTCTAGACTCTAGAGATAGATTTAGATAATAATCTTTATGGTGTCGGAACTTAATGTCTTCCGTGTTTCGAGGCGTCGTGCGCGAGAGCGTCGACGAGAGTAATACGGTTGCTCTCTCAACTGTGCGTTAGACATAACCTTTGTTGTGAGCGATACGTGATGATTTTGATGAGTATTGTATGTTGAATGCGACCGATTGATAGGTTTACGTTTGTTCTGAGTAGTGTATATTCATGCTTGATAGGTTTCTTCTCTTCAAAGAATGTACTCTTTTTATGTTCATCTTTACTTTTCTGTTTGTTTTTACTTGTAAACCATTTTAATCCAAACTCATAAACGCGAGAGATTGTCGAACGGCATTCTTTCCCTCGAACCGATCTCTGTGGACACGATATAAATCCCGGAGGAAATTCTTCCGAAAATAAATATTTTTGCTTGCTTGCCCTATTCTGCATTCAACAATCCTCTAGAGAAAAAGATTATCAGAAGCCGAGATGTTGTCTTCTTTGAAGACCAGAATATAGAAGATGTACAGAAGGGAGTTAAGCCTGTTATTTCTAGAGAACATCTAATCAACTTGGATCCAATTCCTCCACTAGAGCATTACAGGGGAGGTGAAATAGAAGATATTTGAGATGCAGAAAATGAACCTCCAATTAATAATGGTCCAACTGAAGAACTAACAGATGGTAATAGAAGTGACGGTGATAATGAAGATATGAGTGAAGACTATAATGATGAGGAACAAGAGCCCCAATTAAGAAGGTCATCGATGATACCTAAACCGCAAACCAAATATCCTGCAACGGAATTTGTGTTACTCACTTATGGGGGAGAGTCAGAGTCTTATGAAGAAGCTATGATGGATAACCACAAAGATGAGTGGTTGAAAGCCATGCAAGAAGAAATGCAATCCTTGCACGAG
The DNA here is from genome assembly GCA_022829125.1 of Lathyrus tuberosus. Lineage (NCBI taxonomy): Eukaryota > Viridiplantae > Streptophyta > Magnoliopsida > Fabales > Fabaceae > Lathyrus > Lathyrus tuberosus. The sequence goes on from JALAZF010000321.1 coordinate 6,978,895, forward strand.
AACTTGACTTATAAGCTGGTAGATTTATCGAAAGGCAAAAGATCACTCAAAAACAAATGGGTATACAAGTTGAAGCATGAGGAGAATAACTCACGACCCAGATACAAGGCGAGATTAGTCGTGAAAGGATTTAATCAAAAGAAAGGCATCGACTTTGAAGAGATTTTTTCACCCGTAGTAAAGATGTCATATATTCGAGTAGTGCTAGGTTTGGCGGCAAGTTTAAATCTAGATGTGAAGACTGCATTTTTTCATGGAGATTTAGAAGAAGAACTTTACATGGAGCAGCTAAAGGGATTCATAGTTAAAGGCAAAGAAGACTTAGTATGTCAATTGAAAAAAGAGTTTGTATGGACTTAACCAGGCACCTCGTCAATGGTACAAGAAATTTGACTCTTTCATGATTGATCATGGATATCAAAGGACTACTTTTGATCATTGAGTGTTTATGAAGAGATTTGTTGATGGTGAGTTCATCATACTACTCTTGTATGTTGACGATATGTTGATCGTAGGACAAAATAGTAAGAAGATAAGCAAGTTGAAGAATGAAATGAAGAAGTATTTTTCAATAAAAGATTTGGGACCAGCAAAGCATATTTATGGTATGTCCATCCGGCGTGGTCGGAAGGAACATAAGTTGTGGTTATCACAAGAAAAACATATCAAGAAGGTATTGAAGCAGTTTCACATGGAAAAGGAAAAGCCTGTTGCTACTCCACTTGCTAGTCACTTTAATCTTAGTTCAAAGCAGAGTCCTACAAGTGAAATTGAAAAGGAAGAGATGCATAAGGTGTCATATGCCTCAGCTGTTGGTAGCTTAATGTATGTAATGGTATGCACATGAGCAGATATAGCACATACGGTTGGTGTTGTTAGCAGATACTTGGTGAATCCAGGAAAGAAGCATTGGAATGCTGTGAAGTGGATCTTGCGATATCTCAAAGGAACTTCCAAAATGACTTTATGCTTTAGAAGTAGAAAACCTGAATTGATTAGCTACACAGATGCAGATATGGCAGAAGATATTGATTCTAGGAAATCAACTTCTGAATTTTTTATTACATTTTCAGAGGGAGTTGTATTGTGGCAGTTGAAGCTACAAAAGTGTGTTGCTTTGTCTACCACTGACGCAGAACTCATTGCAACAACAGAAGCTTGCAAGGAAATGTTAAGGCTGAAGCAGTTCTTGCGTGAATTAAGGCATGAACAACAGAAGTACGTGGTGCATTATGATAGTCAGAGTTCAATCCATTTGAGCAAGAATTCGAGTTTTCACTCAAGATCAAAACATATTGATGTGAGATATCACTGGATACACGATATGTTGGATTTCAAGCAATTACAGCTTGAGAAAATTCATACTGATGACAATTGCTCAAATATGATGACCAAGTCCTTACCTAAGGACAAGCACGAGTTCTGCAGGAGAGTTGCTAGACTGTTGGAGCCCTCCACCTAAATCGGAAGGGGGAGATTAATGGTGTCCTCCTTAGGTGGAGAGAAAATTAATAAATAGAAAATAAATTAAAATACAGGAGAAATTATATAAAACTAATGGAAAGAAAAAGGAGAAAAGGGAGAAAAAGGATCCTTATATTTTATCTACTTATTCCTTGCATGCTTTGCTATATAATCCATTCTCATGTTTCATTTCAAATCATCACCTTCATATCAACACTTCTATAACAACAATATAGTGAAATCCTTTTAAGTGAAGAAAACCAAAAGAGAGTTTAGTCACCTTTTGTTGGTGAGTTTGTAATAATAATCATTTTTGTAGTTATTCATTTACAACAAATATATTCTTGTTCCATTGTTATTATTATAGTGTGGGAAAAAGTAGGATCTTGAAATAATCATCCGATGGCATTTTATTAGTCGTTTTAACATATATCTTAAGAGACATTTCAATCCTTTCATACTTGCCAAAGCACCTCTTTTGGCTAGAATTTGAAGTCCTTTCTCACTCATATGTTCGAGTCGTTTATGTCATAGCTTAGCCGAAGAGTATTCTCCGAGAGCATTATTGCACTCATTAACTTTATCTTCTATTACATAAAGAGTGTTTACTTTCTTGCCTCTGCCTATTACCAAGGAAATCTTTGGTAGCTTCCATTTCATATCCCAAAACACAATAGTATAGCCTTCTTCGTTAAGTAATTTGGTAGATATTAGATTGAAACGTTATCAGAAACATGTCTCGCGTCTTTCAATGTTAGGTAACAATCAGTCTTTGTTTCTAGACAAATATCTATTTTTCCCACAATCATGGATCTATTATCAATTTTCCATCTTCACATGACTAAAATTATCACTTGTATAAGAGGAAAAGAAATCTCTTTGTGAGGTTAAATGAAATGACGTGTCGGAATTAATAATCCAACATGTATCTTAGGATGCCAAATTAACATGACCATCACAAACGAAGATTACCTCATTGCCTTATACAATGGTAGTGGCTATGTTACTTGCATCACCATTTTCTTGTTTATCTCTTTTTAGCTTCCTACATACTCTCTTCACGTGACCTTTCTCGTGACAATAATAACATTTTACGTCGTTTTTTGTCCACGAACTTCCCTTGTATTTATCTCTTGACTTGTCTCAAATATTGAACTTCTTATGAATGTTTGAACTTCTTATGAATGTTTTTTCCACAATACTCTGCGACAAGTGTCTCAGACTCTATTGGCATTCCCTGATCCTTCCTTCTTGATTCTTCATTGAACATATTATCTTTTAATATATCCAATATTAGAACACCTTGTGCCGTTGGATTGCTTAATGAAACCATAAGTGTGTCCCAATTATTTGTTAAGGAATTTAGTAGTAACAATGCTTGCAATTCATCTTCAAGCATTATCTTCATATTGGTAAGTTGATTTACCAATCTTTAAAAATCGCTCAAGTGTTTACAAAACATTCTAGGTTTCTCTATACTAGAGGTTCACCAATTGCCGAATAGTGGAGGCTTTGTTTTGGATCGTCTTGCTCTAGTACAAGGTTTCGAGTTTCAAAGTGTGTCTCAAGTATCTGGTAAGAAATTTAGTAGAAACAGTGCTTGCAATTCATCTTCAAGCATAATCTTCATATTGGTAAGTTGATTTACCAATCTTTGAAAATTGCTCAAGTGTTCAGAAATACTTCGGGTTTCTTTATACTAGAGGTTCCTCAATCACCGAATAGTGGAGGCCTTATTCTGGAGCGTCTTTCTCTCGTACAAGGTTTCTAATTTCGTGCATAACCTATACGCAACTATTTCTTGCGCAGCATGATGAAATACACTTTTATCTATCCATTGTCTAATTTGTCCAAAAATTTTCCCTGTCCATCAAATTCATTAAATGTCAATCATCATCAAACTTGTCGGTTGGCTTCGTCCTTTTATTTTGCAAAGGTTGATACAGATCTTTGCAATAGAGTATGTTTTCCATTTTGAGATTCCAAATGGAGTAGTCTTAAGAGGTAAATTGATGGCGCGAAGTTGACTAGTACATTGTGAATAACAAAGGTTAAAATGTGTGATGAATCCAAACTCTGCTACCACTTGTTAGGAATGATATCAATTAAAACACCTAGTAGAAAGTTAGTAGTCAATTATCCCAGAACCGTACTTTTTCCACTATAATAATAATAATAAAATAATAACAACGGAACAAGAAGAATATCTTCTTGATAAATGAATGAGAATACAAAAATGACAATTACAATCTCACCCAGACAAATGGTTGTTAAACACTCTTTTGGTTTTTCTATCAAAAAGTATCTGATAATATTATAAATGAAACAAAATATTCTTTTATAGTCAATGCATGTAACAAATAAATGGCTATAATATAAAGAAAGGTTTTCTCTTTTTCCATCAATTGACTAAAATTTCTCTCGTACTTTAATTTCATTTAAAGTTTGTTATAGTGTTTACTCCGTCTTTTTCTCTTCACCTAAATCAGAAGGGGGAAGATCAATGGTTTTTACCTTTAGGATGAGACTAAAAGATAGAGTAAACATTATAACAAATAGTAAATAAAATTAAAGTACAGGACAACTTTTATTAGTAAGCGGAAAGAAAGAAAAAGGGAACAAATTCTCCGTATATTATAGTCACCTATTTGTTGAATGCATTGGTTATAAAAGCATACTTTATTTCATTTATTATATTATCAGAGTGAAAGCCTTTTAAGAGTAAAACCAAAAAAAATGTTTAATTATCACTTGTATTGGTGAGATTGTAATAATTATTTTTGTATTCTCATTCATTTCCAATTTAAAAAAAATATATATTTTTAATGTCCCATTGTTATTATTGTAATTATTACAGTCTTCTATTATATATTTTAATTGATATTTTTCCCAACACATAACACACATCATAATGCACAGGATTCAACGATACAACCAATCACAATTTTACTACTTCTAACACACATGATAATATAATGAATATGTTTGCAGGTACGTGGAATGATAAATCTTTTGAAATGACATAATAATGTAACACAATAACTATATGTCATGCCAATCATTGGTCACTATGTGGGTCCAAATCCAAGAGACAATGAGCATGGTCTCTTTAAACAAAGTCTCATGATTGAGTCTTGCGAATGGAAAATATAGACAGTTGGAAGACAGAGCTCTAAAACTTTTTTAAAAATGCAGGTATGCTGCCATCTTTTTAAAAAAAATGCAGACATGCCGCCAACCAAAATAAAAGAGTATAAGGAAATCAATACCTTTGGTTGGTTTGAGTCTTGATTAAATAAAAACAGTTGATCTTTGAAGTATTGTAGGTGGAGTTTGAATTTGATGGAATGATACATGATTTATCAATCCAAGGTTGTTCATATTTGACACTTTTTTGTCCAAATTGCTTTTCACTTCAGCCAAACCAAAGAAGCCGCCATTCTTTTCCGATTTGTTTGACTCCTCTTGATGCAGCAACCAAAACAAGTTGCAATCAATGAGCAAAATAATGAACACGGTATGCATAAGGACGGTCCTTCATAAAAAGTGCTTGTAAACTGTTCCATTCTCCTTACATATTACTAGCATTGCCATACCCTTGGCCACTAATGATAGAAACATCAAGGTTATTTCAGAAAAGTAAACCACATTCAGCTTTCTATTGCATTAAAGATGTAGCGTCATTAACATATGCCTCACATTAAAAAAACGTTCTTATATTAAACAAACTTTATCAACAAATCTTAAAACAAGAACCATTTGTTCCTTTTTTTACTCATCGTGAGCTTCATCTACAACGATACAAAATTTGGAATCACCAATTTCTTCACGAATATGATTTCTCCCTACGAAATTTAAAATTACCAATTTCTTCACGAATATGCATTTGATATAGACCCCATTTTTAGAAAGCTATTTGTATTACATCCAGTTGATTTGGTGGATATTGCTAAATTGAAAGACGCTTGCCGAATCATGTTCTAAAGAATTCTCAAAGTCACAACGCTCTGCAATTCTTTGATTCTCAAGAACTGTTTCAACCTCGGATGTTGGAATTATAATTTCTTCATCTCTTTTAATATCATAAGTTTTCCTCTTGAAAAATTAATTAATTTGTCTACTCTTCATCTTTACTTTTCTTATGCAAAGAAATAACACAAATTTATCCAATTCATGATGACCATATAAATCAAGCAACTAACATATATATTTCCCTGGGTTAACTTCTACACAAATTAATTTGAGGGATTAAAACTTCATGAAGTATTCTTCCTCTGCAACAGGAGTCACCATCAGGGGATTTAGTTCTACATTTAAACCACTTTAACTAATTCAATCTTTAAGGACCTCACTTGCTGCTATCGTATTTATGTTATTTCTTACTAGTTCAATATTTATGTGATGCTTATGTCTTTATTTTTTGGGATGCATTTTAGTTTTAAGCAATAGGATCAGATGCAACATAATTTTTGTCAATTGTAATGCAATTGATCAAGAATTGAGATAATAACAGCCTTTCAAAAAATGCACAATTTCAACAACAAAATAAAAACTCTAAAATCAGAAAATACATGCAGAAGGATGATGAACTTACAGTGTGCAAGCTAGTATTCATGGGAGGAAGAAAGCACTAGGCATCGATGGTTGGTTGAGGAAGGAATGAAGGATACAGGAGAAGTTTCAACCTTAAGTGAAGAAACCGTGACTCCACCGTTGTTGCTAGGTAAACCCGGTTGCATCAGCGTTTGGTCCTTATCAACTAACATGTAATCTCAGCTTGAGTCCATTAGATTCCATCCCCTGTCACCAAAAGCTATGTTTATACACACTACATTTGCAACATAAACTAGGTAGAAAAAGTAGCTGAAAGTAACTGACCGTAGATTGAACAGAATAGTAGCTGCATCATCTTCGTACGTCTGCCTGCATCTGCTAACTAAGTAGTGTTTATCTATTAATTAAGACTAGTTGTGTCTGCTAACTTCACCATATATCTGCCAAGTAAAGCTAGTTGTATTTGGTCCTTACCAACTAACACTCCTCCATGTCACGAGATTACCTCACACATAGGTACAATATCCTAAGGTAGACCTTCTATATGTGACTGAGCCTGCCTAGTCAACATCGGTGAACATAGAGACCCCCTTTTTCTAGTCTTTTTAAAAAATAATTCCTTTCCATTGTTTGCCTTCAGATATCTCAAGATCTTGTAAACTGTTTCAAGATGTTCCTCCAAAGAAGAATGCATAAACTAACTACACTTACTGAGAAGGCAATGTCAGGTCTTATATATGATAGATAAATAAGTTTATCAACCAATCTTTGATATCTTTCAGTGTTGACAAGGAACATCCCCTTTTTCCCAAAGTTTTGCATTAAGATCCATGGGAGTATTAGCTGATTGACAACCGCTAGTTCATGTTTTTTTCAAAAGATCTAGGATATATTTTTGTTGTGACACTACAATTCCCTTCTTCGATCTCGCAACCTCCTTACTTAGAAAGTATCTAAAGTATCCCAAGTCCTTAATTTCAACGACATCAACCAGTTCCTTTTGCTCGTCATTTCAACTATATCATCTCCGATAAGGACAATATCATCAACATACACATTAGTATAGAGATTCTTCCATCATGAAAAAACTTTGTAAACAAGGTGTGGTCCCCTTGGCCTTGAGTATACCCGTGTTTTTTCATGGACTGAGTGAATTTTTCAAACCAAACTTTGGGAGACTGTTTTAATCCATACAAGAACTTTTCTAACTTGCACGCATTTTAGCCAAATTTGTCTTCAAATCCCAAAAGAAACATCCATATGCACCTCTACATCTAGATCACCATTAAAAAATGCATTTTTAACATCCAACTGATGTAAAGTCCAATTCAAATTCGCAACAAGTGATAGGAGTATTCCGATAGTGTTCAATTTTGAAACAGTTCTGAGTATTCTATGCCATAGGTTTGAGTGAAACCCTTAGCAACCAATTGAGCTTTATATCTTTCAGTTGACCCATCTGAATTATATTTCATAGTAAACACCCATTTGTATCTCACATTTCTGTTACTATCTGGAAGAGTTATGACACTCCAAATTTTGTTCTTTTCAAGAGCTTTCATCTACTTTAGTACAACTTCTCTTCATTTCGGAACTTCTAGACCATCCTGTATATTTTTTGGAATTTTTACACTAGACAATTGTGAAGTGAAAGCACAAATAGATGGAGGCAAATTTGAGTATGAAATAAAATTAGATATAAGATGTTGAGTGCAAGACCTGACAGGTTTTCTAACAACTATGGGGTCGTCAATATCAGGATGCATAATATGACTCTCAGACAGAGAAAATAGACTTACCTTCCTTTTTCTTAGGAGGTTTGATCATCCCTCGATTGAGATTCATGACACTGTTGTCATGTGAACTAATCACCTCTTTTATGGTTCTTTCTCACATAGACCTTTCCTTTTCAAATATTGTTTCCCACTTCCAGCCTATCCTCTTCGCACGACTCATCATTTAGTGGCATTTCAATTAGTTCATCATTATTTAGGTAAGGAAATGTAGGCTCATATTCACCATGTTTCTTACTCATAGCAGGAGTAAGTTCAGGTGGTGAAATATGGTCATCTCTGTTGATGCAAAAGTATCATTTTTTAGAAGTTTGTGATATAGGCAAAGAAGATTGAAAAAAGTTTGTCCTCATTTTGAACACAAAATCTTCCTTTAAATTCACCCCTGAAGAAGATTGTCATAAAAAAAAAAGATTTGTTTTCAAAGAATATTACATCTATGATCTATGGTGACAAATATTTTTAGTTAAAATGCAGTAATTCTAAAAACACTCTTTGAAATTATGAATTTGAGTTTGAAAATTTAGAGCTTTGGATGGCATTTTATTAGTTAAATATGAAGCATATCACTGCTTCACCCCACAAATAATTAGGTACTTTGTTTGTGAAAGGTAAGACTCAAACTACTTTCAAAGATATGTCTATTTTTCTCTCTGTCACTCCATTTGTTGGGGAGTATTAGGACATGAACTCTGATATACAATTCTGTTTTGATGGAAAAATCACTCAAATTAGTGTTTAAATATTTTTTTGCCATTATTGCTTCTAAAATCTTCAATGGTATTCTGAAACTGATTTTGCACCATTTTGAGAAAATCACTTACAACTAGGGGGTGGAAATAGGCTAGGCCGAGCTAGGCTTTGCCAAGCCTAAGTCTGCCCTACCAAAAAAATCAAAGCCTAAGTCTGTCTTGTAGCCTGTCATAAACTTAATTTTAGGCCTGAGTCTGGCCTTTTCGAAGGCCTGGTTAGCCTGATAGCCTACATAAAATCATATTTATTTTTCACATATGTAACTGGTTTTTGTGATGCTGACTGGGCCTCTGACCCAGATGACAGAAGGTCTACATCTGGTGTCTGCATCTTTTTTGGGCCTAACTTAGTTTCCTGGTGGGCCAAGAAACAAACACTGGTTGCCAGGTCCAGTGCTGAGGCAGATTACAGGAGTTTAGCACATGCCACTGCTGAAATTTTGTGGCTCCAATCTCTTTTAATTAAATTTAAGGACAAGCATCAAGTACCAAGGATTCTCTGTGACAATTTAAGTGCAGTAGCACTATCCCATAACCCATTGCTTCATGCAAGGACAAAGCACATGGAGTTAGACATGTTTTTTGTCAGAGAAAAAGTGATCAGCAAAAGCCTTACTGTTTCTCACATTCCAGCTCAAAGTCAGTGGGCTGACATCCTCACTAAGCCCATATCCACTGCTCGATTTCTTGAACTCAGAAGCAAGTTAAGAATGGTTGATAAGTTGTCAATTAATCAACCACCTTGAATTTGAGGGGGGAATATTAGAGATAGATTAGCATTAAGCTTTCTCTCTCATCATAACAGAATTCTGTTATGAATTTTGTTATGAGTTAGTTGTGTTATCCAACTATATAAACAGTTGTAACAGTTGTCAAGTGTATAATAGAAATCATTTTCTTCCTCTAACAAACTTTCTCTCTTTCTCTATCTCTCTCTCTTTCCTATGAATCTCTTCTATCACCAATGTATCAGTTGTATTGTATTTGTAGCCCAATGATTCTAATTTTCTCCATTCATTTTGGGAATATTAATTTTAAGAGTTTATAGAACCCTCTTGATCGTTGAAACAAGTATTGAAGTCGCTATCAATGTTGTTGTGGACTGTGTTGTGGTTGCCTTCATTTCCTCAACCACCACCTCCGTGTCCCCCTCTAACGTCGATGCCTGGGTTACCGCGCCCATTTCCACAAACCTCCACTGCGGCTAACACTAATGGTAGGGAAGTCTTCATCATCAACAGTCGAACCTGCGAGGGTCTGCATCCGTTGATTTTGGTTGCAGCCAAGAAGGTTGTGCGGCAGATAGAACACTTACTTTCAAATCCTAGATTGAAAACCTAGAGCTATTGATACCATATTAAAGAAAATAGGTAAAAGTAGTTGTAATTTTATTTGTGAGCATTAGCTGGTATTTATAGGGATATTACAACCTAATTATTTCCTTAAATTAAGGAGAATAATAACAATAAAAAAAATACGCAAATATTCCAAAATAAATAGCAAATATTCTAAATATAAAAACTATTACAATAAACGAAAATCTAAATGAATCAATGTTTGGCCGATCACAAATAACACTCCTAAGCCTAAAATGATGCAGTCCAATAGATGAAATGATTGAGGTAGTTTAAGGGTTGTGGAATATGCATACAGTTGCTGCAGGTGTAAAGTGGTTTAGAACAACAGTATCTCCATCTGCGTCTGATAGGCGTCTGACACTGCTCGCTAATCCAAAGGACTGCTGTTCTTGGATAATACCTTGATGCCAAACACCAGTTCCCCTTTTCTTCCTTAATACCCTGTGTTTATTAGAAAAACAAAAACTCAGAGAGTCACGCATTCTAACCTGTTAAAGTTCAGGATGGCTCGCCGTTGACTCCTGTCTCTTCTGCAAGCAAGAAAGAGTATGTAAGTCCAACTTTTTTTTATGCAGTAAAACAATTTTTATCTTATTTATTAGATAGCAGAAGCAAATGGTAAGCAAATTAGAATTTGGCCGCTGAGTTAAATTTTTTACCATCACTTGGATATCACTCTGAATAAGGTTATGTGTGGTGGTAGTCTAGAGAAAATGGTATTCAATTCTATGTTATCAATCTCTAATAGCGGCTCGACTAGACCATCTCCGAAAATGGACGGAACGGGGGCGTGGAGCAGAACAGCCGATATTTTAGTGACGCGGACACTAATACATTTAATACTAATGAACACATGATTATTAAAAACTAAAATTAATTAATCAAAATTCATCAAATATTCATATTTAAAAATAGAAGTCATAAGTCTTAAGCAAAATATACTTGCAAATGCCAATAAAATTCAATAAAATAACTTTGCTATACTTCAAAAATTAAGAGTAATATAACATTCGGCTGACGAGGTCGGAGCAGCCACGTCTGAGCGGAGTCGTTCCAAATCTAATCCCATTATTGTGGTCGTTACAACCGAGTCACTCATCTTTGGCAAAAGGGAACAGCCTGACGCGGTTTTGTTGGTTTTATTGTTCCGTGCCGAGATAACGGCTGAAACGGCCGAGTTTAATAACATAGATTTAATCCTTTTACAGTTTTTTTAAACATAATTTGATTAAAAAAAAAAGTATTTATCTTACCTTTCATATTTTTGTCGGAAATGATACTAACTGTGATGCAATATCAATCTGTTCATTCATCCTGCTCCTCTATCTCATGCATGTTACTACCTCCAGTCTAAATTATAAGAAAAATAACTAACTACACAGATACTAAGAATAGTAGTTAACCACATTTAATTTTCTTGACGTAATCAAAAAAATAATTGCATTGTCCAAACTACATTTTCTTTTCATCGGAATTGTGCAAGAAAACTTGTTCTATTGAAGGCTATTTAGCGAATAATAGAATTAAATATTGTCAAATAAGTTAGATTTTACTTATATTTTGGTTCATCAAATATGTCCTTTTTCTTGCTTATATTTGAGAAAAATGTAGTGCTTCTTTCACTTACTAGATATAACTAAATGCAATATCTTTTTATTCTTTTGCCTTCATATCTATATTTTCATCTAAAAATTCTAAATACTAACTTCTCTATACCAACCACCTAATTAAGTAGTCAAGTTTAGAATAATTATATATCTGCATTAAAATTTGATCTAGTTTTCTAAATTTTGTAAAAAAAACAATTGTTGCCTAAGAATGGACAACAAAACAATGTTATCACAATGTCCATGGACTACCTAAGCTTACCAGTCAATTTCCTGCAAGAAAAATATTGTGATTGTCGATAACATTTAGTAGTCGCTCAAAAGAGGATCATAATCGTATGCTTCACCTGCTTTAACGAATCGACCTTTCACACGTTTTCTTGTATCAGCCCTTGCTTTGCGAGAGGCATATCTTATTTGCTTACCAAACCTGCACATAAGAACCCAGAAAAATGATGTATTAGCTAGGAAGCACGGACTCTTACACAACACGCATTAACAGTGAGTGTCTATATATACACACAGTTAAAAGTACTTACGTTCGAGTTTTCTTTTTCTCTTGGTATCTCATTAAGGCCTGTTCCCTTGCTTCTGCACACGAACCCTCCGAATTTGGTTCCCAAGGGGATTCGCCGGGATGAAACACAGGAGGTAACCCACAATTTAGAAGTTCAGTAACATTGTTTTCACCATTAAGATTAGGTAATTCAATTGAAGTTCCTGAATGAATTTGACTCTGAGGAAATCCCATAGTAATGCTACTGTTGCAGCTAGGAGTCATAAGTGCACAGTTTGCATTATTGTTGATGCCCTGCATCACACTTGTTGATCCGCCAGCCCCTGATAATGGAAAAGCCACACAATCTTGTTGCACTGGTGATAAAGCCTAATAAAACAATCACATGGATGACAATTAGTTTCATACATCACTAGTGAGGAGAATGATTTTTAAAAAAAAAATTAATCATATAAAATGTCAATGTAAAGATTTTTTACACCATCGATCAATTATAACCGTTAGATTATTAAATAAATATGATAGGCTATGATTCGCAGACAGTGTAAAACTTTTTGTATTAACATTCTATAAAAATTAAATTCTTAAAAAGGTGTTAAAACTGTCACCTCTGCTGCAATCTCGGTAACACTTGTACATTTTGTGACTTGAATGTTTTTATCCATTAATAGACACTCTATTCCTCCATTTTCATGGTTGTATTTTGCGGCACTTTGAGAGCAGCCAAATATTTCATCAGCGCTTTCAAAGTCTAATTGAACATCATCCACATTGAAACCTTCACAGAGACTAGCCCCCTCATGAAAAACCAGTTCCTTGACATCAGGGCATCCTTGAAGCTGACAAGTTAAGAAAATACGAAGAGAAAAAGACTGGTATTAGCTTTTGTTCGGCACAACAATTAGCATTTAGTCACTAAACTAATAATATCATCATCAACCCATAAATCGCTCATCAATAATTACACTCAGCTTAGATCATTCATCAATCTTTTACTCATCTATATACATAACACATATCATAATGCACCGAAATCAAAAATATAACCTGTACTTGCTAAAAGTATAGTACGTGACAACTCCTTATGTTATAGGGTTGTCAGAGGTTCTTAAGATTGTTGTGGTGTTAGAGCTAGCTCACACAGGGAGGTGAGAAGCTCGGTATATTGGTTTTTTCTGGTGAGATTGATCCCCTCTCAACCTCAATTTTAAAGTATTTATTAGAATCCCTTGGGCCTAGATCTTAGGCTCCAAGGAAGTAGTACCCACTCTCACGAGCGTGAAAAGAGAGTAGTTAAAAGAGGTAGTTACTTTCCCTGTTTTTTGGGAGAACTGGAGAACGTGGCTACCTCATTTGACTCCCTCTCCCATACCGTTAAGGATAGGGACACGTCACTCCACGTTTTTTCAAAACGGCGAGTGATATGGAAAATGGACACTACAACCAAATGGTGGGTGCTCGTTCCAGCAAACGAGCGGCCAGCAAGCGGACAGGGGAGATATGTTACGTTGCCGCCCCCTTAATGAACTTCGACCGCCGCCTCTTAGAGGGCCTCTACAAATATATCAATATCAGGACAAAACCAATCATCACAATTTCACTACTAATTACCAATTTTGTCATTATTGTAGTTTCTCTTTCTCTGTGATAGATTTTGATTCATTTTATTTGTTTCTCTTACCCTGTCATGCTGGTAAATGAATGAGAGCATTAATATGGTAATAACATTTTGAATATGTTTGCAAACAAACACATGGAATGATAAGTATTTTGAAATCAAAGAACGTAACACAATAACTATAGGCCAATCCTTGGCGTGTTCTCTTTAAACTTAAAACTTATGTGCATCCAAGTGGCATTGAGCATGGTTTTTCTTAAGCACTAATAGATTCAAAAATTTGTATAATGTGAATCTGGTTTTGATTTATTTGGAATGGAGCATGATGCTCTATTTATACAAGAGTTGAACATTCAAGTTCTACATTTAAGGATGACCTTTCTTATTCTATTAAATTAAGGCTGGTCTTACTTATTCTAAGATAGTGCTGATCTTTCATATCCTAAGATATAACTGAAAATTAAGTCTAGGCTATTAATGTGAAATAGGAGTGGGACTCATCATATTCTCTATTAAGCACGGTCTCATGTTCGTGTCTTGTGAACGGAAAACATAGGCACACTGGAATGGTTTTGCCGCCTTATATGCACCCGCCCGGCTCGGCTCGGATTCTAGACCTAAAAAAAGCTTTAAAACTTAACATAATGCATATATACCAGCCAACCAAAATCAAAGAGCATAATGAAATAAATACCTTCTGTAGGTTTGAGTCTAGATCAAACAAAAACGCTTGATCTCTGCAGTATTGTGTGCCGTTTGAATTTAACGAAACGGTAGGCGGTGTCTCAATCCAAGGTTGTTCATATTTGACAGACGGCTCTTCTCCGTCCATCTTGCTTTTCTTTTTCACTCTCTCCAAACCAAAGAAGCCGTCATTCTTTTCAGACGGCCAATCCAAAGGATGAGCGCTAGCAACACTGCTCTCAACCGATGAATTTCCATCGACAAAATGCGGCCAAATCTTTGACAACTCTGCCAAAGAGGGACAACCAGTGTAGAAAGTAAGTAGCACATGGTTATGCCCCAACACAAAACACTCATCTGTAGAATTCCAATCACAAAGTTGACACAGAGACAGTTTATAATCAACACAACGAACAACCGCCGAATCGAAATTACACCTATCACACAACAACGATCTCGGATGTCTGCGAGCAAGCGCGTTCGCGGAGTGTACAATCGCATCACAACGCAGACATAATCTAGCAGAATCTGGCTTGCAGTAAACCACAGCCCTAACAATCTCACAAAACTCACATAGTGCTTCCATAAACAACCTTATTCTGATAAATATCACTGGTATTATCATACTATAACTAAAATTCTTAACGCAACAAAGCTACTACCTGAAAAATCAATTGAATGGAATGAAATTGAGCGTTTGTTAAATCCAAGCTCCGTAATGCCGTAATGATGAAGAAATGGAAAATCACCATACGAAGGAGGATGAAACGGTTTCGAAGCTAGGTTTATAGAAGATGAAAAGGTCAAACCTAGCATGTTTCGCTAGGTTAAGAAGAAGTAAAAATCTGGAAGAAATCGTGGTTTATCTGTGTTTGCTTCATTGATCTGTATTCATAAATTGCAATTCTGACTCAGGAAATGGATATGATTGTTTTCGTGCCAAATTTTACGAAACTAGATTAAATATATTTTAAGATTAAAAAAATATATATTTTAATAGATCATACCACTTATTATATTAATTTTTTGAAAAATATATTTAAATTGTGAAAGAATTAGCCTACAAGTCCTCCTATCCATTAAAATTTGGGTTTTATTTGCGAGTTTGAAGGAAAAATAAATTAAATATTAGGATGGGTCAAAGTTTTAGGTTTTATTTGCGAGTTTATCTGAAATAAATAAAAATTAAAGTTTATTTGAGGAAAGAGAACTGGAAGGTTTTTAGAGGAGAGGAGTAAGGAAAAAGTAAAAAATTATTTTATAAAGAATTTTTTTTTAATTAATAATTATTTTTTATTAATACATTTTTAATTATAAAAATATTTTAACAATGTAAATTGAATTTAAAAAATTTATCTAAATCTTTCAAAGTTCTACAAATTTTTCCTTGATGCAATTTACAAAACCCTCTCAAAATGAGGAAATTTAAAAATTGTTGTTCTGAGTTGGCCAGAAGACTCAACAATTGTGGTCTAGAGAATGCAACAATCCACCAAGTCATTTGGGGTGTAGGGGGATTATCTTAGGTTAAAGCACGCACAATATGAATCTAGGATTCATTTGACGACTTCTAGTATCCTATGTCCGAAAATTAGTAGGTTGTTATAACCACTCCACTATATAAGGAGGAGGCGCGCCACTTTCCAAGTCAATTCAAATTCAAACTTCATTCACTTATCTTACTCACATACTGTTCGTCGGTGATTTTGGTAAACAATCACTTAGTTTTAAATTTATTGCTCGAAGGACCAAACCAGTAAATCCTGGGGCATGTAGTGCCAAATTTCTAGAAAAAGGAGGTGTGCATTATATCGTATCTTGAAAAATACGATCCTTCGCGAAGTCGCGAAAAAAATTGATTCCAACACAATCGTCACCAAACTTTATTTATTCCAAATAAGGAAAAAGGAAAATATCGATAAAAACCTTAAGGGAAAAATAAGACGGTCGTCGCAACCAAATTCAGGTTCGGGAGTCGATTACGCAGGGAAATGTGTTAACACCCCTCACGTCCGTTGTACTCAACATAAATCTTTTAGTTAAACTTGCGATTGAATGTTAGCTTATGTTAATTGTTTTCTTCGAATGATAAATGTGTAAAAGAGAAATAAAAAAGGGGTCGCAGAAATGTTTTTCTTAGGGTGCTTGACGAGATTGCGAGTCTCGCTCCTACGTTTCCTCGGGTACAATGAGGTTTTCAAAGCTTCGTAGTTTGGGGGACGGCTACGGTTTGTTGGTTTGTTTTATTGAACAAGTGTTTAGATCGCTTTCGAATGGTTAAACATTGGCTTGTTTGCTCGCGGTTGAGACTTAAGCGCTAGTTTGTGTTCACATTATAATGGACTAAACAATGTTCTTTTGTAAAAAATTTAGTTGTTGATCACGGGGGCGGAAAATTAGGTTTGATGTGTTGAGTATTTTAGGAGCTACAAATATTTGAGCAATATGGTGCGCGCCAATCATTCAATTATTCGAGGAATAGTAAGGCGAACGCCTCCCGTTCCCTTTTTCGTTCAATTTAGTATTTGGAAATTGTTTACGGAAGTCCAATATTCGTAGTAGTGAGGCGAGCACCTCCCACATGCTTATTTGAGGAATAATAAGGCGTGTGACACTCATTCCTTTATCCAAGTTTACTTAGAGTATTTTAAGCGAAAGACGAAAATTTGAGCAATATGGCTAGCGTCAATCATTCAATTATTCGAGGAATAGTGATGTGAACGCCTCCCATTCCCTTTTTCATCTGAAGTTTAATTAAAGAAAGAAGAAAAAATTAGAAGTGTGTTGATTCGAGAAAAGACTTAAATTTGCATCAATACGGAAATTATCCAATTTGAAAATGTCATTTGGCATTAGACCAAGATTTTGAAAATATCTACTTAGCGTTGAATCAAGGGTTTGATTATTTTTTTAGAGTAATTATTTAATTAACAAAATAGCTTGTACAATTTTAATTTTATTAAACGAAAAGGCAAGATAATAAAAATGAAACAAATAAAATCCTAATAAGCAAGAATGAAATGCAAAGTCATGAAAGATATGTGGTGAAGCACATGGTAGAAGCAAGCCATATTAATTTATTAATATTTATTTTAATAAATTAAATCATTTAAAATTAATCAATTTAATTACTAAATCGAAATACTTAATCCTATTATTAATTTATACTCATTAATCTTAATTAATTAATAATAGTAAATATTAAATCATTAATAACATGATGGTGATAATAAAAATAAAAATGATATGATAATAAAAGAAATAAAAGGCAAACAAAGCAAAGACACAAAAGATGGGCTCAAAAGAAGAGCCCAAGTGAAGTTCAAAAGGCTGGGGGCAGTATTCTCATAGGGCAAGCTGGCTATAGGAAAAACAGGTTGGGCCCAATGGCCCAAACCCTAGTAATTCTATCAAGAACAAAACCCTAAGATGCTCATAAAATAAAAGAAGAAAAAGGAGGAAAGAAAAGAACGATCGCCCTTCCCCGTCTTGATGTGCCACGCGTACAGCTGGCTATGTAGGGGCAAATTGATTGACTAACACAATCTCCAAATCTCATTCCAATAAATGCTCTTAAAATGATGTTGTTTTGGCCTTTGGATTTTTTTTAAAGAAACACATTACCAGCTACATCTAGGGGACTATGACCATATCAATATAGCTATTAAAATTGAAATTAAGCACGTAGAAAAAGAATTTAATAATGTTTACAAGTTAGAAATAACTAGCGATGTTCAAAACCGAACCAACCCAATAGAAAACCGCAAACCAAACTGAAACCGCAAAAAATCGCATTTGGTTCGGATTTGTTCGGGTCATCTTTTAACAAAATCGTGTGGTTCGGTTTGGTTTGCGATTTGTATTTTGCAAACCAAACTAAACCAAACCAAACCGCGTTATATTACAACCCAAACTTCACTTATCCTACATCCAACCCAAAACTCAAACCCATTAGCTTTTAAGTTTCAACCTTCTCAAACCTCTCCTAATAGTATTACGCATTCTTCTCATCTTCTTTGCCATGTACATCTCATATCTTCTACACTAATCTCTTATCTCACATGTTCTTTCTTTTTCATCGTCTCATTTTTATGTTACTATTTTCTTTTCTAATTACATTTTTATCGTACTTTTTTTCTCTAATCTCACATCTCTTATGTTCTTTCTTTTTCATTTTCTCTAATTTCCATTCTTCTCTATTTTTTTGTTTTATTATAATATTTTTGATATTGTTTTATGCTACTGTTTTTTTCCACTTTTGTTTAAATTGATTTTTGTATATTGAATGAGAATTTTTTGTCTAAATATGACGAGTTTTGTCGTTATTTGGTAATGTATGAATGACTAAACACAAAGTTATGTTATTTTTTATATGTGTATGTATAGCTCAATGAAAATCTTGTAAAAATCCGAACCAACCCAAACCGCATTAATTTGGTTTGGTTCAAATTTTTTCTAAAAGTCAACTGAACCAAACCGAACCGCATGCTCTTTTCTCTCGCGGTTCGGATGATTTTTAGCGTCAAACCCGGCCAAACCGCACTGTAAACACCCCTAGAAATAACCAAAATAAAAACTGAAGGTTACACACCCTCTCTCTCTCTCTATCATACCCTAATTTTTTGTCCTAAGATCCCACATTATTTGCATTTCATTAGCATCATATGCATGTATATTTTTATGCATCACTAACCCATTTGGAAATACAAAGATTGTGGTTTGTTTCTTTTGATTACAAATTAGGGTTTTGAGCCTCAAAATAGAATCAGGCAAAGGATCAATCAAGAATGGGCATGATTTTCAACTTACCCAGTCTCTCATTCATCCATGAAGATCAAGAGCTCTCATTCATCAATAATCAAGTACAAGATTGTCTCATTTCAAAATCAACAAGCCTCAAGATCCTCAGTGCACCAAAATTAGGGTTTTTACCTAATTCAGTCCTTGGGTTGACTTTTTGGGCAAGGCATGATCCAAGACCTCAATATATGTTTCAAGGACATCAAATTCCTAATATTAGTCCATTCATATGATTGGATTGATCCAAATAACTTGATTCATAAGGAGTGCAAGAATTCAAATTCACCTGGGCCATAAACTAGGGTTTTGATGAAAAGTCAACATACCTTTGACTTTTAAGCAAGGCATGATTTCAAACCTTGGGACATAATTCAAGACATTCAAAAACACCTTTGTAATCCATCCATGATGTTTAATTTAGCCCAAGGATTTGATTTCATAAAGGATCACAAAGTGCAAAATTCATCTAATACAAAAAGTCAACGGTGGTCAAAATCAAGTTTGATTTTTGGAGTTTTTGGTCAAACATGGTCTCTTCAAGTCAAAAACAATGTTAATGTGTGATTTGGATCATGATTAATCAATAAAACTCAAGAAAAGTAAGGTTACTTGTAAATAGGGCAACCTTAGAGAACTTAAAAAAAATTTAAGTCATGAAAAAACAATGATTTTTACCCTACTTTGCAAGGTCATAACTTCCAAACCAAGTAACCATTTTCTTTGATACGAAGATCAAATTGAAGAACTTATTACATACTATAACTTTGTCACTTAGGGTGGATTCCCAAAAAGTGCATAGATTTTAAGATATGATGCCATGAAGTTAGGGTTTCCGCACTTTTTGAACTTTGACACTTAGAAAAATTTTAGACAGAATCTGTCTTGTGTTGGAGCCAACTTTGAGGCTATTTTTCACCATGATCCAAGATGAATCAAGACCAAATTCAAAAATCAAAGTTGAAGTATGACATCTCAGCTTTCTAAAATTTATAAGAACACAATCTAATTCCATTTGAGTAAGGGGATATGGAGTGCACAATATGCCTTGAAGCAACTGTTTTGGTAAGGCAGATTTGACATTACTTGTGATGCACAATTTCTTGAGTCTAAGTGTGATGATCATACAATGCTCATTCAACAAGAATCTAAATGAATCATCCAAAACATGCAAGATAGAGCCACTAAGTCAAGAGGAATCCCGTTGAAATGACGAGACATCATCACTTAAGCCTTGAATTCAAAAGGCATTTATGTGAAATAATGCATTGTCAAGGATGCTACTTCGTACGAGCAGCTCTCCAGAATCAGATAGACCGAGCAGAGATCATACCATGCAAAATGGACGATTATCAGTCAATCAATATGATGCAAGGTTGCCTAAGACAGCACAAAATTTATGACAAAAGATTATTCGTCAAAGGCTTGCAAATACCTGATTGTGTTGGTCCGAATCAACATGATCACTCAACTTGCAAAAAGCGCCGTAAAAGCTGACACAGTTGCTTCCTTATCCAGGATGAGATTCAAAGACTATTAGATCAAAAGACTGTCACAATATTCCAGAAAAGAGAGCCCGTTAATTTTGGAATTGATGAAGATGTTTACACCTAATTCCTCTACTCAGTGAACCAAAGCGCATTGAAGTCCTTTTTTATGGAAGCAAGATTCTTGATATCCCCAAGTTGGAACCAATAGAGGTCACCTATGAGAGTAGTAAGACCAACGTGACTCCTTTGGTCATTTATTTGCTAGGTCCAATGTCGTACGAATCAAAGAAAGTCATTCCTTATAAGTACAACACCACCATGATAGAAGATGGAA
This sequence comes from Lathyrus tuberosus, assembly GCA_022829125.1. Lineage (NCBI taxonomy): Eukaryota > Viridiplantae > Streptophyta > Magnoliopsida > Fabales > Fabaceae > Lathyrus > Lathyrus tuberosus. The sequence goes on from JALAZF010000321.1 coordinate 6,999,863, forward strand.
AGGAAATTCCACTGCCATCCATTGTCAACATCGTCGATTTAAGTCGGGTCACCCGAAGTGGTCGGGTATTCAACAAAGGAGTTGAAGAAATTGTTGGGGAGAAGGTACCCTAAATTTAAGTCCCCGATAAGCAGATAGGCCAATCAAGCGGCACATCGCCTATAAAGAACAATGATGAGATTTTGAAACTAATTCAAAAAAGTGAATACAACATTGTGGATCATTTGTTGCATACTCTTTCCCAAATATCTGTATTATCTCTTCTACTGAGTTCAGAAGCTCACAGAGAAACTTTGTAGAAGGTTTTGGAACAAGGCTTCGTAGAACAAGACGTAACGGTGGGTCAATTTGATAGCATTATTTCTAACAATACTGGTTGTAATAACTTAGGCTTTAGCGATGAAGAGCTCACAGATGAGGGTTAAAATCATAACATAGCACTCAATATCACAATCAATTACATGGACGATGCTCTGGCTAGCATACTAGTAGACACTGGTTCATCCCTGAATGTCATGCCAAAATCAACTCTTGTATGATTATCCTTTCAAGGCATCCCCATGAGAGGCAGCAAGATCGTAGTCAAAGCTTTTGACGGATCCAGAAAGACATTTATTATCGAAGTTGACCTTCCCATAACCTTTGGTCCTCACACTTTTCAAATCACCTTTCAGGTAATGGATATTCGAGCAGCATACAGTTGTTTGTTAGGACGTCCTTGGATCCCTGAAGTAGGAGCAGTCACCTCGACACTCCTCCAAAAGCTGAAATTTGTAAGAAATAACAAATTGGTTACAGTATATGGCGAATGGGCTTTTATTGTAAGAAATTTGTCATCATTTTCCTACTTGGAACCAGAAGAGATCATCGGAACTCAATTCCAAGCACTTTTTGTAAGTAACAAGGACAATCAAGAAAAAAGAGCATCTATTTCCTCTTACAATGGCGTTCTCCGAGTAATGGAAAATGGAACTACTAAAGGATGGGGACAAGTTGTGATTCCTGCTGATAACAAAGCAAGAAAAGGCCTCGGTTTCTCTCAAGCATCCACCAAGACTACGAAGAAGGACGAAGCCATTAGTCCTATTCAAGATTTCTTCCGCAGCGAAGGTCTCCTCCACCCCATCTCTCAAGAAGTGGACACCATCGAAGGAGATGACTTTAAGGATACTTCTTCCGGTCCAGATGAAAAATGGAAATCATACTTCAACAATGATGGTTATATGTCGCAAGAAGACACATACATACCCTTTTGCAGTCCACAATAGAACTTCGTATATATACCAAAGTCAGACAACAGGATGGCCTACGGAGATCACGATACTAAAGGATGCCTTGATCCTCCTAATTCATTAGAAGCTGATATTGCGATGAAAAATAACTTTGACTATAGCTCGGATGATCCCATGGACGATTTACCCATTTGGGAGCCTGATATGGAAGATCCAGGGTATCAAACCCAGCCAGAAAATGCATATCTTTTGAATAGCCCTGGAAAAGATTCATCTGTTCCTCCGGAAGAATTGAGGCCTTATCTGAAAAATCCTGAATATGTCAAACATCGTCTTGATGAAGTCGCAAGAATTGCTGAACAAGAGTTTATCAACTTTGCACTACCAGAAATCAACGCCATTGAAGAAGATGATTCATTAGTTTCTTCAGAGAATTGGGATACCTTGGGACAGCCAAGCGGCAAGTTTGATTTCCTAGTAAAGTATACTGCCCCTGAAAGTTCTCACATCTTGTATGAAGACATCCAACCAACTGGATGGGGAGATTCTCCTGTACATGAAAATACATACGGAAAAATAACAGAAGACCTCTCTTTTAATAACTCTGCATGAGAAGAAGACTCTACTGACCCGACTCCGCCAGAAGTTAGCACCATTGATGAAGACAATCCAGGAGGGATGTACCAGACTTTGTGATACATAAAGGAGTTCGCCACAATTGGATAGTTGTTGATGTCCCGACTGTTGTTCATATCTCAAAGTAAATGCCTCGTCTTTATTTTGACCTCTCACCTTGCCCAGGTGAAGAGATGTTTTATAGGGCCTCCCTTGTCTCTAAATTTCCCCTCTTCCCTTCGCCCAAAGTGGAAGAGTTTTGTTTTATAAGGAGTGTGTTTCAAGAATCGACAAATCATAAATAAAGATGTCATTCTGAATTCCCGCATTTATTGTTATTTTCACTTTTTGCTTTTTTAGGGAAATGGTAATCCTAAAACAAACAAAAATGAATAACAAAACGTTTTCAAGAAAAAACACACACACTCTTGCATTTTTATATATTTTCTAAAAAAGGAACAATCACGTTGTGCAAATTATACATAAAAAAACCCATTGAAATACATGACCCAATGCCTTCTCCCAACTTTGAGTTCTCGGTATTTGAAGCCGAAAAAGAAGAAGATGAAGAAATTCCAGATGAGATGTCCCGACTACTCAAACATGTGGAAGAGTCTATTTAACCCCTACAAAGAGCCTTTGAAAATGGTCAATTTAGGTTCAGAAGAGAAAAGGAAAAAAGTTAAGATTGGAGCACTGCTCAGTGCAACTGTTAGATAAAGCATGATAAAACTTCTCAAAGAATTTCCAGATCTGTTTGCTTGGTCCTACCAAGATATGTCAGGGTTGGATACCGACATTGTGGAACATCATTTTCCATTAAAGCCAAAATGTCTGCCAGTCAAACAAAAGTTGAGAAGAACTCACTCAGATATGGCCATCAAAATTAAGGAAGAAGTTCAAAAGCAGATTGATGCAGACTTCCTTGCCACGTCAAAATACCCTCAATGGCTAGCCAACATAGTACCTGTTCCCAAGAAGGATGGAAAATTCAGGATGTGTGTAGACTACAAGGATCTAAACAAAGTCAGTTCGAAGGATGACTTTCCCTTTCCACATATTGATATGTTGATTGAGAGCACTGCAAAGTTCAAAGTCTTTTCCTTCATGGGTGGATTCTCAGGCTATAATCAAATCAAAATGGCACTAGAAGATATGGATAAAACTTCATTTATTACACCTTGGGGAACATTTTGCTACAAAGTAATGCATTTTGGTTTAAAGAATGCAAGTGCGACTTACCAAATAGTCATGACAACTCTGTTTCATGACATGATACACAAAGAAGTTGAAGTATATGTCGATGACATGATTTCTAAATCCAGAATCGAAGAAGAACACGTAGAACACTTATCAAAGTTATTCCAGTGTCTGAGGAAATACAAACTCCACTTGAATCCCAACAAATGCACATTTGGTGTTCATTCTGGAAAACTCTTAGGTTTTATTATTAGCCAAAAAATAATTGAAGTCGTTCCCGACAAATTCAAGGCAATTCAAGAAATGCCTTCGCCCAAAACTGAGAAACAAGTAAAAGAGGATTCTTGGGACATTTGAATTACATATCAATGTTCATATTCCTCATGACTGCAACATGCGCACCAATTTTCAAACTCCTCCGAAAAGATCAAAGTTGTATATGGACAGAAGATTATCAGAAGGCCTTTGACAGCATCAAAGAATATTAGCTTGAGCCTCTCATCCTAAATCCCTCCAGTGGAAGGAAGACCTTTGATCATATACTTAATAGTATTGGAAGATTCCATGGGTTGTGTACTTGGCCAACAAGACAAAATAGGAAGAAAAGAGTATGCCATTTACTACCTGAGTAAGAAATTCACAGACTGTGAGACTCAATACTCTATGCTCGAGAAAACCCGTTGCGCTTTAGCTTGGGCTGTTAAACGTCTTCGCCAATATATGATTTGTCATACCACTTGGTTAATCTTTGAAATGGATCCAATGAAGTATGTCTTTGAGACGTCTGCTTTAACTTGAAGAGTTGCCCGTTGTCAGATGTTACTATCAGAATACGACATTGAATACCATGCTCAAAAAGCCCTCAAAGGGAGCATTTTAGCTGATCATTTGGCCCACCAACCAATTGATGATCATGAATCTCTCCGATTTGACTTCCTCGAAGCGCTAAGAGCCGCAGCAGTAATGTCTGTACCAAAACCTGTGATGCATACTACTCCAGGAGAACAGATATTTCACGCCGCTCCAAGCGAGGGTATGAGAGTATATGAAAGGATGGATGAATTCCAAGATAAGTTCTTGGAAATGTAGAAAGAACTTCAGGCTATTCGCGGACAGGACTTGTTTGGGAAAGATGTTGTCGACCTATGCTTAGTCCCAGATGTTAAAATACCACACAAATTCAAGGTGCCTGACTTTGAAAAGTACAAGGGCAACTCCTACCCTCAAAATCACTTGGTGATGTATGCTCGGAAGATGTCTACCCAGACAGAAAATCAACAGCTACTGATCCACTACTTTCAAGACAGTTTAACTGGTGTCGCACTCAAATGGTACATGGGGTTAAACTGTACAAAGATCAGTACCTTCAGAGATCTTGGGGCAGCTTATGTTCAGCAATACAAGTACAATTTAGATATGGCACCTGATAGGGATCAACTAAGAATTATGTCTCAAAGGGATAAGGAAAGCATCAACTAAACGCTCAAAGATGGCGTGAAATTGCCGCCCAGATTTGTCCTCCTCTCGAGGAGAAAGAAATGACAAAAATCTTCTTGAAAACTTTGAGCTCGTTCTATTATGACCGAATGGTCGCAAGTGCACCTAGTGACTTCACCGAGATGGTGAACATGGGAGTACGCCTGAAGGAAGCAATCCGAGAAGGGCGATTGGTCAAAGATGCTAAACCATCCAATAGTAGCAAGAGGTATGGAAGTGCTTTCCAAAGAAAAAAGAGCAAGATATCAGCACTATCTCACAGGGTAAACAAAGATGAAGATACCAACCTCGGCAGATAGAAACGATATCTCTTATTATCAACTCAACGTCACTTTTGGCTTATCAACCACAAGTTTCTCCAAATCAGTAATTTCAACAACCACAGTATCAGCAAAGGTAGCAACAACCTCTTCAGCAGGCTCGCCCACAATACAACAACAACATTAATCGTATTTTAAGGTCACCAAGTTTTGATCCTATACCAATGCCATATGCAGAACTGTTCCCAATTTTGCTAGCAAAAGGACACATTCAAACCAGGACTCTTCCTGTCATTCCTGAGAATCCCCCTTATTGGTTCAAGGCTGACTAATTCTGTGTTTATCATCAAGGGGCATCGAGGCATAACATTGAGAACTATTTCAGTTTTAAATCTGATGTATAATGACTTGTCAAGAATGGATTTTAGTCTTTCAAAGACACTAATTTGAACGTTCAAAGGAATCTTTTACCTCAGTATGAGAAAGCTTCTGTAAACTTAATTGACGAAGGTCCTGACAACAGTTACCAAATTCATGATGTGCGCTTACTAGAAATAAATATGGTTAAAATGCATTGTAGACAAAGTGGATACGGCCATGTGCCACCTCACAACTATCATCAATCCAACATTTATTCCAAGAACAACCAAGGGTGGAGCATTGTACAGGCAGTCTTTCAAGAGAAAATGGATCTAGGATGGATCCAAGATCACAGAATCTGTGGAGTAAATATGGTTTATGGATGCCCAGGCATTTTTCAAAATTTTGACATTCGCTTAATGAATGTAAACTTGGTGGCAATGCACTCCAGACAGAGTCAACACCATCAGCTACCATTGCACGATTACAGCACTTATTCAATTTGTTCAAAGGATAATCAGGGGTGTTCTTTTGTGCAAGAAGCTCTCCAACATCAAATGGATTTAGGGTGGATTCAGGATTATCATGGAAGGAATAACTATCAAATCAACATGATTGATGAAGGTCCAGACTGGGTTCAAATTTTCGACATCCGCCTGATAAACATCAATTTGGTAGAATTGCATGCCAAACAAGTCAGACTTGGCTTTTTAACATCACACAACTATCAAGATTGCAAAGTCTGCTCTGAAGATAATCGAGGTTATCTAGTCATACAAAGAAATCTTTAACATTTGTTAGACCATTTGTGGCTTCTAGTATATCATAACATGAATACAGATTTAATCAACATAACTAATGGGAGCCCAAGTAGACATAAAAGCTATGACATCCGCTTGATGGAAACAGACTTAGTTAAAAAGCATTGCATACAGAGTGGACAGGGTCGTATACCACCCCACAATTATGAACGTTGCGGGATATGTTCAGAAAATGACCAAGGATGCTACTTTGTACGAGCAGCTCTCCAGAATCAGATAGACCGAGCAGAGATCATACCACGCAAAATGGAGGATTACCAGTCAATCAATATGATGCAAGGTTGCCCAAGACAACACGAAATTTATGACAAAGGATTATTAGTCAAAGGCTTGCAAAAACCTGACTGCGTTGGTTCGAATCAACATGATGACTCAACTTGCAAAAAGCGCTGCAAAAGCCGACACAGTTGCCTCCTTATCCAGGATGAGATTCAAAGACTATTAGATCAAAAGACTGTCACAACATTCTAGAAAAGAGAGCCCGTTAATTTTGGAATTGATGAAGATGTTAACACCTAATTCCTCTACTCAGTGAACCAAAGCGCATTGAAGTCCTTTTTTATGGTAGCAAGATTCTTGATATCCCCAAGTTGAAACCAATAGAGGTCACCTATGAGAGTAGTAAGACCAACGTGACTCCTTTGGTCATTTATTTGCCAAGTCCAATGTCGTACGAATCAAAGAAAGTCATTCCTTATAAGTACAACGCCACCATGATAGAAGATGGAAAGGAAATTCCACTGCCATCCATTGTCAACATCGCCGATATAAGCCGGGTCACCCGAAGTGGTCGGGTATTCAACAAAGGAGTTGAAGAGATTGCTGGGGAGAAGGTACCCCAAATTTAAGTCCACGATAAGCAGACAGGCCAATCAAGCGGCACATCGCCTATAAAGAACAATGATGAGATTTTGAAACTAATTCAAAAAAGTGAATACAACATTGTGGATCAGTTGTTGCATACTCCTTCCCAAATATCTGTATTATCTCTTCTACTGAGTTCAGAAGCTCACGGGGAAGCTCTGTAGAAGGTTTTGGAACAAGCCTTCCTAGAACAAGACGTTACGGCGGGTCAATTTAATAGCATTATTTCTAACATCACTGCCTGTAATAACTTAGGCTTTAGTGATGAAGAGCTCCCAGATGAGGATAAAAATCATAACATAGCACTTAATATCACAATCAATTACATGGACGATGCTCTGGCTAGCATACTAGTAGACACTGGTTCATCCCTCAATGTCATGCCAAAATCAACTCTTGTACGATTATCCTTTCAAGGCATCCCCATGAGAGGCAGCAAGATCAAAGTCAAAGCTTTTGACGGATCCAGAAAGACATTTATTGTCAAAGTTGACATTCCCATAACCTTTGGTCCTCACACTTTTCAAATCACCTTTCAGGTAATGGATATCCGAGCAGCTAACAGTTGTTTGTTAGGACGTCCTTGAATCCCTGAAGTAGGAGCAGTCACCTCGACACTCCACCAAAAGCTGAAGTTTGTAAGAAATAACAAATTGGTTACAGTATATGGCGAATGAGCTTTTATTGTAAGAAATTTGTCATCATTTTCCTACTTGGAACCAGAAGAGATCATCAGAACTCAATTCCAAGCACTTTTTGTGAGTAACAAGGACAATCAAGAAAAAGGAGCATCCATTTCCTCTTACTATGACGCTCTCCGAGTAATGGAAAATGGAACTACTAAAGGATGGGGACAAGTTATGATTCCTGTTGATAATAAAGCAAGAAAAGGCCTCGGTTTCTCTCAAGCATCCACCAAGACTACGAAGAAGGACGAAGCCATTAGTCCTATTCAAGATTTCTGCCGCAGCGAAGGTCTCCTCCACCCCATCTCTCAAGAAGTAGACACCATCGAAGGAGATGACTTTAAGGATACTTCTTCCGATCTAGATGAAAAATTGAAATCAAACTTCAACAATGATGGTTATATGTTGCAAGAAGAGACATACATACCTTTTTACAGTCCACAATATAACTTCATATATATACCAAAGTCAGACAACAGGATGGCCTACAGAGATCACGATACTGAAGGATGACTTAATCCTCCTAATTCATTAGAAGCTGATATTGCGATGAAAAATAACTTTGACTACAGCTCGGACAATCCCATGGATGATTTACCCATTTGGGAGCCTGATATGGAAGATCCAGGGTATCAAAGCCAGCCAAAAAATGCATATCTTTTGAATAGCCCTAAAAAAGATTCATCTGTTCCTCCGGAAGAATGGAGGCCTTATATGAAAAATCCTGAATATGTTAAACATTGTCTTGATGAAGTCGCAAGAATTGCTGAACAAGAGTTTATCAACTTTGCACTACCAGAAATCAACGTCATTGAAGAAGAAGATTCATTAGTTTCTTCAGAGAATTGGGATACCTTGGGACAGCCAAGCGGCAAGTTTGATTTCCTAGTAAAGTATACTGCCCCTGAAAGTTTTCACATCTTGTATGAAGACATCCAACCAACTGGATGGGGAGATTCTCCCGTACATGAAAATACATACGGAAAAACAACAGAAGACCTCTCTTTCAATAACTCTGCATGGGAAGAAGACTCTATTGACCCGACTCCGCCAGAAGTTAGCACCATTGATGAAGACAATCCGAGAGGGATGTACCAGGCTTTGTGATACATAAAGGAGTTCGCCACAATTGGATAGTTGTTGATGTCCCGACTGTTGTTCACATCTCAAAGTAAATGCCTCGTCTTTATTTTGACCTCTCACCTTGCCCAGGTGAAGAGATGTTTTATAGGGTCTCCCTTGTCTCTAAATTTCCCCTCTTCACTTCGCCTAAAGTGGAAGAGTTTTGTTTTATAGGGTCTTTGTTTCAAGAATCGACAAATCATAAATAAAGATGTCATTCTGAATTCCCGCATTTATTGTTATTTTCACTTTTTGCTTTTTTAGGGAAATGGTAATCCTAAAACAAACAAAAATGAATAACAAAACGTTTTCAAGAAAAAACACACACACTCTTGCATTTTTATGTGTTTTCTAAAAAAGGAAAAATCACGTTGTGCAGATTAATCATAAAAAAACCTATTGAAAGACATGACCCAATGCCTTCTCCCAACTTTGAGTTCTCGGTATTCGAAGCTGAAAAAGAAGAAGATGAAGAAATTCCAGATGAGATCTCCTGACTACTCAGACATGTGGAAGAGTCTACTCAACCCCATAAAGAGCCTTTAAAAACGGTCAATTTAGGTTCAGAAGAGGAAAGGAAAAAAGTTAAGATTGGAGCACTGCTCGGTGTAACTGTTAGAGAAAGCATGATAAAACTTCTCAAAGAATTTCTAGATCTGTTTGCTTGGTCCTACCAAGATATGTCAGGGTTGGATACCGACATTGTGGAACATCATTTGCCATTAAAGCCAGAATGTCTGCCAGTCAAACAAAAGTTGAGAAGAACTCACTCAGATATGGCCATCAAAATTAAGGAAGAAGTTCAAAAGCAGATTGATGCAGACTTCCTTGCCACGTCAGAATACCCTCAATGGCTAGCCAACATAATACCTGTTCCCAAGAAGGATGGAAAATTCAGGATGTGTGTAGACTACAAGGATCTAAACAAAGTCAGTCCAAAGGATGATTTTCCCTTACCACACATTGATATGTTGATTGATAGCACTGCAAAGTTCAAAGTCTTTTCCTTCATGGCTGGATTCTCAGGCTATAATCAAATCAAAATGGCACCAGAAGATATGGATAAAACTTCATTTATTACACCCTGGGGAAAATTTTGCTTCAAAGTAATGCATTTTGGTTTAAAGAATGCAGGTGCGACTTACCAAAGAGCCATGAAAACTCTGTTTCATGACATGATACACAAAGAAGTTGAAGTATATGTCGATGACATGATTGTTAAATCCAGAATCAAAGAAGAACATGTAGAACACTTATCAAAGTTATTTGAGTGTCTGAGGAAATACAAACTTCACTTGAATCCCAACAAATGCACATTTGGTGTTCGTTCTGGAAGACTCTTAGGTTTTATTATTAGCCAAAAAAGAATTGAAGTCGACCCCGACAAAGTCAAGGCCATTCAAGAAATGCCTTCGCCCAAAACTGAGAAACAAGTAAAAGAGGATTCTTGGGACGTTTGAATTATATATCAATGTTCATATTCCTCATGACTGCAACATGCGTACCAGTTTTTAAACTCCTCCGAAAAGATCAAAGTTGTATATGGATAGAAGATTGTCAGAAGGCCTTTGACAGCATCAAAGAATATTTGCTTGAGCCTCCCATCCTAAATCCCTCCAGTGGAAGGAAGACCTTTGATCATATACTTAACAGTATTGGAAGATTCCATGGGCTGTGTACTTGGCCAGCAAGACAAAATAGGAAGAAAAGAGTATGCCATTTACTACCCGAGTAAGAAATTCACAGACTGTGAGACTCAATACTCTATGCTCGAGAAAACCCGTTGCGCTTTAGCTTGGGCTGCTAAACGTCTTCGCCAATATATGATTTGTCATACCACTTGGTTAATCTTTGAAATGGATCCGATGAAGTATGTCTTTGAGAAGCATGCTTTAACCTGAAGAATTGCCCGTTGTCAGATGTTACTATCAGAATACGACATTGAATACCATGCTCAAAAAGCCCTCAAAGGTAGCATTCTAGATGATCATTTGGCCCACCAACCAATTGATGATCATGAATCTTTCCGATTTGACTTCCCCGATGAAGATGTGATGTATCTAAAGATGAAAGATTGCGACGAATCGTTACCAGATGAAGGACCAGAGCTTGGATCCCGTTGGGGCCTAATATTCGACGGAGCTGTTAACACTTATGGAAATGGAATTGTGGCAATCATTGTTATGCCTCATGGTACCCACATTCCTTTCACAGCCAGATTGACATTCAAATGAACAAACAATGAGGCCGAGTATGAAGCTTGCATAATGGGTCTTGAAGAAGCCATTTACTTAAGGATAAAGAATCTAGATGTGTATGGAGACTCTCTTTTAGTTATAAATCAGATCAAAGGAGAATGGGACACACATCAACCTGGATTGATCCCTTACAAAGACTACGCAAGAAAATTGTTACGTTTCTTCCATAAAGTTGAATTTCATCATATTCCCTGTGAAGAGAACAACATGGCTAATGCACTCGCTACCTTATCCTCCATGATTAGTGTGAATCAATGGAACGACGTACCCAAGATTAATGTTACACACCTATAGCGGCAAAATCGTGAGTGTAAGCTATTGATTAACATAACTCGAAAAGCAAGAGTCGCCACCGCACTTTTATTTTATCCAAAAAGGAAAGGAAAAAGAGCGAACAAAACCTACACAAGCTCTAAACAAGAACAAGTGAAGAGAAACTGGATAAGGGGGGTCGGTTACGCAGTGGGAAGGTGTTAGCACCTAAAACATCTAGAGTACTCTATAGGAACCCTTTGAAATATCTACCGCTTTTGGTCTGAAAATGTTTGCTTGAAAAGTGATTGAGGAGATGAGAAGAGTAATTGTTTTTTAAGATTTTGGTGTTTGGAGAGACTCGTCGTCTCATGCCTACGTACCCACGATGTGCAATGTAGGATCAAAATCCCGTAGTTCGTGGTACAAAGAATGAAAATTTGTTTGTTTTGGTTGATTTTAAAATGTAAAGACAAATCATCATTTCCAAGCGAATAGTTCCGCTTAAAGAAATGAATCATGTCTAAACTTATGAAAAAGTTAAAGGAAAAAGTGCATGGGGGCATAAAAAGAGAGTTTGATGTTTTTTAAAGTCTTTTGAAAAAGGTGACAATATGCTTATGTAGTTTAGCATTTGTTAAGAAATGAAAAGAAAAGAGTAAAATCACTTGACAAAGTCAAGGTTTGATTGTGAAAAAGGTGATAGTTTGAAATCAAAAAAGTTTTGAAAAAGAGAGAGAGTTTTGAAAATTGAAGAATGGGTGGAGAAGAAGTGATTATCATAAAGCATAAAGTAAAAGCTAAGGATAAGAAACATCTAACCACAAAAGTAAGCTCCATAGTCTTCGAACCATAATTCCAAAGCAAATGGGAAAAGGTCCTAGTTCTAAGTCCAAGGTTCCAAGAATTGCATTGGATGTCCAAGTTCTAAGTCCAAGGATTCAAGAATAGCATTGAAGTCCAAGGTCTAGGTGCAAAACTCCATGTCCATTGCAAAGGATAGTAACCATAGTCCAAGATTAGAAGCACAAGTTTTTTAGAGGTTTTGGCCTTTATTAAAGTTTTTGGTCCAAGTGGACAAAGAGAAAAAGGCATAAGCATAAACATGTGTCCAACGGACAAAGGAAAAATTGCGGAAGCATAAACATATGTCCAACGGACAAAGGAAAAATTGCGGAAGCAAAAACATGATATGAAATGATAAAAATGAAGCCTAAAAGTAAAAAGAGATAAGGAGCGAGAAGGAATTGTAAAGGATTAGCACAATAGTAATGTTAGTAAGTTAGTGATTAGTTGTTAGAGTTAGTGATCAATAATGATTGAATAATTGCACTTAGGTCAAGATTAATGAAAACTCATTAGAGGATTGATAAGACTAAAGCCTCCTAACAACAAGTTTCATAAGTTTTGAACAAAAAGACATATAATCAATTATTCTTGATAGTTTTCTGATAAGGGACAAATATTGCGCTATGTTAAGCAATCGCCGAGTAATTTACGGAGTAATTACCCTACAATGAGGCCGGTCAATAGATCTATGTGCTAATGTATGCTAGATGAACGATATGTAAATCGTCATCCGAAAGCGATACCGTACGAAAAGAAAAATGGTAACGATCTAGTCTTGATCGAAATTCAACAAAGGAATTCCAAGATCAATTAGACTTTCATCGATAAAAAAGAAAAAGAATCAAGATGAAGAGAAGTGGATCTAACATTTATGATCCACGCAACCAACAATTCACCAAAATGAGAATTAAAATGAGAAAATCAAAATAAAATCAAGAATTAAAATAGAAACTCATGATATATTTTTTTATGACTTTTTTTCAAGAAATGTTTTAAAAAAACAAAAATCAAGTAGTAAATCAAAATCTAAAACAAGAAGAAATTTTATATAAAAAAAAGATTTAGAGAGAAATGAAAAAAAATTAAAATAAAGAAAATAGAAAGGGAGGTTGAATAGCAAAATGGTGATGGTAAGTAGAAACTCCAACGGGCTCACACGGCCCAACCTTCATTTTTTTAAGAAAAAAAAATAAAACACAATTTAAATAGAAAAGAAAATAAAGAAAGAATCAAAAGGATCTTTTATCATCTTCTCCTTCCTCTCAACACACCACTATTCACAAAGCCAAGAAAAATTCGAACGAATCAAATCGGAGCGACGGAGGTCGGAACTTGCGCGGTTATGATCGGAATTAAGTGTAGATTATAAATATGTGTTTGATTTGGAGGATTACTCAACTACAAGCTTGAATTCGAACCGCAAAAAGTCGACACCAAATTCCAAATTACCTTCAATTTAAGGTGAGGAATGCTTCAGATTCTTCTTCCTTTTCTTCTTCTATTTCTGGATACGTTGTTATTGAATTGGAAGTTGTATGATGAATTTGAAGATGTTGATTGTTGATGTTGAAACTGATGCGAGATGTGTGAATTCGCAGTGGTGTTGTTGATTGTGAAATTGATGTTGCTTTGAATTTGAAGTGTGATGAATTATTGAATGAATTTGCAGGTTTTGTTTGAATTAGAGGTTGAAGGTTTAATGGAAATTGAGATGAGATTTTGATGAAGGTGAATGAAAGTGAATATTGAAGCTTGAGGTTTTATTTCTGCAGAGTTTTTAGAGGCTTTTCAAGCTTGAGATTGAATGGAATAAGAGGTGTATATATAAGAGGATTTGAGTGAAATTGGAATGGAATTGGGAGGGAAATTGAAGTTGGTGATGTGAATTTTTTGCGTTTCAATTTGATGCTCTGCGTTTTGAATGCTTGTGCAGGTTATGCAGTGTCGTTTTGATGCGCAACAGTGTGATTTTTCTCTGCGTTTTAACTGATACCTTGCTGCATTTTTCTTTGGTTTTGGAATGGTTGTGTAAGTCGTTTTGTGTTGTTGTTGCAGCGTTTTGGACTGATGTAGAAGTCGTTTTGGAGTGTAAGTCGTTTTGTTGCGTTTGTATGATATTCTTGCTGCAGTGTCTTGGCGACTCACGTGTTCAGCTTGGCATTCACGACTTGATCATGGAGAGCTTGTGACGGCTTGTAGTTGTGCTTGGAATTGATGGCTTTTTTCTGTGGTTTGAAGTGGCTTGGAGTTTTTTATTTTCACGTGCAGGTGGAGTTTGGAATAGCTAGTGGCATGAGTGGCTTAGGAACTTTTTCGTATGAAGCTTTGATACAAATTATTTAAGAAGCAGCTAGGAAGTATGCACGTGCATGTTTTGTCTTGTGAGTCATTTTCAGCATGTAGCTGGCGCGGTGGGGCCAGGGCTGTTCATTTTGGGAGTGTCAATTCTTGCATCATGCTCCAATTTCATTGCAAGGTTATTGTATAAATGGATATGGGCTTTTTGATGAACCTAATTAAAATGGGCTCTTGCTAATTTGTCATTTGCACCCTTCGTGGTTTTTTTGCCAACTTGTAGATGAAAGGGGCTTCAATTGTGAATTGGTAGTGGGCTATTGAATTGGATTTGGACTAAAAATGAATAATGGATAAAAGGTAATTGGATATGGATATCTAAAAAAAAGTGGACATGAACAATTGGATAATTGGATGTGGATATTAAAAATTGGTTATTAAAAAAATGGATACGAAAAGTTTTAGGAAAGAAAATGGATTTAAAGTGGATATGGAATAGGTGTTAAAAAATGGATTTGGAAATAGAAATGGTTATTTGGATAATTGTTTTTTTTTATAAAAAAGGCATGGATAAAAATGGATTAAAAAAAATGGTTATTGAAAAAAAAAAGTGATATGGATAATTGTGGATAATTGGATATTGAGTTTTAGGAATTGGAAATGAAAAGTGGTTATTGGATATTTGAAAATGTGGGTATTGAAAGGTGACAAAAGGGATTAAAAGTGGATAAAATGGTTTAGAAATTGGATAGCCAAACTTTTTCACAAGCCGCTGAATAAGCCACAAATGAACAACAGCCATTTGAATTTTCTGAATATCACCACACAACAACTTGACAGTCACTGCTTGAGAAACTAGCCACTGGCACAAATAACTTGCCCCTTGAAACAAATTGCTTGATAGTTTGACCGAGATTAGGTCAAACATCCATATGAACTGGATTATGAACCATATGTGACTTGAAATTAGGCACTTGCTTTGACAAACCTGCAAAACACAGAGAGAGAGAAAGTGCAACAAATTTTTGGTATTTTGGTTAGAGGTTAGTAAACAGAAACAAGTGAGAAATATACAGATACTCAGGAGAAACACAGATTGTGATCCTGTTTGTGGTATGAGATGCAAATGAGACGTCCAAAATCTTAGGGGTAAAAATTAGGGTTCAACAGCTGCCCCTATTTAAGTTTCTTCTATCAGGAGATATGAAGGTTGAAAACTTCGTCTCGACAAGATTGAAGATACTTAAATACAGAAAACCAAAATTTTTAGCCATAAGATGTCACAAGATGATATGAATGCAAAGGATGAAACAGACTGCGGGGAAACTTGAAATAAAAGATACGGTAAATTGAGAGAGATGGCATGAAAAGACACGCCGGGGAACACAAGCTATTTCTGGAGATCCGTCAAGGTGACAAGAAGGTTTTCATCAATAGTTGGAAAGAGAGGGACAAGACCCTAGGAAGACAAGTAGCGACATCCAAGAATGGCATTGGATAGAAACTACGAACGAGATAAAAGGTATGCCAATAAACGTCCAAGAATGGCATTGGGCAATAACAAGAAAGTTTCTGGTAAAAACAACAACGTCATCCAAGAATAGCATTGGATGGAGGTGAAAAACACTCTATTAGGGGTAAAATATCCAAGAATGGCATTGGATAAAAAGAACCACGACATTCAAGGATAACATTGAATGAGGCAACAACAAACATCAGAGTCATCCAAGAATGGCATTGGATATAAACAAAATTCCATTTGAACAACTTCATTGGGGACATCCAAGAATGGCATTGGATGGCAATGGTAAATAATAGAGATATCCAGGAATAGCATTGGACTTGGCTGGGGAAAAGGTGTCCAAGAATGGCATTGGACAAAAGAAATCTCAACATCCAAGAATGGCATTGGATGAAGTGAGAAAAGTTCTAGAAAATACATCATAATATCCAAGACTGGCATTGAATAAAGTGAGCAAGGACTTTCAGGAATGACACTAAAAGGTAAAGGTAAACTCATTCAGGAAAGGCACTGAATGACAGATAAAACTTTCAGGAATGGCACTGAAAGGTAAAGGTAAATCACTTTATTCAAAAATGACATTGAATGATAGTGAGAAAGAGCTTCCAGGAATGGCACTGAAAGGTAAAGGTAAATTCATTCAGGAATGACACTGAATGAACAGATAAAACTTTCAGGAATGACACTGAAAGGTAAAGGTAAATCACTTCATTCAAGAATGACATTGAATGATAGTGAGAAAGAGCTTCCAGGAATGGCACTGAAAGGTAAAGGTAAATTACTTCATTCAAGAATGGCATTGAATGATAGTGAGAAAGACATCCAGGAATGGCACTGAATGCAAAGGAAAAAAATCATCCAGGAATGGCACTGAATGAACAGATAAAACTTTCATGAATGACACTAAAAGATATCCAAGCAGATAATGATGGGGATTATGGAAGAGAGGAAAAACTTCCAGGAATAGCACTGGGAGAAACAAGAGGAATGAGATATCCAGGAATGGCACTGGAGATCAAAAGAGACAGACATCCAGGAATGGCACTGGAGTGAAAGAAAATAAAGATCCAGGAATAACACTGGAATGGAAGAAGACAAACATCTAACACAAGACAAGATGCACAGGGAAACGACAAAATCCAGGAATGGCAATGGAAAGAAAGAAAATGAACAAGACATCCAGGAATAACAGTGGATGAAAAGGCTGGTAACCGACAACATTCAGGAATATCACTGAATGAAAAGACAGGCAATGGTTTTGGTAGGCGCCAAGTAAGTTGGACTTGATCACAAGGTAAGATGTTGAAAGCAACAGGACCTCGGGAAATGCTTATGAGCGCGAAGCATACTTCGAGCTATGAAAATTTTTCTATGAATGATTTATATATGCAATGCATATGATATAGACAACTGAGATAGACTCTTTTGTGGGGAGAAGAATGGAACTCTGATTCCTCAACACAGGGAACACTGCTCATTCTGCTTAGAGAGAAGATGTTGAACACATCTCTAGCACACTTGTGAATTATATCAGGTCGATGGTCTTTTGAGGAAAGACATCTTGAGGGTTCTTGAAGAAGACTGCCCCAGATTGACTGATGAGGATAAACTGATCATAGCTTCAGTTTGACTGCTGCAGGGGAAGAATGAACTGATCATGGCTTCAATTCTTGAAATGAATGTTGAGGATAAACTGATCATGGCTTCAGTTGTTGGGGATGAACTGATCATGGCTTCAGTTCTTGAAATGAGAGTTGAGAAGGCTAAACTCAATGTGGGTCATGAAAAAGATCTTCTGGTTAACCAATTCCGAGAATAACTTGTAGTGAGCAACAAATCTTGAATTGATTCACAACAGGCTCTGGAGGTAATGCCCCTGATAGAATCACTGACCGAGTTTCTCAACTGTTTGAAAATTCTTGATGAGGAAAGTTTTCCTGCAAATAAGATTATTCAAACAAACATGGTAATTTTAATGCAAAGCTTATGCAATTTTGAAATCAAAAATCATTTTTGGAATGATATTATTGATGTAAAGCAAAATGAATCACTTGTCAAAACACGACGGTGTAGACATGTAAAGTGAAAGAGAAAGCAAAGGTAAGACATCAAAGCAAATGATTGGCAATAAACATAGGAGTCAGTTTACGCAACCTTGCTGTAGTATGCTTTCAAAAGAAACCTGGCTTCAATTAAGTCTTTTGAAGGTTGTAACGTGGTCTGGTTCACGGTTTTTGAAACAAAGGATATAGGCTCAAAGTTTATTTGTTCCCAACCCATTCTTCGTGATAACCTTCAGTCTTATGCTCAGTCAATTCAAACTATGCATTCAGGTTCCAAGTGATTTTGGAATTGCAACACTGTTATGATGATGGTTCAAGGACCAAGAGATTTTTTTGACATGGCAGTCACTTCTCTCTTACAATGTTTTGTTGTTTTTGATGAGGACCTTAGTCAACTCGTTTTGTCTTTGAGGATTTTGGAAACCTCTTAATTTTTCTTTTGTTATCCCTAACTTTTGTCTGAACTGTGTCATTTGAGCTTACAGTCAGCGGGATGCCCCAATTTTTGCCTAAGCCTCCTTCATAGGTTTTGACTTAGCGGGCTTTTCATTTGATTTTTTTTCATCATCATTTTTTTTAAAGATAGTGACTGTCTGGCTTAATGATTACGGTGAACCATCATTGGCTTTTGATTTGAAAGACATCTTCGACACTTCTTTGATGTGTGCGAAGGAAAGTTTGTGATTGCAACCTTTATTGGAAAGTGTTTTGCATGCCACAACCATTTAAATTTTTTGAATATCACCACACAACAACTTGACAGTCACTGCTTGAGAAAATAGCCACTGGCACAAATAACTTGCCCCTTGAAACAAATTGCTTGATATTTTGACCGAGATTAGGTCAAACATCCATATGAACTGGATTATGAACCATATGTGACTTGAAATTAGGCCCTTGCTTTGACAAACCTGCAAAACACACAGAGAGAGAAACTGCAACAAATTTTTGGTATTTTGGTTAGAGGTTAGTACACAGAAACAAGTGAGAAATATACAGATACTCAGGAGAAACACAGATTGTGATCCTGTTTGTGGTATGAGATGCAAATGAGACGTGCAAAATCTTAGGGGTAAAAATTATGGTTCAACAATGCCTTGATATGCCCCCTTACATATTCAGAATAGAGGCAGTCATCGATGACAAACCATGGTACCATGATATCAAGTGCTTCCCTCAATGACAAGAATACCCTTGTGGGGCATCAAGGAAAGATAGGAAGACTCTCAGAAGACTGACTGACAACTTCTTCCTAAACAATGATGTGTTATACAAAAGAAACTTCGACATGGTTTTGCTCAGATGCATGGATAAACGTGAAGCAGACATGTTAATAAAGGAAATCCATGAAGGCTCATTTGGCACTCATGCCAATGGACATGCAATGTCAAGAAAGATGTTAAGAGCGGGATATTATTGGCTGACAATGGAATCCGATTGTTACAAATACATGAGGAAATGTCACAAATGTCATATTTATGCCAACAAGATTCATGTGCCTCCGACTCTTCTCAAAGTTATATCCTCTCCATGGCCCTTTTCTATACGGGGGATTGATATGATCGGCATGATTAAGTCCAAGGATTCAAATGGACACCGCTTTATCTTGGTTGCTATTAATTATTTCACCAAGTGGGTCGAAGCAGCATCATACGCCAATGTAACCAGATAAGTGGTGGTCCAGTTTATCAAGAACAATCTCATCTTCTATTACGGTATCCCAAGCCAGATCATTACTGATAATGAATCGAACTTGAACAACAAAATGATGAAGGAATTATGTGCTGAATTCAAAATTGAACATCATAACTCGTCTCCCTACCGGCCTAAAATGAATGGAGCGGTTGAAGTAGCTAACAAAAATATCAAGAAGATCATTCAAAAAAATGGTCGTAACTTACAAGGATTGGCATGAGATGCTCCCGTTTGCTCTTCATAGATATTGTACATTTGTTCGTACTTTAACAGGGGCAACTCCTTTCTCTTTGGTATATGGCATGGAAGTTGTGCTCCCCGTAGAATTTGAAATCCTGTCAATAAGAGTCTTGATGGAAACCAAGTTAACAGAAGCTGAATGGTGTCAAAGCAGATACAATGAACTGAATCTAATCAAAGAAAAGAGGATGTCGGCTTTATGCCATGGTCAGTTATATCAACAAAGGATGAAGAAAGATTTTGACAAAAAAGATTGACCTCGGGTATTCAGAGAAGACGACCTCGTACTAAAAAAGATCCAATCTTTCCTCACTGACTCAAGGGGCAAATGGACTCCAAATTATGATGGCCCATATGTTATAAAGAAAGCCTTCTTAGGTGGTGCCTTAATACTTACAACTATGGATGGTGAAGAGTTCAATCGTCATACAAACTTTGATGTAGTTAAGAAATACTTCGCCTAAAAAGGAAACAAAAGAACAGCTCGCTAGGTTGAAAACCCAAAAGGGCAGCATAGACAAAAAAATGAGCGTCTCGATGGATTGAAAATCCGAAAGGGCGGCCCAGGCAAAAATTAAAGACATAAACATAAAATAGCTATCCCGGTAGATTGAAACCTGAAAAGGCAATCTATGCAGAAGTTAGGGATTTATGGCATGTAACTGCATCCAACAAGATTGGATCGTCTAAAGCAACATCATCTGTCAAAAAATCCTCAATCAAGTAAGCTTCAACAGAAGCTCAAGAATACTCAAAATTCAAAGTTGTTAAAAGGATAATGGTCATTATATTTCAATGTAGCCCTTTCCCTTTAAATTACCATTTCCTAACTTTGTAATGCTCCATGGAATCATGCTTTTGGCTGATTACCATTCTATAAATAAAAACTCGAGCCTTGTGCCCGTTTGATTACAATTCTTATTATTCTGCCTTGCAAAATAACACTTTTTATATATTGATATTCATTCTTGAAACAAAAAATATGTATTTTACTTTTGCTTTCAAAATAAAGATGACAACTTCCTTTAATTTATGAACATAAGAAGGAATATCAACAACAACTCTAAGAACGATCAAGCCTCGAAATACAGAATCAAGTGCTTTTGTGAGTAGTCTCATAATATCCAAGTGGCGGATCATTGAGGTGCTCAACCCATCAACCCTAGTAAGGAGTGAACTTCCTTTTTCTCTGATGAGTGATTGGAATCAAGATAAGATTTGGTCCCTTTCCCTAGTAGAGAGGTGCCTTCAAAATCTCCAGTGTTGCAAGATTAGCCGAGTATCCAGTTTTGTTTATTTTCATCACCAATTCTTGTCGCGCGTCAGTTTTGTCAGCATAAACATAACATTCATTCATACATCATGCATAGTTGAATTCATGATTCATATTCATATGCCTCTCTTGACATGGTTCACTCACTTTGGTCGTGTTTTTCCCCAAGTGGTAAGTTCCATCTCTCCAATAGATTTGTCAACTTTAAGCAGAAAGTGTATATCCTTTCCAACTCCTCACTGAGTTTGATCCTCGTGGAAGTTTAGCTTCACTCCTCCTATCCACACTTAGATAGGATGAATTCCCAGTTTGAGTTCATTCCTCATGGGGAAATGTTTTGTCTAAAAGAATCTCTCTCCAGTTTATTCTTGGATTGAATTCGGTCCTTGACCATTTTGATAACTTGAACCTCTAAAGAATGAGAAGGAATTTATCTTTACATCTATTAAACCCCACTCTTCCCAGCGGAGGTGCACTTTACTTTCCAAGATAAAGGTAAATTCCCTAGTGGAAGCCTCTCAGCAAAACCTCTTGAAAAAAAGGATATCATATCCCCAAGGAGTCTCTACTAATCAACAAACGACAATCTCTTCCCGAGAAGTTTGTCCCTCTTTCAATAAAGTCATCAGCACCTCAAAATTGTCCTACTGTTGGAGCGGTAAAGCGGCAAGCAAAAATATTTATTTTTGGAAGAATTCCCTCCAGGATTTATGTCGTGTCCACAGAGATCGGTTCGAGGGAAAGAATGTCGTTCGACAATCTCTCGTATTTATGAGTTTGGATTAAATTGGTTTAAAGTAAATGCAGAAAAGTAAACATTAAAATTAGAGTTGTCAAAATGGGCTACCCGGCCCTAAACGGGCCGACCCTGATGGGCTCGGGCTTTTTAGGGTTGGGCCAAAAAAGCTCGTTTCTAATATGGGCCCGAAAATTACTACACGAGCCCGACCCTAGATGGGCTTCGGGCTACCCGACCATAAATGGGCTTTTTTTAATAAAAATGCCATAATATTTATTATAAATAAAATTAAAAATTAGATTATTTTAAACATAATACGTTTTTATAATACATTTTTAAGTACTATATTATATTTTATCAATACTATAATGTGTTTTTAAATACAATACATGTCTAAATTGTATAAAATAATACTCGGATATTTCACATAAGGGAAACTAATAGAATACGAGAAAAAAGTATTGATTATATTAATGTATAATATTTAAAAGAGAAATATTGAATAGAATATATATAAAATTTAGTGAGGTGAGAAAAATCAATGTGTTATTTTGAAGTAAGTTAATATAAGTATTAGTATAATTTTTTAAAATTTATAGTGATATGGGCCTAATGAGCTACCCACGACCCATATGGGCTAACCCTAATGGGTAACGGGTTTTTAGGGCTGGGCTAAAAAGGCCCTGAAAAATATGGGCTCTAATTTTAAGGCCCAAGCCCTAAGATTCTTCGGGCCTGATGGGCCGGCCCATGTGGGCTAGCCCATTTTGACGGCTCTAATTAAAATAAAAAGAAATCATTCTTCAGAGAGAAGAAACTTATCCGGCATGTACATAATCGACTCCTCACAAACTTAAACTTACCGACTAGTTATACTCAACCTACAATACTCCTCAATATCACCCAGCAACGCTCACAACAGTGTTCATCTCTGACACACTGAGCTGAGAGAACAACCGTGTTACCATCGTCGGCACTCTCGCACCCGACTCAAGATACGGAGGCATTAAGCTTCGACGCATTTACAAATTGTTAGCTCTAAATCTATCTCTAGCATCCAGAAACAAACAAATAATTATCCCTAATCAAAGTTTGCGATGTTTATCTCTAACACAACTCAAACCCCGAGCATAAAGCAAAAATAAAGGACAATCACCGATAAAGATTTGTAAAGCAAATTTCATACAACGCCATGGGCGACAAATATACATGAGTTTAGAGTAAATACATATACACAAACCCAACATAGAAGAAAAACACAAAGAAGAAGAGAAATAAACCAAACATCTCACGATTTGTTGGCGCCGATCGATGAGAAATCCACCCCGGATCATCCGTGTGCAAGCTCCAATGTTGTTTTCTAAGCTAATCCTACTGAAAAATGAAAGTTTGATGCATTGTGAACAAATATTGAAATTCTGGTATCAGATATGTGATGTCAAATGAGATGTCACAATATCAATATCTGTTGTATGAACAAGGCAATAAAAGTAACAGGAAAAAGCAGTAAACAACACACAAAATTTGTTCACCCAGTTCGGTCTAAAAACCTACATCTGGGGGCATACCAAGCCAGGAAGGAAGTTCACTATTAGCAGTATCAATTCATAGACCCTACAATCAACACACCCGTTGATGATCTACTCACTTAATCACTACCCAATGACCCTTCTACCTAAGTCCACCCTAGATAAGAGACTCAATCTCACTTCCAATCATCGCAATGATGTCTAACAGTCAACGCCTCAGCCACTGCATCAACAACTTGATTTCCAACAACTCTTCAATCACAGAAAAGTAGAAGACACACTTCAATGACAATACTTAGACATGACACACATGACTAAGAACAACACTTAGAGTTGCTTAACATCTTCCTCCAAGAACAATACATCTCTTACCTACAGGCTTCGAGATAAACATGATGACCATCCCACAAACTGGGTGTTTCATCGACCAACACAGCCCTTATAATTTACATGATGGCTGGCCTGTTTTTCTAGGTTACAATGCTTCTATTTATAACCTAAACCCAACTGGATTTGGGCTTCAAATCACAACATAGCAACTGCTACAAATCTGCAAAAGATTCTCCTACAAATTAGATCTTCAATCAAATCTTCCTAAAATATCTCCATATTTAAATACTCAATCTTCTCTTGATTTTATCTTGAATCTTCCAGACCTTTACATCAGCTCCACAAAGGATACCATAATATTCCCAGAAACATTCCTTACATTGGGCTTGTGCATTATAAAATCACAGATTTGATTTAACAATAAAGCAGATTTATTCTCCAAATCTCTTCGCCCTAAAAGAGTAACAAAATGTACTCCACAAAGTAATAGGAATTGATTGTATCAGAATAAATCTTCTCCAATAAATTCTCGTGCAATCTCTCCACCAGATATCTCACAACAAACTGATACATACAACCCTAACAAAACACAACAGACTGATGTTCTGTCAACTGACGTCAAGATATCATGTTTAACATTAGCACACAAAACTGCAACCCTAAATAACTTAACATAAACTGAATGTTAAGAACTCATGTTAAGACATCAAGCATGACATCTTGAACCAGCACATTGTTTTACCAAAATTGCTGCCAACACCAGAACTAACAATCTCCCCCTTTGGTAAATTTTGGCTAAAACACTTCAAACGAACCAATCTAACACATTCTGAAAAACAAAACTCCAAACTCCCCCTCAAGCCAACAACCAGAAATCTAACTACTTCAAACCAACATCAGAGAACATACAAAAAAACTCTACTCTACTCTCCCCCTTTTTAGCCATAATTGGACAAACTCTGAACATAGCAGCAAGCATAATGTTCTGACACTTTGTCAAACATGGTCAAACTCCAAGTTCCAAAAGGCAAACTCTGGATCATCAAACCAACATACTCAGACCAGAACAAACTATTCTACATCTCACAATAGCTGAACAAACCTACTTCTCTCCCCCTTTTTGGCCAAACATTGACAAGCATTGGGGTAAACTGTCATGTCTAAACTTATGGTTCAATCCATTGACACACTAGGTCTAAACTGTCATGTCCACCATGAACTTTACCAGTAACACAATGTCACGACATCTTGTCTGACATAACATCCTCACCAGAGCCACAAACAACTGCACTACTTCAACAACAAGAGTTCAACTCCCCCTATCTAAGATAACCAGTGCTCATTTGCAAGATGAACACCTTAAATGAATGGAAAACATAAGACTCATCTTCATGTCTTCAAGAGCGCACCCTCTGTTCAACACACCTGCTGAACGCATTCACATAATGCTTGATCCTCAAACAACACTAGTACATTTAACAAGAACCACCACCAAATCACCCACAAGTTCTGAAGCACAAACACACTGCCTTCCACTACACTCTAAGTAAAGTCCTCTTACTTTGAATTAATAACACACACCAAGACAAGTGTGACATCTCCCATCAACCAAGATCCCTACAAACTGCAGAGAAAAATAAATTCTCCCAGACACAGTAAGGAGTTCCACATCTTTTCAGCAGCAGCAATCACGCATGACAGACTATCATGCTCCCCCTAAATAGTTGCACAAGTTCAGCAACAAAAATGTAACTACTCTTCCTAAGCAGTAGTACACACATGACATAAAGTCATGACATCTGATCTGACATCATAAACATCAAATAAAACACCACTTTACTCCCCCTGAGGCACACAATGGAAACAAAAACACCAATCCTCATTTCAAGCACATGAACATCTTCATGCTCAAACAGACCCCACGAATTCTCAGCTTACTTAAAAGCTTTACTGAGATCCAATCTCTTCAAGAGATACTTGCAGCAGAAAAAGGAACAACTCTTAAAAAAACTTTCTGATCAGATCACATCATGTGACACCATTCCTCTGCCATTACATTCACTAGTAGTTGTTGATACTAGTGAAGTCTTCAAAATTAGTAGTCATGCTTTGCCAGAACATACTACTAAAAACAAGCTCAGAATCTCCACATTCTAATCCACATAGTCAGAAACACCTCTTCTGACAATAATGCTTGAGCATCCAACTCCACATGAAGTTACAATTAGGTTATTCGCGAGGAACATAAGAATCACCATCCTCCTTCAAACAAACTGTTAGATAAGGGTTCAAAGTCACATAGATCCCCCAACTCTCCAAAGGCAGTCATTCCTTATCATACTCTTCATCTTCAGACTTCCAATCAATCAATACCTGACCTACTTCAGTCTTTTCTACATTCTCCATCCAAGGCAGACCTTCTACTTCATCATTCTCCCATATGATTATGTAGACGCTCCTTAGGCATAATGTAGGCACCACGCTTCTGAACTAGAGCATAATCATCCTTCACCAAGGATATCCAACCAGATAATGTCCCAACACAAGTTAGAACATCTGCCACACACCAAGACATCATCACCATGATTCTTGATATGCTCCACCAACTGGACTTACTATAGCATAGTAGTCCAAAAGACTAGAGAAATAAACTCTCATCCACCTTCAAGAAGAATAATCTCCTTGAGTCTTCAACTCATCACCCTTCTGCCCAAGTGTAACTTATTCCAAGACAATAACCAGCTGCCACACTCTGATTATCTTGATTCTTCGAATCCACTTCTGAGATCAACCAAATGCCACATTTTGACCTTTTTCACGTTTGTCAGAACTCTCACAAAGATATCCTGATCCACTAAGGAAACTTGATCTTCAAGTCACATGTTCCAATTGCTCAATAGCACACACACTTAGACTCCCTAAGCCATGGTCATGTAACATCTTCTCCTTCCTACAGCTCCCGCAAACTGCCATGAGAATGATCTTTTTGAAACATCCTATTGTTCATTCCTGTAGATCACCTTATCATAAGCTGATGTGCCACATCACCAGCTGAGACTTCTGATGTTAAGCTAGATGTCAGAACATTATGACATCCAACTGTTGAATTCAACTCTTCCTTCTGCCACTCAGAAGAACCTCCTCCCTTTTCAGAAACAGATTTCCATGCTCTCATAGAATTGATTCAACAATCAAGTTTGAGTAGACAACCTCCATCCTGCTTAGAAACTCCAGAGACTTCAAACCTACCACATCTGAGTCTTCAGAAAATAAGTAGTCCAAGACTACCCCATAGCAATACTAAAGAATGTCACTTCCCATAGTAGAGCCTTCAGTAGAAAGCCAGAGATAACTGCCACTTATCCTCGACCTTCACAACCAGAGCAACCACCATGCTCCAAACCACTTAGATCAGAAATAAACTGATCCAAGTTATAACCATCAAGATTATGATGTCTTCATAGTCTTCCATCTTCATCTTCAACAGCACCATCATCTGGACAAGTCATCCACAAAACTTTCTAGGAACAGATGCTAAGCAATAATCCCATGTTAACACCTAGGTGACTTGTGAGCGAATGTAGAACCCCTCCCATGATTCTCCAGACCTCTGATGAAAAGATGTTAAAACAATTAACAGAACACCCTCAATCTTGTCTTTCAAGGGTAATCAATTAAATACTTGTGAATTTCACAAATAGCAATTGATCTTAAATCCCTGTGGTTTAACCCTTCTTCAGATTCCAGCATCTTCTGAATCTTCTTCATGACAACCATTCATACCATAAAAACATTCCAGGTTAGGTCAGTGTCTTGACCTTTCACTCCACCCTGAGCAAAGAACTGAAATGATGTTTCAACATCAGTTCCGACATCAGTAACCATAGTAAATCACATTAAACATCTACTATGGATTTGGAGACAACAACCATAGTAATCCACACACATCTCTTGCAAGGGACACAAGAGGATTCACCATCAGTAGCTGATCAACCTTCAAACCTAGAACATATACAAGCAATAACCTGCATACTCTACATCTCAAGAATCTTCAAACTTCTAATGTTCAGACCTCCTGTCTGTCTTTGAGATGTTGGATGCCATGCTTCTGCACCTAAAGGAGAGAAACCATTGACTGGTCAGCATAGACAAATATGCTTCTCCCAACACTTCAACCTACAAGGATGCTCTTCAATCCTTACAAGAAAATGTTCCATTATGTGAGGACACCACATAACTCTCCAGCTTCTCATGCAGATACCATAATCTTTTGGTCCCACCAACTCCTCCTTGATCCAAACACAACTGCTTATCCTAGATGGTTTGGATGACATTCCAACACCAGTCAACCAGTTAGGTTATTACACCTCCTCTATGCAAGCCAGGAGTAGGTTCCAGACAGATGTGATTAATACACATTTGTTTAGCCCCTAAGCAACTGCAATGTCAAATATTTATCCATAAGATTCTGCACACTCTGCTGGTTTGTTGTCCCAACAACTGGTAGAACATCATTCAAGAACAGTACCATGGGATCCTTCAATTTAGACCTGTGGATGGTCTTTCAGAGAAGAAAGCAAAAATAAATTGCATCCTTCTGATCTCTCATTAACAAACTTATTGAAAATGCCTTTATGAGTGGACTTGGGTCAAACCTCAAGTATCTTTGGTCACTTTAATAAGTCAGTCAATATTATCACCATGTGATACACCTTCAGAGGGGAACAGAGTGTTGTGACCTCAACACACAAAACCACCAGGAATTTTCCATCAGATATATATATATGCAGTGGAACATACACCAGAAAACTCCTCTACAACCTTCAGGAAAAACATAATAACCCTTGCACAAACACGACACTCCATGTGCAATAGGTCAACATAGGTTTGAAAATAGACCACACAACAGCTCACCACCGAAGCTACAAGCCTGATAACAAAAGACAGGTCCAATACACACCCTGTCATGAACAGTCCATCCTCCACTTCTAGGGACCATTCAAACAACAAAATGAACTTCTCCAAGTTCAAACAACTTTTCAGTAGGTACCCCCCACCTTGCCCATGACCAGAAAGTATCTTCCCTAGGATCTCACCCAGAAACAGAACAGGATGTCTGCTCTGATACCAATTGAAATTCTGGTATCAGATATGTGATGTTTAGTGAGATGTCACAACATCAATATCTGTTGTATGAACAAGGCAATAAAAGTAACAGGAAAAAGCAGTAAACAACACACAGAATTTGTTCACCCAGTTCGGTCTAACAACCTACATATGGGGGCATACCAAGCTAGGAAGAAAGTCCACTATTAGCAGTATCAATTCATAGACCCTACAATCAACACACCCATTGATGATCTACTCACTTAATCACTACCCAATGACCCTTCTACCTAAGTCCACCCTAGATAAGAGACTCCATCTCACTTCCAATCATCGCAATGATGTCTAGCAGTCAACACCTCAGCCACTGCATCAACAACTTGATTTCCAACAACTCTTCAATCACAGAAAAGTAGAAGACACACTTCAATGACAATACCTGGACATGACACACATGACTAAGAACAACACTTAGAGTTGCTTAACAGCTTCCTCCAAGAACAATACATCTCTTACCTACAGGCTTCGAGATAAACATGATGACCATCCCACAAACCGGGTGGTTCATCGACCAACACAACCCTTATAATTTACATGATGGCTGGCCTGTTTTTCTATGTTACAATGCTTCTATTTATAACCTAAACCCAACTGGATTTGGGCTTCAAATCACAACATATCAGCTGCTACAAATCTGCAAAAGATTCTCCTACAAATTAGATCTTCAATCAAATCTTCCTAAAATATCTCCATATTTAAATACTCAATCTTCTCTTGATTTTATCTTGAATCTTCCATACCTTTACATCAGCTCCACAAAGGATACCATAATATTCCCATAAACATTCCTTACATTGGGCTTGTGCATTATAAAATCACAGATTTGATTTAACAATAAAGCAGATTTATTCTCCAAATCTCTTCGCCCTAAAATAGTAACAAAATGTACTCCACAAAGTAATAGGAATTGATTGTATCAGAATAAATCTTCTCCAATAAATTCTCCTGCAATCTCTCCACCAGATCTCTCACAACAAACTCATACACGTAGCCCTAACAAAACACAACAGACTGATGTTATGATGTTCTGTCAACTGATGTCAAGACATAATGTTTAACATCAGCACACAAAACTGCAACCCTAAATAACCTAACATAAACTGAATGTTAAGAACTCATGTTAAGACATCAAGCAAGACATCTTGAACCAGCACATTGTTTTACCAAAATTGCTGCCAACACCAGAACTAACAAACATTACCCAACCATCCTCTAAAAATTGTGTTTTTGGCCCTTTAATGGTGTTTCTGTCCGTCCAGTTTCGCCCGACGGTATGTTGGAGCTAGAATAGCAGCAAGCAAAAATATATATAAGTAACCCAATTTATCGTTCTCCACAGGGATCAGTGCGAGGGAAAGAATTCCATTCAACGGTATCTATATTTCTAAGCTTATGATTCAAAAGTTCTGATTTAAAGCGAACTAAAAGCAAATGCGGAAAATGTAAAGACGGAAAATATAAAGTAAAGACTGAATTATAAACGGAGCCTTGTTGGAATTGGATCTCATCAATTGATAACACATGTATTCTTCTAATCAAGTAAACACAAATCAATCATTTGCCTAATATCCTCACGCATCACTCATAACAGAGGTTATGTCTAACGCAACGTCGAGAGAACAACCGTATTATCTCATTGGTGATGTCACACGCAACTCAACCAACACAGATAAGTAAGAACTGATACTCATGCAAGTGTTAAGCCTAAATCTATGTCTAGAGTTCAGTCCTAACAGATATTACTGTAACATCCATATCAAATAAATGATTTCTTTGTATTTAAGCAAGATCAAAATACGTACACACGCTTAACCCTTTTTACATGTATTCAACTAATTTACCCAATGAATGTGAATATCCTTCTTCATCCCTATGATCACGCATCCTCGCGATACCGTATCGATCCTACTCATGCTAGCCATGCTACTTAATCAACACAATACAACAAAAGATAAAATGAATATCAATTCACAAAACCATGTCAAAAGCTTGCTCATTGATAGAAGAAAATCTAAGACCAAAGATTTGTAAAGGTTTTGTCAAGACCATAAATAATCAATCAAAGACAACAACAATAGAAAATCATAATTCAATCCACAAACATACATTAGATGAAATACATAAGGTATCAAAAGATTACATCCTTTTCCAACAAGAAATCAAAGATCCTACCTTTTCTCCCTTGGAAATGAAGAAATATCAAGTTCTGATCCTTAACTACAAGTTTCTCTATCCAAAATCACAACTTCATAACCTAAAAAGTGTGAAAATCTTATTTATACAGTTTACGAATTTACACGTTCGCACTGCGAACCATTCATTCGCACAGCGAATGGTGAAAAATGGCACTTCAGGTGCCTATGCTGATCAAACCGCCCCAGAAAATTCACGTTACTTCGCACCGCGAAGGATTTGTTCGCACTGTGAACCTTCACTTTCCCGTTCGCACTGCGAACTTTAGCTCCTTTTTCATCTGTCCAATTCTGGGACCATTCGCTGGAACCTTCGCCAGAGTTCGCAAAGCGAACCTTCGTTGGCACTCGCCTTCCCATTCACAAAGCGAACCAACTGATGCATTCCTCACTTCTTTGACAGCTTGCACCACTTCTTGTGTCTTACATTTTTTATTGTTTCATGCCTTATACTGCACAATAACACACATATTACAAGCACCAAAGGTATTTTCTTAATGTTAGAAGAACAACAACAATCATGGATAAAAACCAATGAAAACATGAGAAAAGAGTGGAAAAAAATGCAAAGAAAGATATGTCATTTTTAGGTCAAATCTGCACCTAACACTCTACCCAACTAAACTTTTGCTTGTCCTCAAGCAAAGCACCCCTCATGAAAACAAGAGGATTTTCTCAAGCATAAGATTCAACCAAAGCAAGATAAATGCGGACAAGCACGAAAATGCGCACAAGCAACATTCACCACTCAATAGAATCGAACAATGATAAAGAATTAAGTTCTTAAACAAATATCATAATTGGTTCAAAGAACAACTAAGTTTTCATACTTGAATCACTCTAACACTCCTCTTCAAAATAAGAATGAAGAAATTGACGCGTTTGCAACCGCGGGGAAATTTCACTCACCCGACAAACAATGCAAATGACAACTCAATTCATACAACATCTAACAATCAAACATGAAAATATAGAAGTAAAAAGATCACTAAGGGCTTTAAATGTTGTAGCTTGGTCGGGTTCACAACAAAGGGACATTTCTAAAGGCCATTGAATCGAAATTGCCTATAAATGATATTTACACACAACAACTTCATTCACCATTCTCATTCCTTTACCACCAACCTTCTCAAACTTCCTTATGCATAATTATTTCATCTCTATTTTTCTCATCAAACAAGCATTCTTTTTCTTTTGTTTTTCACATTCATATTTACACTTTTTCATTTCATGCTTGTTTGAAATTTTTCAAAAGTTGAAAGCAACCTACCATCTTCTTTTTCATTCTCCCCAAGTTGAATTCAACCAAATCTCAAGTGAATGATCCTTACTTTTTAAGGCAAGGAAATCAAATTAAAACAATGTTCAAAGGTTCAAGAATAAATTTTTAGAAACTCACAAAATTCAATGATGAACCATACTTTCAAATTATGTAAATAAACAAGTTCAACACTAAAATAAGATCTAAACTGTTTAGGCTCAAAGGGGCTAACAAATTCTCTCTACTCACGGGTAAGATACTTTTGGATACGATTGTGCTCAATATAAACAAATGCCTTGATCATTTCTAATGGTTCCACAAAATCACAATAATCAAACGATAAAGCATGAATCAAACGAATTAACAAAGTTATCAATCATCCTAGCATATAGCAAACAACGGAGGTTTCCTCACAAAAAGTGGCTTTTGGACCTAAGTGAAACAAGCATTCAAACAAGTTAAAAAATGAAACAAGAATACACATTTGCACAAAGCACAAAATTCTTAAATCATTCTAACATTCTATAAAGCAGTATAATTTACCAGGCATACTTTCAACGCTCAAGCATCCATCCAGACTTGGTAGAAGCTTCATTGAATACTTTTATACACAAAGCAACCAATCTAGAAGGAGTTCTCATCATTCCTGTTCACACTAGAGAAAACATTAAAGGAACACAAATGCATATAATATTAACAAATGTACAAAGCTTAAAAATATAGAAACTATTCGATGCGATTAAATATCTAAACACCGATCCCCGACAACGACGCCATTTTGTTGAAGCTAGAATAGCAGCAAGCAAAAATATATAGAAGTAACCCAATTTATCGTTCTCCACAGGGATCAGTGCGAGGGAAAGAATGCCATTCAACGGTATCTATATTTCTAAGCTTATGATTCAAAAGTTCTGGTTTAAAGTGAACCAAAAGCAAATGCGGAAAATTTAAAGACGGAAAATATAAAGTAAAGACTGAATTATAAACGAAGCCTTGTTGGAATTGGATCTCATCAATTGAAAACACATGTATTCTTCTAATCAAGTAAACACAAATCAATCATTCGCCTAATATCCTCACGTATCACTCACAACAGAGGTTATGTCTAACGCAACGTCGAGAGAACAACCGTATTGTCTCATTGGTGATGTCTCACGCAACTCAACCAACACAGATAAGTAAGAACTGATACTCATGCAAGTGTTAAGCCTAAATCTATGTCTAGAGTTCAGTCCTAACAGATATTACTATAACATCCATATCAAATAAATGATTTCTTCGTATTTAAGCAAGATCAAAATACGTACACACGCTTAACCCTTTTTACATGTATTCAACTAATTTGCCCAATGAATGTGAATATCCTTCTTCATCCATATGATCACGCATCCTCGCGATACCGTATCGATCCTACTCATGCTAGCCAGGATATTTAATCAACACATACAACAAAAGATAAAATGAATATCAATTCACAAAACCATGTCAAAAGCTTGCTCATTGATAGAAGAAAATCTTAGACCAAAGATTTGTAAAGGTTTTGTCAAGACCACAAATAATCAATCAAAGACAGCAACAATAGAAAATCAGAATTCAATCCACAAACATACATTAGATGAAATACATAAGGTATCAAAAGATTACATCCTTTTCCAACAAGAAATCAAAGATCCTACCTTTTCTCCCTTGGAAATGAAGAAATATCAAGTTCTGATCCTTAACTACAAGTTTCTCTATCCAAAATCACAACATCATAACCTAAAAAGTGTGAAAATCCTATTTATACAGTTCAGGAATTTACACGTTCGCACTGCGAACCATTCATTCGCACAGCGAATGGTGAAAAATGGCACTTCAGGTGCCTCTACTGATCAAACCGCCCCAGAAAATTCACGTTACTTCGCACTGCGAAGGATTTGTTCGCACAACGAACCTTCGCTTTCCCGTTCGCACTGCGAACTTTAGCTCCTTTTTCCTCTGTCCAATTCCGGGACCATTCGCTGGGACCTTCGCCAGAGTTCACAAAGCGAACCTTCACTGGCACTCGCCTTCCCATTCGCAAAGCGAACCAACTGATGCATTCCTCACTTCTTTGACAGCTTGTACCATTTCTTGTGTCTTACACTTTTGATCGTTTCATGCCTTATACTGCACAATAACACACATATTACAAGCACCAAAGGTATTTTCTTAAGGTTAGAAGAATAACAACAATCATGGATAAAAACCAATGAAAACATGAGAAAAAAGTGGAAAAAATGCAAAGAAAGATATGTCATTTTTAGGTCAAATATGCACCTAACACTCTCCCCAACTAAACTTTTGCTTGTCCTCAAGCAAAGCACCCCTCATGAAAACAAGGGGATTTGCTCAAGCATAAGATTCAACCAAAGCAAGATAAATGCGGACAAGCACGAAAATGTGCACAAGCAACATTCACCACTCAATAGAATCGAACAATGATAAAGAATTAAGTTCTTAAACAAATATCATAATTGGTTCAAAGAACAACTAAGTTTTCATACTTGAATCACTCTAACACTCCTCTTCAAAATAAGAATGAAGAAATTGACGTGTTTGCAACCGCGGGGAAATTTCACTCACCCGACAAACAATGCAAATAACAAATCAATTCATACAACATCTAACAATCAAACATGAAAATATGGAAGCAAAAAGATCACTAAGGGCTTTAAAGGTTGAGCTTGGTCGGGTTCACAACAAAGGGACATTTCTAAAGGCCATTGAATCGAAATTGCCTATAAATGGTATTTATACACAACAACTTCATTCACCATTCACATTCCTTTACCACCAACCTTCTCAAACTTCCTTATGCACAATTATTTCATCTCTATTTTTCTCATCAAACAAGCATTCTTTTTCTTTTGTTTTTCACATTCATATTTACACTTTTTCATTTCATCCTTGTTTGAAATTTTTCAAAAGTTGAAAGCAACCTACCATCTTCTTTTTCATTCTCCCCAACTTGAATTCAACCAAACCTCAAGTGAATGATCCTTACTTTTTAAGGCAAGGAAATCAAATTAAAACAATGTTCAAAGGTTCAAGAAGAAATTTTTAGAAACTCACAAAATTCAATGATGAACCACACTTTTAAATTATGTACATAAACAAGTTCATCACTAAAATGAGATCTAAACAGTTTAGGCTCAAAGGGGCTAACAAATTATCTCTACTCACGGGTAAGATACTTTTGGATACGGTTGTGCTCAATATAAACAAATGCCTTGATCATTTCTAATGCTTCCACAAAATCATAATAATCAAACGATAAAGCATGAATCAAACGAATTAACAAGGTTATCAGTCATCCTAGCATATAGCAAACAACGGAGGTTTCCTCACAAAAAGTGGCTTTTGGACCTAAGTGAAACAAGCATTCAAACAAGTTGAAAAATGAAACAAGAATACACATTTGCACAAAGCACAAAATTCTTAAATCATTCTAACATTCTATAAAGCAGTACAATTTACCAGGCATACTTTCAACGCTCAAGCATCCATCCAGACTTGGTAGAAGCTTCATTGAATACTTTTATACACAGAGCAACCAATCTAGAAGGAGTTCTCATCATTCCTGTTCACACTAGAGAAAACATTAAAGGAACACAAATGCATATAATATTAACAAATGTACAAAGCTTAAAAATATAGAAACTATGCGATGCGATTCAATATCTAAACACCGATCCCCGGCAACGGCGCCATTTTGTTGAAGCTAGAATAGCAGCAAGCAAAAATATATATAAGTAACCCAATTTATCGTTCTCCACAGGGATCAGTGCGAGGGAAAGAGTGCCATTCAACGGTATCTATATTTCTAAGCTTATGATTCAAAAGTTCTGGTTTAAAGCGAACCAAAAGCAAATGCAGAAAATGTAAAGACGGAAAATATAAAGAAAAGATTGAATTATAAACGGAGCCTTGTTGGAATTGGATCTCATCAATTGATAACACATATATTCTTCTAATCAAGTAAACACAAACCAATCATTCTCCTAATATCCTCACGCATCACTCATAACAGAGGTTATGTCTAACGCAACGTCGAGAGAAAAACCGTATTGTCTCATTGGTGATGTCTCACGCAACTCAACCAACACAGATAAGTAAGAACTGATACTCATGCAAGTGTTAAGCCTAAATCTATGTCTAGAGTTTAGTCCTAACAGATATTACTATAACATCCATATCAAATAAATGATTTCTTTGTATTTAAGCAAGATCAAAATACGTACACACGCTTAACCCTTTTTACATGTATTCAACTAATTTGCCCAATGAATGTGAATATCCTTCTTCATCCCTATGATCACGCATCCTCGCGATACCGTATCAATCCTACTCATGCTAGCCATGCTACTTAATAAACATAATACAACAAAAGATAAAATGAATATCAATTCTCAAAACCATGTCAAAAGCTTGCTCATTGATAGAAGAAAATCTAAGACCAAAGATTTGTAAAGGTTTTGTCAAGACCACAAATAATCAATCAAAGACAACAACAATAGAAAATCATAATTCAATCCACAAACATACATTAGATGAAATACATAAGGTATCAAAAGATTACATCCTTTTCCAACAAGAAATCAAAGATCCTACCTTTTCTCCCTTGGAAATGAAGAAATATCAAGTTCTGATCCTTAACTACAAGTTTCTCTATCCAAAATCACAACATCATAACCTAAAAAGTGTGAAAATCCTATTTATACAGTTTAGGAATTTACACGTTCGCACTGCGAACCATTCATTCGCACAGCGAATGGTGAAAATGGCACTTCAGGTGCCTCTGTTGATCAAACCGCCCCAGAAAATTCATGTTACTTCGAATTGCGAACCTTCGCTTTCCCGTTCGCACTGCGAACTTTAGCTCCTTTTTCCTCTGTCCAATTCTGGGACCATTCACTGGGACCTTCGCCAGAGTTCGCAAAGCAAACTTTCACTTGCACTCGCCTTCCCATTCGCAAAGCGAACCAACTGATGCATTCCTCACTTCTTTGACAGCTTGCACCATTTCTTGTGTCTTACACTTTTGATCGTTTCATGCCTTATACTGCACAATAACACACATATTACAAGCACCAAAGGTATTTTCTTAAGGTTAGAAGAACAACAACAATCATGGATAAAAACCAATGAAAACATGAGAAAAGAGTGGAAAAAATGTAAAGAAAGATATGTCATTTTTAGGTCAAATCTACACCTAACACGATATTCTGGGTCGCCCGGCGCAGTAAGGCAGCTTATTCTATAAGTTTTCCACACTTTTGGAGTGCCCGGCCCTGCAATGGACCGCCAGGCGGTGCTTCTCCTGGCGGAGCAGAGGTGCAGCTGACACTAGACAGCAAAAAACCAGCATTGTTTTGGCCATAACTTTTGAACCGTAACTTTGTTTTTCGCCCGGTTCGAAGCGTTGGAAAGCTTATTCAATGCTCTATACAACAATGGCAAGATATCCTTGATTGAATACCTGCAAAAATGAGAGAAAATCAATTAAACTCATTGATATTTACACGATACGCAATATATACACTAAAACGTAAAGTAAACGTATTTACAAACGAAGCGGGGTTTATTCGAACGATTTTAACAAAAAGTATCGATAAGTGCAACAAAACTTATATACAAAAATAGCTACAATTTGCACTTATCAAATTCTCCCCAACTTAAACTTGTTTGTCCTCAAACAAGAATCAAGCAAACTTAAAAACACAAAAGCAATAACCAAAGAATCACGAATCAACAGGTTTTGAAAAACGGAAACAAATGTATCGTTCAAATTAAAAATGGTACACATAAAGTAAATACTTACCACTAAACTACGACGACAAAATAGTCATGAAACAAATGCAAAATACAAAAATCATGCCAAACATCCTAAAACAACACAAGTTCAAATGTGAATCACACCTAGCAAAAACAATCATCGGTAGATGAAAAACACAAAATGGGGTACTTATCACTCACACAACAATCATGCAAACAATAGACTAAATTATGCAACCATCCAAAAATTCACATTGAACATACAAAGGCAAGAATCACAAGGACTTTCAAGGTTGTAGCGTGGTCGGGTAAACAATCAAGGGGCAATTTCTAAAGGTAATTGAAACAAAAACTTGCCTAAACCTAAGGGAGTGATCAACTCACAAAGCTTCAAACACCAAAATTTCAATCAAACTTCTTCTTTCATCCCAAGTGTTACACAAAACACAATACTTATTTAGGACAATTATTTGAACTCTTTTTTATTTTTCTTTTTCAAAACTTTTCTTTTTCCTTCTTTTTTTTTTCTTTTTCTTTTTCATATTTTTCTATTTTTTATTTTCTTTTTCAACCTCATAGAAACCAACCAATGAGTAAACAATCATTCTCTCCCCAACTTGAATTCAACCATATCATCATGTGAATACTCCCTACTTTCTAAGGCAAGGTAAAAATTCATACAACAACACAAAGTTGAGGGCTCAAGAAAAAATTATCAATCAAAATCCATACAAAAAGTAAATTTGACACTCATAGACAAGCATCAAACTCAAACAACATGGATAATGACCAAAGGCTCAAAGGGGTTACAAATGATCACATACTCACAAGGTGAATTGACTATTTGGCTAAGGTAGTTGTGCTCAAAATGAAACAAAAATGCCTTGATCATTTTCATGCTTTCATATAATCAACACAAATAAAAGATTAAGCATAATAAAATCCAGTTAAAACAAGAATGTTGGTACTTCGTGCATATATGAACAATAGAAGGCTTCCTCACAAAAAGGGTGAGAACTAAAGTGATTCACATATGAACAAGTATACAAAAGAATGAATGGCATAGAAGTTGTAAAAAGCCTAAGTATCATGAATATGCTAAAATCTAGAAAGCGATAAACACATACCTTGAACGTGTACCAAACTTAACAATATCATTACCATACATCCGCAAGTTGAAATGATCAAACTTGGAACATCACTAAGCATCCTCAAATAACTCAAGACAAGCTCAAAGGCAAACACACAAACTATTAATATAAACAAACTAAAAGACCAGGTGAAATTGGATTAAACAAGTTGTAAAGTAAAGATTTGAGAATTTCACAAAAAATCAGAGTACAACTTATTTAATGAAAGTTCACCACACTACCTAAGCTAAACCACAACAAAAGAAAATAATACAACATGCTTGTTTTACGTCGTAAGCTCGACGCCTTTACTATGCTTAGCTAGCAACTTCCTTCCTTCATGCCATGGTGATGCCTCACCGCGCAAACCAAAAGCAAGTGTCCTAACCAAACACTTGAACAAACGTCAAAATGTACAAGTATCAATATAAACAAGTGAAAATATACAACATGTACGATATCTACAAAACTCAAAAACAAAGAAACTATCGTAATGCGATTCAATATAAAAACCAATCCTCGGCAATGACACCATTTTGTTGGAGCGGTAAAGCGGCAAGCAAAAATATTTATTTTCGGAAGAATTCCCTCTGGGATTTATGTCGTGTCCACAGAGATCGGTTCGAGGGAAAGAATGTCGTTTGACAATCTCTCGCGTTTATGAGTTTGGATTAAATTGGTTTAAAGTAAATGCAGAAAAGTAAACATTAAAATAAAAAGAAATCATTCTTCAGAGAGAAGAAACTTATCCGGCATGCACATAATTGACTCCTCACAAACTTAAACTTATCGACCAGTTATACTCAATCTACAATACTCCTCAATATCACCCAACATCGCTCACAACAGTGTTCATCTCTGACACACTGAGCTGAGAGAACAACCGTGTTACCATTGTCGGCACTCTCACACCCGACTCAAGATACGGAGGCATTAAGCTTCGACGCCTTTACAGATTGTTAGCTCTAAATCTATCTCTAGCATGCAGAAACTAACAGATAATCATCCCTAATCAAAGTTTGCGATGTTTATCTCTAACACAACTCAAACCCCGAGCATAAAGCAAAAATAAAGGACAATCACCGATAAAGATTTGTAAAGCAAATTTCATACAACGCCATGGGCGACAAATATACATGATTTCAGAGTAAATACATATACACAAACCCAACATAGAAGAAAAACACAAAGAATAAGAGAAATAAACCAAACATCTCGCGGTTTGTCGGCGCCGATCGATGAGAAATCCACCCCGGATCATCCGTGTACAAGCTCCAATG
This sequence comes from Lathyrus tuberosus, assembly GCA_022829125.1. Taxonomy (NCBI): domain Eukaryota; kingdom Viridiplantae; phylum Streptophyta; class Magnoliopsida; order Fabales; family Fabaceae; genus Lathyrus; species Lathyrus tuberosus. Next base: position 7,040,390 of record JALAZF010000321.1, read on the forward strand.
TTGTTTTCTAAGCTAATCCTACTGAAAAATGAAAGTTTGATGCATTGGGAACAAATATTACCCAACCATCCTCTAAAAATTGTGTTTTTGGCCCTTTAATGGTGTTTATGTCCGTCCAGTTTCGCCCGATGCAGTAAGGCAGCTTATTCTGTAAGTTTTCCACACTTTTGGAGTGCCCGGCTCTGCAATGGACCACCCGGCGCTGCTTCGCCCGGCGGAGCAGAGGCGCAGCTGACAGTAGATAGCAAAAAACCAGCACTGTTTTGGCCATAACTTTTGAACCGTAACTCAGTTTTCGCCCGGTTCGAAGCGTTGGAAAGTTTATTCAATGCTCTATACAAAAATGGCAAGATATCCTTGATTGAATACCTGCAAAAATGAGAGAAAATCAATTAAACTCATTGATTTTTATATGATACGCAATATATACACTAAAACGTAAAGTAAACGTATTTACAAACGAAGCGGGGTTTATTCGAATGATTTTAAAAAAAAGTATCGATAAGTGCAACAAAACTTATATACAAAAATAGCTACAATTTGCACTTATCACCTACATCACATGACATCTCTCTGAAGAAGTCTCGAAAGGAAGTATCATGAAATTTTTCCAGCAAATGGCATCTCAGCAGAGAAGTTTGCAAAACTCTACATTTCAGACAATGATATTCCCCAGCAAGTCTGACATCAGATTGTCACTTATCCTATGGCGTATCTCCGAAGAAGTCTCGAAGAGAAGTATGATGAAGTCTATTCTCATTAAATGGATATATCCCCAATAAATCTCGACGAGAAGTTTGGTGAGGACCATCACAGATTGTGTCTCTTTATTCAAGCAATATGTCCCGCAAGATAACTAGTTCGCATCTCCTCGAAGATTCTCGGTAAAGTTATTAATCCAGCACGTGATCACCTTTTCCAAAGCTTGTTATCTCAACCCTTTCAAGAGAAAGACTTGATAAGAAGAAACAAAGACCAGTTCCATGGCTAAAAAACCATGATCGAGGGGAAGTTTATTTCAGAAACGAATACCAGTTTCATGGCTCATGACCAGAAACGCGGGGAAGCTTTACCATTTCTAAGTAGGATTACTTAGTTAAAAAAGACGTGTAAGCATGTTCCGGCGGTAGCAGCCTGTTACCATTCAAATTATCAGAATCATAGTCGCACCCACTGGCGGAGTTATCATCTCCCCAATTAGTGAAGATACTTCCTTATTTCCCAACGGACTACATCCTTAGTATTAATTTCTTTCCCCAGTAAATAATTCTTTAATCCCCAAAGATTCGAGTTATTATTAGTCTTCTATAGTGTCATCCTCACAAGTCCCATGTCTTGGATTCACAAGCATAACATCATTTATGGCATATTAGGATCCAAAATTCATGCATTCTTAGTTATATTTAAGTCTCTTCTATCTGGTTGAAATTAAGATGTCAATCTTCACCTCTACAGATAAGAGAACCTTAAATAGGGGCATATGTCATACCCTAATTTTTTACCCTAAGATCCCACATCATTTGCATTTCATTAGCATCATATGCATGTATATTTTTATGCATCACTAGACCATTTGGAAATACAAAGATTGTTGTTTGTTTTTTTTTTATTACAAATTGGGGTTTTGAGACTCAAAAACGACTCTGGCAAAGGATCAATCAAGAATGGGCATGATTTTCAACTTACCTAGTCTCTCATTCATCCATGAAGATCAAGAGCTCTCATTCATCAATAATCAAGTACAAGATTACCTCATTTCAAAATCAACAAGCCTCAAGATCCTCAGTGCACCAAAATTGGGGTTTTGACCTAATTCAGTCCCTAGGTTGACTTTTTGGGCAAGGCATAATCCAAGACCTCAATATATGTTTTAAGGACATAAAATGCCTCATATTAGCCCATTCATATGATTGGATTGATCCAAAGAAATTGACTCATAAGCAGTGCAATTCAAATTCATCTGGGCCACAGACTAGGGATTTGATGAAAAGCCAACCATACCTTTGATTTTTAAGCAAGGCATGATCTCAAACCTTGGGACATCATTCAAGACATTCAAAAACACCTTTAGAATCCATCCATTATGTTTAATTTAGCCCAAGTATTTGATTTCATAAAGAATCACAAAGTGCAAAATTCATCTGATACAAAAAGTCAATTGTGGTCAAAATCAAGTTTGACTTTTGGAGTTTTTGGTCAAACATTGTCTCTTCAAGTCAAGAACAATGTTAATGTGTGATTTGGATCATGATTGATCAAGAAAAATCAAGAAAAGTGAGGTTACTTGTAAAAAGGGCAACCTTAGAGAACTTAAAATTTTTCTAAGTCATGAAAAAATAATGATTTTTACCCTACTTTGCAAGGTCATAACTTCCAAACCAAGTAATCATTTTCTTTGATCCAAAGATCAAATTGAATAGCTTGTTACATACTACAACTTTATCACTTAGGGTGGATTCCCAAAAAGTGCATAGAGTTTAAGATATGAGGCCATGAAGTTAGGGTTTCCACACTTTTTGAACTTTGACACTTAGAAAAATTTTAGACAAAATCTGTCTTGTGTTGGAGCCAACTTTGAGGCTATTTTTCACTATGATCCAAAATGAATCAAGACCAAATTTAAACATCAAAGTTGAAGTATGACATCTCAGCTTTCCAAAATGTCCAAGAACACAATCTAACTCCATTTGAGCAAGGAGATATGGAGTTCACAATATGCCTTGAAGCAACTATTTTGGTAAGGCGGATTTGGCATTACTTGTGATGCATGATTTCTTGAGTCCAAGTGTGATGATCATACAATGCTCATTCAACAAGAATCTGAATGAATCATCCAAAACCTTCAAGATAGAGCCACAAAGTCAAGAGGAATCTCTTTGAAATGATGAGACATCATAACTTAAGCCTTGAATTCAAGAGGCATTTATGTGGAATAGTGCATTGTTAAAGAAATCACTCCCACCAGTCAAGATGCACTCTTAAACAACATTGAAAACATTTGTAGAATATGGAATTGGTCAAAAGGAGAGCTAGGCTAGTGGAAGAGATAAGGTACCTTGAGATAGAAGTAATGATGTGTCGCCAAAACCATTGAACATTAAGCTCATCCTTCAACCATCACTATTCCTCCAAAACAAATCTTTTCCCTTAAAAATAGAGGCCACATTTGATCATTCAGAGTACACCAAAACAATCACAACACTTGTTTTTCTCATTTTTCCTCTTTCACTTCAAAATTCCAAAATTCCAAAGAGCGAGATTCTAATTTTCAAAACCAGAGCTTTTCCACTCAAACTTTTGATTCAAACACTTCACATGCATCATGTAGAAGTGATCCAAACACTTAAGCACTTTCTGTAACATCAAATTCATCAAGATCATATCTCACATTGATCAAGCTGCAGTTGGATTTGAGCCAAGCAATCCAGGAGGTTTCAACTTATTCTAAGCATCTCAACACAGTCCTTGAGGTCCAAGAAAGATGTCCAAATCATTAAATCACATCTGTAATACCTCCAACTGAGGATTTGATTTCCTCTTGCAAGGTAAGCCTGAACTTTTCAAACTCTATGATTCATGCATCATAAATGTTATTTCAAGTTACCAATGTGTTTCTAGTAGTTCATAAATCATTTACCCTCAATCAATTGTCATTGATATTACATGTATAGGATTTCATTATAGTTTTTGCAAAACTAGGGTTCATCTGGTTCATGCTTGATAATTCACTCCACACTAAAAATAAATGAAATCAAAAACTGCCATTCGATTCCTTATTTAAAAATGAATAAGTTTCATGTTTACATCTTTTAAAATCATTATGTATTGAGGGAGATAGACCCCTTTCTGCAAATCTAGAGCTCGAGGAAGAAGATGAAGGCCATGGCACGTTTTTTTGAATTTTGGCATGCAATTTTCATATTTATTTGAATGGTTGTGTTTAGTTAACACCAACACATATTGGCTCAGTTGGCAAGAGCGTGTTTTGTTGGTTGTGACCTTGGTGGCGTGGGTTCAAATCCCACCCACACCATTTTTTTTACCACATTTTCCTATTTTTTCTATTTTTCTTCCAAAATTCAAACAATTATTTCTCCTATCAAATTAATTCTTTTTTACCCAACTTTTTTCACACATATCACTCATACACTCTATTATTTTAATCCATCAAAAAATTCCAAAAAAAAGATTTTATTTAATCACTTTTTATTAAGTTGAAAAGAAGTTCTTTTTTAGGTTTAAAACTTTGAAAAATTGGTTTTCTTTCTAATTTCTTCAAACCTAATTCATTTTTATTCTCATATGGATAAATACACTTTGTTTAAAACATTGATACAAGTTCACAACATGTTTATCTTGACTTACACATCACTTACACCATGTTTAAATCATTTCCTTTTTGAAAATACCTCTAATTAAATCTTTCATTAAGGTTTCATCTTGATTTAAAAACTTTTTCAAAACTTCTTAAAAAAACACTTTGGGCCTCTATTAGAGTGTAAGTCCCTCCCCTCCTCCTCAAAACTTTCTTCAAATTATCAAAGCTTTCAATCTTTCAAATCTCAATCTTCAACTCTCATCAAACACAATCCCTATTGGCATTCAAAACTATGCTTAGACATAGGCCTCTGTAAGAGTGTAAGACCCATCACCTTTTTAAATTTAACCATGCTTAGACATGGGCCTCTGTAAGAGTGTAAGACCCATCACCTTTTCAATTCAACCATGCTTAGACATGTGCCTCTATAAGAGTGTAAGACTCATCACCTTTTCAATTTAACAATGCTTAGACATGGGCCTCTATCAGAGTATAAGACCATCCACTTTTAATTCATGTCTATACTTGTTGAATACTTGCCATATACTTATTCATATTAAGTTTCTCTTGACATTTATAAAACCTTATCCTTAGTTTAAACTTAGCTCAGAACATTAGGGTTCCCTCAACTACAACTTAGTTCAAACCCTAGTTTCCCTTGGAGGAAGTCAACATCATCATAGCCTCCATCTTGGGCTTCATACAAAGACCATCAATTCAAAACTCCCCCCAATTAAGTCAGCCTCCTCTCAGGCTATAGCAAACCTTTTAGCTTCATATCTTGAGCTTTGAATAAGGTACACTCTCTCTATTCACTTGTTATTTCTTCTCTCTCTCATACACACATACTCTCTCTCTCTCTATTCACTTATTATTCCTTCTCTCTCTCATACACACTCTCTCACTCATGTTAAAACTGTGTTCTCTCTCAATTATTTTCTCTCGCTCAAACTCCATTTGAAATTATGGCCTATGCAGACAACATATGTCCTAACACATGTCAAGACATTGTGCTACATAATCATTTAAACTCAGAGGCGCAACAACAGACCGATACCTTGAATATCAGAACTGCACACTTACAGATGTCACGACATCTGATCCAACATGTTTATCATAAACGCTAAAAGAGAACGTAAATCTGCAGAATGATAAAGAACACAGTAATTGTTAACCCAGTTCGGTGCAACTCACCTACATCTGGGGGATACCAATCCAGGAAGAAGACTCCACTATATGTAGACTGTTACAAAGCTAAACTCCCCTGTTTATAACTTTATACCTAACATCTACCCAATGAACATCTTTACCAAGGCTAAACTCAAACGTTTACAACCCTGCTATGAGATACCCCACTCACTTCCCTTAATCACCAACTGTGATTTCTACATCATCCCTGTCAATACAGAAATCTGTCAAGCATACTTGACAAACAAGCTAACTCAGATTTGCTTAAAAGCTTCATCCAAGAACAATACACAATCCAATACCTCAAGGCTTATGGATCTGTGCGACACCTATATCTACCACAGTGTATCAACTGATACAAAGGAAGACTTACAACCTAGAGAGCCAATGACTCTCAAAACCCTAAACCCTTGTTTCTTACGCAAGAAAGCAAGGTTAAAAAAGGCGTACTAAGGCATATCAAAACCTAGGTCTAAGTCTTCTATTTATAGTGTCTTTTGCAGTCTTGGGCTTCAATCTTCAGTCCTTGATCCATGCAGCAGTTTCTCCTTGAGTGTTGCAGCAGATTAAAAACTAGCTTAAGCCATTCAGTCAAGGATGTCAAGATGCATGTTAAGACATCTTGTTTGACATCACGTCTTCAGCAGAATTACTTAGCTTGATCTCATTGTTGAGTTAACAATTATGTTTTACCAAAATTTGTTCAAAACCCCAGAGCTTTCACCATTGAAGAGCTTCCAAGCTCTAAACATTAAATCCCAGATCAACAAAAATAAACCACCACAACCACTCTCCAAATCCACCATATAACACAAATCCAACAACAGAAATAAAAAAAAAATAGTCAAAGGGATCAGAACATTTCTTAAACCAAAACCTAGATGAACCCAAAAAATTAACAGAATCATGACAAACCCACAAAACCACGAATCACACATCAAAAACAGGAAGCAAACAAAGTACAATCACAAACCTAAACCCAAAGAAAACCCTAAGCACTCAATCCAAGCAAGAAATCACAGCAATACAAGAAAAATTGTAACATAATGCTCAGACAGAAACAAATGTGTGGTAAAAATGAGAATAAAAGAACAAGCGGGTAAAAGGACTCGCCGAAAAATGGAGTTTTCGGCGAGGGTATCGGCGTAAACTCCGACCTCTACGTAAGTAGCTTTCTTTCTTTTTTTGCTTTCTGAATCCTCCTATTTCTTACTGCTTCTTTGAGTCGGTTTTCTATGGAGTTGTGCTATAGCAATGCAGTGGTTTAGCTCAAACTCTTTGAAGCTTTAATGTTTAGCTTCAAAGGTTCAGAATTCAGAGCTTTGGTGTAGGGTTTTTTGAAGGGATTTTGACAGAGTAACAATGTGACAATTCGTTGGTTTTTCAGGCCCCTCAATGTATATATATGGAGATTTTAGGGAAGGAAAAAATCAGGTAGAAATTTGGATGAGAATAAATCTGTTGGAGAGGATCCCTGATTTTGTGCAAGTGAGTGGGAATGGAGGAGCAACGCGTGAAAAAAAAAATTCATGGTCCTCAATCAAAATTTTCTTTATGTATTTTTTCCTTTTGTTCATTTTAAATTTCCTTCTTATTGGTGTAATTTGATTATCACAGATGTAATTGTTTTTTGTGGACGTACTTATTGAATTATCATTTGTTGAGTTGGATGAAATGTGTTTATTGGTATAAATTGGTGATTTGTGGGATGTAACTTGGTATATTGATGCAAAGTTTTACTGATATGGTGAATTGGTCACTTGGGTGTAAGTTGGCTAGTTTTACTAATGCAGTTAGTATTAATTAGTAGCCATGTAATTTTGTCACCTAAAAATGAACTTGGTGTATGCAATTATCAGTTAGTGTGAGCCAAAGGATTATATGTGGTTATAATAATAATAATAATAATAATAATAATAATAATAATAATAATAATAATAAATACAATTAGGGGTGGAAATAGTCTAGGCTAGGCTAGGCTTTAGAAGGCTCGAGCCTAACCTACAACAAAACTTACAAGGCCAAAGCCTGGCCTATAACCTACTATAGGCTTTTTTTTTTCTAGCCTAGCCTTTTTAAAAGTTTGGCCTGACCTATAAGCATGTTTCTTATTAAAGATTTCAATTAATCCATATTACTTAAGAAGTCTTATACGTCGGTCTATATATGCATATGTAGGCTGACCTATTTAGCATTTTTTTCTAATATATATGCATATATAGGAGTATTATTTTTCTTTAGAAGGGAAGTTGTTGTTGGTCCCCTGAGTTTTTGATAAGTGCTAATTTCTAGTGATTTTAAGTGTAAATAATTGGCACTTATCAGCTTAATTATACCAATAAACCTCAACTTCAGTGTATGTTTTGTGTAATTGATATTATAGTGTGTAATATGCGTAATCATGTACATATCTTTGAGTTTGATAATTTTTCTCTCATTTTTGTAGGTATACAAGCAATGATATTTTTTCATTGTCTTATAAAGCATTGAATAAGCTTTCCAATGCTTCTGACCGCGCGTAAAACGGAGTTACCGTTCTCAAGTTATGGTCGAAACAAGTTCTGAGTTTGATGTCATGCTCGTTGTGCGAACTGGAGGCGAGCGAGCGAGCTCGCCAAGAGTTCGCCCAGCTAACTCAAGGCGGAAAAAAAATTCCCAGAAGCCTTGAAAAACACTGTTTTGGCAGTAGTTATGTTTGGTATGTTCGCCCAGCGAGCACGGGAACCCTTTTTTGCCTATAAAGTCACATTTTTAGATTTTTTTAGGTTATCTTTTGGGAGCCTTTGGACTCAATTAATCAGAACCATATTCTTTAGTAGTTTTAGCTTAGAAACAACACATGGATGATGCATCTAGATGATTCAGAGCCAAATCATACTTCAATAGAAGATGACAAACCGTGAGAAGTTCAATCGGAGATGACAAACCGTGAGAAATTTGTTCTTCTTCCTTCTTCTCTTTGTATTTTTCATTGTGTTGGGATTGTTGTATGTATGTTTACTTAAATTTTATGTTCATCTATGGATCTTTGTATACAATCTTTTTTATAAATCTTAATTGATGTTATCTTTGATTTAATATCTATCTTAATGGGTTTGGATCGCTGTATACATATACTTTTCAAACTCAACCTAAGATGATGATCTATTAGCTATGGGAAATGGTCTAAATATTCACACGTGTGTGTCAGAGCTTAATGCTCCATGTAGTTTTTTCGTGTGAGATATCACCTTCGAAAGAACGCGGTTGATCTCTAGGACTTTGCGTTAGACATAACCTCTGTTTGTGAGGGATACGTGGGGGCCTTTGGACTCAATTAATCAGAACCATAAAAAATGTTCATGGTCCTCAATCAAAATTTTCTTTGTGTATTTTTTCCTTTTGTTCATTTTAAATTTCCTTCTTACTGGTGTAATTTGATTATCACAGATGTAATTGTTTTTTGTGGACGTACTTATTGAATTATCATTTGTTGAGTTGGATGAAATGTGTTTATTGGTGTAAATTGGTGATTTGTGGGATGTAACTTGGTATATTAATGCAAAGTTTTACTGATATGGTGAATTGGTCACTTAGGTGTAAGTTGGCTAGTTTTACTGATGCAGTTAGTATTAATTAGTAGCCATGTAATTTTGTCACCTAAAAATGAACTTGGTGTATGCAATTATCAACTAGTGTGAGCCAAAGGATTATATGTGGTTATAATAATAATAATAATAATAATAAATACAATTAGGGGTGGAAATAGTCTAGGCTAGGCCAGGCTTTAGAAGGCCCGAGCCTGACCTACAATAAACTTACAAGGCCAAAGCCTGGCCTATGACATACTATAAGCTCTTTTTTTTTTCTAGCCTAGCCATTTTAAAAGTTTGGCCTGACCTATAAGCATGTTTCTTATTAAAGATTTCAATTAATCCATATTACTTAAGAAGTCTTATACGTCGGTCTATATATGCATATGTAGGCTGACCTATTTAGCATTTTTTTTCTAATATATATGCATATATAGGAGTATTATTTTTCTTTAGAAGGGAAGTTGTTGTTGGTTCTCTGAGTTTTTGATAAGTGCTAATTTCTAGCGATTTTAAGTGTAAATAATTGGCACTTATCAGCTTAATTATACCAATAAACCTCAACTTTAGTGTATGTTTTGTGTAGTTGATATTATAGTGTGTAATATGCGTAATCATGTACATATCTTTGAGTTTGATAATTTTTATTTTATTTTTTTAGGTATACAAGCAATGATATTTTTTAATTGCCTTATAGAGCATTGAATAAGCTTTCCAACGCTTCCAACCGCGCGTAAAACGGAGTTACGGTTCTCAAGTTATGGTCGAAACAAGTTCTGTTTGCTGTCATGCTCGTTATGCGAACTGGAGGCGAGCGAGCTCGCCAAGAGTTCGCCCAGCTAACTCAAGGCGGAAAAAAATTCCCAGAAGCCTGGAAAAACACTATTTTAGTAGTAGTTATGTTTGGTATGTTCGCAGTGCGAACCGTTGTTCGCCCAGCGAGCACGGGAACCCATTTTTGCCTATAAAGTCACATTTTTAGATTTTTTTAGGTTATCTTTTGGGAGCCTTTGGACTCAATTAATTAGAACCATATTCTTTAGTAGTTTTAGCTTAGAAACAACACATGGATGATGCATCTAGATGATTCAGAGCCAAATCATACTTCAATCGGAGATGACAAACCGTGAGAAGTTCAATCGGAGATGACAAACCGTGAGAAATTTGTTCTTCTTCCTTCTTCTCTTTGTATTTTTCATTGTGTTGGGTTGTTGTATGTATGTTTACTTAAATTTTATGTTCATCTATGGATCTTTGTATACAATATTTTTTATAAATCTTAATTGATGTTATCTTTGATTTAATATCTATCTTAATGGGTTTGGATCGCTGTATACATATACTTTTCAAACTCAACCTAAGATGATGATCTATTGGCTATGGGAAATGGTCTAAATATTCACGCGTGTGTGTCGGAGCTTAATGCTCCATGTAGTTTTGTCGTGTGAGATATCACCTTCGAAAGAATGCGGTTGATCTCTCGGACTCTGCGTTAGACATAACCTCTGTTTGTGAGCGATACGTGGGAGTTTTGACGAGTATTATGGTGAGTGCATTTGATCAATAGGTTTTTTCTCGTACATGATGGGTATAAGGAAATGCAACTCCTGATGAGTTTCTCCTTTCTAGAGAATGTGTTTATTTATTTGCTTTTATGCTTTTAATTTTCACATGTTACCCTTGGAGAACCATTTCAAAACCAAGCTTAGGTACGTGGAGACTGTCGAACGACATTTTTTCCCTCGAACTGATCCCTGTGGAGACGACATGAATCCCGGAGAAAATAATTCAAAATATAATATTTTTGCTTGCCGTTTTACCGCTTCAACAGTTTTGCTTTGCGTCAAAATAAAAGGAGTTTAGCTTGCTGTGTTGATTCACGTTACTTTTTTTTTATCATTATTTTTATTTACTATTTGTTTATTAGTTATTATGAAGAGTTAGGTTTGATGTGTTAATTCAAATTCCACGCCATTCCCTTTTCTATTTTTACTTGTTTTTTAGTATCATATTATTTACTAGAGTCCAAACGGGGACCTGTGTCCGTTTGTCCGCTTATTCTTAGTAGGTATGTTGTCAAAATATAAATATATATAATAAACTTTGTGATGTGTATTCTCATGTCTCTCTGTCCATTTATTTTAGAGCACACACATTTTTCTTGCACTAACATATATAAAGTATGAATTTAATTGAAATACACTGACAATGTAAAAGAATTTTACATTGTCAGCTCATCATATATGTTAGATGTTGAAAGATGTTTGAGTTTTATTTTAACCACCAAAAAAGTAATGCAAACGGATTATGATAATGAATTGACCGTATAAATTTTTTTACACTTACACTGCATACTAATTAATTTCGTAAAGTATAGATAGTGACATGTTGTATAACTTTGACTTTTATTTAATAGCTATAATTTATTTTGATAAAAAAAATTGCTATAATTTATTTATTAAATGCATGAAAATGGCTCGGGCTCATGCTCTATATGTGCATAGATCTCTCACGTGAAAGACATTTTGTTTTTTTTTTGTTCTCAAATGAATATCAACCATTGGATAGGTTGGATATGGTATGCTTGTAATGCACTACCAGTGACTTGAAAACACTCCCATCATACACTACACTGTGATAAGAAAACACTTTAATTGATAAAAAAGAATAGTTTTATGGTCCAGTTAGCGAGTTTTTAAAAATTTAGTCTCTGTATTTTTTTTTTCTGAGTCTTTATATTTCACTTTTGTGTTGCTTTTATATCCCAATATTAGACTTGGTTAACAACGTTGACTATGGCCCATGAGGCTTATATATATATATATATATATATATATATATATATATATATATATATATATATATATATATATATATATATATATATATATATATAGCGTCCAAAAAAAGGTCTGTTGCGTCAGCGTTGTAAACCAAGTCAGCATTGTCATGCGTACACTGTTTGTCTAGTCAATTTTTTTTAACAGAAATCTAACGCCAGGGACTAAAGGCAACACAAAAAAAGATATAAGGACTAAATTCAAAAACTTACTAACTTACAGGGACCACAAGACTATTTAAGTCAAAGGAATATTTCGTTCGTATTATTGGATATTAAAAATAATAAAAAAAAGATGACGTGGAATACTGGATATTAAAAAAATGGAAAAAGTAAAAAAAAAGTTGTCACGTCAACATTGTTAATGAAATCAGCATTGTCACGCGTACACCGTTTGTCCAGTCAGCTTTTTTTTAACAGAAATCTAACGTCAGAGACTAAAGGCAATACAAAAGTGAGATATAAGGACTCAGACAAAAAAAAAAATACAATAACTAAATTTAAAAACTCGCTAACTTACCGGGACCACAAGATTATTTAAGCCAAAGGATTATTTTATACTTATTATTGCACTACCCTGCACTATTTCTTGCATGCATCGCGTGTTGCATGCACTCCAATGATATGCTTAATTGCAACATGTTCCAATTGATAAAAAGGAAAATTTTGTATTGTACAACTTAGGGTCCGGTTGTTTTGACTTTTTTTCAAAATGATTTTTATAATGTAACATAATTTTGTAAAAAAAAAATTTACAAAGAAACTTTTCATAAAAGGTTCAAATGAAAATTTGGTTTGAATAATTATTCTTAAAATGTTATTTTAGGTATTTCATCATTTTATCGAAAAAAATTTTGAATATCAAAATTTCAAAAAATTACTTAATTTTAAAGCTATTTCAAATAGCTTTTCATAAAAATCATTTTTGAAATACAATTTTTTGAAAAAATTGTGATTTTGACTAAGTTTTGATCTTCAATAATGTATATTTATGTTATAGAATATCAAAACTCGTCTTTTAATTTATAAAAAACAAATTTAAAAACTTTTGTAATATTTTGAAAAACATTTTTGTAGAATCCATTTTCAAAAATACAAAGAAAAAATTCATTTATTTAAATCTAAAACAAACTGGCCCTTATTTACAAGGAACATTTTTATTTCACAATATGTTCCTATAAATTATTAATGTTTAAAAATAAATTAAAAGAAAATAATAACGTTTTGAAATTAAATTAAATTAAAAAGAACATTATTTATCCAATTCAAATGATAAAATATTATTTTAAAATTTTCAACTTTTTACTATAATATTTTTTAAAATATAACTTAATACAATTATTTTTAATATATATTTTAAAAATAATTATGTGATTTTAACTATGAGCCAATTTATAAAATATAATTTCAAAATATAAATAAGAAAAAACTAAAGCTTGCCACGTCAGAGTTGTTAACCAAAATAGCATTGCCACGCGTACACCGTTTATGCAGTCAACTTTTTTAACAGAAATCTAACGTCGAAGACTAAAGGCAACACAAAAGTGAAATATAAGGACTCAGACAAAAAAAAAATACAATGACTAAATTCAAAAACTTGGAAACTTATAGAGACTATAAGACTATTTAAGCCAAAGAAATATTTTGTACATATTGGATATTAAAAATAATAATAAAAAAGATGACGTGGAATACTGGTTATTAAAAAAAAGTCTCTCACGTCAGCGTTAACAAAGTCAGCATTGTCACGCATACACTGTTTGTTCAATCAGTTTTTTTAACAGAAATCTAACGTCAGGAGCTAAAGGCAACACAAAAGTGAGATATAAGGAATCAGACCAAAAACAAAGATACAAAAACTAAATTCAAAAACTCGCTATCTTACCGGAACCTCAAGACTATTTAAGACAAAGGAATATTTTGTACTTATTATTGCACTGCCCTGCACTGTTTCTTGCACGCATTGGATGTTGCTTGCACTCCAATGATCTTCTTAATTGCAACATGTTCCAATTGATAAAAAGGAAAATTTTGTATTCTAAAACTTATTTACAAAGAACATTTTTATCTCACAGTATGTTCCTATTAACTATTAATGTTTTAAAAATAAATTGAAAGAAAACAGTAACATTTAGAAAATAAAATAAAATAAAATAAAATAAAAAAACATTATTTATTCAATTCAAATGATAAAATATTGTTTTAAATTTTTCATATTTTTACTATAACATTTTTTAAAATATAACTTGATAAAATTATTTTTTAAAATATATTTTAAAAATAGTTATGTGATTTTAACTATGAGCCAATTTATAAAATATAATTTCAAAATATAAATATTTGGAAAGGATCTCCAATGAGTAATGTAATATGAGAGTTTGAGATAAGGATCTCATATGAGTATTGTAAGATTAAAGTATTAGATGTGGAACTCAGATGAGTATGGTAAGATGAGAGTATGAGATGAAGAACTCATATGAGTATTCTAACATGAGATAAGTAACTCAGATGAGTATGGTAATATTAGAGTATGAGATGAGGAACTCAGATGAGTATTCTAATGTGAGACAAGGAACTCAGATGAGTATGGTAAGATGAAAGTATGAGATGAGGAACTCAGATGAGTATTCTAACATGAGATAAGGAACTCAGATGAGCATGGTAAGATGAGAGTATGAGATGTGGAACTCAGATGAGTATGGTAAGATATGAGTATGAGATGAGGAACTTGGATGAGTATGGTAAGATGAGAGTACGAGATGAGAAGCTTAGACGAGTATTGTAAGATGAGAGTATGAGTGAGGATCACATATGAGTATTGTAAGATGAGAGTATGAGATGAGGATCTCAGTTGCGTATTCTAACATGATATGAGGAACTCATATGAGTATTCTACCATGAGATGAGAAATCAGATGAGTATTATATGATGAAAGTATGAGATGAGGATCTCAGATGAGTATTCTAACATGAGATGAGGATCTTAGATAAGTATTCTAACATGAAATAAGGAACTCATATGAGTATTCTTAAATGAGACGAGGAACACGAATGAGTATTGTAAGATGAGAGTATGAGATGAGGATCTCAGATGAGTATTCTAACATGAGATGATGATATTAGATGAGGATCCTAACATAAGACGAGGATCTCAGATGAGTATTCTAACATGAGATGAGGATCCCATATGAGTATGGTAAGATGAAAGTATGAGATGAGGAACTAAAATGCGTATTCTAACATGAGATTAGGAACTCATATGAGTATGGTAAGGTGAGAATATGAGATGAGGAACTCAAATGAGTATTCTAACATGAGATAAGGAACTCAGATGAGTATGGTAAGATGAGAGTATGAGATGAGGAACTCAAATGAGTATTATAACATGAAATGAGGAACTCATATGAGTATGGTAAGATGAGAGTATGAGATAAGGAACTCATATGAGTATTCTAACATGAGACGAGGAACTCATATGAGTATGGTAAGATGAGAGTATGAGATGAGAAACTAAAATGTATATTGTTAGATGAGAGTATGAGATGAGAACTCAGATAAGTATTCTAACATGAGATGAGGAACTCAGATGAGTATGGTAAGATGAGAGTATGAGATGAGGAACTTATATGAGTATTCTAACATGAGACGAGGAACTTAGATGAGTATTATAAGATGAGAGTATGAGATAAGGATTTCAGATGAGTATTCTAACATGAGATGAGGATCTCGTATGAGTATTCTAACATGAGTTGAGGATCTCATATATGTATTCTAACATGAGATGAGGATCGCATATGAGTTTAGTAAGATGAAAGTATGATGATGAACTCATATGAGTATTTTAACATGAGATGAGAATCTCAGATGACTATTCTAACATGAGATGAAGATCTCAAATGAATATTCTAACATGAGATGAGGATCTCAGATGAGTATGTTAAAATGAGAGTATGAGATGAGGAATTCAGATGAGTATTCTAACATGAGATGTGGAACTCAGATGAGTATTCTAACTTGAGAAGAGGAACTCAGATGAGTATGGTAAGACGGGAGTATGAGATCAGGAACTCATATGAGTATTCTAACATGAGAGGGGGAACTCAGATGAGTATTCTAACATCAGACGAGGAACTCAGATGAGTATGGTAAGATGAGAGAATGAGATGAGGATATCAGATGAGTATTCTAACATGAGATGAGGAACTCATATGAGTATGGTAAGATGAAAGTATGAGATGAGGAACTCAGATGAGTTTGGTAATATGAGATTAAGAGATGAGGAACTCAGATGAGTATGGTAAGATAAGAATATGAGATATAGAACTCAGATGAGTATTGTAAGATGAGAGTATGAGATGAGGATCTTATATGAGTATTTTAAGCTTACTAAGTTTAGTAGTAAGATATTTCTAATATTTTTGGTAATCATCAACATCCTTATATGACAAGTAAGCAACCTCCTTACTAAGACTCACCAAATTAGCGTGTTTAAAAACTAAATGTGAATCCCAGTAGTGAGAACAATCTTGATAACTTCCATTAATTGAATCCTTCTCTAATAATGACAAACTATTCAACACAAAAGTCTTAGGGAATTCAACAATGTCATTATATACCTTCACAACAACAACATGCTCACGTGGAATCCCAATAGATTCCATTATAAGAAATGAGCATCTGAAATCATCATTCGATGAACAATGGAAAACACACCATCCATGTCATTCATCTAGATATTTTGTCACTGAGTAAATTGTAAAGCACACCATGTTTTGAGTATCTAATACAGATAACAATGATACCTTTTCATAACAGATCGTACCATCTCGAATATTTCTTTTGTCCATTATTTTGAAGCTGACCTCTTAAGCGCCCTAAGACTGGTCTACAACACTGTTTGTTTATATTGGGATTGAAAATAAGCTTGAACCTCTCTAAAGCAAATATATGCCACAAACCTATGGAACCGCTTAACAAAATCAGTCATATTCATCTTCGAGTGTACAAACTGACCCATATGGCTATGAAATGTTTCACATCGCGATGTAGTTCTTATTCATGCAAAGAAATTTCCCCGAATATGAGCTATTGCCCACATCTTCCTTTTCTGGTACAATTATTTGATCTAAATATTATCTTCTAAACAAAACCTATCTAGCATATTATTCAAGAGATTCTTAAATTTCCAAACATCATGATCACCAAGCATGCATTTTTTGAAAATATGGATGAAATTGGGATTCCTAATGTTGGAGATTACATTTCGGAGGAAATGCCATACACATAACCTATGATAAGTGATAACTATTAGGAAATACTTTCTTGTTTGCATTTCTCATAGCAACATCACCGTCTCTTATTACAGATATTGGTGTCTTGCCTTCTATTGCAACAAAACATTGTTTCAACAACCATACGTATGTCCTTTCAACCTCATTTGAAACTATGGCAGTGGCAAATATAATTGTCTGGTTATGGTGATTAACACTAGAAAAAACAACAAACGTGCACATGTACTTATTTTTATTGTATGTAGCATCGAAAGCTAGCACATCACTAAACAAATCATAATTCTTTTGACTTTCACCATCGCTCCAAAATAAGTTTTGTACCATTCCATCTGCACCAAGTGTGTGTGCAACAAACAGCAATGGATCTTTAACATGAAGCTCTATAAGATACCTAACAACACCTTTAGCATCACAAGACATCTCTTTTCTTTGTCTTGAAATTTGATTATGTATGTCTTTCTTCAAAAATCCTACCTTATCATACCCCCTGCAACATTTGCAAATGCACCAATCATTTGAGTTACTTTGATTCAAGCATTGCCAAAATTCTTAATTTGTATCTTATCTCACTTTCAAAGCTTCCTATTAGCTAGCTTCCAACAACCCGCAGTGCTTCTCTTTTAACATTTCATGATTGTGCTCAAAGGTAAAAACTGTGATATACCACCTTTGTGAAATTATATCAATATGCACCCTAAATTTTGCTCCACATCCACACCGGGTTTCGTGCTTCGGACCATGTTAGCGCTGCTCTACTCTGTCTTGCTTAAATCCTTCAAGGTTACAAACAAATGTTTGTTCAATAACACTTCCATTCTTATTTTTAATAACTTTACGGACTACGAATACGTTCATCTTTGCAAACCAACAATAAAATGTGTAAGCAACTTCTAGACTTCCAAATTGCAGCTTCGAAACATCATCATTTTGCAAGTTAAACACGCCTATATTTACAATATTGTCGACATCGTCAACAACTAGTGATTCGTTTGGAATTTGATATGTAAATATTTATTTATTCAAACCATCTAAACTTCATTCCAAATCTTCCCCATCAATTCCATCATTGTTGGCATCTATATTCCAAGATTCGTATCCACCAACACCACCAAAACCAATCACATCATCGTATTCACACCCCTCAAATTCACCATCTTCATCCACATCTTCATAATCATATTCACCTCCTACAAACTCAGAATCTTCACCAACAACTACAGTATCTTATACAATAATATCCAAGCACCCATCATTAACAATATCCAGTTCACCATCAAGGTTAACACGACCATTCTCATGTATAATCTCATTGAGTGCTTCCTAAAAAATATATATCAATAAATCAATAAATCAGCAAGCAAATGGGTTACATATAGCCACAAAGTAATATTCATCAAAAAATTCTCTTACATAGTTAGCTAGCATTACTTCATGCCCATAAACATCACCACCATCCATCTTCGATTCAATATCCTTATGATTACCATCATATCTAACAAATTTCGATCAATTACAACGCGGAAGAATATGATTTCCTGATCCATTTTAAACTCAAACTAAAAACTTACCTTTTTAATTCACTGAAAAGAACTTCAGATCCAACTAAATGAAAAAGAAATCAGAAGGGAAGAACTGAGGATCAAAGAAATGATCTTCCAACTTGCAGGTGGAGACAATGGAAGAAACGAAGTTGCAGATGGAGAAAGTGGAAGAAACGAAAATGGAAGAAATGATCTTCCCTAGTCTCCGATTGGAGAAAGAGGAAAAATTGCACATGAAAAAAGTGACGTGTTTGAGAGTAGTAAACTGCAAATGGAGAAAGTGATTAGGTGTGTGATAGTGCAGTGTGTTCCCAGACCAATCTAACAATTTTGTTCATTTGAAAAGATAAAAAAGGTATCTCACGTGAGATACCTATCCTACCCGTGCATAGGAGACGTGGCCCGCTTTAGTTTTGGTTTTAGTATAAATGAGTTTTAAATAATAACAATAATCAAACAAAATTTGAATCAGAAACATCTCTCGTTCTAGTAAAAAAATGATAGAAGTAAATTTTATTAGTTGACAATATGATAAAATCTATAAAAAATTTGATGAATAAATTAAAATTTTCTCTTTTCCATATTCACTTTGCGATAAATTTAATGTTCTAACAATTTCCGTAACTTGTATTGACACAAAAATACTATCAGATGTGATATTTTATAATTACTTGTTGCTTTACCTTGTCTTAATGTGCTTGGTTATCAAAGGAGGAACTGTTAAGAAAAATAAAACTTCTACAAAGAAATTACTATGCTGAAGTCCAAATGTGTTAGTATTCAAACAAAACCTATTTATCATGATCAAGGACTGTTAAGATTATCACACACATTTAACATTTTTTAATAATTTAAAACCTATTTATCACGTCAAACTTGAAAGAAAATGATAAGGACAAACTTGTACTAACCTATAACAATGTCTTTAATTAAAAAAAGGTAAGCATAACATTTTGAAATATTTTTTAAAGCAATTTGACAAATCATTTTCAATTTTCAATTAGCAGTTTATTTTAGTGTCGGTTAAATTTTGAAAGGGTAATATAAAAAAAAAATAGACTACACCAAATATAAGTTTTACCTTTATCACATCAATCTTGAAAGAAAATGAGAAGGACAAAATTTTACTAACCTATTGAAGGTGAGAAAAGCACACAAGAAGGGGGAGGGGTTGAATTGTGTTTTCCGTTTCTTTAATTTGCGTTTGATCAGAGTTTAAAATCTAAAATGGTGTTCAGATTCTAGTTATACTTAGCAGCAGAATGTTAACAGAAGCAAATAAATAATAGCAAAAGACACAAAGATTTCTACCAGTTCTTCCCAAATGAGAGTAGTCCAGTCTCATTGCTTCACAAGATATTTTCACTATAATCAAATTATAATTACAATCGCTTATGCATTATGCATAAGACTTTCATCAATGCTCAGGCCCTAAGTCTGAGACTTCTTGCTTAAACCCCTAAGGCTCAAGACTTCCTTGCTCAAGTCCTACACATTCAAGACTTCCTTACTTAGACCCTCGACCTAAGACTTTCCTGCTCAGGCCCCTCAGACCCGAGACTTCCTGCTCAAGCCCAAAACTTCTTGCTTAGACCCACTGTTCAAGACTTCCCTGCTCAGGTTCCACGAACCCAAGACTTCCTGCTTAAACCCCTCAGGTTCAAAACTTCTACTCAAACCCTCGATCCGAGACTTCCTTACTTAAATTCCAATGATACAATACTTCTGCTCAATCAATCCACTTGATTAAGAGTTTCATTGCTCTAGCACGAGACTTACATGGCTCAAACATCTTGGCGAGAGACTTAGTTGCTCAATCAATCCACTTGATTAAGACTTTCAATGCTCTAGCACATAGCATGAGACTTACATGGCTCAAACATGTTGGCGAGAGACTTAATTAAACTGCTAAACAACATGTTCAGCAGAATAGAGAACAAGGTGTACTTGATACAAATATCAAAGGTACAAGGAAATCACCATAACAAAGACCTAAAGCTCTTAAGATTTCTAAGATATTCAATGTTTAAGAAATCTTAAGGCTTTTACAATTACAACCTACAACAGAAATTCTGCATACTCGATTGTGTTGATAATTGATGATCTTATTACTCCTCCATCAGGTTGATCTTTGTTAAAGATTTAGTTTGAACCTTCAGCTACTTATGTAGCATTTGCACAAGACTAGTCGTTGGAGAGATAACTTGATCAAGTTTCTTTGCTTTCTCCATAGTACAAGAGACGTTGAAGATAGACACACCAAAAGATCTTGATCCATTGTGTAACGTGTTTAACCATTGAGTCTTCAAAGAGATCTTGTACTATAGAGCCATTGAGAGTAGATATCCGTAAAACATGCCAACTTCTCTTGTGCCTTGTGAACTAAGACTCTAGCTGACAAACTGATTTGACAATGCAGCTTGCTTTCTGCAGTACGGATAGCTTCAGCTTTATCACTAACTCTGAATGATCACCAGAAGCTAATTTACATTCACCAAGTGTAGAGACAATTATGTTGCTTCTTCGGATGTTGAGACCTTCAGCTTCAGAGTCTGCGCCAGACATCACTTAAAGAGTGTTCTTCAGATTCTGCACCACCAGAAGCTAGCAATTCAGCTTCTCACAAGTGTGCCCTTGTATATCAGATTCTGAATATATATCTATAAGTATTAGAACCTGCATACATGAAACACACATCAAATATAATCATTGTTCTTTTAATACTTTGTTATAATCAAAACCCAAGGAATATATGTCATGAACAAATCTTGTTCTAACTCCTATAACAATGTCTTTCATTAAAAAAGGGAAGCATAACATATTAAAATATTTTTAAAAAACTGTAAAAAAAAAACTATGCAATATGTATAATAACAAGACATAAAAAATTTGACAGGGATGAATTGAGATATTAACACAAAAATACATATATTAAAGAGTGTTAGTATCCATTTAATTGCAAGTCAAGGGAGAATAATCTATACTAATATATAAAGGCAAAACATCCTTTTGGTGTAGCCTATTTTTTTCCCTCTTTTACCCTTAAAAACTGTTTAGAAATTACCTAAATAAAAATTAACTTCTCTTCTCATTTTATATTTGAATTATTATACAAAAGGTAGTTATATTGCAAAAGAAAAACTAACGGTAACTTCCAATTGAAATAGTAACTTCCAATTTAAACCGTCTAATAACCGTTTCCATCTATCTCTTTTATTTATTTATTCAAATTGCTATCTCACAAAAACTATTCACATTATCACAACACCAAATTCTCTCACAAAATTGCTACACAAAAAGAAAAACAACTACCTTGATTTGGATAATTTATCTCATATTTACCATTCAATATGTTCAAAATATTCACACATCAAAAAGTGATTCAAAAGCTTTCTAGAATTTCTATGCTCTTTCTCAACAAATTGTGAGAAAAGAGGTTATGATATGAGTTAATAAACTCCCCAGTTGAAGATCAAAGGAAAAAAGAAACAAGATAAGAGATTGAGTTTTTATCATATATCTATGAGAGTTCAACATCAACACTGCCATTTTTGAAGAAGAAGAGAAATTATTTCCGAAACATTGATATTGTTGGTATTATTTATTTTTTAATTTCTTTTCAACTTAAGTGTGTCTAATAATAATTTATTGTGTAATGTTGATTCCATTGTATGAATATTTTTGTTCTTTAATTGTTTTATTAGACAATGTTTGGATATTATAAAATGAACCTAATGGAATACAGTGAAAGCGAGCAGAACTCCACTCCATCTGATTTTAAATGATATTTCGGCGGAAGGAATTTTCCTACCATTTATAAATAATATCATTAATATACCACTAAATAATATTTTTAATTTTTATCATTGATGTTAATCTTTTTTTTTTTTTCGGTCTCCAAATGGAAAAATATTGCATATAAAGTTGTTGCAATGATTGAAGAGGGTAAAGAATGGTTTCCATTGCATATGATATGTTAGGTTTATTGTTTATGGGTAAAGAATTGGTTGCTTCATGTTTTTTCTTTTAAAACAAAATAGTGGATTACATTGTATTTTGATTTTCAATATTGATGTGTTTGTTATGTTTTTTCTTTTAAAACAAAATAGTGGATTATATTGTATTTTGATTTTCAATATTGATGTGTTTGTTATAATGATTTAGGAGTAATGGAGATTTTGCAGGTAGTCGACGTAATCAATAATAGAACAATGTCATAAGTTTTTTATATTTTCAATGTTTATGTTTTTTTAATATAAACTTAAAAAAAAAATTTTAACGTGAATAAGTCTTGCTTAAAGGTAAAAAAATTTATCTATTTATCAATATTTTTCTACTTTTTTATATAGAAGCCTTTATATAACATGGATCACCTATATAGAAATGTAAAAAAAAGTCTATATGAAATCAATCTTTTATCTATTTGTATCTTTTATATTTATCAAATTTCATTTGAGTTTATAATACAAACATTATGTTTTATTTTCAAAAATTGATGGAGATACTTAGAGAGTGTACATAAATTTGGAAAAACATAATTGTCGCAGAATCATAATGGAATCCGTTTGTATGGATACCGTATGAAAGTAAAATCATCACATGTGTTGACTAATAGAATTTACTTCATTTATTTTGCAGTGATTCGAGATATATTTTAGATTTTAATTTCATAGTTTACCTTCCTATTAAGCAACAATGTCACTTAATGTCTATGTTAATATTTATGTTTATTTGCTTAATAAACTTTGACAAATATTATTTTCTTATTATTTTATCTATATCTTCTTATGGTTTTGAGTATTCTATAACAATATATAAAGACAAAATTTATTTTTTGTGTAACATATTTTCTTTTTCCATAACCCCATTTCTAACCTCTAAATTATTTCACTCAAATTATAGATTTGCTTGAAAAAAGTCGGTTGAATATAGTTGGGTCACAATGCGCTTTTCGGTATTCATAAGAAAATTTAATTTGCGAATATTATATAGTACAATTTTTTTTGTAAGTATCTGAATAAATATTTTAGACCTCATCATACAAATTGTTTATTATAAAATCAAACTTATAAAAATAGACATTGTTAATATTTTCACGCGGTGCACCTTAAAAAAACGGACAAACGGGCCGTGCCCGTTTGGACGCTAGTGTTATTATAAAGAGAAAATATTTATGTGAGTTAAAATAAAAATAGGAGAAAGAAATTATATCAAAAAGGAGAAATTAAACAATTGTGATAACTATCGCAAAGTTTCTAAAAATAAGATTTGAATGAAAAAAACTAAACTAAAATACTATTTTTCTTGAATCTATAACTATCTATAAAGAGAATACATAATTTTGGACTGACCTATTTTTCTTCCTATTTTACCCTTTAACCACTTGATAAGTTACACATACCTCTTACTTAATAATAACTGCATAAATAGTTGCAGCAGTTACATAAACAAATAAATAGTTTTGTTTTTGTTTTTAAAACAAAGACGATACAATATATTTCTTTCTCTACGGTTTACACAAGAAAGTAGTGAAAAAAAAGAAGGACTTGCACATTTAGGAAAATTAAATTACAGAGGAAGAAAAGGATTCCCCTCTAACACTATTCTGTACTACAACTATCACATAAATGAATAAACGTATAAGAAAAAAACAAATTGAGTTAAGTGCAATCAAATTTGTTTCTCCTACACGAACATTGATCAAGGTTGTGTTTGGTTATTTTAAGATTTTAAACTAGTAGAAGACTCGTGCGTCCGCACGGGTAAGAGCATGTATATATTAAGATGTGTTTGAAATAGATTGATTATAAAATAGATGACAAATGTATTTCAAAATAGTTATTTGATTTGATACATTGTTGAAAATTAGGAAAAATTATAAGAATATTAGGATATTTAAAATAAAACAGTTGTATTATTTTTACAAAACACTAAAATGGTAAAATAATTTAGTGCATAAAAATCTAATTATGGCATCATTTATAAATTAATTCTTATTATGACTATATTAATTTTAAATAAATAAAAAAATATTTTAAATGAAAATATGATAGGAAGTTGCATTTTGTAATGTTGTGAAATATTAAAAGAAAGTATGGAATAGGTGGGCCCAAAAAGGAAAGATTTTTAGAGGCTCAATTGCTAAGATAGAAAAAAAAAGTTAGAGTTAAGAAGTTATTTATGTGAACAAAGCGTGTCAGACATACTTGGAACCGTGTGGGTGTGTAGTGTCTCTGTCATTGAAGAACTGCGATTGCCAAAAGAATGTCGAGCAAAAATGAAAACCAAGGGCTGAAAAGGCATGTAGTTGTGTATGGGAATCTTAAACTCTACGCGTATCATATGTATTCCGATTGTAGAAAAACATTAAGATTTTGTTTTGTCGTAGTATCCTTGTTGTTGATGAACATCTTCAATGGGTGGTTGATTTACCGGTGGATAATCTATTGCATGTTGTTTTGTTGTGTCATCCCAATGTTGTATTATCATTTCATGTTAATTTTCCAAAAGATCAATATGATGGGTAACCATATATTAGACCAGTTTGTAATGGTTGTTCCAGGTGATCTACAAACTGATTTGCATGTTGTGTTATTTTTGTAGTTCGTCTTCCCAGAATGAAGACAGGGATGAAAAATGAGGAAGAATATAACTTGAGTTAGACTATCTGGAGTATGAGGAGTCCAGCAACTGGAGAAAGGGTAAGACAACAATGATGTCTTTTGAAGAGTTTAAGGAGTATAAAGAGAGAGGTGGACCCTCTGTAGCTGTTGTTGGTGGGTCAAACCCAAAAATTTCAACGAAATCTCTCTGCAGCGATGATGCCAGGTAGTTAAGATTTCATTGATATACTTTATCTAGAAATATAAATGTTTCTGTATGATATAAACACAATCTGGTTGTCATATTTGTTATGTTACAATTTTGCAGAAAGAGAGTAAGTATGGAACTCCAAAAGGGTGATGCTGGGCAGAGTGAGAAATTTGCTATGTCATCTCACATTTCGATTTCATCAGACAGTGAGAGGGATAACAGTTATTGATTTGCTGAGATGCAATTTAAAAGTAGTTGAAAATATGATGTGAGTTAGAATTAGTGGTTGTTGTTAATATAATCGATTTTAGTTAGTTAGTGTTGTGGAAGGTTTGATAGTTGGTATGTTATATAAAGTTTTTTGTTTTATAAGAATTTTAAGAAATATGATTTTAGTTAGTTAGTGTTGTGGAAGGTTTGATAGTTTGTATGTTATATAAAGTTTTTTTTTTTTATAATAATTTTAAGCAATATTTGGTATGATAGTTGTTTTATACTGTTTGGAAGCATTTTAAACTGTTTGTTTTATACTGTACATGGTTGTATGATAGATGTTTATACAATGGTTATGTTATGGTATTATTTTATGATTGTTTTTTTATGAGAAATTAAGACACAATAATAGACCAATACACATCGGATATAAAACTCCTCCAAACTTGTAGGAATCTTGAGGTTCAAAAACAAATATAAGAGTGCAAATCGAACAAAATAAAGGCACAAAAGACACCGATATTTTAACGTGGGAAACCCCTCAATATGAGAGTAAAAACCATAAGTCGTTCAGACCAAAGAAATAACTCCACAATAATTAATTAAGGGTACAAGAGAGTCTTAAAGTGATTCACAAACTAATGCTAACAATCGCAAATCACAAAGCAAACTAGCTTACAAAAAAGAATCAAAAGGCTGAAAACTTTTCCCAAAATTGAAGCTTCAGTGCGAAGCAAATAACTTTCACCTCAGACGTTTTGAAAATCTGAACGGTTAAAAGTTATACATGTGTGTTACGAACCTGCCCACCAAATTTGAGCTCGATCCAACGGTTAATGAATCGGGAATCGTCGATTTAGTGATACTGATTGCAGAAAAACGGAAATGAGTTTCTCTCATCTTTTCTCTCTTTTTCAATCCTTATATTTCTCTATCTCTCTCAACCCTAAATTGATCCTCTCCACATAAATAAGTGAGACAAATGAGCTATTCATATTTGGGTCTTTCTCCACATAGGGGAGCCCAAACCCAACAATTTTTTATGCAGCTCTATTAAAGAAGTAAGTGATGAAGATCTGGGAAAGCGTCCAAAATTCTATGTGTGGAAAAGGAAGATTCATTCTGGCAAGACTGCTGGGAAAAATGTCTTAGTAAGTGCTGTATACTCCTGTAATTGATAATAGTTAAAGAAATATCGAAAACTGCTATATATTGATACTTATTTATGGAAATGTACAACAAATTCCGCATAAAGTTATAAGGGGGGCTTTGCAAGGTGTTGACAGACGTATGTGGTTTGTTGATTTTGATACTAAAGAAAGGTATGAATGTGAGCTCCACCGTTCCAAATGAAAGTATTGCATTGAGATGTATATAGGGAATGAATTATATCAATTTGTTAAGAAGAAACAACTACAAATAGGTGATCGGCTAACATTTATACTTCGTGACCCACCATGGGACAGACTTGTTGTGAAGATGTTAAACCGTTGAAAGTCAATTCAAGTTGTAGGATGGTTGGTATAGGTATATCGGTGAAACTGAGGTAGTAAGTTTGGATGTTGGTAGTGTCGGTTGATGATGTAATTCTTTTTGCTGGCTTTGTGTTGTAAAAATGTGTGGTTTGATTATATTTGTCAATCTCATGTTTGTTTGCGTACAAAAAGAAAATATTAAAGAGTTATATATATAAAGTTTTACTATTATATAATTTTAGGGCTTCCATTTAATTTTGTTTTCATTTAGTGCAGGTTAGTCTTAATTTTTTTTGTGTAACTGTAATCACACATTTTCTTAAACTAGATTACCTTAGTTTCTTCATAATTTTTATTTCACCCACTTCTCACTTTCCAGTGTATGTCACAACCTAAAAATGAATTGATAAAAAAAGGGAAGAAATTGGGAAACTATGGCCGCGTAGTAGTTGGTACAGGAGTAAATGCTCTTATGTATTCTAAATTACTTCATTTATAAGACCAAACATATCAAAAGAATTACAACAAAGACGTATGACAAGTTTTGAATAGATACCCATTTACTGACACATATTGGAATGAGTGAATTAAGGCATTTTTTTTGCTTCTTGGTTTCTTACTTTTTTCTTATTTACACTAATGTTCAAACGGACACTCCCATGCCCGTTTGTCTGCTTTTTGTAATGCGCACACATGTCAAAACATAATCATATTTTTTTATTTAATTTTGATCTGAATCTAAAATATTTATATAATAAATTTTGTGATATACAATTGTGTATGATAATTTAATTTATTTTTTCATTAAATATGTAGTAAATATGAAACAATTAATATATAATCATATAAAATAATAATCAATCAAATAAAGTAGGCCAGAAATGAAATACTCCCTCCGATCACAATTATAAGCAAAATTAACTACTTTCACACTAATTAAGAAAATTAGTTATGTGTAATTAATTTTCTTGGTTTCATATACAATTAGAATAAAATTTACTATAATATCCTTAGTTATATTGATGAATCAACTATCAACATTAAATGTTATTGAATTAAATTAGGGGTATACTAGTAATACAAGCATTAATTACTTTGAAATTTAATGACTTTTCCTTATAATAGTGATCAAAATTTGAAGTCATTTTTTTGTTTATAATAGTGACCGGAGGAAATAAATATGTACTAAAAGAAATGTTATTCTTACACCCATGTGTACATCTACACCGTATTTCACTGTTCACTAATACGGTGAACAGTGAAATATTATAATAATAAAATAATTTATTTTAAAAAACTATAAAAACTAATTATTTTTTTATATCTTGACATTTATTAACCAATTTCATAACTTCATTAACCAACTTTTTATATTGTATTAACCAATTTTATTTTAGTAATAAAAATTATTTTTATATCTGAACATTTATTAACTAACTTCATAACTTCATTAACCAACTTTTTATATTCTAGTAACCAACTTTATTTTACTTGTAAAAATTATTTTTAATATCTGGGCGTTTGTTAACCAACTTCATCACTTAATTAACCAACTTTTTACATTTCATTAACCAACTTTGATTTACTATTAAAAGTTACTGTTTACGGGTACGGTTCACATGACACTGTTCACGTCACTATTCATGTACGATTTCACTGTTCACGACACTGTTCATCGTATTTGTGAACAGTGTATACAGTGTAGGTGATGATGTAACTAATTTGTACTGAAGATCTCTCTCTCTGCTTCTCTCTCTCATACACCTACACCTCGTTATTTATGTTCACAATACGATGAACAGTGGCGTAGAACAGTGAAATCGTACATGATTAGTGACTGTGAAGAGTCATGTGAACCGTAACCGTAAACAGAGATTGTTTTAATAATGTTATAAATTAATAGACATAGGTATTTAAATGAGTCTGGCTCCAATCAACAATACAATCTTGTCCACAAATCATAACCCTGAACAAGTACATAAAGTTAAAATTAATTAGATTTTTTTACAGATATGCCACCTTTTGAAATGAAAAATACCAAAATGTCACACTTTGAAAAAAAAGTACCAAAATGCCACATTTTTAGTTTGGGTTCGTCCTTCCAATGGACGACCCATTGAAGAGGGAATCGTGCATGAAAAGGGTTCGACCATTGGTTGGCCGACTCAATGAAGACATTTTTTTTTGTTGATTTAAAATATTTAAAACTTAAAAAGTAAATACTAAAAAATGTTAAATATTTTAATAAATAATATAAATAATATAATAATATTAAAAATATATTAATTTTTTTAAAATTAATATTATAATAAAATAAAATATTTCTATTAGAAAAGTAATAAAAATATTTTTCAGTGAAAATATTTAGTAACACGATTTTAATATTTTAAAATAAAATTTATTATTATGAAATGTGCATCAATAAATGTATGTGAAAGCTCGGCCACTCATTGGACGAGCTCATCCTTTCATTGGCGGAGTCGGGAATATTTTAATATTTTTAATTTTTTATATAAAGCATTGTTTTGGGTTCCTCTAGATCTCAGATCATTCCCATCCATTGCTTCATTTCAGTTTCAAAAGTTTCACCAAAAATGGAGTTTTTTTATGATCCAAATACTCCTCTCACCAAAAGAGATGCTTTAGTGATTTTTTCTCCTGTGAAGTCACCGTTGAAGATCCGACTGTGGAATACACTCAAGTTCGAGCACTTTTAGAGAAGCCTGACCAGATGGTTGGAAGGAGAAATTCCTGAAGGAGAAAAGATAAAAAAAATTGAAAGGCAAGTTAAAGATGGAGATGGGAAGGCCTGGAAAAAAGTGAAAAGTGATTTAGATTGTGCTATGATGATGTGTGGAGAAGCAGACATTGTCCTTATGGTTTTAATAGCCTCCTAGGATTGTTTAATTTTAAATCGTTCTGATGTTTGTCGTCTTGTTTGTTTGGGAGCGGTTTAAGTATTTTGATATTTTCGATTGTTGAATGAAAGTTGTTTCGGGAAAGTGATGGTTATGCTAATTTTCGAAAAAAAAATTGACTTTTAATTTTTGAAAAAGTTGATCTTTTTTATTTTCTAAAAAAGCGTTTTTTTAAAAACAATTTTTTTTTGTTATTTTTAGAAAAAATCTACCATTTTTTAATTTTTGGTAAAAATTAATATTTTTATTTTCAGAAAAAAGTGATTTTTTAATTTTAGAAAAAATCAACTTTTTTTTTGGAATACAAGATTTTATTAAATCCCAAAAAACAATACAAGCCACGGCGATCTAAGATCCAGCCAAGAAAAACAAAAAAAACCCAAAAACTAACTTAGGGGAGTAACAATTTTCCAATATGACTCCTAAGGCAATGGTTCACCCAACATCTATTCACTATAACATTGATGATTTTTGGCCCTATGGTCCCAACATCAGTTTTGTTCCCAAAAATATGACTATTTCTTACATTCCATGTTTCATACACCGTTTCCGTAAAAGCGCACTTCAGAATCTTAGATTTCCACCCCTTACAGTTACTGTTGTTCAGAATCCACTCTAGTTCCTCATTCCATCCAAGAGGAGCATGATTTATGTTAAGCCACAGAAGAACATACATCCAAATTCTACGCATAGTACCGCAAGAGAAAAGCAGGTGCTGAAGAGATTCAATATTGTTGCAGAAACAACATCTAACTTGATCTATTAAACCAAAACACAACATTCTCTCTTTCGTCGCAAGTCTATCGTTACAAGCCACCCACAGCGTAAATTTAGCCCTCGGTCTCGCTGGGTTGTTAAACCAAAGACTTCTCCAAGGGACCTTAGCCTGGTATGGTTTGATGGACAAGTAAATATGCCTTGTGGTGATACTTTTCTGGTTGCTAATTGAGATCCACTCTTGAGGAGATAATCTGTGCCTTTGTTTAAACATTGCTTTCATGATCCAGGATCAATGGTTTTTCATTGATATCTCCATTATGTCCCTACTTTTTAAGTAGTAACTATGCACCCATTTAATCCATAAACTATCTCTCTTCCTACTCAAATTCCAGAGCAGCTTCAACAAATTAGCATGATTCCACTCATTAAGATCTCTAATATTTAAGCCACCATGATTTTTGCTATAACACATCTTTTTTCACGAGACCGGAGCCTTTCTCGTTATTACACCAGAACCAGACCACAGAAAAATCAACTTTTTTTAATTAAAAAAAGATTGACTTTTTTTTTTAATTTTTAAAAACACTCTACTTTTTTTTTTTTGAAAAAAATTGATTGTAAAAATAAATTATTTTTTATTTAGAAAAATTAATTTTAAAATTAATTTTTAAAAATATTTATTTTTTAAAAATAATAATTAAAAAAACTGATTTTTTTTCAAACTAATTAGATTTTGAGTCCCATAAAAAGCAAAAATATGAGCGGACTTAAAAATAAGGGAAAAAAATATTTATGTAGTATGAGGCCTAAAAAAAGGAGCTAATGAGGGGGCATAAATATTAGAGCTTTGTTTTATAGGGCTTTTTTGATCCCTCTATTCATGGCCATAATTTATGGACAAGCGGGGAAACAATCATGGAAAGATTGTATTGTTGATTGGAGTCACATAGAAGATTCATTTGAATAATCATGTCTATTAATTTATAATATTACTAAAAATCTCTTACATTATAATGTAGACTCTTATTCATCATTTATCATTTTTCCAACATTCTATGTGTTTGTATATAAATCATGAGAGAGAGAGAGAGAGAGAGAGAGAGAGAGAGAGGGAGGGAGGGAGGGAGGGAGGGAGGGAGAGAGAGAGAGAGAGAGAGAGGCCGTCACACAATTAGTATGTATTTATTTCATTTCTGACCTACTTTATTTGATTGGTGCTTATTTTACATGATTATATATTAATTGTTTCATATTTACTATTAATTTAATGAAAAATTATATTAAATTATTATACACAATTGAATATCACAAAATTTATTATATAAATATTTTAGATTAAGATCAAAATTAAATAAAAAAATATGACTATGTTTTAACATGTGTGCGCATTACAAAAAGCGGACAAACGAGCACGAGATTGTTCGTTTGAAAGCTAGTGTCAAATTAAAAGACTTACCTTTCAAAAAAGAAATAGAAAGAACTTTGAACAATAATAATTAACTACTTTTAAATATAATTTAAAGAACTTCTTGTACAATAAAAAACTATAAAAAAAAAGTTTTTAGATTCATATATTTCACTTTGAAAAGTCACAACAGAGAAAAAGGTAGAGTAGGATTGTGTTATTAATTACAAAAGTAATTAATAAGTTAATTACAAATGATTTATCTTGAATTAACCTGTGCAAGTTGAAATGCGACTAATTTTAAGGGTTATCCCTGCGTTACTAAATCATAGTTGTCGGTGTCCACTTTTAAACTCAAATTGACGTCTCTTTACAAATAATCGTTACATAGTTACTTATGTTCGGAACAAATCCTTTAAACATAATTTAACCTACATCATCCAAGGGTCATAAGTACTCTTGGTTGGTATAGATTAATTTATCAAGTGGGTCCAGACTATTCATCTGATCAAGGTTGATCAGGAAGCAATAATCGACTTCAATCAAAGCCACATCAATTACAAGTTTGGAATTTCTGAAACTTTGACCATGGACTAAGGTATAGTTTTTATTGGTCGAAAGATGGTTGAGTTTGCTTCAGACTCAGGAATTAAACTGTTAACATCGTCCCCTTATTATGCTCAGACAAATGGCCAAGTCGAAGCAGCCAACAAAATTATAATATGCCTGATTAAAAGACATGTTGGTCAGAAGCCAAGAAATTGGCATAAGACTTTAGACCAAGTATTATGGGCTTGTCGAAATTCCCCTAAAAAGGCAACTAACTCTACTCCATTTCAAATGATATTTGGTTATGATGATTTTTTTCTGTCGAAATTTATTTACAATCAATTATAATTAAAAAAAAAAACAGGAATCCCTTTTGACCATTATTGGAATATGATGTTAGACAAATTAGTTGATTTAGATGAGGAAAGATTAGTAACCTTAAATGTTATCATACGCCAAAAAGAGTAAATAGTTAAGGCATACAATAAGAAATTTAAGTAAAAAACTTTTACAGTTGGGATTACGTTTGGAAATTTATTTTACTGATGGATTGAAAAGATAAAACTTTAGGTAAATGATCACCAAATTGGGAAGGCCTATTTCGAATCATTTAGTTGTTTTCAAATAATGCTTATGAGATTGAAGAATTGACCCCTGAAGGTCAAACTCTAAGATTAAATGTTAAGTACATAAAAAGGTACAATCCCATGCTGCAAGAAATTCAAATAATGGAAGAATAATACTTAGGAAATAAAGATGTCAAAATGGAATTATAGTTTAAAGGTGCCAAAATGGAAAATTGTCATTAATATAGTCATACAGAAACAGAACGAGAAGTTAAAAAGTTAAAGAGGAAATCCAGCTTTAATTCTTTCAAGACGTTGCCTTGCTAGTCTAAGTTTGGTATCATTCATAGAATCTTAAGACTTCAGTTTTAGTACTTCCTCATCTAGCATACAAGCAGCATCAGCATATTGAAAACCAATGTTGGTTTTCTAAATTAGCTTTTCGTCAATAGAGGCCAGTCTTGAGGTTTCTATTTGAATTTTCTTTCATCTCTCCTCATCAATCTTAAGATGTAGCACTTCCACCTATTTCGTCCATCTTAATGTGTTTACGTTACAAATTGCCACTTAATCCTTATCCTTTTAGCCTGTGCCTCCAGCTCATTAATTCAAATCCCAAATTAAGTAATTAGGGTCCATTGTTGTGACATGGTGCCTGCTTGTTGTTTGAGTCTGTTGGTAGTCTCTTTCTTCAGTTTGATGTTCTAAGCGGTGTGCTCAAAAAATGGCTCAAACTAGAGGATATAGGCGACAATAGAATCAGGTGAGTTTGGACTATTAAGTTATTTCAACACGGTCTTTCTAACACCCCATTTTCTTTAAATTATTTATTTAATTGAACTTATGCTTTATTTATTTATTTAAATGAATTTTATGTGCATTGGATTGACGATTTGATGTTTTATCATGTTTATGCTATGCTGGAATTGGTAGAAAAGTGTTGTTATTTAATTTAATAATTAGATAATTAAATAATATTAAAACTAAATAGAAATTGAGTTTTTGGGTGGAAAATAAAAATTATAAGGAAAATAAGGGAAGTGGTGAAGATTATAAGAAAAGTTACGTCAAAGTATAATTAGTAAAAATTAAATTAGGTTTTTTAAAAAAAAAAAAAGGGGATTAGAGAGCCTAAAAGGTTAGTATATATTTTGGAAAAAGAGGCAAAGAGAGAACAAATGTTTGGGAGGAAAATCAACATTGTCATGGCTTAGAGTTACTGCTGGAAATCCAAGGTAACAGGGGCATTACTCTAAAAATGGTGCTAATTGCATGATGGTTAGGGAGAAGTCCTTAATCTCCATTAGGTTTTTCTTTATTTTATTCCATTGTTGAATGTTTGATGATATGGATGAATCTATTATGTTAAAATTAGGTTATTGTTGTAATTATTCTGAAATTCGTGTACTGATTTACCATGTCTCGTGGCGCGAAAAATACCTGAGCGCATCGCACACTCGATGATACAACAGAGTTGCCACCGAACTTTATTTATTCCAAAAGGAAAGGGAAAATATCGATAAAACCAAGGAAAGAGAAACGAGTAAGGAGTTGGTTATACAAGGGGAATGTATTAGCATCCCTCACATCCGTCGTACTCGACGGGGACCATTTTGCTTGTTCTTTGCATGGATGAGTGTTACTATCTAAAGGTTACTCGCGAAAGGCGAAAAAAGTTTAGAAATTAGTGTGCTCGCACGGGGCCCTCGTGCCTACGCATCCTCGTAGTGCAATAAGGAAATCAGAGCTCCATAGTTCGGAGTAGAAAATAAGTAAACTGTGCTCGCTAAGATCTCGTAATCCTGTGTCTACGTCTTCTCATAGTGCAATGAGGAAATTGGAGCTCCGTAGTTCTTGGAACTAAGGATGTGTTGGTAGAATAAGGAAAGAACGTTGCTAGAGCATGAGGCTCTATAAGGCAAAAGGAAATGAGAAGGATTGCCAGAACATGAAGCTCCACGGGGAAAAAGGAAATAAAAAGTTGTTTGGAAAAGAGTTGTGAAATGAAAGTGTGGTGAAAGTATGGTTTGAACCAAGAGTAGTGTTGTTGGATGATATAAGTGTATATGAACCTAGTATGGCTAATGCAAAATGTAGGGTTTTGTCTAGATCCAAGAATTAAGACCTACAAATGGATTGTTTGCCCTAACACGAGGTCTGGCAAGCCAAGCAATGCAAGAGAAGGAGATTCGCCTAAGCACAAGGTCTAACAAGGTAAATATACAGGGAAAAAGAGTTTGTCTAAGCACAAGGTATAACAAGATAAACAATGCAAGAAAGGGGTGTTCGTCTAAGCACAATGTCTGAGAAGACGAACATGTAAGGGAAAGATTTGTCTAAGCACAAGGTCTGATAAGACAAACATGTATGAGGAAGGTTTTAACCATTAGGAAGTGATTAACCCAAAGAGAGGGGTTTAATTCAGAAACCAGTATCCAAAGAGGAGTGTGCTTGGTCCAAGGAGGAGACTATTATTGATGTTCATTGGTGCAATGTTGAAGTGTTGACGTATTGTCTGTTGAGGCAGGGAAGAAGACTTGTCACTTACTTGATTTGAATTTCACTAAAGTCTATAAATTGAGGTGAATACTCTGAATAACTATGGCATACGCCGCATACACAGATGTATTCTAGACAAGGATAAGAATAAACCTTCTCATCATTCTCCATTGCTTAAGGGTCGTGGCGCACAATTCGCATAGCGATTGACAAACGTTGAATAGTCTTTTCATTGTTTTGCTTTGATCAGTGCTCCATTCCTATATGATGCCTTGAGTTTGTCTTGAGTTGTCCAATGCAGTGCCAATACAGAGGATCAGTCCTATCAAGTGATCAAGAGACTTTTGATCACTTGATTATACATGAGGATTAGACATACCAGGTGACTAGTTGATCAAAGGTGACTTGATCAAACCAATCAATCAGGGATAAAGATCAAGGAATACAAACACATGGATTTTTCTAAGTGTAAAATCATGAAGAAATTAAAATGTTAACATACATATTAATTTCAAAAGAATTAACTAAAAATAAAATTAATACTAACCAATTAAGTACTAATCAAAGTGTAATGTTGACATGATATTAATTCTTAAAACTAGTCGGAAATTAATTCTGAAACTAATGATTATTTAAAATGAATTTGAAATTCTGGCATAGCAGACATCAGATGTCCAAACACATGTCAAGACATTGTTCTGCATAATTGTTTAAACAAGAATAGAACAACAGACTGATACCTTGAATATCAGTAACTATAGAAACACAGATGTTTCAACATCTGTTCCAACATGTTAATCAATACTGAACTGTAAATTGTAGAATGATAAACAACACAGAATATGATGACCCAGTTCGGTGCAACTCACCTACATCTAGGGGATACCAATCCAGGAAGAAGACTCCACTATCAGTAGTATAGTTTTGTGTAAACAACCTCAGGTTTACAGTAAACACCTACGCTTACCTATCACTACCCAATGAAGACTTTATCATTAGAAGTCACATCTAATTGATAAGAGAAACCCATCTCACTCCCTAAATCACAACCCGTGATTATCTAACAGTTACTACACAATAGCTGTATCATCCCTATTGAAAGACACCCCTTCCAATACAAAGTTCAGTCAAGCATCCTTGACTAACAAGTTAACTTGGATTTGCTTCAAAGCTTCATCCAAGAACAATACACGATTCATTACCTACGGGTTTCTGAATATGTACAAGTACCTATGTCTACCACAATGTATCAAATCGATACAGAGGGAGACTTACAAGAAACCTACGACTCTCAAAACCCTAAACCCTACTTTACAAAATAGGATTCCTAAGTCTATGTCGTCCTCTCTCTCTCTCTTATGCATTAGGGCTTGGTCTTCTTTTATAGCCTTCTGCTGAGTTGGGCTTCATATCTTTGATCCTTGATCCATTGCCAATCGCGCCTTGAATCTTGGAACATATTTAAAGCAAACCTGCTGTGACAGTCATGATGTCAAATATTCATGCTGTGATATTCTATTTGACATGGTCTGGGGTATAAATCTTCATGTTGGAGCATCTTTTTCACCATTATATTTTACCAAAATTTATTCAAACCATTTGAGCTTTCAATCTCCCCCTTTTGACATATTTTGACTAAAACATTCTTTAGCTTGATGGTGCAGGCAATGGAAGGAAGGAGAAGATAACCTCTTCATTCCATTGTGACACCAAATACACACTTGCTTCTTAACTCTGATCACAAAACACAATCTCAGGATGTTATAACAAACGTTAGAATATCCATCGATATTTTGATACATTTTTCCAAATCAGTAGCATAAATGCTCATACTCCTCTCAGTAGCAGGCAAGAAGCCATTCTCCCCCTTTTTAGCCAAAAGATGGCAAAAGTGACCCATGCAAGCCCAAACCCAGATTATGCTTACCCAAACACGGACAAAACTCATTTGTTCTCAACTTAAGGAAGATGTTCTAGCACGACCCTCCTTAAATACTAAAGGAACTAAGTAGGTAGAGCTAATCTATTTGACAGAAACAAAAGACTAGTCAATGAGTGCAATAACTGCTGGTCAAGTTAGTTTCGAAAGATTCCACCTGTTTTGACTTGTCCTTGAAACTGCTTCTGAACAGTGTCCTGATACCTAACTTGATACTGTCAGATTTATAGTCCCCACAGTCAGAACTATAATTATCCCCATCTTCTGTTTATCCTGACTTACTTCCTTAATCCAGAATTAGCAAACTTGTTTACTACATAATTCTTCCATAGACCTTTCCATCAGCATAAATTCCTAAGATACTTGTACCATTAGAGCAATGTCACAACATTTTTTCTGACATATCAATCTCACCTGAGGCAATCTATCACTGACTGCTTAAAACCACAAACAATCTTGATAACCAATCTGCACCACTGCAGCCATATATCTGAAACAGAAGTCTAACTCCCCCTGTCATAGATAACCAATGCTCATTTGCCAGAAGAACACCCTAAATAAATGGAAAACATAAGACGCATCTTCATGTCTTCAAGAGCGCACCCTCTGTTCAACACACTTGCTGAATGCATTCACCTAATGCTTGACCCTCAAGCAAACCATGTACCCCACCAGTACATTTAACAAACAAAAATTCTCCCCATATCTTTCTCAACTGATGCTTCTTCAGCAAGAAACACCTCAAAATCACCATATGATATCTCATGACAACTTCATGATCATGCAGTGAGAGTACCAGGAACGTATCCTTGTACCACAACCAACAAACTCTTAGATTGAGATCAAAGCTCCAATGATCCCTCACATCCAGAAACCATCTATACACCACACGAATTCCTCCTGAATTCACATGTATAGATCCCCTTGTTCCCTGAGATACAGCCCAATTGAATCTGGAATACTTCACATTCCTTAAAGAGACGTACAAAGCCCCTTAGTTTGCTAGCTCGCCTAGATGTTCTTCATACTTGAAGGACATGAAACACATGCTCTAGAAATCTTCAGCCCATTTGCTCCACAAGCACCAAACTGATCCACTTCCAGCATGTCCCATCCACATCAGACTTCTAAGACAATCCTTTACCCATCATTCTCCCATATGACAAGATAAATACCTCTTTGACAAGATGTGAGTGTCAAGTTCCACACTTAGAACTTAGAATCCTACTCCAAGGATAACTAACCCAGAAGATATTCTAACATCAGTTGGGACATCCTTCACATATCATAGACACTAATTAATATAGTTCTTGATATGCTCCACCACTGAACTTACTATCTGCATAGTAATCCAACTGAAGATCTTCAAACAACACTGCACCACCAGCTTGATCAATAAGAACTCCAGATAACCAAAGAGAGAAATAAACTCTTATCCACCAAAAGAAGGTAATTTTCCAAGATAGATAAGAATCAATACCTCCTCAAGTCTTCAACCAACCACCCTTCTGCCCAAGAGTAATTTGTTCCAAGACACTCTTCAAGAGTAATCAAATACCATAGTTTGATTATCTTGATTTCTCGAATCCACAAATGAGTACCACCAAATGCCACTTTTGATTGCCTCATCCTTCTTAAATATGAAACCAACCAAATGCCACTTTTTGATTGATCTCACCCTTTTTCAGAACTCCCACAAGATAGACTGATCCACTAATGAAATCTGATCTTCAAGTTACATGAACTACTTGCTCCATAGCAAGCCATCTTAGATCCACCAAGCCTTAGACATGTAACAT
Organism: Lathyrus tuberosus; assembly: GCA_022829125.1. Taxonomy (NCBI): domain Eukaryota; kingdom Viridiplantae; phylum Streptophyta; class Magnoliopsida; order Fabales; family Fabaceae; genus Lathyrus; species Lathyrus tuberosus. Next base: position 7,080,034 of record JALAZF010000321.1, read on the forward strand.
CTTCTCCATCCACAGCTCCCGAAAAATGCATGAGATAAACCTTTTTGAAGCATCCATAACTTTCATTCTCCTGTAGATCAACTTATCTTAAGCTGATGTGCCACATCACCAGCTGAGATCCTAATGTTAAGCTTGATGTCAGAACATTCTGATATGACATCCAGCTACTGAATTCAGCTCATCCTTCTGCCACTTAGAAGAACCTCCTCCCTTTAACAGAACAAGAGTTCCATGCTCTCATAAACTTGATTCAACAACCAAGTTTGAGTAGACAACCTCCATCCTGCTTAATCTTAACACAATTATTCCATTTAAGCTCACACCTTGATGAATATCTGCATCACAACTCCAAAGAACTCAACGTGCCAAGTCTGATTCTTTAGAAGAAAATAGTCATAGACTACACCATAGCTATACCAAAGGATGCCACTTTCCTTAAGTAGAGCAGTCTGTAGAAAGTCAGAGATAACTGCCACTTAACCTTGACTTCCAAGATGAGCAAGATCACATGCTCCTAAGTACCTAGATCAGAAATAAACTAACCCAAGTCGTGCCATCACCAGTGTTGAACCCTAATTTTTACTCCTATGATTTCGCACATCTTATTTTACATCTCATACCACAAACAAGATCACCATATGTGTTTCTCCTGAGCATATGTATATTATTCTTACTTGCTTTACTATTTGTTTCTGTGTTTACTAATCTCTAACCAAAATACCAAAAAATATGTTGCAGTTTGCCTGTTCTTCTCTCTGTGCTTCCAGGGTTTTGCAGGTTTGTCAAAGACACTGAAGTGATTTCAAGTCAAATGTGGTTGTTCAACTATGATCCAGTTCAGATGGATGTTTGACCTAATCTTGGTCAAACTATCAAGTAACTATTTCAAGTGCAAGTCATTTGCGCCAGTGGTTTATTTCTCAAGCAGTGACTGTCAAGCTGTTGTGTGGTGATGTCTATCAAGTTCATATGAGTTCACCAGTCCAGATTCTGTTTATCTGTGGATTTATTTTCCTAGATAACTAATTCAGACAAGTTCAAACAGATTCAAATGTCTGTTGTTCAGCTGTGGTTTGTTCAGTGGTAGCTGTGTGCACTTTATCAGTGGCTTGTGAAAAAGTTTGGTTATCCATTCACTAAAATATTTTTCTTATTCAATTTTATCCATTTCTCCATTTAAACCATTTCTATTATCCCATTTCTAAACCATACTCTTTTCCATTCAAATTTTCAATTTTTGATTCAATATCCATTATCCATTTTCTTTTTTCAAATCCATCTTTCAAATATCCATTTTTATCCAAATATCCATATTTCTTACCCATTTCCATTTCATTTTTTTGTTAAAAATCCATTTATATTATCTACAATCCTAAACACCTCATTCATCCAATTAAATCCATACCTTTTTATTTAATTATTTTTTAAAAATCTATTTCTAAATCCATTTTTAACATCCATTCAATATTCATTTACTATTACAATATCATCATTCAACAAACTCAAAGCCATGTACATGATACAAAAATTGCAAAAAAAAAAAAAAAGATGTGAAATAAAGCCTCATGAGCCAACGTTGACATTCCATACATCAAGCCACATTCACATTACAAGATCCCACGCTGGCTGCTACATAATACCAAAATTCCTCATGAAAATTAAACAACCAAGCTACACGGCTAAGGCTACAATTTCTAAGCTACTTCTCCATGCTTCCAAATACAACATGGCCAACACAATAAGCCACATTCAAAAGGCCACTAAACTTGAAGCCAACGGCTGCAGTACATGATTCACAAGCTAACGGCTGCAGTATGAAAAATTAAGACGTAACAACAAAACTGCAAGCTCCTCACGAAGCCAATCCCAGCCGTTACGTCACGAAAATGATATCACGCAAAATCCAAGCCAACGAGCCACTTCGAGCTGCACTTCATGCTACTACTTCACCGGCCACTACAAAAAGCTTTTAAAGCTGCAAGCCATCATGTTAAAGCTATCAAGCCGCCATCAATATTATGAGCAACAAGCATGTTCCTGCAAAACTCCACCGAGTCACAAGCCGTACCAAAATGAAGCCAGCCTTATCTCGAAACAATTCACACAAATCATCTGCAAACAAAACGCAGCATAGCACAATTAAAACGACAACAAAGTGAAGAGCAAAACTCAGCATCACAAGCATATCAAAACGCAAACAAAAATGCGTAAACGACAACCAAACTTCATCCAATTTCAATTTCAAAACGCACCTTCATTCTTCTATAAATACAACCCTTTCCTCTTCAATTTCTCAAGCTTAAACAGCCAAGAACATGCTGCAAAAATATCACCAAATTCATCAAGCTTCAATCCTCTTCAATAAACCTTCAATCACTTTCAAAATTCAATAAAAATTCTGCACACCTTCAATAAACCAACTTCAATTCTTCACTCAAGTAATACGTTACAACAAAATTCACGAAACCAAAACTCATCACAGTGAATCTTCTTCAACATACAACAACATCTCGCATCAACTCCATTCGCATAAATCTCACTTCGTAACAACTCTTCACAAGTTTAACAACAACCGACATCAACCGTTCATAACTTCGCATCGCACAACATCAAAAGCCACGCGCATCAACAACAGCTATTTCAGAAATTCGCGAATCCAAGGAAGAAGAGAAGAAGTATTCGTTGGATTACTCATCATTTCCGAAGGTATAGAAGTTTTTAATTATTTGAAGAAAAATTTTGTTTAGAAAATTTCTTGAAGAAAAATTATTTGAAAAATATTTTAATTATTTCTTCTTTTCATTTGATTTTCTTTTTTTTATTTTTGTTAATTGTTGGTTATTGATGGATCATAACTTGTTAGATCCATTTTTCTCTTCATCTACATCTCTTTTCTTTTGATCGATGAAAGTCTTATGGATCTTAAAATTTCTATGTTGAATTCTTGATCAAGACGAGATCGTCACCTATTTTCTTTTCGTGCGGTATTGCTTTCGGATGACGATTTACATATCGTTCATCTAGCATGCATTAGCACAAAGATCTATTGACCGACCTCATTGTAGGGTAATTACTCCGTAAATTACTCGGCAATTGCTTAACATAGCGCAACATATGTCCCGTATCGAAAAATGATCAAAAATCATTGATTATTTGTCTTTTGGTTCAAAACTTATGAAACTTGTTGTTAGGAGGCTTTGGTCTTATCAATCCTCTAACGAGTTCTCATTAACCTTGACCTAGGTGCAATTATTCAATTATTATTGATCACTTACTCTAACTACTAATCACTAACTTACTAACAATACTATTGTACTAGTTTTGTTTACAATTCCTTCTCGCTCCCTATCTCTCTTTTACTTTTATGCTCCATTATTATCATTTCATATCATGTTTATGCTTCTGCAATCTTTCCTTTGTCCGTTGGACACGTGTTTATCCTTATGCCTTTTTCTCTTTGTCCACTTGGACCAAAAACATTAATAAAGGCCAAAACCTCTAAAAAAACTTGTGCTTCTAATCTTGGACTATGGTTACTATCATTTGCAATGGACATGGAGTTTTGCACCTAGACCTTGGACTTCAATGCTATTCTTGGATCCTTGGACTTAGAACTAGGACCTTTTCCCTTTGCTTTGGAAATTATGGTTTGAAGAATTTGAAGCCTTGTGCTTTTGCTTGGTTTATGGTGAAGCTTGCATTTGTGGTTAGATCATTCTTATCCTTAGCTTTTACTTTATGCTTTAGGATAGTCACTTCTTCTCCACCCATTCTTCAATTTTCAAAACTTTCTCTCTTTTTCAAAACCTTCTTGATTTCAAACTTTCACCTCTTTCATAATCAAACCTTGACTTTGTCAAGTGATTTTACTCTTTTCTTTTCATTTCTTAAGAAATGCTAAACTACATAAGCATATTGACACCTTTTTCAAAAGACTTTAAAAAACACCAAACTCATCAAACTCTCTTTTTGTGCCCTCGTGCACTTTCTCTCTTAAAACTTTTTCATAAGTTTAGACATGATTCATCTCTTTAAGCGGAATTATTCGCTTGGAAATTACGACTTGTCTTTACATTTAAAATCAACCAAAACAAACAAATTTCATTCTTTGTACCATGAACTACGGGGTTTTGATCCTACATTGCACATCGTGGGTACGTAGGCATGAGACGACAAGTCTCTCCAAACATAAAAATCTTAAAAACAAATTCTCTTCTCATCTCCTCAATAACTTTTCAAGCAAACATTTTTAGACCAAAAGCGGTAGATATTTCAAAGGGTTCTCGTGGAGTACCACACATGTTTTGGGTGCGTAAAACCTTTCCTCTACATAACCAACCCCCTTACCCAGTCTCTGTTCACTTGTTCTTGTTTTAGAGCTTGTGTAGGTTTTGGTCGCTCTTTTTCCTTTCCTTTTTGGATAAAATAAAAGTGTGGTGGCAACTTTTGCTTTTCGAGTTAAGTTAATCAATAGCTTACACTCACAATTTTACCGCTACAACCAGCACCATATTCTGGACAAGTCTTTTGCCAGGATACTTTTTAGATAAACATCAGATGCTTTTAGTAACAACTGGAACACACCTGCTGCACTCCCATACTCCTAGATAAGAAATAAACTGATCCAAGAACTACTCATCATGATTATGATGTCTTCTTCTTCATCTTCCACATCACCAATGTCTAGACCAATTTCTTGCCAGGAAACTCTCCAGAGATCAAATCCTTCTACCACACCACACTAAAGCAGATTCATAGGTCAACACCCAAGAGAAATAGATCCAAAAGCTTATGCAGTACCCCTCTCAAGATTCTGCACAAACAAGATGAAGAGATGTTCCAACATCGTGTTAAACATTAGCAATCTTGAACTCCACATACAAGGATAATCAATTAAATAATTGTGAATATCACAAATAGCAATTGATCTTAAATCCTTGTCCAATAACCCCGCTTCACTGTTGAAACTATACTCCAACAGATCACTCCATGAACACTTAACAAGTATTCAATCTTTTGCAAGTATCTTCTTTGACAAACAAAGTGTTGAGATACCAAGGCTGCCACCCTTGACTCAAGTAACTAAGATTCTCTCTGAACGAACCATATTTACCTCAACAGTTCTGAAATCTCCATTCAGATTGGATCCACCCTTAGGATTAAGAGAGATAAATCCTTCCTTGCTATTTTGGATGGTGAAAATAAATCACCTCCACTTTCTTCAGGTTTATGTTTCACAGAAACACCCTCTAGTAAGAAGAATAACTAGAAGACTCTAGATGCACGACTGATATGCCTTTATGAGTGGACTTGAGAGAATTCTCAAGTAACTTTGACAACTTAGCCGATCAATAATTTATCAAACTCCTAGAGCATGAACTTGATAAACCTAAACTCAACTCCCCTATTCTTCAACTGACTTCAAACTCCACCATGGAACTAAGCTTCCAAGTACCAAGTCACTATAAGAGATATCTTCCAACAACTCTCTTCACTCCATCGCTCCCGACTTTGGAATAAAAAGATGCAGATATCTTCAAATATAGAGGCCGAGGATTGAGATCTTCCATCATCTGTCTTCAATAATAACTCCAGAACCCCATAAATTCCAGAGCTCTTCCATCAGAAACATGTGTAGCGGAACCACCAAGGAACAAATTCAACTTGCCCTAATAAGATGTCAGAACATCTTATAAGACACCCCAACAAGAGAACTAGCCACTTTTCTTGTAGTTGTTATAGAACCTCCTCAGCAACATGAACAACCATCGGGTTGTTACCTTTGATCCAGAACATCCATCCCATCTATTAATACCCTTAAGTATGTCTGAGTTGATTGATCTGATCTTCAACGCTCCTCCTTGTTTAAACACCAAAAAGTATCTCCCAAAGAACTCATCCAGAAACATACAGAATGCCTGCTCTGATACCGATTGAAATTCTGGCATAGCAGACAACAGATGTCCTAACACATGTTAAGACATTGTTCTGCATAATTATTTAAACAATAACAGAAAAATAGATTGATATCTTGAATATCAGTAACTGCAGAAACACAGATGTTTCGACATCTGTTCCAACATGTTAATCAATACTGAACTGTAAATTGCAGAATGATAAACAACACAGAATATGATGACCCAGTTCAGTGCAACTCACCTACATCTAGGGGATACCAATCCAGGAAGAAGACTCCACTATCAGTAGTATAGTTTTATGTAAACAACCTCAGGTTTACAGTAAACACCCACACTTGCCTATCACTATCCATTGAAGACTTTATCGTTAGAAGTCACATATAATTGATAAGAGAAACCCATCTCACTCCCTAAATCACATCCCGTGATTATCTAACAGTTACTACACAATAACTGTATCATCCCTATTAAAAGACACCCCTTCCAATACAAAGTTCAGTCAAGCATCCTTGACTAACAAGTTAACTTGGATTTGCTTCAAAGCTTCATCCAAGAACAATACACGATTCATTACCTACTGGTTTCTGAATCTGTACAAGTACCTATGTCTACCACAATGTATCAAATTGATACAGAGGGAGACTTACAAGAAAGCATACGACTCTCAAAACCCTAAACCCTACTTTACAAAATAGGATTCCTAAGTCTATGTCGTCCTCTCTCTCTCTCTTCTGCATTAGGGCTTGGTCTTCTTTTATAGCCTTCTGTTGAGTCGGGCTTCATATCTTTGATCCTTGATCCATTGTCAATCGCGCCTTGAATCTTGGAACAGATTTAAAGCAAACCTGCGGTGACAGTTATAATGTAAAATATTCATTATGTGACATTCTATTTGACATCATTGGTCTGGGGCATAAATCATCATGTTGGAGCATCTTTTTCACCATTATGTTTTACCAAAATTTATTCAAATCATTTGAGCTTTCAATTTACCCCTTTTGACAAATTTTGACTAAAACATTCTTTAGCTTGATGGTGCAGGCAGTGGAAGGAGGGAGAAGATAACCTCTTCATTCCCTTGTGACACCAAATACACCCTTGCTTCTTAACTCTGATCACAAAACACAATCTTAGGATGTTAGAACAAACGTTAGAACATCCATCGATATTTTGATACATTTTTCCAAATCAGTTGCACAAATGCTCATACTCCTCTCAGTAGCAGGCAAGAAGCCATTCTCCCTCTTAGCCAAAAGATGGCAAAAGTGACCCATGCAAGCAAAAACCCAGATTATGCTTACCCAAACACGAACAAAACCCATTTGTTCTCAACTTAAGAAAGATGTTCTAGCACGACCCTCCTTAAATACTAAAGGAACTAAGTAGGTAGAGCCAATCCATTTGACAGAAACAAAAGACTAGTCAATGAGTGCAATAACTGCTGGTCAAGTTAGTTTCGAAATATTCCACCTGTTCTGACTTGTCCTTAAAACTACTTCTAAACAGTGTCCTGATACCTAACCTGATATTGTCAGATTTATAGTCCCTACAGTCAGGACTATAATTATCCCCATCTTTTGTTTATCCTGAGTTACTTCCTTAATCCAGAATTAGCAAACTTGTTTACTACAGAATCCTTCCATAGACCTTTCCATCAGCATAAATTCCCAAAATACTTGTACCATTAGAGCAATGTCACAACATCTTGTCTGACATATCAATCTCACCTGAGGAAATCTATCACTGACTACTTGAAACCACAAACAATCTTGATAACCAATCTGCACCACTGCAGCCATATATCTGAAACATAAGTCTAACTCCCCCTGTCATAGATAGCCACTGCTCCTTTGCCAGAAGAACACCCTAAATAAATGGAAAACATAAGATGTATCTTCATGTCTTCAAGAGTGCACCCTCTGTTCAACACACTTGCTGAACACATTCACCTAATGCTTGACCCTCAAGCAAACCATGTACCACACCAGTACATTTAACAAACAGAAATTCTCCCTATATCTTTCTCAACTGATGCTTCTTCAGCAAGAAACACCTCAAAATCACCATATGATATCCCATGACAACTTCATGATCATACAGTGAGAGTACCAGGAACGCATCCTTGTACCACAACCAACAAACTCTTGGATTGAGATCAAATCTCCATTGATCCCTCTCGTCCAGAAACCATCTATACACCACACGAATTCCTCCTGAATTCTCATGTATAGATCTCCTTGTTCCCTGAGATATAACCCAATTGAATCTGGAATACTTCACATTCCTTAAAGAGACGCACAAAGGCCCTTAGTTTGCTAGCTCACCTAGATGTTCTTCACACTTGAAGGACATCAAACACATGCTCTAGAAATCTTCAGCCCATTTGCTCCACAAGCACCAAACTGATCCACTTCCAGCATGTCCCATCCACATCAGACTTCTAAGACAATCCTTTACCCATCATTCTCCCGTATGACAAGATAAATACCTCTTTGACAAGATGTGAGCTTCAAGTTCCACACTTAGAACTTAGAATCCTACTCCAAGGATAACCAACCCAGAAGATGTTCTAACATCAGCTAGGACATCCTTCACATATCATAGACATTAATCAATATAGTTCTTGATATGCTCCACCACTGAACTTACTATCTGCATAGTAATCCAACTGGAGATCTTCAAACAACATTGCACCACCAGCTCGATCAACAAGAACTCTAGATAACCAAAGAGAGAAATAAACTCTCATCCACCAAAAGAAGGTAATCTTCTATAAACTGAGAACTTCTGCCCAAGCTCCAAGATAGAGAAGAATCAATACCTCCTCAAGTCTTCAACCAACCACCCTTCTGCCCAAGAGTAATTTGTTCCAAGACACTCCTCAAGAGTAATCAAATGCCACAGTTTGATTATCTTGATTTCTCGAATCCACAAATGAGTACCACCAAATGCCACTTTTGATTGCCTCATCCTTCTTGAATATGAAACCAACCAAATGCCACTTTTGATTGCCTCATCCTTCTTGAATATGAAACCAACCAAATGCCACTTTTTGATTGATCTCACCCTTCTTCAGAACTCCCACAAGATACACTCATCCACCAATGAAATCTGATCTTCAAGTTACATGAACTACTTGCTCCATAGCAAGCCATCTTGGATCCACTAAGCCTTAGACATGTAACATCTTCTTCATCCACAGCTCCCGCAAAATGCATGAGATAAACCTTTTTGAAGCATCCATAACTTCCATTCTCCTGTAGATCAACTTATCTTAAGCTGATGTGCCATATCACCAGCTGAGATCCTGATGTTAAGCTTGATGTCAGAACATTCTGATACGACATCCAGCTGCTGAATTCGGCTCATCCTTCTGCCACTTAGAAGAACCTCTTCCCTTTAACAGAACAAGAGTTCTATGCTCTCATAGACTTGATTCAATAACCAAGTTTGAGTAGACAACCTCCATCTTGTTTAATCTTAACACATGTATTCCATTTAAGCTCACACTTTGATGAATATCTGCATCACAACTCCAAAGAACTCAACGTGCCAAGTATGATTCTTTAGAATAAAGTAGTCATAGACTACACCATAGCTATACCAAAGGATGCCACTTTCCTTAAGTAGAGCAGTCTATAGAAAGTCAGAGATAACTGCCACTTAACCTTGATTTCCAAGATGAGCAAGATCACATGCTCCTAATTACCTAGATCAGAAATAAACTAACCCAAGTCGTGCCATCACCAACAACATATTCTGGACAAGTCTCTTGCCAGGATACTTTCTAGATAAACATCAGATGCTTCTAGTAACAATTGGAACACACCTGCTGCACTCCCATACTCCTAGATCAGAAATAAACTGATCCAAGAACTACTCATCATGATTATGATGTCTTCTTCTTCATCTTCCACATCACCATTGTCTAGACCAATTTCTTTCCAGGAAACTCTCCAGAGATTAAATCCTTCTGCCACACCACACTAAAGCATATTCATAGGTCAACACCCAAGAGAAATAGATTCAAAAGCTTATGCAGTACCCCTCTCAAGATTATGCACAAACAAGATGAAGAGATGTTCCAACATCGTGTTAAACATCAACAATCTTGAACTCCACATACAAGGATAATCAATTAAATAATTATGAATATCAAAAATAGCAATTGATCTTAAATCCTTGTCCAATAACCCTGCTTCACTGTTGAAACTATACTCCAACAGAACACTCCATGAACACTTAACAAGTATTCAATCTTTTGCAAGTATCTTCTTTGACAAACAAAGTGTTGGGATACCAAGGCTGCCACCCTTGACTCAAGTAATTAAGATTCTCTCTGAACAAACCCCATTTACCTCAACAGGTCTGAAATCTCCATTCAGATTGGATCCACCCTTAGGATTAAGAGAGATAAATCCTTCCTTGCTATTTTGGATGGTGAAAATAAATTTCCTCCACTTTCTTCTGGTTTATGTTTCACAGAAACACCCTCTAGTAAGAAGAATAACTAGAAGACTCCAAATGCACGACTGATATGCCTTTATGAGTGGACTTGAGAGAATTCTCAAGTAACTTTGACAACTTAGCCGATCAATAATTTATCAAACTCCTAGAGCATGAACTTGATAAACCTAAACTCAACTCCCCTATTCTTCAGCTGACTTCAAACTGCACCATGGAACCAAGCTTCCAAGTACCAAGTCACTATAACAGATATCTTCCAACAACTCTCTTCACTCAATCGCTCCCGACTTTGGAATAAAAAGATGCAGATATCTTCAAATATAGAGGCCGACGATTAAGATCTTCCATCATCTGTCTTCAATAACAACTCCAGAACCCCATAAATTCCAGAGCTCTTCCATGAAAAACATATGCAGCGGAACCACCAAGGAACAAATCCAGCTTGCCCTAATAAGATTCCAGAACATCTTATAAGACACCCCAACAAGAGAACTAGTCACTTCTCCTGTAGTTGTTGTAGAACCGCCTCAGCAACATGAACAACCACCGAGTTGTTACCTTCGATCCAGAACATCCATCCCATCCATTAATACCCTTAAGTATGTCTGAGTTGATTGATCTGATCTTCAAAGCTCCTCCTTGTTTAAACACCAAAAAGTATCTCCTAAAGAACTCATCCAGAAACAGACAGGATGCCTGCTTTGATACCAATTGAAATTCTGGCATAGCGGACAACAGATGTCCTAACACATGTCAAGACATTGTTCTGCATAATTATTTAAACAAGAATAGAACAGCAGATTGATACCTTGAGTATAAGTAACTGTAGAAACACAGAAGTTTCGACATCTGTTCCAACATGTTAATCAATACTGAACTGTAAATTACAGAATGATAAACAACACAGAATATGATGACCCAGTTCGGTGCAACTCGCCTACATCTGGGGGATACCAATCCAGGAAGAAGACTCCATTATCAGTAGTATAGTTTTATGTAAACAACCTCAGGTTTACAGTAAATACCCACGCTTATCTATCACTACCCAATGAAGACTTTATCATTAGAAGTCACATCTAATTGATAAGAGAAACCCATCTCACTCCCTAAATCACAACCAGTGATTATGTAACAGTTACTACACAATAACTGTATCATCCCTATTGAAAGACACCCATTCCAATACAAAGCTAAGTCAAGCATCCTTGACTAACAAGTTAACTTGGATTTGCTTCAAAGCTTCATCCAAGAATAATACCCGATTCATTACCTACGGGTTTCTGAATCTGTACAAGTACATATGTCTACCACAATGTATCAAATCGATACAGAGGAGGACTTACAAGAAAGCCTACGACTCTCAAAACCCTAAACCCTACTTTACAAAATAGGATTCCTAAGTCTATGTCGTCCTCTGTCTCTCTCTCTCTCTATCTCTCTCTCTCTCTCTCTCTCTCACACACACACACACACACTCTCTCTCTCTCTCTCTCTCTCTCTCTCTCTTCTGCATTAGGTATTGGTCTTCTTTTATAGCCTTCGGCTGAGTTGGGCTTCATATCTTTGATCCTTGATCCATTGCCAATCGCGCCTTGAATCTTGGAACAAATTTAAAGCAAACCTGCTGTGACAGTCATGATGTCGAATATTCATGCTGTGACATTCTATTCGACATCTTTGGTCTGAGGCATAAATCTTCAGGTTGGAGCATCTTTTCCACCATTATGTTTTACCAAAATTTAGTCAAACCATTTGAGCTTTCAGAATTAAAACATTAAAAGGTGTCATGCTTTTTCTAAACTTTTTCCATGTCAAAATAATGTGTAGAAACAAGCATTAACATGCATTTACATGAATTAAAGCATATAAATGTAACAAAATAAATTTAAGAAAATAAATATTTATTCACTAAAATAACTATTGCAGAAGGGTATGCCGGCCAGAAGGGAGTATGACGTAGAAAATAAGGCATTGAGCCTAACATATTGAGGCCCAAAGTCAAGTGTATTTGTTATGTTAAACACGGATGTTGTTGAGCAAAACAGAGGTATGACAAGAAAAACAATGGGCCTAATGCCTCTAAGGCCCAACCAAAAATTTGCAAAGGGATGAGAGAAAGAGAAAACCAGCAACTTCATCTTCTTCCTCTCTTCATGTTCATGCAACTTCACGAAGAAAGCACTTCTACCAGAATTTGCTTCGACGCCAGAACAACCAAATAGCACCACCATTCTACTCCTCTCAACCTCTTCTCTCACAATCTCTCCTCAATTTACATAAAAGATTGCACAATTTTCCAAATTGGAGCAAAAAAGTGAAGAACCCTAACTATGAAAACTAAAATTAAATGAAGGAAAAGAATAATCAAGCTACCAAACCTTGGGGCTTTGATTCTGCATTGCAAGAGCTACATTTTGGTATCAAGATTCAAGAAAACAGAGGAAGTAAAAAATCATCAACCTGCAAGACAGAGGTTTGTCTTGGAAATTGTTCCAAAATTTAGAATTGATGAAGATGAAGCAAGAAAACCAAAGATTCTTCAATGCAATAAGAAATCCACATCCTAGCTTTTTCTGTCACGAATCTTCTTCTTCTTGATGCAACTTGAATTTTGTGATGTAGACTGTAGTGAATTGTTATTGATATTGTGTGTAGATAATAGAGTGGAATGTAATGGTTTAACTCTAGTTACAACAAGCTTAAAGGTAAAGCTTGCTCCAACAATGGAGTTTTTGAGCTTTTGTCAGGTGAGAGAAAGTGATGAAATGAGAGAGAAAATTATGTTTTGAGTGCAGAAATTTCAGAGAGTGAATGGTTGATCCTGAGATTGAAGAGGGTGTGGAGTTATATAGTTGAATTTCCAACTGTTTCAGTCAGTTTTTCGGGCAGTTGTGTTAGGGGTCATGACATTAGTTAGTGTTAAGTGACCTCATGGGGAAGTTGGTTAGAGTAGTTAACTACATTAAAGTTCCATTAATGACAACTGGATTTGACAGCTGAAATTGTAAGTGAAGTATTTAGTGACTGTTATGACAAGTTGGCGAGGTTAGGGTGAGTAGATCAAGTGTTAATGAATGTTAGAGTGTTGGGAATGAGTCAGTGTAGTAAAGCTTGGTTCAATATGTGAAGTGGTTATTGTTATTTGTTGCTGCATAATTCATGTGTTGTTGTGTTGCTCACTGTTATTGGAATTGGTTTGAGCGGGAATGACACTATAATGAAGCTAGAAAAGCACTGGTTTTGGCCTTTTGATACATGTATAATCGGTTACCAGATATTGGATAACCGGTTACCAACCCGAAAACATGTGTTCTAAGGTGTTTTTTGAGACTGAAACACAGGTGTAACTGGTTACCGTAACCGGTAACCAAAACGAAAACTTTCTTTTTCTGCTATGTTATGATGTGTTGTCTTATGTGAATGGAACTTTAATTGTGCATTGTGTATGTGATTTTGCAGTGCAAATGGACAAGACCTGGCATGGGTCAAGGGCGTGGAATAACAATATTCACAACTCAAGATCCACTCATGGAGCAACTCATACACTTGGATGCTTTTGTGTAATTTTTGGCTTTTTGTAATGGCATATTGAATGTTTTTGTACTGAAATGGCTATGTGGAATGAATTGCGTCTTATGTTTTGAACTTCACTTGAACAACTTTGAATGAACCTTGAATCTATTTCCTTTGACTTGAATGAACTATTGTTCCATTAATCGAACAAATCAAAGCCCGACATAGCCCCAAGTGACCTCATTATCCAATGCCATGATGTAGTCAACAAAACCACCGACATATTCCAAATATTAGAGTTCCACGTGACTTGATTCATAAAGAATGAACCAACCATTATTGTCGTGCCAACATCACTTTTGTATCATAATTAGCAAAACAAACCCTTGAATCAATGATGCTTATTTGAAAATGTAGTTGTAAGTTAATGCGTTATGATGGATGGTCAGGGCATATGATCATGCAGATGAAATGAGCAACCAAGCAGTCAAAAAATGAAAAAGGAGGGCAAATTTTGGGGTATGCCACTATACAAATAAGATGTGTGTGTTCATAAAACTGGCATGAGTTGTATTCATATGATTGACATGAATATGATGAATAAAGTGTTAGAAATTGTGATTAATTGAAGAAATTGCATGTTAATTGATATATTATGATGTGGTAATGATAACATGTTGTTTCTTTAACGTTTTTGGCCGATTGGAGGGGCTGGGATGAACAATTAGAGTTCTGAATTGATCTCCATAGAAGAACACGAAATTTTGCTTCTACAACCAAATGACGGGCTTTATCTGCATGACATCAGGTCATCAAACGACTTAAGACGCTGACAGGCGTCCACGATGTGACACAGAGACCATCATGGTCTCATGGCAAGCGTGAAGCCTTGTCGATCGTCACAGGGGTGACGATTGAGGGAGAAAGGCGATGACGAGCCTCACCATGGTGACATACTACTTGTCATCATTTCATTGGTTGCGTTTTGACCTGCTGAGTTAGATTTTCGGTGTTTTTTTTTGTCAGACGGTCGATGTTTGGCTATTGTTTGTTGTGTTTTGATGAATTTTGGTTGGTTACTTGAATTGCTTGATTTATATAGTTAAGTTGATACGTGTTGATGGATGAGATAGTTATGTGATGAGCATGAGGTTATGGTGTGTAGTCCAACTGCGGGGACTACTTTGATGTTGTTATTTACAGTTAGATGTGGAACTGTAAGTTTGTTGTTGAGTTGTTGTGCATTATATTGTACATGCATTATGTGTTGTTATTGTTGTGAAAGAGGCGAGTAACAAGTTCAGATGTTAGGACTATTGATTTGTCCCAAGCTCAGATGAGGGGGCTTGGGGTTTAGATGTTGGGACCCGATTCATATTAAGAACCTTTGTTGAGTTGGTACCACATGCATAAGTTAAGTAATTGCATTTCATTACATAAAGGTTGTGCAAATGAGTTGTTTTGGGTGTTGTTGAGTAATTGCTGTGTTGATTTATGCAATTGAATTATTTGAAGGTTGATGTTTTTCCTTTAGGCTACCCTTGCATTCTTTTGCAACATTTTATATGTTATAACTCCTGGTTTTAAGTTGCTTTGATGTTGAAGGAATATTTCCTGATTGAGTTTAAATTTTAAATAAAATTTATATTTGAACTTATTTGGTTGAGTAGTTGTTTTTAATAATTAATTCTACTGCGATGAGCCTAAGTAAATGTGAACATGTGATGACAGGTGTTTTGAACTAAATTTTTTATTTTAAGAAGTGTTACAGAGCACGTTAAATGTGGAGATTTTGTGACATCCTATGTGATTTAGTTGTTTATAATTAATTTATTTCGTATAATTTCAAGTGGTGGTTTAGGGTGTTAGAGTCTTCATATCATAGACAATGATAGGGTTGTCTTAAATGGACTAGAATAGATCCATGTCGAAGACCTTTGCTTTCAATTATTGAACCAACATAGTAGAAGAGTCACCAGAAGGATCATTGCCTGAAGCAGTTAAAGAGCTTGGAGATTTTTCAACTGAAATACCTCGACTGCTCATGAAATTTTCCAAAGCCTCTACATGGTTTCTCTCTTTGGTAGCCTTCAGCTCTTCTCGACTGAGATGAGTATTAGAAATGTTAAACAAAGAATCCTGAATTGGAGGATGAACAATAGTAGTTGTGGCCTAGAAAAGACATTTATTGGCTTTTGGCTAGATTGTTTAAGTATGAGCTACTTGTGGTTGTTATTTTTCGACAACAATAGATTGATGTTCTTTTTGGCCATGATCTTTTTGGATTCGACCATCATTCGGATCCTCTTGTGTTTGAGCAACATTTTGGTCCCTTGTAGTTGATCAACGTGCTTTGGGCTTTTTGGTGTTGAAATGATGTTGCATGGACCATCTGATTGAGGGTAAGAGTTATGAGCCTCTGAACTAGTGGATTATCGTTCAGGATCTAGGGTTTCTGGAGGTGTTTTTTGTTCAAAATTTTGTTTCTTTAGTTGTGAAATATTTTGATATACAACCACATCTTTTGGTTTCTTAACAACTATTTCCTTGTCTGGAATGCCAGTAGTTGGTTGTTCATTGAGTGAATTGCCAGTAGTTGGTTGTGGTGATGGATCCATAACAGAAATAGGTTGTTCCTATAAAGAAGAGGACATTTGAATGACATAATCGAACTGGGAGATGTAGATCGAAAGGGAGAATTAAATAAAACTTAAAGTACCATGGATGCCCTGAAGCTAGAACTTGAGTCTACACTTTCTAAGCTTTCTTCTAGAATGGGCTGCCTTTGTCTTTTTGTCGTTTTTCGGGTTAATTGAGGTTTTCCTTCTTCTTCCCCATCTTCATCTTCATCATCAATGTTGACAATAAATTTCCTCCTTGATTTCTTTAGTGAAATAACCTCAGAAGCTTGGGGATTTGTTTTCTTCTTCTTGGCTTGTCGAAGTGCTAAAGTTTCAACATCAAATTTTTTCCTTTTTTATGAGACCTCTTCATCATCTTTCCAGTGAATATGATATTTGGGAGGAATAGGTCTATGAGAAACCTCACTTTCATCAGTGGGTCAGACTAAAGCATTCATAATTATTAGTATGATAAATAATGAATGTGAAGAAATAAAAGAGAGTTAGAGAGTAGGTTAGACATGTGTTTCTTCAATATTAGGAATGATGACCCTTTGTATTTCTTGCCTTCTTCTAAATATATGCGACAGTAGTGGAACCACTTCCTCTTTTTCGAATCTGAAAATAGGAATAGTGACAAATAAGAAATGTGAAAAAACCTATTGTCATAGAAGAGAACAAAGGGTTAGAGAATATACTTGTTGTACTTATTTAGGTTGGTTGGGTTCTTTATTATCGTTAAGTGTTTCATCTTCCTTCATTTTCTTTGACCCTTTTGGAGCAAGAGGCGCAACTGCAAGATTCTAACATAGGTAAATAAGCTGAAAACATAAAGTGGAGTTAGTGAGTTCTACAAGTCCTTTTATTTCACCTTCTTGGAGGGTGCTTATGACTTGAACGTGATCATGATCAATTCTTAAGGATTGTGTGAAGTTGTGTTTATTACACTTAGTCAGAACTACTTTTTGGGCATGTTTTTTCAATTTCTTATTTAAAACTAACAACGACCCACAAGGCAACTAGTATGGAAATGACGGCTGAAAAGCTAAGCCAAATTCACAAGTTGGTAATGGTGGAAATTTGGGAAGATGGAATTCCAAAGCAAAATTATACCTATCTTTTATGTAAGGAGGAAATTTAAGTTTGGGAACTTTGTCAGTGATTTTTTTCAAAGTAGAAGTTGTGTCATAGATAGTTCGACTAAGTTGACAAGGATTATAGACAGTTTTATAAAAACATTGAAAAACTTGAATTTCTTTGATGTGTGTACCTTTACTTTTATTCATTTTATTATGCATAGAGGAAAAACATTTGTTAAACGTTGTAGAAGAGTCGAGTGATGCAGAGACACATCAAAAAAAAAAAAAAACAGACCACCATTTTTAAAAATTTTGTGTGCATAATGTTGCAGTGAAAATCGGATAACAAATTATTAATCAATTTGCATCATTTTCTTTTACAACCGACTTTGATTTATCCAAAGGAAATGTTCAAGATCGTTAAAAAAACCTAAAGGGAAAGATCTAAGGTTCGGGGGTTGGTTACGCCTAGGGAAGGTATTAGCACCCTAAACGTCCGTAGTACTCTACGGGAGCCTCTTGTTAATGTTATCTTATGTTTGCTAAAGCTTCTATGCTAAAGGCTAGTTAGCGGGGGAAGTGATAAATTCATTATGATGAATATCACTAAGAGTTGAGGAACTCTCTCCTAATGCTAGTTGTAATTTCTATGGCTCTGATGATGCCAAGAAATGAAGTTTCTCCTAAGAGGTTACCTAAGTTAAGGTGGGCGGTCAATGACTTATGAGTCAACATATTTAACCTTCCTTTGGAATGGCGGGAAAAAAGGAAAAAAGAAATAAAAAGAAAGTCATAGAAGAAAGAAACAACAACATAAGCATGAAGATGGCAAAATGTTTCATGAGGAGTAGACATGAGATGAATATCAAGATAAACAAGAGTAAACCAAAGATATTAAACTTGATAATATATATCACACATCATAAGTCAAAGTATAGTCATGAATAAAAAACAATTAAGATGGTATTCCAAGTTAGACAATATCAATCACAAATTAAGTCAATAATCAAGTAGTAAGATAAAACTAAAGAAGAGTTAAACATTAAAAGATCAACAAGGTTATAATGAAGATTTAACTATTTAATCAAAGTAATGAGAATGGAAAAATTCACCTTAAAAAAATAAATCCTTTTAGACAACTTATTTAAAATAATTATTAAGTGACATGAAATGGAGTTTTTAAAATAAAAATAAAGTTCAGATTTTATATAAAAAAAATTGCTTTTAATAAACTTTAAATGGAAAGGAAATGTTAACTAAAAAGAAAGGGCAATATCACACATAGGGTTTGAACTCATGTCCTTTACCTGAACGCCCAAAACACAAACCAACTGGGCCATGCGTGCATGGTGAATACCAAACACAAACGCGCATATATATATTTAACGAAGCAAATATCAGAAGAGAAAAAAACAAAAGGACTGGGTAGGGATCGAACCCCAGTCCTTATAGGCACGGCAAAATAACACACACAAGTCCATCCGCTAGGGCGGGAATACGTCCATTAACAGATACGACTTGATAAATATGTAACATATAACATACGCATATATTCAAAATAAAAAAACAATTGAACTAAACAATCCAAGCAGCCATATTACACTCAGTGCTGCATCAATCCAACAAAACCAAAGAGAAAAAAACACCAACCAATACACAAGACCTATAGATTTAATACGCAAGGTTATTAACAAACGATTTTATGAGAATAGCAATAAGCCATGGCATTCAAATGATAACAGTAGCATTAGTAGCACAACACTAAGGTATGATCAACACAAATCAAGAGCAGAGATGAGTTATATGATAAACATATGAAATCACGCAGGTATAAACCAACTGAACTGGGTGATGGCCTTATTCAAAGCAGACGCAGCAAAAAAAGAAATGAAACCAGTAGGCAGATCCAACATTATTATATCAATCAGTGGCAAGAATACAACATGAATTCAAAATAGCAAATGGCACATGGTATGGCATACAACATGATAAAACACAATTAGTTTTGAATAACATACTTCCATACATTCACAAAAGGAAAAAAAAATCAACATGTTAACATAGACCAAGACAGTAGGGTTTGGACGGGTCATAAAGTGATACATTCCAAAATTGGCTTGCACATCAATGCCAGGCCAAGTGACATACCAAATGAGAGTTATGCAGACAGGTTAAGTGATATTTAGAACAGCTCACGTTGAAAGCAATAAGCTAGGTGGATTGAAAGCAATTAGCATTTATAATATACCAAATTAAACTTAAATCATAGATACCAAAACTACATAATTAAAATGCATTGAAGGCAGTTAAATAACAGCAAACACACCTTAAATGAGCTCAAAACAAGATAACAAATCAACTTCCAAGGCAAGGCAGGATTGTTCACAATGAGAAAAGATCTAGGTTCATGGTGTCTTAAGAAGCACATTGATAATCAAGGGTTATAGTAATACACTTTGAGAAAATCAGAATGTAAGTTAATAAAAAAACATGGCAACGTGGGCTTGAGTAAAGTCAAAGACATCATATTGAACATTTGAGAACTTAAGCATATTGGTGACATATAAAGAGACATTAAAACATACCAACAGATTGCAGACAAGCCAGAACCACAACACTACCAACTTTAACAATTCACACATCCAAAAACAAGTGCAGCAATGACATATATGATAAAGACACCCTATGTATTGGCAGTGAGAATAGCATAGTCCAAAATCTTTCATTCAAATGACAGGTTCATTTAATGATATGCTATGTGAGGTGTGTGCTAAGAACATATCAGTTACATAGCTCTATAAAACAATTTATGTACAGTATGAACAAAATGTATCAAGGCAGACCTGGACAAGCATCATGGTTATACAAGAGGACTACAAAGCCTGATTAACATAACTAAGACTCATCAATAAATATAACAAAACTCTTGAAACCAGTTAAAGGCACAGATCCACACAAAATCAACAATATGGATATGCATTTGTAAAGCTGGTGTGTGCTGTGAGATCACAACCAAGACACGGATGTGGAGATTTATAAACACAACATATGGACAAACCAGATGGATAAAGACAAAGTATGGATTCATTAGGCAGTGATCGCAGGCAAGCATATTATGTAAACTCAATGATTCACACCAATGGTCAAACATGAACAAGATTTATTCTCAAATGCATTGACAAAAGTTAGCACACATGTTTTGAGATGACAATAAAGATTTAGAGCAAATAAGAGGCAACAAA
Source organism: Lathyrus tuberosus (assembly GCA_022829125.1). Classification (NCBI taxonomy): domain Eukaryota; kingdom Viridiplantae; phylum Streptophyta; class Magnoliopsida; order Fabales; family Fabaceae; genus Lathyrus; species Lathyrus tuberosus. The sequence continues at coordinate 7,100,874 of JALAZF010000321.1, forward strand.
GCATGAGAAGATAAGCACTTAACAGATCCATTCATATTATCATGGCATATCAAAATTCACTCAAGTTTTATCATTTGACAGACAAAAGCTTAGGAATCATATTACAACATATCAAACTTAACACACACTTCATGAACACAGTGTTTATGCAAACATATATTCAAATAGAAGTACAACATGTAGATGACAAATAGATAAACATGTATACAAACATGCTCCAACACTAATATAAAAGATAAACATGTCAAGAATCACTTATTAACATCAACAGCAAACAAACAAATTCAAATGTTCTGTAATTTAAAGGTAAAACGGCATTTCAAGAGGATGCAAAGGTTCATATGTTGGTCACATTACATTCAAGTACACACATCATTAAAATATGTCAATAGAAACAAGTATTAACCTTGACAGTTTGTATCATAAAGAGATTGTCATCATCCACAAACAGAAATCAGGGACATTAAGACTTAATCAAGAAAACAACAGTAAAGGTGACATATCAATGGATAACATCATGAAATCAAACCACAAACATATGACCAACATATTGAGAGACTCACACATTTAGGACAAAAGCATGATACAAGTGTAGAATGATAGCAAGGTGCATATGACCAGAAAAATGCAACAGGACATGATCAGTAGAAACATATATAGGACAGAGATGGAATAGTAATTTCAAACAAGATGCAAAATTCATTTAAACATCTAGTACCATCATCACAAACATCTAAAGACAGTCATGTATCAATATACATTGACGAGCTATATAAAACCACACATCAAAGTTTCATATTTTCAAAATAGCATGGTAAATCTTAATAGCATAGTTATGAAAATAAAACAGAATACTAACATTTGAATTAAGAATTAATTTGAAAGGAGCTAAATGGATAATTAGCCTAGTTAACTAAAATTGACTTAATATTAGGATTGATTTAAATTAAATGAAACTAAAATAACTCAAATATAAATAAAATAAAATGGTGCCAAATTGAAATTAACCTAATCACAAAACAAATAAAAGCTAAGATAATTATCAAATTAGAATAATGAGAAAGATAATAAAATAACAAATAGCAGAAAAATGAGGGTAAAATTTGGGGTGCAACAGTTGCCCCTATTTAAATATTTTCACCTGATGACATGAGAGATGAAGATCCTAATGTAATCAATAATGAGAGATGTTTAAATACAGATAACCGAAAATTTTGCCCTCAGATGCGCACACATGCAATGCAACAAACATGATGCCTAAAAGATGCAAGAAAAATACAGACACAACAAGACACCAAGGGGCAAACGGGAAGCAAAAAGATCACAGAGCTTCACTGGGGAAGGAAGAAAGCTAATATCCATGAGAAACACCTCACTAGGGATACAAGCTAACCGACAACTGAGACTCACCGGGGAGACTCCAAAGAAACACCCGGGAAAAGACCGCAGACAATCTCACTGGGAAAAGATCCGGGGAGATAGACTACTGGGGACAAAACAAACCCACACTCTTCCTGGGCCCGAAACCAGGAAGGAAAACCTGATCACTGGGGATCAACCTGAAAGCGACAGACAAATAAGCAAAGATTTTTTGGGGATCTTAAATTGAAGAGTTCAAAATGGGATCTTCAAGAGAAGCCAGGAGACAGAGACGAACCCTGCGCACCAGACATGAGTCTTATAAAGTTGAGGAAGTTGTTCCAAGAAGTTTAGCTTAAAGCAAGTTTTTAAAAGAATCCGAGATAAAGGGTTCTATGTTCGACACGATTCGAACAAGAACAGTTTTAAGACCAGAAGACAATGCTTGACGCGATTCAAACAAAGTCCAAGTTCATGTCTGACACGATTCAAACGAGAACATGTTTTAAAACAAATAGACGATGCTTGACACGATTCAAACAAAGTCTAAGTTCAAGTCTGACATGATTCAAACAAGAACAAGTTTTAAAATGAATAGACGATGCTTGACACGATTCAAACAAAGTCTAAGTTCAAGTCTGACATGATTCAAACAAGAATAAGTTTTAAAACGAATAGACGATGCTTGACATGATTCAAACAAAGTCTAAGTTCAAGTCTGACATGATTCAAACGAGAACAGTTTTAAAACAGAAGGACAATGCTTGACGCGATTCAAACAAAGTCTAAGTTCAAGTCTGACACGATTCAAACAAGAACAGGTTGTAAAACGAATAGACGATGCTTGACACGATTCAAACAAAGTCTAAGTTCAAGTCTGACACGATTCAAACGAGAACAGTTTTAAAACAGAAGGACAATGCTTGACGCGATTCAAACAAAGTCTAAGTTCAAGTCTGACATGATTCAAACGAGAACAGTTTGTAAAAATATTTAACGTTAAACTTCTCGGGGAGCAGTAAAAGGTTTAAAGATTCCAATCTGGCGCGCAAAGGTTAAGACCGAACAAGCACGACACAAAGCAAACCGGGAATGTCTTTACTTCACTGGGGAAATAAAGACAGACACCAACAAAAGACCACAAGCAAAACAAAGCACAAGGATGCAAAGATGCTAGGGTATGATGCATATGCTTAGCTATATGCTAGAAACGACGCGAACGACGCAAAACAAGAAAGAAGAAAGGATAACACAAGCCAACACCCTGAAACCCAAACATCGAGGATAACCGGGGCAATCTTCTCTTCACTGGAGATGGCAGATCCATGCCAAAAATACAGTACTGCTAATTCTTCCTGTACCAAACTTGATTCCAAAACGTCTTAATTCCAAAGTAAAACTTAGTTTATTTTGTGTTTTCTTAGAAGTTTAGCATTTCCGTTTTCAAAATCAAGTGAAAAATGACAAAGTTTTGCAGAATAAAGATGACAATAATCAAGAAAAAGGCTCAATAACTGATATTATTGAAAAATGGTGACTTGCCAAATAGCAGAGTCCCATGAAATATTACAAATGCGACAAAATGGAAATTTTGGCAAGGGTTACATTATATTCAATGACCGGTAACAAACTCTATGGACTAAGATTCTAACAGCTGACTTCTCTGGGGACTCCTGGATATAGGTGAGATGTCTTTCAAGCATAATATTTTTGTACCAAATCTGCATTCACAGGGTGCGCAAGCTGTTCACCATCTATAGTTGTAAGAAACAAAGACCCTCCTGAAAAGACTGTCTTGACCACAAATGGACCTTCATAATTGGGTGCCCATTTTCCGCGGACGTCTCTTTGTGACGATAGAATCTTCTTAAGTACCAATTCGCCTACTCGGAATTCTCGAGTGCGGACCTTCTTATCAAATGCCCTTTTCATCTTCTTCTGGTATAGTTGACCATGACACATGGCTGTCAGGCATTTCTCGTTAATTAAATTCAACTGATCATATATTTCTTGAACCCATTCTGCTTCATCCAGCTTGGTTTCCATCAATATCCTTAAAGAAGGTATCTCAACTTCTATGGGGAGGACAGCATCTATCCCATATACCAAAGAAAAGGGGGTTGCCCCTGTTGAAGTTCTAACTGATGTTCTGTACCCATGTAGTGCATATGGCAACATCTCATGCCAATCCTTGTATGTTTTGACCATCTTCTGAAGAATTTTCTTGATGTTCTTGTTCGCAGCTTCGACCGCTCCGTTCATCTTTGGATGATACGGTGAAGAGTTATGGTGCTCAATTTTGAAGTCGTCGCACAGTTCCTTCATAGTTCTGTTGTTCAGATTGGTCCCGTTGTCAGTTATGATCCTATTGGGGATCCCATAACGACAAATGATGTTGTTCTTGATGAAGCGTGCAACTACCTGCTTAGTCACATTGGCGTATGAAGCGGCTTCCACCCACTTAGTGAAGTAATCAATAGCCACCAAAATAAAATGATGTCCATTAGATGCTTTAGGCTCGATTGCCCCAATCATATCAATGCCCCACATAGAGAACGACCAGGGTGATGATAGCACGTTCAACAGAGTAGGAGGAATGTGCATTTTGTCCGCATAAATCTGACATTTATGACATTTTCTAACATACTGAATGCAGTCAGCTTCCATGGTCAACCAATAATATCCAGCCCTTAAAATCTTCCTGACTATGGCATGCCCATTGGCGTGGGTGCCAAAAGCTCCTTCATGGATATCATGGATCAACAAGTCTGCTTCTCTTTTATCAACACATCTTAACAAAACCATATCGTGATTCCTTTTGTACAGTACGCCATTGCTGATGAAGAATTTGGCTGATAGTCTTCGTAGAGTCTTCTTATCAAGGATGGAGGCATTGGCTGGATATTCTTGGTTCTTTAGAAAGTTCAGAATATCATGGAACCAAGGTTTGCCGTCTGATTCCTCTTCAATGGACTGACAATAGGCAGGCTCTGTCCTCCTTTCAATACTAATTACTGGATCTTCATTGATAAATCTAACTTGCCACATTAAAGCCAGTGTCGCTAAAGCATCAGCCACATGATTCTCAGTACGTGGCACATGATGAAATGTTATCTCATCAAAACATTTAATCAATTCCAAAGCATATTCCTGATAAGGGATAAGTTTTTCATCTCTTGTTTCCCACTCGCCCCTGATTTGATAAATGACTAGGGCAGAGTCACCCATGACTTCAAGAAAACAGATTCCAAGATCGATTGCAGCTTCTAGACCCAGAATGCACGCTTCATACTCAACAATATTATTTGTGCATCCAAAATTCAGCCTGGCTGTAAAAGGGGTGTAACCACCTTCAGGATTAATTATAACAACACCTACTCCATGTCCCTTATAATTGGACGAACCATCGAACATCATCTTCCACCTATACTCAGCCCTGGGATCTTCTTCAGAGCTGGGCTCTTCACAATCTTTTACTGCCATGATGTCCTCGTCAGGGAAATCAATCTTGAGTGGTTCATAGTCTTCGACTGGTTGGTCGGCAAGATATTATGAAAGAATGCTTCCTTTAATGGCCTTTTGCGTGACATACTGAATGTCATATTCAGATAAAAGCATGTGCCAACGAGCGAGTCTACCCGTTTGAGCAGGTTTCTCAAAAATGTACTTTATCGGATCCATCTTGGAAATCAACAAGGTGGTATGACAAATCAGGTACTGTCTTAGACGTTTGGCAGCCCAAGCCAGAGCGCAACAAGTCTTCTCAAGTAATAAGTAACGGCTTTCGCTGTCCGTAAACTTTTTACTCAGATAATAAATTGTGTGTTCTTTCCGGCCAGTCTCGTCATGCTGTCCCAAAACACAGCCCATAGACTCTTCCAAAACAGTCAAGTACATAAAGAGAGGTCTTCTGGGAACCGGAGGGACCAGAATAGGGGGTTCTTGGAGATAACTTTTGAGTTTCTCAAAAGCTTGTTGACAGTCAGTATTCCATTCTACTGGCTGATTCTTACAGAGTAACTTGAAAATTGGCGCACATATTGGAGTAGTGTTGGAGATAAACCTGGAGATATAATTCAGGCGGCCCAAAAATCCTCTGACCTGTGACTCAGTTTAAGGAGCTGGCATTTCTTGAATTGCTCGCACTTTATCAGGATCTACTTCAATGCCCTTCTGGCTAACAATGAAACCCAATAACTTTCCTGACCTGACTCCGAAAGTACACTTTGCAGGGTTTAACCTCAACTGGTACCTCCGAAGTCTCTTGAACAATTTCAGCAAGTGATCTACATGTTCCTCTTCATTTCGAGATTTGGCTATCATATCGTCCACGTACACCTCTATCTCTTTGTGGATCATATCGTGAAACAAAGTCACCATAGCCCTTTGGTATATTGCCCCGACGTTCTTTAATCCAAAAGGCATAACCTTGTAGCAATAAGTGCCCCATGGGGTAATGAAAGTGGTTTTATCCATATCAGCTGGATCCATTTTAATCTGATTGTAGCCTGAGAAACCATCCATAAATGAGAACATGGCGAAAGAGCTGTATTATCTACCAGTGTGTCAATATGGGGTAGAGGGAAATCATCTTTGGGACTAGCTTTGTTAAGATCCCTGTAGTCCACACACATTCGTACTTTTCCATTCTTCTTCATAACAGGAACAATATTAGCTACCCACTCTGGGTACTTGGAAACTGCCAGAAATCCGGCATCCAACTGTCTCTTAACTTCATCTCGAATCTTGAGAGCCATGTCGGGATGACTTCTTCGAAGCTTTTGTTTTACCGGCGGGCACTCAGGCTTGAGGGGTAATTTGTGGACCACAATATCCGTATTTAAACCAGGCATGTCTTGGTAAGACCAAGCAAAAACGTCCACATACTCTTTAAGGAGCGAAATCAACCGCTGTCTGATTTCTGGTTTCAGTGACGCCCCAATCTTGACTTCTTTCTTCTCGTCCTCAGTGCCAAGATTGATGACATCCATCTGCTCTTCATGAGGCTGGAGATCCGTATACTGGTAGTCACACATATCTGCTAGATCCTTGGCTACCTCATAATCTTCCTCCTCTTCAGCTTGGTAGACAGGGGAGTCGAAGTCAATGGTAAGGGCAAGGTCATTGAATACAATGGGTTTATGATTCATTCTGCATAGTGGAATGACTTATATTATTAAAATGAACAAAAGTTCAAGAACATGCGAGATGAAGATGCTTTTGTTTGAAAAGATTGCCATTTTTTAGAAACAGAATGCAATAAAGTAAAGCAATAAAAATTTTTTAGCAAAAGAGTCATTTCATTGATTTAAAGTTTGAAAACGGAGGCCCGTACAAAATAATCCACTAGTCTTGGGCAAGACTAGGGAGATGAAAACAACAAATCTAGACAAGTTACTCTGGTTCCGGGTACAGGATTGGGATCTCAACAGATTCCCAATTGCCTAATGCGCCTTCTTGTCAAAAAATCAAATGATCAATGTCTTCGTCTTCCTCAGTACTTCCTATGATTGCATGAACTTGATGTCCACCTCTGATAAATGTCTCTTGCACAGTCTTTATCTTCATTCTTCTCTCTCTTGTACCTGAAGCAGCTTCCTCCTCTAGAGTTGGTCTGTAACCCAACCCTTGGTGCCGGATCCTCTTTTCAACCTCAATCACTTTGCCCCAACCTGCGGGCACGCCATCTTGAAGGGCAGACTGGATACTCTTATATGAAGCAAAAGATGGATATTCTGGTACCACTGGCTGCTCACTGTCGACTATAACTGCATTTGCTATTTCTAGGGCTTGGAAAGAAGTTTCCAATGCATCCTCATCAGCCTCAATATAACGGAAGGATGACAAGTTACTAACCATCAAGTCTTCTTCCCCATGGACGATGACTAGCTTTTCATCGACCACAAATTTCATCTTCTGGTGTAAGGTCGAAGTGACAGCGCTTGCCTCGTGGATCCAGGGTCTTCCAAGTAGGCAGCTATAGGCAGGGTTAATGTCCAAAACCTGAAACAGAACATTGAACTCCTGGGGTCCAATCAGGACTGGCAGTTCAATTTCCCCCATCATGGATCTTCGTGAACCATCAAAAGCTTTGACGATTAACGATGTGGGTCTCATGATCCCTTCTTTGTATGCCAGCTTGTCGAGGGCCCTCTTTGGTAAGACATTTAGAGAGGATCCCGTGTCTACAAGAACTCTAGCCAATGTGTCCTCTTGACACTTCATTGATATATGCAGAGCAAGATTGTGTTTCTGACCTGATTGGGTCAGTTCCTCATCACTGAAGCTGAGCGTATTGCGCGCGGTAATGTTGGCGATAACGTGATCAAATTGTCTGGCGGTGATGTCCTGGGCCACATGAGCCTGAGCCAATACTTTCTGTAATGCTGATCGGTGACTGGTGAATTAATCAACAGGGATAAGATAGAAATTTTATACGGAGTCTGGTGAAGCTGACCCACGACCCTGTAGTCACTTCTTTTTATTATCCTGAGAAACTCTTCATCATCTTCCTTGGAGCTCACTTCTTTGCCCTTGTTACTGGTAGGTACACGCACCTCTCCTTCTTTACCAGACACTTCTTTATTCATAGGGGTAAAAATCCTTCCACTCCTCGTCATCCTTCCTGTTCCTACTACATTAGACACGTTCTTCTCATCAGCCCCCACCTCTTTCCTTGGGACTGGTTCTTCTATGACGACCCCCACCTCTTTCCTTGGGATCATTTCCTTCTTCTTCTTATTACCTGTAATGTCTTCATAGATAAATGGTAATGCTTTGGTCCCTCTGAACCTGAACGGGACTGGCCTGGGGAAATTATTTTGCATGGGATGATCAGCAGGGGAAACAACTTCAGATTTGTTGAATCTTGGAACTGATCGCTTAAACACTGGGCTTACGGTATTTGCCCCAGGATTGTTGAACACAGGGACTACTGATGAGCTTTCTTCTTCATCAAGCACTAGCACCTGCTTTGGCAGATTGAACATTGGTTCAATTACTGCTATTTTGCTTTCTTTTCTGAAAATTTGTAAGAAACCTTCATCAATCAGTTGCTAAATATCATCTTGAATCAAACGACACCCTTTGCTACTACTACCACATTCTCCACAAACAGCGTGGCAAACTTTGACCAATCCGGTGCTGAACAGCTTGGCATGAAATGTTCTCAGGGGAGTTTTAATCTTTGCTTCTTCGGAGATCAATACTTCCTCATCCTCGCCTTCAACAACATTAGTTGACCCATGAGTTGGCAAGGGGTTACTCTTCACATTTGGCTGGTTATTAGCAAAAGACAGAACATACTTTTCTATCAAACTTTTCACCAAATTCTTTAGTGCCAAACACCCTTCTAAGTCATGGCCTACTCCTCCTTGATGGAAAGCGCATGTTGCATTAGGATTGAAGAACTGCATATATTTTTCAGATGGTGGCCCCAATGGCCTAGTGACAATTAGTCCTTGTTCCACCAAGGAAGGATACAATGCTGTATATGTCATCGGAATGGGTGGAAAATTTGGTGTCACCGTCTACCTTCTTGGAGGGGTATTTTGCTGTGGCGCTGGCCGCCGTTGCTGCTGGTAATTCTGGTTTTGGTTCCTCGGCCACTGCTGCTGATTTGGTGGCTGGGAAATAGGAACTTGTTGCATTATCTGATGATTAAAAGTGGGCATAACAGACGCCACGTATCGTTGTTGTGCGAACTGCATGGGGCAAACCGGTTGTTGAGGGAAACTAGGACTTGGTTGTGGTTGGAATAGAGATTGTTTAGGATTCTTCCTCTTTCCTGTCATAATAGCGTTAGTCTCGCCTTCCTTTTTCTTATGAAAATTGCCCGGAGACCTCTTGACACCTGTGCTAGTGGCACTGTTAGGTGAACTGGCCACCTTTCCACTTTTCAGACCTGCCTCCACCTTCATACCAATCGCAATGATATCAGAGAAATTGGCACCAATATTGCTAATCATTTTCTCATAGAATTCAGGTTTTACAGTGTCTACAAACCAATCAACTAGTTCCTTCTCAGTCAATGGTGGTTCAACTTGTGATGCAGTCTCTCTCCACCTTTGAGCATATTCTTTGAACGACTCTGTATTCTTCTGAGTCATGGTCAATAGTTGTCTACGATCAGGAGCTAAATACAAGTTATACTTATAGTGCTTTATGAAAGTGTCCATAACATCTTGGAAACATTTAATCTGAGATTGGTCTAAGCTTAAATACCACTTTGCGGCAGCGCCCTTCAGGCTGTCCTGGAAACAATGGATCATTAACTTATCGTTATCCATATATGCCACCATTCTTCGGAGATACATGACCAAGTGTGCCTTAGGACACGTGGCACCAGAGTACAATTCAAAACTTGGTAACTTGAATTTTGGTGGAATTACTAGATCAGTGACTAGACACATATCTTTAAGGTCAGAACTGAAGACGTTGTCTCCCTCCATGGCTTTCAGCTTTCTTTGCATGATTTCCATATTGGCTCTTAATTTCTCGTTACTGTCATCCCCTTCCACGGATATGTTATCATTAATGAAATGATGCTGATTCTGAAAAACGGGTTGAAACTAGGTTTGAACCACATGCGAAGTATAAGTTGGGATAACTTGTTGATTCTCACCAAATAATGGTGCAACTTGTTGTATGGACTGAGGAGCTGAGGCCCGTATAAACTCAAATGGCATCCCTAGAGTAGGGTTCACAATAGGTATGACTGGCGGCTCAACAGTTGTAGCGATGACTTCTGAGACCACAGTGGCTTGTGTATCCATCTTTGCTCGTATAATACTCAGGGCTTCCATAATCTTCCCCATTCCTACTCTCAATTCACTGAGCTCGTCGTTAACCTGATCCAAATTCTCGCAATTTTCAGACATTCTTCCTCTTTAAGTCTGTGCCCGGATGTTGTAACGATGTAGAGAATTCAGGGCGATGGTTCAACGATAACAACAACAACAACTGAAGAAGAAAAGACGACAATGAGACACATAAGAAATGCACATGCACATGCGAAAATGCAGATGAGATGCACATGCCGGCTAAACCATCAAGAACTAAAAGAGTTCGTAAACAGTGTAAATAACAGGATTACTAACAACATAATTTTCCATTGAAATTAAGATAAGTGCTCTTAGAAAGGAAAAGTTACAATCATTGTCTGGATCACATTAAAAGGAAATACAACTTTAAAATAGGATTACAACAAAATGTTACAACTATGGAAAATAGGGCAGCCCTTCGCCTCCCCTGATCCCTTCCATGATTTCTTTGATAAGTCGCTTGGTTTTGGCTTTCTCCAAAGTCAGCTCCCCTAGTAGCTCCATCCTTCTCCGTTCAGCACTGGTGGACGCCTCATGATATTGAGTGGGCTTTCTCATGCTGTGTGAAATCCCTCGTGCCCATTTCAGATGAGCTTCAGTGACAGGGCCATTGGTGATCCATTTTTGATAATTTATGAAAAGCCACGCTTCCCCCATCTTGAGTTTTTCTTCAAATCCTTCTCCGCATCCAAAGTACATCAGCTCCAAATCTTCTGGTCTAGGCTCCTCCTCAATTGGATGGCCTAACTGGCAACGTGCGAGCACAGGGTTATAGTTTATACAACCAAGTCGACCCAAGAGCGGCACATTGAGATAGTCTCCACAACTAACAATTATTATGGTTCCTTTAGGGTTTGTATCGTACCACTTGATGTCAGAATGCCTTAGTTCCATTAGTTTTCTGACCCAAAGAGCGTTGTCACTCACTTCCCAAAATGTTGGCGTCGTAGGTAAGTATGAAATGAACCACTTGTATAGTAATGGAGCACAGCAAACGATCACACCTTTACTCCTCATAGTCTGTGTGGTGACCGAGAAGTACATGTCAGCCAGTAAAGTGGGAACAGGGTTCTGACCCATAAAGATTCTGATTGCTTGGATGTCGACAAAATCTTTAACATTGGGAAATAGGAACAACCCATACACCAGTAAAGCAAACATTGACTCAAACATTTCAGAGTTTCCGCTTTCTTGAAAGTGGAGAGCTGTCTCAATTAGAAATTGGGCAGGTAGCCCCCGATACCCTTCCCTGGTGGTCATGTTTTCTCAGATGTGTCTCTTTTGGATCCCTAACCCTACAGCAATCTCTTGATTAATGAATTCTTCTTCCACACCGGAAAAAGGGGGATAATGCTGAACGGGTAGTCCTAGCATATGTGAATATTCTTCTATAGTCGGGACTAACTGGAAGTTCGGAAAGATGAAACATCTGTATGCTGGATGATACCTCTGTACCAAGGTTTCTAGCAGTCCTTCTTTTATTTGCAATCTCATTAATGATAGCAGGTCCCCATACTTGTCAATAAAGCTTGGTGGGTCTTCAATTCTTCCTCCAATCTCTATCAAATGCTCAACATCAGGGATCAGGAAAGTGACGGGCCAGTTTATGTTCTTAGCAACGTCCATTTCCACAACGTCTGCAAAACAAAATTTAGTATCTCGATAGTTTAGCAAAATAATGCAAAAAGATGCAAAATGATATGCAGATGCAAAGCTAATCTATCAAGAAACACATAAAATTGCAAGGCTTTTGACGATGGTATTTCAAGAAATTCTTCTTCATTAAGAAAATTTGGCATTCATTACATTCGGAGCAGAGTATCTTCATGCTCTTAGTACATATGTGGGTTGTTCCCATAACTAAAAAGATAACAACAATAACAAAAATAAATAACACGGGAACCAGCAACAAGATCTTTAGAAGTTAGATCCGCTGGTGGATGTCTCCCCTTCCTCATCCATCTCCCTCATCAATTTCTCGATGCGTCCCTTGATCATTTTCTTCTCGAGTAACAACCCTGTCAATGTTTCCTCCAGTCCCTGTCTAGTTTTGAGCGGTTTGTGAAGGGAATAGGGTCTCCTCATCACACTGGCTATCTCACGAGACCATTCCAGATGCGTCTCATTGACGGAACACTCCGCCTTCCATAACTGCTTATTGATTTGACACTATGCTTGCTCAAGAAACATTTTCATTTCGTAGCCGTCCCTTTCCCCGTAATACATCATGTGTAGATCTTCCTTGATTATGGGTCCCTTCCCCATATGACCCAGCTGTCGACCGACGAGCACGGGATTATAGTTAATGCAACCATTTCTTCCCATCAGGGGTACATTAGGGCAATCCCCGCAGCTAGTAATTATGACAATCCTTTCTTCTGTTGGGTTATGCCTTTTGACATCCGTGTGCTTCAAACTCATCAGTTTTTCAATCCAGACTTGGCAATGTTCTACATCCCAGAAAGCAGGGGTTTTTGGCAAGTAGGCTGTGAACCACTTATATAAAAGAGGTACACAGCACACAATCTCTCCACATCCTTTGTTGTATTTGGTTTGAACTGCGTGATACATATCAGCCAACAAGGTAGGGACTGGGTTATGGATTCTGAAAATTTGTATCGCCTGAGTATCAACAAACTGCTTTGCGCCTGGAAACAGCACCAGCCCATAGATCATTAAGGCAAGTGTTGCCTCATACATTTATTTCTTTCCTCTATTCTTGAAGTAAATTGCTTTCTCAAACAAGAATAGTGAAGGTAGTCCAAGTCGTTCTTCTTTGACAACTAAATTTGCCTGGATATCAGCAAATCTGATTCCGGTAGTCGTTGCAATATCTCTAGCTGATGGCATTGATTCTAAACCGGAGAAAATTGGGGCATCACTAACAGGGATCCCAATTATAGCAGAAAATTCCTCTAAAGTTGGAACCAATTGGAATTCAGGGAATAAGAAGCAACGGTAATTGGGGTGATACAATTGCACCAACACTTCCAATGGTCCCTCAGTCACTGGGACCCTTAGCAGTTGTGAGAGATTTCCATATTTGTCAGTAAAGCCGGAAGGATCCTCAATCATGTCGCACATCCAGATCAGTTGTTGAAGTTTCGGGAGCTCGAAGTAATAAGGCCAAACTTGCTTTTTAGATTCCATATCGACAAAGTCTGCAAAAATATCATTGGTTTCTTGATAGTTAGCAAAAAAAAATGTTGATGCAATGCAAAATGATGGTGTGATTCAAGAGAACTCAGTATTGTATCCTTGCAAATTTTTAAGGAACATTTTTCTTAGAGGAAAACTCATCTCATTGATAATAAAGTTTTGAATTACAACATAAGACAAATACATCTTCAAAAACCAAAATAGAATACAAAATAAAGAAAACTAGGTTCTAAGCCATCAATCAATCTTCTCCCCTCAATCTCATGGCGAGTTTCTGGTTCTCTCTTTGTAGCCTTTCATTCTGGTCAATGAGCTCAACCAACCGTGACTTCCATGGTTCGGGCGGAGATGACATGCTATAAAATAAGTCTTCTTGCATCTTTCTTCTTTTGACAGATTCTTCTTCCTTCCTCCTGAGACTCTTCTGCAATTCATTCATTTCAAAGTTAAGGATCTGATACTTGTTCATCCAAGCATTCCTTTCTCGCTCTGCTTGAGCCAATCGAATTTTTAATTCATCCTCATTGCTAGTGAAATAGAGAACAGGATCTCTTGGAGCCAATGGGATAGGATCATGACGATCATATGGTATCTTCAACTCAATAGCCCTCTTTTGCACCCATTGAGTGTAAGATTCTGAAGCCAAACACTCGGGTAAACCTAAAGCAGATATACCTCTGGTGTGAACATGTCCTTATCTTCTTCAAAGAACAAACCTTCCAAGTAAATATTATTAGGTTTAGCTCCCATAGAATAACCATGTTGACGACAAGCCAAAGCGGGATTGTAGCTTATGCCCCCTTTTATGCTAAGAAGCGGTACATTAGCAAATCCTCTGCAGCTAACAATCATATCCTTGCCTTTAAGCGATGGGTGGTACCACTCAAGATCGGTCTTGGTGAGAGACATGATCTTCTCTGACCAAAGAAGTCCATCTTGGAGGTCCCAAAAGGTCTTTGAACGGGGTAAATGGGAGATATACCACCTTTATAACAGTGTGGCACAGCATGTTACCATCCCTCCCTTATGAGCGGTCCTCAAGTGCACTGAGTGGTAGGCGTCTGCAAGTAGGGTTGGAACTGGATATCCGATGATGAAGATCTTGATTGCATTCATATCAACAAAGTTCTCAATATTGGGAAACAAGAATAACCCATAAATAAGCAGGGCTATAACAGCTTCAAAGTCCACCATATTCTTCATGCTAGCATACTGACGGGCCTTCTCCAGTAAAAACTTGGCAGGTAACCCAAAAAGTCCTCCCTTGATAACCAAGTTAGCCTTAACTTCTGACAACTTGAGATGAGCCGCTTCTGCAATTTCCTTTTCTTTAGGCGTCCTCTCCAGACCGGAGTAAGGTAGGTTTGAAGTGATGGGAATACCAACTAGAATGGCGTACTCCTCGAGCGTAGGCATTAACTGGTAATCCGGAAAGGTGAAACAATGGTACACGGGGTCATAAAACTGTATGAGAGTGGGGAGCAATCCGTCTACCATCTTGGTCTTCATTAGAGAGAAAATCTTCCCATACTTGTCTTGGAATGTTGATGATTCACTGATTGGCTTACCCAGATTCTTTAGATCTTCCACTTTTGGACTAATGAAGGTGTACTTCTTCGTTTTCCTTTTTTCAAAATCCATCCTATAAAGTTTGCAAAACAACACTGAGTTTCTTGAATACACAATGCACATGATGCAAGGATGAATGCAACAAACACACATAGACAGGTAAGCACAAAGAACACAGAGCAACCTAGGTTAAAAGTCACGAGCATGAAGTCAAAGGTCTACCCATCCCAAAGGTATGTACTATGGTTTTCACCTGCAAGACAAGGTTCTAAAAGAGTTCCCAGAGTCGATAACCCATCTTTCGGATTTTATCGACTTTCCAATTGCTTGGTGATCAATAAAATTCTCAAAAGGGTCTCATCTGAGTGTAGCATCGTATAGCAACCATTTGGGATTGCTCCCTCACATTCCTCGCACTACGTCCTAAATAGGCCAAGTGGGGTAAAGGGTAACTAAAAGTCATCAGTATCTCTGGCTCCTAGGTCGCAAGTAGTAACGCATTCACAATTGCTCGTTCAACATATACCACTTTTGAGAGGGCCTCAACTGAGTGTGGACTTCAAGTTCCCTCCTTTGGGATTTCTCCCTCGAAGTTCCCTTGACTATGTCCACGGTTCCTAAACATATGTGTTCGCTCAAGTCCGAGTTAAGACTTATCTCACTCATAGATATCATGTTAACCCAAACCAAACAGGATAATATCAAACATAGAACAGATATACAAGCATACAAGCAGATATGACATACAAGCAATCATATAAGTAAATAAGAAAACATGAATAACATAAAACAAAGATAGGCTTAACCCTCTTAGTAAAGGACCAGCAATAGGTCTAACTGTCCCCAGTAAAGTCGCCATTTCTGTTGCGCTGAAAATCGGATAACAAATTATTAATTAATTTGCATCATTTTCTTTTACAACCGACTTTGATTTATCCAAAGGAAAGGTTCAAGATCGTTAAAAAAACCTAAAGGGAAAGATCTAAGGTTCGGGGGTTGGTTACGCCTAGGGAAGGTATTAGCACCCTAAACGTCCGTAGTACTCTACGGGAGCCTCTTGTTAATGTTATCTTATGTTTGCTAAAGGTTCTATGCTAAAGGCTAGTTAGCGGGGGAAGTGATAAATTCATTATGATGAATATCACTAAGAGTTGAGGAACTCTCTCCTAATGCTAGTTGTAATTTCTATGGCTCTGATGAGGCCAAGAAATGAAGTTTCTCCTAAGAGGTTACCTAAGTTAAGGTGGAGGGTCAATGACTTATGAGTCAACATATTTAACCTTCCTTTGGAATGGCGGGAAAAAAGGAAAAAAGAAATAAAAAGAAAGTCATAGAAGAAAGAAACAACAACATAAGCATGAAGATGGCAAAATGTTTCATGAGGAGTAGACATGAGATGAATATCAAGATAAACAAGAGTAAACCAAAGATATTAAACTTGATAATATATATCACACATCATAAGTCAAAGTATAGTCATGAATAAAAAACAATTAAGATGGTATTCCAAGTTAGACAATATCAATCACAAATTAAGTCAATAATCAAGTAGTAAGATAAAACTAAAGAAGAGTTAAACATTAAAAGATCAACAAGGTTATAATGAAGATTTAACTATTTAATCAAAGTAATGAGAATGGAAAAATTCACCTTAAAAAAATAAATCCTTTTAGACAACTTATTTAAAATAATTATTAAGTGACATGAAATGGAGTTTTTAAAATAAAAATAAAGTTCAGATTTTATATAAAAAAAATTGCTTTTAATAAACTTTAAATGGAAAGGAAATGTTAACTAAAAAGAAAGGGAAATATCACACATAGGGTTTGAACTCATGTCCTTTACCTGAACACCCAAAACACAAACCAACTGGGCCATGTGTGCATGGTGAATACCAAACACAAACGCGCATATATATATTTAACGAAGCGAATATCAGAAGAGAAAAAAACAAAAGTACTGGGTAGGGATCGAACCCCAGTCCTTATAGGCACGGCAAAGTAACACACACAAGTCCATCCGCTAGGGAGGGAATACGTCCATTAACAGATACGACTTGATAAATATGTAACATATAACATACGTATATATTCAAAATAAAAAAACAATTGAATTAAACAATCCAAGCAGCCATATTACACTCAGTGCTGCATCAATCCAACAAAACCAAAGAGAAAAAAACACCAACCAATACACAAGACCTATAGATTTAATACGCAAGGTTATCAACAAACGATTTTATGAGAATAGCAATAAGCCATGGCATTCAAATGATAACAGTAGCATTAGTAGCACAACACTAAGGTATGATCAACACAAATCAAGAGCAGAGATGAGTTATATGATAAACATATGAAATCACGCAGGTATAAACCAACTGAACTGGGTGATGGCCTTATTCAAAGCAGACGCAGCAAAAAAAGAAATGAAACCAGTAGGCAGATCCAACATTATTATATCAATCAGTGGCAAGAATACAACATGAATTCAAAATAGTAAATGGCACATGGTATGGCATACAACATGATAAAACACAATTAGTTTTGAATAGCATACTTCCATACATTCACAAAAGGAAAAAAAAATCAACATGTTAATATAGACCAAGACAGTAGGGTTTGGACGGGTCATAAAGTGATACATTCCAAAATTGACTTGCACATCAATGCCAGGCCAAGTGACATACCAAATGAGAGTTATGCAGACAAGTTAAGTGATATTTAGAACAGATCACGTTGAAAGCAATAAGCTAGGTGGGTTGAAAGCAATTAGCATTTATAATATACCAAATTAAACTTAAATCATAGATACCAAAACTACATAATTAAAATGCATTGAAGGCAGTTAAATAACAGCAAACACACCTTAAATGAGCTCAAAACAAGATAACAAATCAACTTCCAAGGCAAGGCAGGATTGTTCACAATGAGAAAAGATCTAGGTTCATGGTGTCTTAAGAAGCACATTGATAATCAAGGGTTGTAGTAATACACTTTGAGAAAATCAGAATGTAAGTTAATAAAAAAACATGGCAACGTGGGCTTGAGTAAAGTCAAAGACATCATATTGAACATTTGAGAACTTAAGCATATTGGTGACATACAAAGAGACATTAAAACATACCAACAGATTGCAGAGAAGCCAGAACCACAACACTACCAACTTTAACAATTCACACATCCAAAAACAAGTGCAGCAATGACATACATGATAAAGACACCCTATGTATTGGCAGTGAGAATAGCATAGTCCAAAATCTTTCATTCAAATGACAGGTTCATTTAATGATATGCTATGTGAGGTGTGTGCTAAGAACATATCAGTTACATAGCTCTATAAAACAATTCATGTACAGTATGAACAAAATGTATCAAGGCAGACCTGGACAAGCATCATGGTTATACAAGAGGACTACAAAGCCTGATTAACATAACTAAGACTCATAAATAAATATAACAAAACTCTTGAAAACAGTTAAAGGCACAGATCCACACAAAATCAACAATAGGCATATGCATTTGTAAAGCTGGTGTGTGCTGTGAGATCACAACCAAGACACAGATGTGGAGATTTATAAACACAACATATGGACAAACCAGATGGATAAAGACAAAGTATGGATTCATTAGGCAGTGATGGCAGGCAAGCATATTATGTAAACTCAATGATTCACACCAATGGTCAAACATGAACAAGATTTATTCTCAAATGCATTGACAAAAGTTAGCACACATGTTTTGAGATGACAATAAAGATTTAGAGCAAATAAGAGGCAACAAAACATGAGAAGATAAGCACTTAACAGATCCATTCATATTATCATGGCATATCAAAATTGACTCAAGTGTTATCATTTGACAGACAAAAGCTTAGGAATCATATTACAACATATCAAACTTAACACACACTTCATGAACACAGTGTTTATGCAAACATATATTCAAATAGAAGTACAACATGTAGATGACAAATAGATAAACATGTATACAAACATGCTCCAACACTAATATAAAAGATAAACATGTCAAGAATCACTTATTAACATCAACAGCAAACAAACAAATTCAAATGTTCTGTAATTTAAAGGTAAAACAGCATTTCAAGAGGATGCAAAGGTTCATATGTTGGTCACATTACATTCAAGTACACACATCATTAAAATATGTCAATAGAAACAAGTATTAACCTTGACAGTTTGTATCATAAAGAGATTGTCATCATCCACAAACAGAAATCAGGGACATTAAGACTTAATCAAGAAAACAACAGTAAAGGTGACATATCAATGGATAACATCATGAAATCAAACCACAAACATATGAACAACATATTGAGAGACTCACACATTTAGGACAAAAGCATGATACAAGTGTAGAATGATAGCAAGGTGCATATGACCAGAAAAATGCAACAGGACATGATCAGAAGAAACATATATAGGGCAGAGATGGAATGGTAATTTCAAACAAGATGTAAAATTCATTTAAACATCTAGTACCATCATCACAAACATCTAAAGACAGTCATGCATCAATATACATTGACGAGCTATATAAAACCACACATCAAAGTTTCATATTTTCAAAATAGCATGGTAAATCTTAAACAAACTCAAGAGGGTCCAAGTATATCAATGATCAAACACGATAGAGGCAAGATCAAACACACCACCAAAAGTAAACCAGAGCATAAGATGGTCATCAATTAAAGATTAAGAGAAAGTTACTCAGAGTTGGTTTCATAGATAACAACAAGGCACGGTCATATTAAGACAAAAGTTCAAATATCATTTTAACTTGTCAAACAAACAAGACTTGCAATGGCAAATAGTCAGCATAAAGATTAGTCATTTCATTTTCACAAGCAGTTGATATGGTAAACCGAGAAAACTTTAACAACAAGCAAAAACCAAGGGAGGTAGCTTACGAATTCAACACAACTATCAGTACCAAACTCAAAGTACCACAAACATTTTCAAAAGGCAAACCTCACATATCATCACATATGCTCAAATGAAAACAAGAACTTGTGTCAACATCAAAATGAAATGCGCAACATCATTTTAAGGTTAGTAACATGAACAAACTTAGATGGCAATAAACTCTATGCATATGTTATAGACTCAAAGAAAAAAAGAAGCATACAAAGACAACATGTAACAGTCATTTATCAACAAAGTTTAAACCATCATGCTATAAACAAGTGAAAAGATTATAGTTGAAGGAAAAAGAAGGTTACCAACTGAGCTTGCTTCTCCTTGAATTGACCACAAATCCTTGATGCTAATCCTTACTTCCTTCTCTTTGGAATTCCAATATTTAGTATGTTTTCGTAGAAATTGTTGGTGTCTCCAGAACTGAAATGAACCTCCTTAAATAGGCAAGGTATTGGGTTGATGAGGGGCATCATGGGCCGGGTCAAATTCTCAAAAATCAGGTGGGCATAAGCTGAACGATTAGGGTTTTCGTTTGAATTTCAAACTTGGTCCAATTCTGGGAGAGAAATACGCTGCGACATTTCAGACGTGCAGGGTCATACTCATCACTTGGTGAATGAATTCAGAGCTCTCCCATTGATGCTATTGAGAGGGGTACCAAATGGAGCAAAGGTTGGAGGTAGCGTGGACAGGTTTGCAGACAGAGCAGTCGTATGCTGGAAATGGTAGTCTTCTCTGAACCACTTTCTGCGCAACACAAAGCTGAGCTTGAAGCGGAATGGATTTGGAGATTTCAAAATTGAAGAATTTGCGCCAACGGCATTGTGATTGAATGGTTGTAATGAATTGGATTGATACGATACACTGAATTCTCTTCCTCATCCACACTCTTCAGCAAGAACGAAAGAGTAGGAAGGATTTGGGTTCACTTTGGTCTCTTGGATACCACGTGTCACGCTCTTAATGGTTGGGAGAATGGTTGAAAAGTCAAACCCCACAAACTTAATTCTCATTGGTCCAAGGTAATAGAATGAGAAACCAAAAATGCAACGTGGAATTGCTCTTACCAATATTAATAGCATAGTTATGAAAATAAAACAGAATACTAACATTTAAATTAAGAATTAATTTGAAAGGAGCTAAATGGATAATTAGCCTAGTTAACTAAAATTGACTTAATATTAGGATTGATTTAAATTAAATGAAACTAAAACAACTCAAATATAAATAAAATAAAATGGTGCCAAATTGAAATTAACCTAATCACAAAACAAATAAAAGCTAAGATAATTATCAAATTAGAATAATGAGAAAGATAATAAAATAACAAATAGCAGAAAAATGAGGGTAAAAGTTGGGGTGCAACAGTTGCCCCTATTTAATATCTTCACCTGATGACATGAGAGATGAAGATCCTCATGTAATCAATAGTGAGAGATGTTTAAATACAGATAACCGAAATTTTTTCCCTCAGATGCGCACACATGCAATGCAACAAACATGATGCCTAAAAGATGCAAGAAAAATACAGACACAACAAGACACCAAGGGCCAAACGGGAAGCAAAAAGATCACAGAGCTTCACTGGGGAAGGAAGAAAGCTAATATCCATGAGAAACACCTCACTAGGGATACAAGCTAACGGACAACTGAGACTCACCGGGGAGACTCCAAAGAAACACCCGGGAAAAGACTGCAGACAATCTCACTGGGAAAAGATCCGGGGAGATAGACTACTGGGGACAAAACAAACCCACGCTCTTCCTGGGCCCGAAACCAGGAAGGAAAACCTGATCACTGGGGATCAACCTGAAAGCGACAGACAAACAAGCAAAGACTTCCTGGGGATCTTAAATTGAAGAGTTCAAAATGGGATCTTCAAGAGAATCCAGGAGACAGAGACGAACCCTGCGCACCAGACAGGAGTCTTATAAAGTTGAGGAAGTTGTTCCAAGAAGTTTAGCTTAAAGCAAGTTTTCAAAAGAATCCGAGATAAAGGGTTCTATGTTCGACACGATTCGATCAAGAACGATTTTAAGACCAGAAGACAATGCTTGACGCGATTCAAACAAAGTCCAAGTTCAAGTCTGACACGATTCAAACGAGAACAGGTTTTAAAACAAATAGACGATGCTTGACACGATTCAAACAAAGTCTAAGTTCAAGTCTGACATGATTCAAACAAGAACAAGTTTTAAAATGAATAGACGATGCTTGACACGATTCAAACAAAGTCTAAGTTCAAGTCTGACATGATTCAAACAAGAACAAGTTTTAAAATGAATAGACGATGCTTGACACGATTCAAACAAAGTCTAAGTTCAAGTCTGACATGATTCAAATGAGAACAGTTTTAAAACAGAAGGACAATGCTTGACGCGATTCAAACAAAGTCTAAGTTCAAGTCTGACACGATTCAAACAAGAACAGGTTGTAAAACGAATAAACGATGCTTGACACGATTCAAACAAAGTCTAAGTTCAAGTCTGACACAATTCAAACGAGAACAGTTTTAAAACAGAAGGACAATGCTTGACGCGATTCAAACAAAGTCTAAGTTCAAGTCTGACACGATTCAAACGAGAACAGTTTGTAAAAATATTTAACGTTAAACTTCTCGGGGAGCAGTAAAAGGTTTAAAGATTCCAATCTGGCGCGCAAAGGTTAAGACCGAACAAGCACGACATAAAGCAAACCGGGAATGTCTTTACTTCACTGGGGAAATAAAGACAGACACCAACAAAAGACCACAAGCAAAACAAAGCACAAGGATGCAAAGATGCTAGGGTATGATGCATATGCTTAGCTATATGCTAGAAACGACGCGAACGACGCAAAACAAGAAAGAAGAAAGGATAACACAAGCCAACACCCTGAAACCCAAACATCGAGGATAACCGGGGCAATCTTCTCTTCACTGGAGATGGCAGATCCATGCCAAAAATACAGTACTGCTAATTCTTCCTGTACCAAACTTGATTCCAAAACGTCTTAATTCCAAAGTAAAACTTAGTTTATTTTGTGTTTTCTTAGAAGTTGCAGCATTTCCGTTTTCAAAATCAAGTGAAAAATGACAAAGTTTTCCAGAATAAAGATGACAATAATCAAGAAAAAGGCTCAATAACTGATATTTATTGAAAAATGGTGACTTGCCAAATAGCAGAGTCCCATGAAATATTACAAATGCGACAAAATCGAAATTTTGGCAAGGGTTACATTATATTCAATGACCGGTAACAAACTCTATGGACTAAGATTCTAACACCTGACTTCTCTGGGGACTCCTAGATATAGGTGAGACGTCTTTCAAGCATAATATTTTCGTACCGAATCTGCATTCACAGGGTGCGCAAGCTGTTCACCATCCATAGTTGTAAGAAACAAAGACCCTCCTGAAAAGACTGTCTTGACCACAAATGGACCTTCATAATTGGGTGCCCATTTTCCGCGGACGTCTCTTTATGACGGTAGAATCTTCTTAAGTACCAATTCGCCTACTCGGAATTCTCGAGTGCGGACCTTCTTATCAAATGCCCTTTTCATCTTCTTCTGGTATAGTTGACCATGACACATGGCTGTCAGGCGTTTCTCGTCAATTAAATTCAATTGATCATATCTTTCTTGAACCAATTCTGCTTCATCCAGCTTGGTTTCCATCAATATCCTTAAAGAAGGTATCTCAACTTCTATGGGGAGGACAGCATCCATCCCATATACCAGAGAAAAGGGGGTTGCCCCTGTTGAAGTTCTAACTGATGTTCTGTACCCATGTAGTGCATATGGAAACATCTCATGCCAATCTTTGTATGTTTTGACCATCTTCTGAAGAATTTTCTTGATGTTCTTGTTCGCAGCTTCGACTGCTCCGTTCATCTTTGGACGATACGGTGAAGAGTTATGGTGCTCAATTTTGAAGCCGTCGCACAGTTCCTTCATAGTTCTGTTGTTCAGATTGGTCCCGTTGTCAGTTATGATCCTATTAGGGATCCCATAACGACAAATGATGTTGTTCTTGATGAAGCGTGCAACTACCTGCTTAGTCACATTGGCGTATGAAGTGGCTTCCACCCACTTAGTGAAGTAATCAATAGCCACCAAAATAAAACAATGTCCATTAGATGCTTTAGGCTCAATTGCCCTAATCATATCAATGCCCCACATAGAGAACGACCAGGGTGATGATAACACGTTCAGCAGAGTAGGAGGAATGTGCATTTTGTCCGCATAAATCTGACATTTATGACATTTTCTAACATACTGAATGCAGTCAGCTTCCATGGTCAACCAATAATATCCAGCCCTTAAAATCTTCCTGACCATGGCATGCCCATTGGCGTGGGTGCCAAAAGCTCCTTCATGGATGTCATGGATCAACAAGTCTGCTTCTCTTTTATCGACACATCTTAACAAAACCATATCGTGATTCCTTTTGTACAGTACGCCATTGCTGATGAAGAATTTGGCTGATAGTCTTCGTAGAGTCTTCTTATCAAGGATGAAGGCATTGGCTGGATATTCTTGGTTCTTTAGAAAGTTCAGAATATCATGGAACCAAGGTTTGTCGTCTGATTCCTCTTCAATGGACTGACAATAGGCAGGCTATGTCCTCCTTTCAATACTAATTACTGGATCTTCAGTGATAAATCTAACTTGCCACATTGAAGCCAGTGTCGCTAAAGCATCAGCCACATGATTCTCAGTACGTGGCACATGATGAAATGTTATCTCATCAAAACATTTAATCAATTCCAAAGAATATTCCTGATAAGGGATAAATTTTTCATCTCTTGTTTCCCACTCGCCCCTGATTTGATAAATGACTAGGGCAGAGTCACCTATGACTTCAAGAAAACAGATTCCAAGATCGATTGCAGCTTCTAGACCTAGAATGCACGCTTCATACTCAGCAATATTATTTGTGCATCCAAAATTCAGCCTGGCTGTAAAAGGGGTGTAACCACCTTCAGGATTAACTATAACAACACCTACTCCATGTCCCTTATAATTGGACGAACCATCGAACATCATCTTCCACTTATACTCAGCCCTGGGATCTTCTTCAGAGCTGGGCTCTTCACAATCTTTTACTGCCATGATGTCCTCGTCAGAGAAATCAAACTTGAGTGGTTCATAGTCTTCGACTGGTTGGTCGGCAAGATATTCTGAAAGAATGCTTCCTTTAATGGCCTTTTGCGTGACATACTGAATGTCATATTCAGATAAAAGCATGTGCCAACGAGCGAGTCTACCCTTTTGAGCAGGTTTCTCAAAAATGTACTTTATCGGATCCATCTTGGAAATCAACAAGGTGGTATGACAAATCAGGTACTGTCTTAGACATTTGGCAGCCCAAGCCAGAGCGCAACAAGTCTTCTCAAGTAATAAGTAACGGCTTTCGCTGTCCGCAAACTTTTTACTCAGATAATAAATTGCGTGTTATTTCCGGCCAGTCTTGTCATGCTGTCCCAAAACACAGCCCATAGACTCTTCCAAAACAGTCAAGTACATAAAGAGAGGTCTTCCGAGAACCAGAGGGACCAGAATAGGGGGTTCTTGGAGATAACTTTTGAGTTTCTCAAAAGCTTGTTGACAGTCAGCATTCCATTCTACTGGCTGATTCTTACGAAGTAACTTGAAAATTGGCGCACATATTGGAGTCATGTTGGAGATGAACCTGGAGATATAATTCAGGCGGCCCAAAAATCCTCTGACCTGTGACTCAGTTTGAGGAGCTGGCATTTCTTGAATTGCTCGCACTTTATCAGGATCTACTTCAATGCCCTTCTGGCTAACAATGAAACCCAATAACTTTCCTGACCTGACTCCGAAAGTACACTTTGCAGGGTTTAACCTCAACTGGTACCTCCGAAGTCTCTTGAACAATTTCAGCAAGTGATCTACATGTTCCTCTTCATTTCGAGATTTGGCTATCATATCGTCCACGTACACCTCTATCTCTTTGTGGATCATATCGTGAAACAAAGTCACCATAGCCCTTTGGTATGTTGCCCCGACGTTCTTTAATCCAAAAGGCATAACCTTGTAGCAATAAGTGCCCCATGGGGTAATGAAAGTGGTTTTATCCATATCAGCTGGATCCATTTTAATCTGATTGTAGCCTGAGAAACCATCCATAAATGAGAACATGGCGAAAGAGCTGTATTATCTACCAGTGTGTCAATATGGGGTAGAGGGAAATCATCTTTGGGACTAGCTTTGTTAAGATCCCTGTAGTCCACACACATTCGTACTTTTCCATTCTTCTTCATAACAGGAACAATATTAGCTACCCACTCTGGGTACTTGGAAACTGCCAGAAATTCGGCATCCAACTGTCTCTTAACTTCATCTCGAATCTTGAGAGCCATGTCGGGATGACTTCTTCGAAGCTTTTGTTTTACCGGCGGGCACTCAGGCTTGAGGGGTAATTTGTGGACCACAATATCCGTATTTAAACCAGGCATGTCTTGGTAAGACCAAGCAAAAATGTCCACATACTCTTTAAGGAGCGAAATCAACCGCTGTCTGATTTCTGGTTTCAGTGACGCCCCAATCTTGACTTCTTTCTTCTCATCCTCAGTGCCAAGATTGATGACATCCATCTGCTCTTCATGAGGCTGGAGATCCGTATACTGGTAGTCACACATATATGCTAGATCCTTGGCTACCTCATAATCTTCCTCCTCTTCAGCTTGGTAGACAGGGGAGTCGAAGTCAATGGTAAGGGCAAGGTCATTGAATACAATGGGTTTATGATTCATTCTACATAGTGGAATGACTTATATTATTAAAATGCACAAAAGTTCAAGAACATGCGAGATGAAGATGCTTTTGTTTGAAAAGATTGCCATTTTTTAGAAACAGAATGCAATAAAGTAAAGCAATAAATTTTTTTTAGCAAAAGAGTCATTTCATTGATTTAAAGTTTGAAAACGGAGGCCCGTACAAAATAATCCACTAGTCTTGGGCAAGACTAGGGAGATGAAAACAACAAATCTAGACAAGTTACTCTGGTTCCGGGTACAGGATTGGGATCTCAACAGATTCCCAATTGCCTAATGCGCCTTCTTGGCGAAAAATCAAATGATCAATGTCTTCGTCTTCCTCAGTACTTCCTATGATTGCATGAACTTGATGTCCACCTCTGATAAATGTCTTTTGCACAGTCTTTATCTTCATTCTTCTCTCTCTTGTACCTGAAGCAGCTTCCTCCTCTAGAGTTGGTCTGTAACCCAACCCTTGGCGCCGAATCCTCTTCTCAACCTCAATCACTTCGCCCCAACCTGCGGGCACACCATCTTGAAGGGCAGACTGGATACTCTTATATGAAGCAAAAGATGGATATTCTGGTACCACTGGCTGCTCACTGTCGACTATAACTGCATTAGCTATTTCTAGGGCTTGGAAAGAAGTTTCCAATGCATCCTCATCAGCCTCAATATAACGGAAGGATGACAAGTTACTAACCATCAAGTCTTCTTCCCCATGGACGATGACTAGCTTTTCATCGACCACAAATTTCATCTTCTGGTGTAAGGTCGAAGTGACAGCGCTTGCCTCGTGGATCCAGGGTCTTCCAAGTAGGCAGCTATAGGCAGGGTTAATGTCCAAAACCTGAAATAGAACATTGAACTCCTGGGGTCCAATCAGGACTGGCAGTTCAATTTCCCCCATCACGGATCTTCGTGAACCATCAAAAGCTTTGACGATTAACGATGTGGGTCTCATGATCCCTTCTTTGTATGCCAGCTTGTCGAGGGCCCTTTTTGGTAAGACATTCAGAGAGGATCCCGTGTCTACAAGAACTCTAGCCAATGTGTCCTCTTGACACTTCATTGATATATGCAGAGCAAGATTGTGTTTCTGACCTGATTGGGTCAGTTCCTCATCACTGAAACTGAGCGTATTGCGCGCGGTAATGTTGGCGATAACGTGATCAAATTGTCCGACGGTGATGTCCTGGGCCACATGAGCTTGAGCCAATACTTTCTGTAATGCTGATCGGGGACTGGTGAATTAATCAACAGGGATAAGATAGAAATTTTATACGGAGTCTGGTGAAGCTGATCCACGACCCTGTAGTCACTTCTTTTTATTATCCTGAGAAACTCTTCATCATCTTCCTTGGAGCTCACTTCTTTGCCCTTGTTACTGGTAGGTACACGTACCTCTCCTTCTTTACCAGACACTTCTTTGTTCATAGGGGTAAAAATCCTTCCACTCCTCGTCATCTTTCCTGTTCCTACTACATTAGACACATTCTTCTCATCAGCCCCCACCTCTTTCCTTGGGACTGGTTCTTCTATGACGACCCCCACCTCTTTCCTTGGGATCATTTCCTCCTTCTTCTTATTACCTGTAATGTCTTCATAGATAAATGGTAATGCTTTGGTCCCTCTGAACCTGAACGGGACTGGCTTGGGGAAATTATTTTGCCTGGGATGATCAGCAGGGGAAACAACTTCAGATTTGTTGAATCTTGGAACTGATCGCTTAGACACTGGGCTTACGGTATTTGCCCCAGGATTGTTGAACACAGGGACTACTGATGAGCTTTCTTCTTCATCAAGCACTAGCACCTGCTTTGGCAGATTGAACATTGGTTCAATTACTGCTATTTTGCTTTTTTTTCTGAAAATTTGTAAGAAACCTTCATCAATCAGTTGCTGAATATCATCTTGAATCAAACGACACCCTTTGCTACTACTACCACATTCTCCACAAACAGCGTGGCAAACTTTGACCAATCCGGCGCTGAACAGCTTGGCATGAAATGTTCTCAAGGGAGTTTTAATCTTTGCTGCTTCGGAGATCAATACTTCCTCATCCTCGCCTTCAACAACATTAGTTGACCCATGAGTTGGTAAGGGGTTACTCTTCACATTTGGCTGGTTATTAGCAAAAGACAGAACATTCTTTTCTATCAAACTTTTCACCAAATTCTTTAGTGCCAAACACCCTTCTAAGTCACGGCTTACTCCTCCTTGATGGAAAGCGCATGTTGCATTAGGATTGAAGAACTGCATAGATTTTTCAGATGGTGGCCCCAATGGCCTAGTGACAATTAGTCCTTGTTCCACCAAGGAAGGATACAATGCTGTATATGTCATCGGTATGGGTGGAAAATTTGGTGTCACCGTCTACCTTCTTGGAGGGGTATTTTGCTATGGCGCTGGCCGCCGTTGCTGCTGGTAATTCTGGTTTTGGTTCCTCGGCCACTGCTGCTGATTTGGTGGCTGGGAAATAGGAACTTGTTGCATTATCTGATGATTAAAAGTGGGCATAACAGACGCCACGTATGGTTGTTGTGCGAACTGCATGGGGTAAACCGGTTGTTGAGGGAAACTAGGACTTGGTTGTGGTTGGAATAGAGATCGTTTAGGATTTGGCCTCTTTCCTGTCATAATAGTGTTAGTCTCGCCTTCCTTTTTCTTATGAAAATTGCCTGGAGACCTCTTGACACCTGTGCTAGTGGCACTGTTAGGTGAACTGGACACCTTTCCACTTTTCAGACCTGCCTCCACCTTCATACCAATCGCAATGATATCAGAGAAATTGGCACCAGTATTGCTAATCATTTTCTCATAGAATTCAGGTTTTACAGTGTCTATAAACCAATCAACTAGTTCCTTCTCAGTCAATGGTGGTTCAACTTGTGATGCAGTCTCTCTCCACCTTTGAGCATATTCTTTGAACGACTCTGTATTCTTCTGAGTCATGGTCAATAGCTGTCTACGATCAGGAGCTAAATCCAAGTTATACTTATAGTGCTTTATGAAAGTGTCCATAACATCTTGGAAACATTTAATCTGAGATTGGTCTAAGCTTAAATACCACTTTGCGGCAGCGCCCTTCAGGCTGTCCTGGAAACAATGGATCATTAACTTATCGTTATCCATATATGCCACCATTCTTCGGAGATACATGACCAAGTGTGCCTTAGGACACGTGGCACCAGAGTACAATTCAAAACTTGGTAACTTGAATTTTGGTGGAATTACTAGATCAGTGACTAGACACATATCTTTAAGGTCAGAACTGAAGACGTTGTCTCCCTCCATGGCTTTCAGCTTTCTTTGCATGATTTCCATATTGGCTCTTAATTTCTCGTTACTGTCATCCCCTTCCACGGATATGTTATCATTAATGAAATGATGCTGATTCTGAAAAACGGGTTGAAACTAGGTTTGAACCACAGGCGGAGTATAAGTTGGGATAACTTGTTGATTCTCACCAAATAATGGTGCAACTTGTTGTATGGACTGAGGAGCTGTGGCCCGTATAAACTCAAATGGCATCCCTAGAGTAGGGTTCACAATAGGTATGACTGACGGCTCAACAGTTGTAGCGATGACTTCTGAGACCACAGTGGCTTGTGTATCCATCTTTGCTCGCATAATACTCAGGGCTTCCATAATCTTCCCCATTACTACTCTCAATTCACTGAGCTCGTCGTTAACCTGATCCAAATTCTCGCAATTTTCCGACATTCTTCCTCTTTAAGTCTGTGCCCGGATGTTGTAACGATGTAGAGAATTCAGGGCGATGGTTCAACGATAACAACAACAACAACTGAAGAAGAAAAGACGACAATGAGACACATAAGAAATGCACATGCACATGCGAAAATGCAGATGAGATGCACATGCCGGCTAAACCATCAAGAACTAAAAGAGTTCGTAAACAGTGTAAATAACAGGATTACTAACAACATAATTTTCCATTGAAATTAAGATAAGTGCTCTTAGAAAGGAAAAGTTACAATCATTGTCTGGATCACATTAAAAGGAAATACAACTTTAAAATAGGATTACAACAAAATGTTACAACTATGGAAAATAGGGCAGCCCTTCGCCTCCCCTGATCCCTTCCATGATTTCTTTGATAAGTCGCTTGGTTTTGGCTTTCTCCAAAGTCAGCTCCCCTAGTAGCTCCATCCTTCTCCGTTCAGCACTGGTGGACGCCTCATGATATTGAGTGGGCTTTCTCATGCTGTGTGAAATCCCTCGTGCCCATTTCAGATGAGCTTCAGTGACAGGGCCATTGGTGATCCATTTTTGATAATTTATGAAAAGCCATGCTTCCCCCATCTTGAGTTTTTCTTCAAATCCTTCTCCGCATCCAAAGTACATCAGCTCCAAATCTTCTGGTCTAGGCTCCTCCTCAATTGGATGGCCTAACTGGCAACGTGCGAGCACAGGGTTATAGTTTATACAACCAAGTCGACCCAAGAGCGGCACATTGAGATAGTCTCCACAACTAACAATTATTATGGTTCCTTTAGGGTTTGTATCATACCACTTGATGTCAGAATGCCTTAGTTCCATTAGTTTTCTGACCCAAAGAGCGTTGTCACTCACTTCCCAAAATGTTGGCGTCGTAGGTAAGTATGAAATGAACCACTTGTATAGTAATGGAGCACAGCAAACGATCACACCTTTACTCCTCATAGTCTGTGTGGTGACCGAGAAGTACATGTCAGCCAGTAAAGTGGGAACAGGGTTCTGACCCATAAAGATTCTGATTGCTTGGACGTCGACAAAATCTTTAACATTGGGAAATAGGAACAACCCATACACCAGTAAAGCAAACATTGACTCAAACATTTCAGAGTTTCCGCTTTCTTGAAAGTGGAGAGCTTCTCAATTAGAAATTGGGCAGGTAGCCCCCGATACCCTTCCCTGGTGGTCATGTTTTCTCGGATGTGTCTCTTTTGGATCCCCAACCCTACAGCAATCTCTTTATTAATGAATTCTTCTTCCACACCGGAAAAAGGGGGATAATGCTGAACGGGTAGTCCTAGCATATGTGAATATTCTTCTATAGTCGGGACTAACTGGAAGTTCGGAAAGATGAAACATCTGTATGCTGGATGATACCTCTGTACCAAGGTTTCTAGCAGTCATTCTTTTACTTGCAATCTCATTAATGATAGCAGGTCCCCATACTTGTCAATAAAGCTTGGCGGGTCTTCAATTCTTCCTCCAATCTCTATCAAATGCTCAACATCAGGGATCAGGAAAGTGACGGGCCAGTTTATGTTCTTAGCAACGTCCATTTCCACAACGTCTGCAAAACAAAATTTAGTATCTCGATAGTTTAGCAAAACAATGCAAAAAGATGCAAAATGATATGCAGATGCAAAGCTAATCTATCAAGAAACACATAAAATTGCAAGGCTTTTGACGATGGTATTTCAAGAAATTCTTCTTCATTAAGAAAATTTGGCAGTCATTACATTCGGAGCAGAGTATCTTTATGCTCTTAGTACATAGGTGGGTTGTTCCCATAACTGAAAAGATAACAACAATAACGAAAATAAATAACACGGGAACCAGCAACAAGATCTTTATAAGTTAGATCCGTTGGTGGATGTCTCCCTTTCCTCATCCATCTCCCTCATCAGTTTCTCGATGCGTCCCTTGATCATTTTCTTCTCGAGTAACAACCCTGTCAATGTTTCCTCCAGTCCCTGTCTAGTTTTGAGCGGCTTGTGAAGGGAATAGGGTCTCCTCATCACACTGGCTATCTCACGAGACCATTCCAGATGCGTCTCATTGACGGAACACTCCGCCTTCCACAACTGCTTATTGATTTGACACCATGCTTGCTCAAGAAACATTTTCATTTCGTAGCCGTCCCTTTCCCCATAATACATCATGTGTAGATCTTCCTTGATTATGGGTCCCTTCCCCATATGACCCAGCTGTCGACCGGCGAGCACGGGATTATAGTTAATGCAGCCATTTCTTCCCATCAGGGGTACATTAGGGCAATCCCCGCAGCTGGTAATTATGACAATCCTTTCTTCTATTGGGTTATGCCTTTTGACATCCGTGTGCTTCAAACTCATCAGTTTTTCAATCCAGACTTGGCAATGTTCTACATCCCAGAAAGCAGGGGTTTTTGGTAAGTAGGCTGTGAACCACTTATATAAAAGAGGTACACAGCACACAATCTCTCCACATCCTTTGTTGTATTTGGTTTGAACTGCGTGATACATATCAGCCAACAAGGTAGGGACTGGGTTATGGATTCTGAAAATTTGTATCGCCTGAGTATCAACAAACTGCTTTGCGCCTGGAAACAGCACCAGCCCATAGATCATTAAGGCAAGTGTTGCCTCATACAGTTATTCCTTTCCTCTATTCTTGAAGTAAATTGCTTTCTCAAACAAGAATAGTGAAGGTAGTCCAAGTCGTCCTTCTTTGACAACTAAATTTGCCTGGATATCAGCAAATCTGATTCCGGTAGTCGTTGCAATATCTCTAGCTGATGGCATTGATTCTAAACCGGAGAAAATTGGGGCATCACTGACAGGGATCCCAATTATAGCAGAAAATTCCTCTAAAGTTGGAACCAATTGGAATTCAGGGAATAAGAAGCAACGGTAATTGGGGTGATACAATTGCACCAGCACTTCCAATGGTCCCTCAGTCACTGGGACCCTTAGCAGTTGTGAGAGATTTCCATATTTGTCAGCAAAGCCGGAAGGATCCTCAATCATGTCGCACATCCAGATCAGTTGTTGAAGTTTCGGGAGCTCGAAGTAATAAGGCCAAACTTACTTTTTAGATTCCATATCGACAAAGTCTGCAAAAATATCATTGGTTTCTTGATAGTTAGCAAAAAAAAATGTTGATGCAATGCAAAATGATGGTGTGATTCAAGAGAACTCAGTATTGTATCCTTGCAAATTTTTAAGGAACATTTTTCTTAGAGGAAAACTCATCTCATTGATAATAAAGTTTTGAATTACAACATAAGACAAATACATCTTCAAAAACCAAAAATGGTAGTCTTCGAAGTAATAAGGCCAAACTTGCTGGAAATGGTAGTCTTCTCTGAACCACTTTCTGCGCAACACAAAGCTGAGCTTGAAGAGGAATGGATTTGGAGATTTCAAAATTGAAGAATTCGCGCCAACGGCATTGTGATTGAATGGTTGTAATGAATTGGATTGATACGATACACTGAATTCTCTTCCTCATCCACACTCTTCAGCAAGAACGAAAGAGTAGGAAGAATTTAGGTTCACTTTGGTCTCTTGGATACCACGTGTCACGCTCTCAATGGTTGGGAGAATGGTTAAAAAGTCAAACCCCACAAACTTAATTCTCATTGGTCCAAGGTAATAGAATGAGAAACCAAAAATGCAATGTGGAATTGCTCTTACCAATATTAATAGCATAGTTATGAAAATAAAACAGAATACTAACATTTAAATTAAGAATTAATTTGAAAGGAGATAAATGGATAATTAGCCTAGTTAACTAAAATTGACTTAATATTAGGATTGATTTAAATTAAATGAAACTAAAACAACTCAAATATAAATAAAATAAAATGGTGCCAAATTGAAATTAACCTAATCACAAAACAAATAAAAGCTAAGATAATTATCAAATTAGAATAATGAGAAAGATAATAAAATAACAAATAGCAGAAAAATGAGGGTAAAATTTGGGGTGCAACACATAAATAAGAAGCTTGAAATTCATAAGGGGTTAGAGTAATGACTTGCTTGACATGAAAGTCTAAACATGCTTGATAGAGTTCCTCCAACAATGTAGTGATGACCAAATAGATTCCCTCTTTATGGATAAAGAGAGACTTTGGTAAAAATTGTCTAACCACTAGGTTTGGTTGATAACTGACAATTCCCACACCAACTTTCGTTGTTGAAATTCTAGTCGATAGGATAATAGGTTTGAGAAAATCAACCTAAATGTCGAGGGCTTTAGAATGATGTTCAGAGGAAAGAGTTGGAAATTCTCTCTTAAACCAATCTTGCCCATAACTTCGACTGGCAAATGGGGCCATGGTGGAAATGAGTGTAGCACAATCATCATACATAAAGAAATAGTTTTTGAAGGCTTATTCTGTCAAAACACTAGTGTATTTTGGAGTAAGAAAAGTAAGCCTAATCTCTTTAACCCTTCTATCTTTGACCTGTTTTGCCAAATAAGACAGGATGGTGACTTTTAGAGAAGGTTCAAGGGTGGAATTAAGACATAATTTCGAGAGCCACATAGGGCTAGAGATCAAAAGTTTGTCATCAGGATGAGTTATAGATTTTAGTTCAAAAGCAATAAGCCCTAGAGATTCATAAAGAGAACATAATATCAGCTTGCTAAGACATATGTTTCGCCACTCATGAAATTGAGTTGCCAAAGCTACAAACTTCTTGGCTGTATGCAGAGAGCTAGAGCAAAAGACAAAATGAGATAACTAAAGGGAGAGGAAAGAGAAGTGCTCATAGTAACAAACTTCCTCATGATCTTCATGGTGTTCTTTGCTATAATTGCTAAAGCTAGCAAAGGTGAAAGAAAAATTGGGTTTGATCTTGTGTTTGAGAGTGGGGTCGAAGCTATCCCCAGGTTGTTGAAGAAAAATGATAGCAACCACGTCTAAAATAGTAGGGGTTATCATTTCACAACAAAGTTGAAAGGTGCTGGTCGAATCCTCCCAAAAGTAAAGGGCTGGAATAATAATGTTGGTGTTATATTTAGGGCTAGTTCTGGATTATTTAACCAAGTCAAATATCCCTTGGTCTTTCCAAATTTGTTCTTTTTTCTTTTCTACCTTGTTCAACCAATTGATATAGGCCTCATTGTTGATAGAAGGATAAAAACGAAAGACGCGACTGGGTGAATCCATAAAACCTAACTCATAGATCTTGTCCTTAAATGCGTGAGGTATACAACGGCAGAAACAATGAGAGATTTTGCTTAACATAATTGGTTTTGCAGAGGATCTGGGAAGTGAACCTAAAAATGCATGAATATTACCTGAGATAGAAAAAGGTATTAATATCTGGGAAGCCCTGATGATAGTTTTTTTCTTTCTCCATTTATGGCTCAAGGATATAGGTGCGGTTGCTAGAGAGAGTAGGAGCGGTAACGTCAGCACCAGACAAAACTGGAAGTTGTTTATTCATGATAGAGAAAGCCATTGTTCTTGGAACGTGAGAAGAAGAAAGAGTGAAATTCGCAGAAAAATGGAAGCTTTCAGGGTTCAGAGAAGAATCTATACATAGATGTTGAAGTGCAAGAAAAATCTTTAGTTTTCCCCACTTGAATTAAAAATCCACTAACGTTTTGATTTTTTGAATTAAAATTAATTGAATTGATTTTTCTTTGAAGTAGTTGATTTTGATGCACAAGATGGTTTTAAAAGTTGAAATTTGAAATCATGATGGTGGGTGAGCACATGTAAGATGATGTGACGGCTAAGTGGTAGAAGTTATGATGACTATGATGTATGCAGACTGTTTTGAACAATGTCGAGAGTTTGGTAACAACGCCACCTTTCTTCCTTATTGCAACCATGATCGAAAGTGACATTTTTTGAGGGAAAACGTTAGCATGTGATTTTCGACTCAAGCTGTAGGAAAACTCACTAAGTCTGGTTTGGAAGAATCTCAAGAACAAATTCACAAGATTTGGATCACTCTCTCTTTAAAACAAGTTCCGAATCACAAAAAGGTTTGCAGTGATTTGACATGTTCGATAAGAAAAAGGCGTGAGATAAATGCACAAAAATGGGTTTGACACCAAGATTACAAGATTTGACTAAGGATTCTCGACAGAGGGAGTCGTAGGACTTGGGAATGTTTCTCGACAACAATAACAGTTTTGTAGCAGTTCAAAGACCGAAGAAACATGGAAGCAATATAAAGAATAGAATGCCACGTCACAATAACATGTCGATTTTTAGGAAATTAGCAATTATCAACAATTATTGATGTACTGTTTTGAACAAAGGATCACAATTTTCATTATTAGTCTATAGAATTCAAACATCCAAATTACAAAGATAGTGAATTTGTTAGAAAAAGTACAAGTCCGCGTCTCACTTTTTATCTTAACCGTTTTACTCAATTTCATTTATGATTTGTTTCATTTAATTTTATTCATCAAGCAATTTTGCAATTTACCCTTCAAGTTTCATTTAATCTCGCGGCATGAACATATTTTTCTCAAACTCTTTTGTACAATATATCATAGGATTTTTTTCAAATTTAATTTTATAACTGAATGAAAACTTGTGATTATTTATAAAAAAAAACAACGAAAAACAATTATATAAAATTTTTATTAAAAAAAAAAATAACATCGTTTACACTATAAATACACTAAAAGAGAGTTTGGGATAAATATTTGTGCAAAAATATGTATCAAAACAGCACAAAATACAAAGGGTATGGTATGGTAGTTCTATTATATTGTATGGGATAATATGTTTTCCAAGACTTGGTTCTCTCCTCTTTTTTTGCCGAGTCTCATTACATCATTGACTGTCACTCTCTTTCTTACACACACACACTCTCAAGTCTATATCCATACCCCTTAGTTTCATATGGCCTAAGTAGTTGGACTCTCCATTGATTCAGATCCATTTTTTTAGCTTCTTTCACCACAGACCTATAAAATTCTTACTCTTTTCCTTAACACAACAACAAAACCACAAAAACTTTAACTACAAACTTACTCACAAAATGAATACCAACAACAACAACAACTATTACATCTCTCCACTCTCTGATCATCAAAACAAACCCATCATTCATGAATTCGATTTTTTCTCTCTAAATAATACCAACCATGCCTCTACTTCTGCACCTCCCTATCAACATCACACCCCTTCATCTCCCACTGAAATCAAAGTAAATGTGAGTCACCCTTAATCTATATTCTATTCCATTATTATCATTAATTTAATTTTTTTCTAATAATGATATTAGAATTGCATGTACATATGCATAGATATGATATTGTTCATGTGTTTAAGAAAATGTGATGTTTCAATAGACTTGTTTGAATCTTCTTACAACAAACACAAGCGTTGATGAATCCAAGGTTGAAGCTAACACATCAAGTAATTCAGAAGACAAAAGAGATAACCTTGAGGTAAAAAAAAACTGATTATATGTAACAAAAAATTCAGTAATTTGATGAAATTTCTATACAATCTAATGATCTTTCAGCTTGATGTTCTTCAAGCTGAGCTCGAGAGAAAGAAGGCGGAGAATCAGCATTTGAGGAACATGTTTGATGAGGCCAAGATGAATTACGAGGCGCTGCAAATGCATTTGTTGAGTTTGATGCAGGAGAGAAAGGTCGAGGATTGTAGAGAAGAGGAACAAGAAGAAGAGAAGGTTTTGATTCCAAGACAAAATGTGGATCTTGCAAATGTCGATGAGGAAGGTTCTAAGGATGGTGAAGAAGTTGTGTTTGATCATGACAAAGACGAATCTGAAAGTCCTTCAAATCGAGTTTTGGTTGCTAATAATAATACTAATAATGTTTCAAATTTTAGTCCTCAAACTGATGTTGAAGAAGCTGAGGCAACAATGAAGAAAGCGAAAGTTTCAGTTCGGGCTCGGTCAGAGGCTAATATGGTACTTTAATTTCATATTTTGGTTAAGAGTATGGAATTTATTTTTTTGGATTTTATTTGATGCCAAACATTACTTGCATTGTTGTTTCAGATCAATGATGGATGTCAATGGAGAAAGTATGGACAGAAGATGGCGAAAGGAAATCCGTTTCCTCGAGCTTATTATCGATGCACCATGGCTTTAAATTGTCCGGTGAAAAAACAGGTAAATTATTATATACAAAAGTTGTTATAATTTTTATGACCGAGTAATAAATTTTCTGGATCCGCCACTGTCTGACACTGTCTATAACAGGTACAAAGGTGTGCCGAGGACAAATCAATATTGGTAACAACATACGAAGGAAATCACAACCACGCTTTGCCACCAGCAGCTATGGAAATGGTACGCCAAACATCATCAGCTGCAAGAATGCTACTATCAGGGCCAATGACAAGTACTGATGGACTAATGAATCCAAATTTTCTCACAAGAACAGTGTTTCCTTCTTCTTCAAGCATTGCAACTATTTCGGCGTCAGCTCCATTTCCAACCATTACATTGGACTTAACTCAGTCATCAAATAATCCATTACAGTTTCCTACTCAGACGTTTTTTAACCAGTCAAGATTTTCAGGACTTCAAATGTCTCAAGATGCAGAAACTTTGCAATCTCAACAGATATCACAGAATCTTGCAGCTGATCCTGACTTGACTGCAGTTGTGGTAGCTGCTCTTACTTGCATGATTGGGGCTGCACAACCAAACAATAATGACACAAAAACCAATACTAATAATAATAATGGCAATGTTATATAAGTAACAATGCCAATTTGCTACAAGAGTGTGGGAGGTTGTTTGTCTTTGGTTGGAGTTGGAGTTTATCGGGGAAGATTCTATAATAAAACACATGGAAAAATTCTATTTGCTGATGAGGAATAAAGCAGTGAGGAACTAGAGGATGCAAATTTGATTGGCAACGTGTTGGTGTTTGTGGCTTCAGAGAAATAATGTGATTTTTAATAATGTAGGGCTGAATATTGAAGAAACGTGTTATCCTATTAAATTAATATCTTGGAGTTTGATTGTTCTAGAATTAAAGAGTAAATTGATTTTGTTTTTTTTTTTACGATTGGTGGAAAAGTCCTATAATTTATCTCAAATTACAATGTCATTGTAACTTGCTTTGAGCACAGTTTGTGCTTTATTTCAATCTAATCGCTTATTGAAAAAAAATGCCATTAAAGGCAATAAAAACAACAATTTCTATTTCTGAGTGTTCAATTTTTAGGGAAAAAACAAAAACTTGACTTGAAATTCAACTTGGATGTATAGTTGATTTTTTTGTAATTAGTTTTGTCATTTTTTTATCTTTCAAGTAACTTGCTAAATTTCATTTTTTAAGGATGAATAAGTGAGATGTCGTAAATTCGAATCCACATCACTGTAATTTGATGTCTCTGCATAACTATCTACTGAACTAATTTAATGAGACATAATTAGTTAGGGGTGTTTGCTGTGCAGTTTGGGCGGTTTTGACGATAAAAATCATCCGAACCGCAAGGGAAAAAAACATGCGGTTTGGTTTGGTTTGGTTGGCTTTAAAAAAAATCCGAACAAAACCAAACCAAACCAATGCGGTTTGGATTGGTTCGGTTTTTTACAAGATTTTTATTGAGTGATATTTACATATATAGAGAGCAACATAACTTTGTGTTTAGTCATTCATACATTGCCAAATAACAACAAAACTCATCATATTTAGACAAAAAGTTTTCATTCAATATACAAAAATCAATTTAAACAAAAGTGAAAAAAAAATAGTAGCATAAAACAATATCAAAATATTATAATAAAACAGAAAATATAAGAGAAGGGAGATTGGAGAAGATGAAAAAGAAATAATATAACAGATGTGAGATTATAGAAGAAATGTGCGATAAAAATATAATTAGAAGAGAAAATAGTAACATAAAAATGAGAAGATGAAAAAGAAAGAATATGTGAGATGAGAGATTAGTGTAGAATAGGCGAGATGTACATGACAAAGAAGATGAGAAGAATGCACAATACTATTAGAAGAGATTTGAGAAGATTAAAACTGAAAAGTTAAGTGCGAGTAAGAGAAAATATTTCATAATTGTAAGGTTAAGGCATAATGGGTTTGAGTTTTGGGTTAGATGTGAGATAAGTGAAGTCTGAGTTGTAACATAATGCGGTTTGGTTTGGTTTAGTTCGGTTTGCAAAATACAAACCGCAAATCAAACCAAACCATGCGGTTTTGTTAAAAGATGGCCCGAACAAATCTGAACCAAATGCGATTTTTTGAGGTTTCGATTTGGTTTGGTTTGATTTGCGGTTTTTTATTGGGTTGATTTGGTTTTGAACACCCCTATAATTAGTTATGTCATAGTATTATTCTCAAGGCTATAATATATTTCAAATAGAAATAAGTAATATTTTAATATGTCTTGTAACATGTGTTTTACATTGATGGTTTAATCTTTCATTTATCTATTGATCTGAGGTGATCAGACTGGATCGTCGTGGCCTTCACGTAGGGCAGGTGATGATGCTTATAGGAGAGAAAAACGGGTGGTGGTACCTGCAAGGTACTCCGATGCCAAAGTAAGTGTTTGGTCAAAGAGAAAAACAAGTACAAAAGTTCAAGTATTGGATTATTCGATACCTGCCCCTTTCAATCGAGGGGGTATTTATAGGTGGATCTCTGGCGAGCAAAGCGCCTAGTCTACCACTGAAGGATTGCTAAGTGGAGGGCAAGGCGCGTGACCTTTTGACTTGGTATAACCGTTTTCGTGGAATACGGGGAGACAGTTGGACGTGTGAACTACCTTGCGCGTGAAGGGGACGTGCCCAACGACTAGTTTCTGGCCAACGGCTAGTTTCTGCCTATTGGGTATGTCCAACGACTGGATTGGGTTGGGACCTTGCCCCTGTGGAGGCACAGCGCCTGCCCAGTCCAGAACATCTATTTTAAAATTCAGTTTTTTTCCTCTATTTTATAATTTTTGGAATTTTTTGATCTTTTTCACCTTTTGTACATGTGATTTGTTTTATTTAATATTAATAAGATATCCGTGTGTCTATACAGACCAATTTAATTGTTATCATATAAAATTAAAATGAAATGCATCGTGCATGAATGTGATATACTGAAGTGGATATAAATGTAAACTAATGTCACATTAGATCAAATGTATTTTGAAAACTATATGTTTCAAATATTGTTTATACAACAAACGCTAGTGTGGCTAATTGTCACGTCTAAAGTAAGATCTACTAATATATGAGCAAAAATCAAAGGAAACTTCAACAATTTCATAATAAATTATGAGAAAAATCCATAATCATGTAAAAATAAATAAGAAAGTTTAGAAACAAGGAAATATATAGGGGTGTTCATGAGTACGGGCCAACCCGCGAATCTATTTATTCAACTCAATCCAACTCTTATTTTTATTCAACTCAATCATGTACGGGTCTAACCCGAACTAACCCACTCAAACCCATTTGTATTTGGTTCGGGTAGCGGATTTGAAGTTTTAAACTCACGAACTCGCGCACCCAACCTATTAATATGTCACATTATTTTTATTTTATTTTATTTATAAATTATCTAGCATAGTTGTTACCATGTATATATATTTTTAAATATAATTATAGTTTTTATTAATTATAAAAGCTTATGTTTAAATCAAATTTGAGAGATAAATTTTATTTATTTAAAGAGAGAGGTATCTTACCTTTTAAATTATACTTTACACTATTTGTATATTTTTCTAATTTTATATGAATCGTAAAAGACTTTTTAGATATTAACCAATAAATTTTATTCAAATTGAATACTAAAAGTTTATGATTCTTTTAATGTTTTTGTAATATAAATGTGTTTATTAAATTGATATATTTTATTTAAAATTTGAAAATTATATTTAGTAGATTACCCACGAACTCAATCCAACCCAACTCATTCATGAACAAGTTGGGTTGGGTCAGATTTAGTCTTAAAAGTACAGGTTGAACATTCAATCCAACCCAAAAAATATTGCTCAGATCGAATATTGAATTTAATCAAATTAGACTCAACCCAACCCGCAAACATCCTAAAAATATAATAGCAAATAATATATTCAGCTGTCAAGCATCCGTTGGAGATGAAACGAAATTCACAGAAGGGTTGTCGCTCACGATTGATAGAATTTCGTTGCAGATCATCTGAGAGTCGAGCTTGCGATGATCCTGACTTGGATTGGTTAGTATGTAAGTGTGCTCCGGACCCATTGACCCTATCTTCCAGGAATCGTTTCGCTTCCGGAAATATGCCTTTAGTCTAAAGGGGCAGGCCTCGTTGCGGCAGTAGATCTTGTATAGAGTCGGATTTGTTCGATCGACTCTATAATCTGCAGCCAAGGTCATATGGTATTGTTTAATTGCTCGAACACAATCTTCATTTGTACGAAAATTGTCTCCAACTTTTAGTACTCCCTCCGTCTATTTGTATGGGTCGTAAAAAACATTTGTTGATGGTTGATCGTCGCCTAGGCTTAGTGTTGTCATGTGTTGGGGTGGACGATAAACATGACTGTCTGGCAATTGGTCTGCCTCGTCGCCGTTTATCATTTCATCAACAACGTCCTCTACTTCTTCCTCCTCGTCAACTGCATCCACCTCAGCTTGTTCGTTGTCAGAATCGTTGAAAACCTGCGATACCTCAAGTTGTTGAGACAATGGTTAATTTTGTAACGTAATATATAACTCAACCTCATTGAAACCGGAATGCTCATGGCTGAGAAACATATTACGCACGTCTTCATCATCCCATATTTTCATCTGAAAAAATTTGCACACATCATGTCCCTAAAAAAAGATAGGGTTTTTGTATATAATTTGCCCAACTGGACCGCACTGCAATTTCTTCTCTAACCGGGCTTTCAAATGATAGAAATTTGTTCTTCTATCAATTAAAAACCTAGTCACTTCTGTATCCCTAAAATTGAAACCACTCATTGGACAATCAAATATCTCACCAAGGATATGTGCAGTTATCAAGTATTGTGGTCTTTGAGCCATATCTGAATTTGTGTTAGG
This sequence comes from Lathyrus tuberosus, assembly GCA_022829125.1. Classification (NCBI taxonomy): domain Eukaryota; kingdom Viridiplantae; phylum Streptophyta; class Magnoliopsida; order Fabales; family Fabaceae; genus Lathyrus; species Lathyrus tuberosus. The sequence goes on from JALAZF010000321.1 coordinate 7,144,210, forward strand.
AAGAAATGGGTTATAAACTTTAAAGTTTGGAAGAAAAATAGTTTGCAGATTGTAAATGGTTTGAATGTAAGTGATGATAGGCTGTATATTTCATGTGTATTAATAGGCAGAAAAATATTACAAGAAACGTGTCTCTTTAGTCTAATTGCTTCGGAAAAGCATTGCCAAAGAGCCATGTGCTGCTCTGCATGCCTACACATTATCCTTGACATGACCACAAAAGACTGCATGCCTACACTAAGCTTGACAAGACCACACAACTATGCATGGCTACACTATTGACAAGATCACACTCTGCATGACTCAACAATGCATGCCTACACTCTTTTTCTACTGTTCCTAACCATGTCTATGCACAAATTTAAAAACAAACCTTTTTTTTTTAAACAAAAAAAATGACCTGAGGCGCCATTTCATATGGCTTCTCCTCAGGGAATTTTTTTAGAAAAAATATATGGCCTGAGGCACCATATGAAATGGCTTGTGGCCTCTAACTGAGGCGCCATTCCATATGGCGCCACCCTTGAAACCCTTTTCTAAACCCTGTCATTTTCGTAAATAGTTTGAAAAATCAGTTTTTTTATATTTTTTTTGAAAAAATGTGTTAGTTTAAAAAAAAATCACATTTTTCAAATATCCATACAACTCATTAAAAAATTTAAAACTAATCCCACCAAACCACACAATATACTCCAGTTTAATATTATATTATTAAATTTAATACATAATGAAAGAAAAAACGTTAAGAACGAAACCAAACTAAACAACTCATTTTCTACTCAATTACATCCATTTGTTTTGACACAGTGTTTTAAAAAACTGTGTAGAAACGTTGAAAGTAACTGATATTTATGCTCTAAGTTTGAGAAGCATGATCATTTGCTGACATGATGGGTGACAAGCTGATTACAAACATGGAAATGGATTCCCTGCAGTCAATTAGTAACTGCAGGGTGATCTCAACCATTGAATTTGTTATGATAGTTTTATTTATTTATAAAACTATAAATCTCCACCACTTGATTTTGATCATATGGTATACAGAATGTTGACTGTGTGACAGCGTGCTCTGCTGACTGCAGAGGATCAAAGTCCTTACAAACATACCATAAAAAATGGTGAAAGGAAACATGTTTCCGCAAGCTTATTATAGATGCACCCATGGCTTTAAATTGTCCGGTGAAAAAACTGGTAAGTTATTAGATATAAAAGTTGTTAGTTATAGAAGTCGTAAGTTATTTTAATTAGCCATTCTAAACTGTTTATAATTTAATAATTTTTATATAAAAATTTCAGTTTCATAATTTAATAATTTATACTATTAAACTTAAATTTGTTAGTTTATTATTTATTTTAAACTAATAAAGTAAATTATTATGTAGAAATTTTTATTTAATAATTTCAGTTTATTAATCTTATAGTTTTTATTTAATTAATAATATGTAGAAATTATTATGTAGAAATTTTTATTTAATGATTTCACTTTATTAATTTGATAATTTACATTATTAAACTTAAATTTTTTAGTTTATTAATTATTTTAAACTAATAAAGTAAATTATTATGTAGAAATTCTTATCTAATAATTTCAATTTATTAATTTAATAGTTTTTATTTAATAATTTCAATTTATTAATTTTATAAAAACTAATTTACTTTATTAGTTTAAAATAATTAATAAACTAAAAACTATTAAATTAATAAAATGAAATTAATTTAAATAAAAACTATTAAATTAATAAACTAAAATTATTAAATAAAAGTTTATACATAATAATTTCTATTATTAATTAAATAAAAACTATAAAATTAATAAACTGAAATTATTAAATAAAAATTTGTACATAATAATTTACTTTATTAGTTTAAATTAATTAATTAACTAAAATTTTAAGTTTAATAATATAAATTATAAAATTATTAATAAAAAAATACTAATATAAGTTAATAAACTGGAATTATTAATAATAATTATAGAATAATATATTATTATTAAATATACAATAGTTTTAAAAAAATATAATGGAAATATGAAATATGACAACAGTTATGTAATATATACATTTCAGTAGAAAAACATATCAAAACAAACAAGTTGGCCTAGTGGTAGTGCCCCTTACATCATGAGTTCAACACCACTCTTTCTCAATATTTTGGAGTTTTACTTCTTTTAAATTTTCCAAACTTAAAATAATAATAAATAAAATGCCAACGTGTTCTTTAAAATAATTCAAAATAATAAAGCCACGTCCATATCCAAAGAATCTTGAAATTGCAAGGATGAAATCTTGATTTTTTTTACGAGAAGTTTTTCAAAACTCGCTCATATGGCAGGGGGAAAATGCCTATTAATCCGTGGAAACAATTTGGAACTTTCTAGGGTTACATATATACTAACATGGAAGATTTGAGAGTTTATACGTGAAAAATTAGAAACTGGAAAAGGAGGCGGGTCTGAATTAGAAAGAGAGTAACTTTGGAGCGAACATGAGAAAATGGGAAGATTTCTATCAGCCTTGAAACTTTGAGGTAGGGGTTTATGTACTCATGGGTGACTTTAAGCAGTCAGGATTGTGAGGGGTCTTTACCCTCCTATATTCGCATTTTAGTATTCACAGTTTGTGGCCTTGTTATTGACCAAAGAGGTTTGACCAAAACCGCTGAGGTTACCGATTGGTATATAATTGTTGTGGTTTGAATCCTTTGATACTTGTATAAGATTAGGAATAACTATTTATTTTTGGATTTCTGTCGTGCGTTGTTGATTGTATGATAATATGTGATTTGATTATTTGGGGCCAAAGAGGGTTTGGGAAAAACCCTCAGAGGCCATCAATTGATAATATTATTTTGAGTAATATGATATATATTCTCATTTGATATGTCTTGATATCTTGTTTATGCTTGTTGATGCCTTTTTGATAGGGCAAAGGTTGAATTGAAATTTTTGTTGTTGCCTTATGATAAGGCGAGAGTTAAAATGTTTGATTTTCAATGGCTATATTTATCAGTATATTTTTTGGTGGTGGGAACTCAAATAGGAGAAGCAGCTGAGTTTTGAATACATTTAATAGGGAGAAAAATGCAGAAAATTGCAGGTAGACATAGAAGGGGATTGATCGTCTTATTTCATCCGAAACATGAGTTTCGTAAGTCCTTTTGAGGTGCGCCCAATTGCGTTAGAAAGCTAACATAATAATCTTTCTTTTGAAGTAGAGAAATTGGGTCTAGGAGCACTACAACAATAGCAGTTTGTTGGTTTTTATACAAGAGGCGTAGTCAATTTCAGTCATGCGTTGGTCATCATGTTTCACGCGTAACTTGAGTTTCGTAAGTCCTTTTGGGGCCTTCGTCAGTTGCGTTAGAAAGAGGGTTTAATGATATTTAAAACTAGAGAATTTCAAATTTTATCATGAGTATATAATTTTTCGTGCAATTTTGAAGTCAGACATTCTGTTTTAGGGTTTATACACAAATTATTGCGACATGACTGAACTGAAATGATTAGAACTGGAGTTTCATAAGTCTGTTGGATGTGCGGTTATGTGCATTTGAAATAGGGTTTAAATAAATTGTAGACTGAAGAATTTCATAATTTTATCATAAGTCTCTAATATTTGGTGTTAATTCGAAGTGAGACAATTTTATAGTTATGTCTAGAGTTTTGAGCAATGAAGTGAGACAATTTTATAGTTATGTCTAGAGTTTTGAGCAATTTTGAGTTTGGTGACCATTCGTTGCCTTGTTAAGTTTAAGAGTCATATTTGTTATGTGAGAGCTTGTTGGAGTTGTTATAGACTTGTTAGAGTTATTTTCAAGTTGAGTAGAGCTAAATATGATGAGCTTAGAGTTGAAGTGAGAGTATTTGACTCTTTAGAGTTGTTTTGAGTTATATTATTACTTGAGTTAGACCGCCAGCCAATAGCTTTTATAAAAGTTATCTTTATATGCAAGAGTTGTCAATTGAATACTTTAGTGTACTTTGGAGTACTTTAGAGTCATTCCGAGACTTGACAGTTGTTGTTGAACTGTTTTTGAGCTTTTTAAGAACTTTATTGAGTTATAAAACAATATAATAAGATTTAGAGACTTTCTAATTAATTTGGTTGATTTTAGAGTTGTTGAGCAATAATATATATACCTTTACTCTATTTGAGGTGTAAAATATTTGTCTTTAAACTATACTTTTTACAGTGATGCCTGTTTATTGGCAACAAAAATTTTAATTTGTAATCCGGTGGGATTATAGTGAGGCATGTTTATTGACAAAATTCTATTTTGAGATTAGTAATTCGGTGAAATTACAGTGAGGCATGTGATTGGAAAAATTATATTTTAAAAATTAGTAATCTGGTGGGATTATAATGATGCCTATTTGTTGGCAAAATTATATTTTGAGATTAGTAATCCGGTGGGATTACAGCAAGACTTGTGATTAGGAACCTTATGGTTCAAGAGTGTACCATATTTTGATGAAGATTTTTTATAATGATTTTTGAGGTGATTTTTTATGATGATTTGTGATGATTATTTGAGTTTCATGCTTGCTTTTATACATGGTCATGCGTGCATATATTTTGGATTTTGGTAGGACTTCGGTCCAGTGATGGCCAGGTTCAGATAGGAACCATGGTGGTCTCACCTCTATAGAGGGGTACAGTTCAAGGGGAACCATAGACATGTGCAATCAATAACAAATCTCTGACCCAAAAAAACATGTACCACATGCATATTGATGAAGGAGTTGGTGACAATAGCATTTGCATTATAAACTGGATTATGATTGCGTTGTGTGAGAATATCATACTTGTTGTTGTTGTTGTTGGTTTTGTGGTTGCTTACCATCCTACTGTTAATTTTCATCATTAATATTTGTAAGGTGTATTCTCACCCCTTTTTGTTGTTGTGGCGTTTGTGCTCCTCTGGAGTACAGACAATCATGTACAAGAATAGCTTCTCTAATTGGAAGATGGCCTTGGAGCTCTTATTTGTTTATTTTATCGCTTATTGCTATTAGTTGGTCTATACGCTCTAATCTATAACATCGAGAACATGGCATATTAGTTGTTTTGAGTGATGTTGGAGTTTATTTTCTTTGAGTATTTTCCTTTAAATAATTATTTGATGTCATGAGATATTTTGAGTTCCGATGCGAGATTTTGAAAAATACTCATGAAGTTGCATGTTGTGTTTTGAGTAGCATCCTAAAAATGTGAATTTCTATTTTATATTAAGAGTCAGGGTTTAGGGTGTTACAGTAACCTTAATGTCAAACATCTCTAGTATAGATCTTAGAATATTTATCACAATATTCTTTTATTGTCGTAACCCGAAATTTGACCTCCCCTTTTGCCTTTTTGCATAAGCATGTGCATTCACATTGCTGACATACGCATTATCATTGTTTCTTTGTGGTTTTTATTGCAGGAATATTTAGAATTTTGGAAGGTTTCAAAGCCTGATTAATCATATCCTCACAAAGTCATCACAACATCAATACAAGCAAAATACAATGGTTTCCGTGCCTATTTATCAAAACAAAGAGACAAAGTTCAGAGCCACGACCATAGCACCATGCTTCAAGCCAAATTGGGCAAGTTTTGACTCTGTTAATCGATTAACCATTTGCAAGGCAAAATGTGTTAATCGATCAACACATGTATTTTGGCAGATTTTCTGCATTTTTCATGACAATAGCTTTTCCTTTATTCTTTGGGTTCACTTGGCTCTAGTATCATATGGAATATTCTAGACACTTCAAGACACTTCAAGAATCCACTTGCATTTGCTACAATACATCATTTTCAATTATGCTCACCCTACACCTACATTTCCAAGCATGTGAACCATTGAATTTTGAGCTTGCATTGGGATGTTCTCACCGAGTTAACAAATAACTAACTGAGTCAACTTCCAACTCAGTGAGTTAGATGTAACTAACTCCAAACCAAATGCCAAACCACCATTAGCTAGCTCCAAACCAAACTCCAAACCTATCTCACTCCAAACCTCCATTCTATATAAAGAAGCCTTCACTTTGTTGCAATGGACCTTAATTATTTTCACTCTTTTCACTCTCAATTCTCTTTCACTTTCACTCTTCTCTCTCAATTCTCTCTGAATTTTCTGCAATTCATTTTCATCATTTTCCCCAAACCACACACAAAAGCTCAATTTCCACCATTAGAGTGTAACATTCTTCACATCGAAATTATTATTCTCTTGAGATAAACCTCCATTTCACTACATTTCTACTTGGATTTCAGGATTTACAGTAGTTTCTACTTCAAATCCGTTTAATCGTCTCAAGCATTAATCGATTAACCATTTATACAGTGTTAATCGATTAACCATTTGCAAGGCAAAATGTGTTAAACGATTAAAATCTCTATTTTAGGCGGGTTTTTTTGCTGTTTTAAAGGTGTTAATCGACTAACCGCCTTAAAGGAAAAAGATGTTAATTGATTAACACTCTACCATAAGCTATTTTTTGTGCTTTTCCATGCTTGTTTGGATTTATTTCCTTATCTAACTTCCATGGCTTGATATACTTGATATTTGTTGATTTTTTTTGAGCTGTTTAGCCTCTGGTTGAAGTATGTATGCGAAACTTTGATGCACAATTTATCGATTATGAAATTGTTTGCATTCTTGGAGTTGTGTAATCATGTTGCTTTTGGCATACTCTTGTTTATGTGGTAAAATGATTAGTGATGCATGCTAATTGATGTTTGTTAATGCTTGGAAAATTCATTCTTGATTGCATTAAGTTTGTTCTTTATTGAACAAATTTAATTTTGTATAATTATTACTTCACACGTTTGCTTTGATGATCTTTCGACTTGCTTGAAAGATTATTCTCTTGTTCATTCCCTTCGATCAATTGATTGAAAATTTGTTTCAATTGATTAATCTTCCCCCACTCTCTTCTTTAGGATCTCTTTAGAACCTTTTTTCATGATCCCCTGCGGAGTCAGAAGTCTGCACAATGCGTTGGAGCACTGTACAAGTTGCGCCGTTATTCTGTCGATTTCAATTTCTGCACTATACTCTGAGTGTTAGAGAATGGATGAGAGTGGAGAATTCATACACTCATTCTGATTATTTTGGATAGGGTACGAATGACCCTGTGCCTGGAATAATCGTCTCTATCTCTAGACTGTAGTGTTTTCCAATCCCCAGCCGAATCGATCCTTGATCACTCATACCATTTCAATCTTTCCTTTGATTAATCACCATTTCCTGGGTTCAAGATCATTGTTTTTCTTGGGTTAATCACCTTCTCTTGGTTAATCACCCGTTCTTTGGTTAATCATAGTCCGTCTGTTAAAACAAATTCTCTTCTTCCCCAACAAAGTTGCAATCCTTTTGCTTCGATTAATCACAGTCTGCTTGTTAAAAAATGAATCCCTAGCGGAGTTCGCAACCTTTTCTTGGTTCTCTCTACCTTTTTCATTGGTTAATCACTACCTGTCAGTTAAAACACCAATTTGCTTATTTTCTCAGTTAACCATAGTCTATCTGTTAACATACTGAGTTTCCCTTGGGTTAATCACCTTCTCTTGGTTAATCACCCATTTTTTGGTCAATCACAGTCCTTCTGTTAAAACCAATACCCCTGTTTGTTAGCAACCTTCTTTTGGTTCAAATACTTGCGCCTTTGGGTTAGTAACCTTCTTTGGTTCAAATACCCTTTCTTCGGTCAAGTACTGCTTGTTCAGTCAGTGTACCAAACTCCTTTTGGGTCACAACCTTCGTTTGGTTCCACACCCGTCCTTTGGGTCACAACCTTCGTTTGGTTCCACACCTGTCCTTTGGGTTACAACCTTCGCTTGTTTCCACACCCGTCTTTTGGGTCATAACCTTCACTTGGTTCCACACTCGTCCTTTAGGTCACAACATTCGCTTGGTTCCACACCCGTCCTTTAGGTCACAACCTTCGCTTAGTTCCACACCCGTCCTTTGGGTCACAACCCTCGTTTGGTTCCACACCCGTTTCTTGGGTCATAACCTTCGCTTGGTTCCACACTCGTCTCTTGGGTCATAACCTTCACTTGGTTCTACACCCGTCCTTTGGTCAATCACCGTCTGTCAGTTAGAGACCAATTCCTTTCTATTTCGGTTAACCACTGTTCATCAGTTAACACACCGAGTCCCCAGAGAGTCAAACACCTTCTCTTGGTTCTACGATTTCTTTGCGATTTATCACAGTCCGTCTGTTGACACCAACCATTTTTTCCTCACAGAGTCATACTCTTTTATTGTCTTCGGTTAACCACTACCTGTCAGTTAATATACCGAATCCCCAATGGATCTCACTTTATCGTGAATCCCGTCCTTTGCTTCTTTTTTCTCTTGGTTTTGACACCATTACTTTGCCTTTCTTTCTCGGTTGTAACACCATTCTTTTACTTTCCTTAATAGGGGCGTTCCCTTTATTCCCGCTCTTGGTTTAGACACCATTTTCTTCCCTTTCTTGTCTTGGTTCTCCGAACTACGTAGGCTTTGAATTCCTCATTGCACTCTGAGGATACGTAGGCATAAGTGATAAGTGCAAATTGTAGCTATTTTTGTATATTAGTTTTGTTGCACTTATCGATACTTTTTGTTACAAACGTTCGAATAAACCCCGATTTGTTTGTAAATATGTTTACTTTACGTTATAGTGTATATATTGCGTTATCGTGTAAATATCATTGAGTTTAATTGATTTACATTTATTTTTGCAGGTATTCAATCAAGGATATCTTGCCATTGTTGTATAGAGCATTGAATAAGTTTTCCAGCGCTTCAAACCGGGCGAAAAACAGAGTTACGGTTCAAAAGTTATGAATAAAACAGTGCTGGATTTTTGTTGTCTACTGTCAGTTGCGCCTTAGCAGGGCCGGGTGGTGCAGCGCCGGGTGGTACAAGCAGCGCCGAGTGCTCTAGAACAATGCTGGAACTTACAAAATAAGCCGCCTTTCACCGTCGGGCGCCGCAGAATACCGCCGAGCGAAACTGGACGGGAAGAAACACCATTAAAGGGTCAAAAACACAATTTTTAGAGGATGGTTTGGGTATTTTTTGCTCCCACTCCATCATACTTCATTTCTTCATAGGATTAGATTAGAAAACAACATTGGAGCTTGCAATTGGATGATCCGAAGACGAATCTCTCGTCGATTGGTGTTGACAAACTAAGAAATGTTTGGTTCCTCTTCTTCTCTTCTCTTTGTAATCTCTTTTTGTTGGGTGTTTGTATATTTACTATGAACATATGTATCTTTGTTGATCATAATATTGTATAAAATCTACTTTACAAATCATTATCGATGTCTTCCTTAATCTTTTTGCATTTATGTTTGGATTTGTGTTGTGTTAGAGATAAACATCATGAATCTTGATTAGGGATGGATATCTATAGTCTAGATGCTAGAGATAGATTTAGAAAATAATCTTCTTGGTGTCGGAACTTAATGCCTTCCGTGTTTCGAGGCTTCGTGCGCGAGAGTGACGAAGAGAGTGATACAGTTGCTTTCTCAACTCAGTGTGCCATAGATGGACACTGCTGTGAGCGATACTGGATAATTTTGACGAGTATTGTAGTAGAGTGAAAATGATCGATAAATTTATGTTTGTGACGAGTGGATTATATGTATGCTTGATAAGTCTCTTTTCTCTGAAGAATGAATTCTTTTTATGTTGATATTTACTTTTCTGTTTTCTTGTTTGAAACTCATTTAAACCCAAACTCATAAACGCGAGAGATTGTCGAACGACATTCTTTCCCTTCAACTGATCTCTATGGACACGACATAAATCCCGGAGGGAATTCTTCCGAAAATAAATATTTTTGCTTGCCGCTTTACCGCTCCAACAAAATGGCGCCGTTGTCAGGGATTGGTTTTGATATTGAATCGCATTGTGATAGTTTCTTTGTTTTTGTGTTTTGTAGATATCGTATATATTGTATATTTTCACTTGTTTATATTGATACTTATACTTGTGAATTTGTTTTTGTTTGTTTCTTTTCACGTTTGTTTAAGTGTTTGGTTAGGGCACTTGCTTTTGGTTTGCGCGGAGAGGCATCACCAAGGCATGAAGGAAGGAAGTTACTAGATAAGCATTGTAAAGGCGTCGAGCTTACGATGTAAAACAAGCATGGTGTATTCTTTTCTTTTATTGTTGTTTAGTTTAGGTAGTGTGGTGAGTATTCATTAAACAAGTTGTACTCGGATTTTTCGTAAAATTCTCAAATCTTCACTTTACAACTTGTTTAATGAATTTTTGCCGGTTTTTTAGTTTGTTAATATTAATAGTTTTCGTGTTTGTCAATGAACTTGATTTGAATAGATTGAGGAAATTTGGTGTTTGTCCATTTTTTATCGTTTCAACTTGCGGATGTATGGTAATGATATTGTTAAGTTTTGTACACGTCCAAGGTATGTGTTTATCGCTTTCTAGACTTTAGCATATTCATGATACTTAGGCATTTTACAAACTTCCATGCCATTCATTCTTTTGTATACTTGTTCTTGTGTGAATCACTTTAGTTCCCACCTTTTTGTGAGGAAGCCTTCTATTGTTCATATATGCACGAAGTACCAACATTCTTGTTCTAACTAGATTTGATTATGCTTAATCTTTTGTTTGTGTTGATTATATGAAAGCATGAAAAGGATCAAGGCATTTTTGTTTCATTTTGAGCACAACTACCTTAGCCAAATAGTCATTCACCTTGTGAGCGTGTGATCATTCGTAACCCCTTTGAGCTTTTTTATCCATGTTTTATCTGAACTTAATGCTTGTCTATGAGTATTTAGTTCACTTATTTTTGAATGGATTTTGTTTTTTCTTGAACCCTCAACTTTGTGTTGTTGTATGAATTTTTACCTTGCCTTAGAAAGTAGGGAGTATTCACATGATGATGTGGTTGAATTCAAGTTGGGGAGAGAATGATTGTTTACTCATTGGTTGTTTTCTATGAGGATGAAAGAGAAAAGAAAAAAGAGAAAAATATGAAAAAGAAAAGAAAAAAGAGAAAAAGAAAGAAACAGAAAATCCTTGAAAAAGGAAACAAAAAGAGTTCAAATAATTGTGCTAAATAAGTATTGTGTTTTGTGTAACACTTGGGATTTTGGAAGAAGTTGATTGGAATTTTGTGTTTGAACTTTTGTGAGTTGATCACTCCCTTAGGTTTAGGCAAGTTTTTGTTTCAATTACCTTTAGAAATTGCCCCTTGTTTGTTTACCCGACCACGCTACAACCTTAAAAGTCCTTGTGATTCTTGCCTTTGTATGTTCAATATGATTTTTGGATGGTTGCATAATTTAGTCTATTATTTGCATGATTGTTGTGTGAGTGATAAGTACCTCATTTTGTGTTTTTCATCTACCGATGATTGTTTTTGCTAGGTGTGATTCACATTTGAACTTGTGTTGTTTTAGGATAGTTTGGCATGATTTTTGTATTTTGCATTTGTTTCGTGACTATGTTATCGTCGTAGTTTAGTGGTAAGTATTTACTTTGTGTGTACCATTTTCATTTGAACCATTCATTTGTCAGATTTTCAAAACCTGTTGATTCGTGATTCTTTGGTTTTTACTCTGTTTCTTTGAGTTGTTTGATTTTTGTTTGAGGACAAACAATTATGTAAGTTGGGGAGAGTTTGATAAGTGCAAATTGTAGCTATTTTTGTATATAAGTTTTGTTGCACTTATCGATACTTTTTGTTACAAATGTTCGAATAAACCCCGCTTTGTTTGTAAATACGTTTACTTTACGTTATATTGCGTTATCGTGTAAATATCATTGAGTTTAATTGATTTACATTTATTTTCGCAGGTATTCAATCAAGGATATCTTGCCATTGTTGTATAGAGCATTGAATAAGCTTTCTAGCGCTTCAAACCGGGCAAAAAACAGAGTTACGGTTCAAAAGTTATGAATAAAATAGTGCTGGATTTTTGCTGTCTACTGTCAGTTGCGCCTTAGCAGGGTCGGGCGGTGCAGCGCCGGGCGGTACAAGCAGCGTCGGACGCTCCAAAACAATGCTGGAACTTACAAAATAAGTTGCCTTTCGCCTCCAGGCGCCCCAGAATACCGCCAGGCGAAACTGGACCGGCAGAAACACCATTAAAGGGTTAAAAACATAATTTTTAGAGGATGGTTTGGGTATTTTTTGCTCCCACTCCATCATACTTCATTTCTTCACAGGATTAGCTTAGAAAACAACATTGGAGCTTGCAATTGGATGATCTGAAGTCGAATCTCTCGTCGATTGGTGTTGACAAACCAAAAAATGTTTGGTTCCTCTTCTTCTCTTCTCTTTGTATTATCTTTTTGTTGGGTGTTTGTATATTAGGGATGGATATCTATTGTCTAGATGCTAGAGATAGATTTAGAGAATAATCTTCTTGGTTGGTCATTTGATCAAACTTTTGATCAAGGGTTGGAGGTGGAAGAATCAACACAAAATAATAGGGTTTTTCAGGTTTGCATTCTTCATCTCTTGTATAAACGATTTTGAAAAGAAAAGGTTAATAACAATATCCCAATTCGATTTTGAATTGAGGGAAGATGTACCCATAACGAGGCCGATTGGGTTACTGCCTAAACAAATCTTGGTCTCTCTCTCTCTCTTTATCTCTTTATCTCTTTTATTGTTGATTTCGCAATTTATCGAGTTCATCGTTGTTTGATCAATTCAATTGGAAATTGTTTTCTATTATCTTTTAAAAGTGTTGTTGTTGATATAATCACGATCATTTTGATTGTGATTAGCTTTTAACATCAACAAAACAAATTATATTTCCAATCACTTTCGATTGTGCACCAAGTGTTCAATAAGTTGTGTTGTGCGTATTTTGATTTTGTTTTGGTTCATTGGATATACGAGATACGATTAGCATTGCGTTTAATTTATTTGTAGCTTGATATTAATTGAACACTTACATTCATTATCACTCTGTTTGGTTTGAGATACGTATATTTCATTTCGATAGTAGGTTCGGTTAGACGATTCAATCTGGGTCGTTTTTCTGCTGCACCATATTTTTGAAAACATATTTTTGCCAAAGGTTTTTGGTCGTAAAATTTATGATCTATTCACCCCCTTCTAGATCGAAGCCTATCTTCTAACACACACTAATATTAATACCAATTAATCTACTTTTATGGAAATTCACCGCCAAAATTAGAAACGAGGTCGAATCCCTTTAAAATTGCCTTGATAGACTAGAGATTCCTCCACCCTCCTCTCCTTATTACCATAGTATCGTCTGCGATTTGAATTAACTCCACTGAAGTACCTTCATTCACCCTAAAACCTTCAAAATATCCTAATTCTACAGCCTGCTTGAACATCCCCGCAAGCCCTTCAGGAAGTATCAAAAAAAGAAACGGCGAAAGCTGGTCGCCTTGATGAAAACCTCTGCTAACAGTAAAATCATGAGTAGGGCTACCATTCACCAATATCGACAAATGACATTTAAAAATACAAGCTTTCATCCATCACTTCAAAGTTACACCAAACCCCATTTTGTTCATCATAGCTCTCAAAAAGTCTCAATTAACGCAATCTTACGCCTTTTCAAAGTGATGCGTCCGCAAGTGCACGGAAATATCGAAGTAATATAAAAGATTGTCGAACCCACAGAGACCACTGTCAACCTACCGTTATCTATTGCTGCGATGTAAAGCTAAGGCTAATGATAATCGAAAAAAAGGGAAACTAATACTATAACTAAATTAAAGCTAAGAAAATATAACAGAAAAGAGAGGCTGGAATATGGATTCCGCGTTCCTAAAGGACTTTGTAGAATTCGGGTTCTAATTACGACTATAACTTAGTTCCGTAGAATATACCGACTTAAAAACTCCGCCTCACGCTCTCGCGGTATTAACTAAAGTCATGTTCCCTAATCCCAAGATTTTGCTCTCGCTCGCCCGGTGACTAGGAAATATATTTTGAAAGCCAATAATATCCTAAACGTATCTAAAGCGCTCTCGCTGTGTTTAGATATGTTGCCTAATTTCCACTATCCGGTTCGACCCCCACGCTCTCGCAGTGCTGGCTCTAACCTTAATTAATTTCTCACTCTCGTGACAAAATCGTGTTAAATAACCTCTCATTCTTGTGACGAAGCTATTTAAATTAGACTTGGAAATTAAAACCAAAACATAATTTTAATCATAAGTTCGCACCTATTATTTTCTACCGAGTCCCGTCGATAACGACGGTCCTCATACGTCGGACTCTAAACTATTTAGCTAGACATAATGACAGGAAGAAATAAGCAATTTTGGGTTTTTAGATTAAACAAAAACATGTTAAGGGATTTAAAATAATTTAATATAAGGCAAGACATAATTAAGCAATTAATTGAAGACAATAAGGTAAACAATAAAACATAACCTGTAATTAAATGGAACTGGAAACAATGCTTGAACTGAAGTCGTAATACGCCGGCAGACTTTGAATCAAATACATAAATTAAACTACAGAAATAAATCCTAAAACTATATTTGTAATAGTCCTCCGATGTGGAGAACTATTACTTTTTCAGAGTGAATCAAAACTGCTTAAAATCTAAAGAAATAAGATCTGGCTAAAATTCCCCCCCCCCCCCCCCCCCCCCCCGTTATGGAGGTTTGCTTTCTCTTTTATACTGAGTCCTGGCAGTGGCAGTTGAGGAAAGTGCATTGCATAGAAGTCGGCTGGAGGAAAGACCGGGTAGAATCCTGGAGAAGTAGAGAAAAATTTGGGAAAGTGGGAAAGATTTTTTCTTCTCAGCACTAGGTGCCTTGCGCCACCTCACACTCTCTCTCATGAAGTGGCTGGCGCCACTCTTGGAAGGTGGTGGGCGCCACCCTATGTGAGTGGTGGTCGGCCCCACCTCTTTTATTTTTTTTTCTTTTTTTCTTTTCTTTAATTTCTTTCTATTCTTTTTCTTTCCTTCTATTTTCTTTCCATCATTTCTTCTCCTTTTATTATTTTACGATTAAATCCAAGTCACCTGAAAACATAATAATCGAGACATAAATTGCAGCATAAATCAAATAAATTAAGGGAAAACATAACTAAAATTCATGTAAGTCAAGTCAAATAACCGATACATTTATGTGTTATCACAAAGTCGACTTAGAAAAGAAGACACTCTTTCTTATCTCTCGTAGCTGCATCCACCACCTCATTAGAAATCAAAACCTCATCCATCATCTGTCTCCCAGGCACAAACGTTGTCCGACCCACCAAAATAATACTACCAATAACCGTCTTTAATATATTATCTATAATCTTAGCAATGATTTTATAAAGGCTACTCACCAAACAGATTGGCCTGTAATCTGCCAAGTTAACAGGTTAAAAAATTTTAGGGACAAGAGCGAGGAAAGAAGATGTAATGGCTTTGGGCAGAAACACATTCTTATGGAAATCCTGCATGAAAGAGATGATTTCCTTCTTCAAAATCAAATAGGACTGAATTTATTAAGGTAGTTCTCCCCGCTATAGAGAGAAACTTCCCTTTCTAATCAACTAGCTTCGAACTGATTTTATCGATTAGAGGTCTCCACATTTTGATTCGTCTCAGGTTACTCCCAATAGGAATTTCCAGAAAAGTAAAGGAAGCTTCTTCAATTTTACAAGTAAGAAAATTCACTGATGCCTGCAAAGAATGCACACTGTGAGTGCTTATGTATTTTGAGTGATGTTAAAACTAGGAAAGTATAGCTTTATGTATATTGGATGGTATCCTCTCATTCTAGATGTTCATCTTGGCATTAGGAAGCATTTAAATGAGTTTCAAAAGGAGTCAACATCATATTTGCATTGAAAAACATGTTTTTGGGCATTCAAGTCACTTCAGGCCGACCTATGCATAAACAAGCTGACCTATACGAGCCTCAGCTTCAATATAGGTCGGCACATAGATCCGTCAGGTCGGCTCCCATGGAGCAGTATTAAATCCTGTAGGCTCTTCCCACAATTCGCCTCACAGGATACCTCACAGGCCAACCTATGACCTTCACAGACCGACCTGGACAACCTACATAGGCCGACCCATTGCTTTCATAGGCCGGCCTATATGTTTTTCCCATCCAAAAATTTCAATTTTGCTCTAAATTTTTGCATTCCTTTTGCTCATTTCTTCACATACCTATATATACTCATACATGCATCTTCTTCTAGGTAAGGTTTCTAGAGAGTAAAACCTACACAAAACCAGATTACAAAGTTTCCCATCATCTTCATCCCTTGTTTTATGTATACACACAATTTAACTACACATAATCATTTTTCGATTGGGTGACCATCTATATTAGGGTTGATAACATTCAATTAGGTTTTGTGTAACCGAGAATATTGGGTTGGGAACTTTGTATGTTTCAAAAAAGAAAACCAAGGTGGGGGTTTCCTTCAAGATCGGTGTGATTTGAAGGTTTTGGACAAAATCACGTCAACACAGATTCAACCGAGTGAAGGCCATGGGACAAGGTGGTTTCCTTGCAAGGGAGTAGTGAGAGACGATGAATTGTGTTTGAGAATCTTGGGTTCGAACA
Organism: Lathyrus tuberosus; assembly: GCA_022829125.1. NCBI lineage: Eukaryota > Viridiplantae > Streptophyta > Magnoliopsida > Fabales > Fabaceae > Lathyrus > Lathyrus tuberosus. Next base: position 7,160,755 of record JALAZF010000321.1, read on the forward strand.
AGTTGCGCGCTCAGTATAATTGGAGGATTGTAGCCGCATTTGTTGGTCACTTGATCAAACTTTTGATCAAGGGTTGGAGGTGGAAGAATCAACATAAAACAATAGGGTTTTTCGGGGTTGCATTCTTCATCTCTTGTATAAAGGAATTTTCAAAGAAAAGGTTAATAGCAATATCTCAATTCGATTTTTAATTGAGGGCAGACGTACCCATAGCGAGGCCGATTGGGGAACTGCCTAAACAAATCTTGGTCTCTCTCTCTCTCTCTCTCTCTCTCTCTCTCTCTATCTCTATCTCTATCTCTTTATTTCTTTTATTGTTGATTTTGCAATTTATCAAGTTCATCGTTGTTTGATCAATTCGACTGGAAATTGTTTTCTATTATTTTTTAAAAGTGTTGTTGTTGATTTAATCACGATCACTTTGATTGTGATTGACTTTTAACATCAACAAAATAAATTATATTTCCAATGGCTATCGATTGCTCACCAAGTGTTCGATAAGTTGTGTTGTGCGTATTTTGATTTTGTTTTGGTTCATTGGATATACGGGTTATGATTGACATTGCATTTAATTTATTTCTAGCTTGATCTTTATTGAACACTTACGTTCATTATCACTCCGTTTGGTTTGAGATACGTATATTTCTTTTCGATAGTAGGTTCGGTTAGACGATTCGATCCGGCTCATTTTTCCGCTGCACCATATTTTTGCCAAAGGTTTTTGGTCATAAAATTTATGATCTATTCACCCCCTCTAGATCGAAGCCTATCGTCTAACACACACTAATATTAATACCAATTATATCTACTTTTATGGAAATTCACCACCAAAATCAGAAACGAGATCGAATCCCTTAAGAATTGCCTTGATAGACTAGATATCCCTCCACCCTCCTCTCCTTATTATCATAGTATCGTCCGAGATTTGAATTTACTCCACTGAAGTACCTTCATTCACCCTAAAACCTTCAAAATATCCTAATTCTACAGCCTACTTGAACATCCTTGCAAGCCGTTCAGCCACTATCACAAAAAGAAACGGCGAAAGCGGGTCGCCCTGACGAAAACCTCTGCTAACAGCAAAATCATGAGTAGGGCTACCATTAACCAATATCGACAAATGACATTTAAAAATACAAGCTTCCATCCATCGCTTCCAAGTTACACCTAAACCTATTTTGTTCATCATAGCTCTCAAAAGTCCCAATTAACGCAATCACACGCCTTTTCAAAGTCAATTTTGAAAAGAACACACTTTTTCTTATCTCTCGTAGCTGCATCCACCACCTCATTAGCAATCAAAACCCCGTCCATCATCTGTCTCCCAGACACAATTGATGTCTGACCCATCGAAATAATACTACCAATAACCCTCTTTATTGTATTATTTAGAATCTTAGCAATGATTTTATAAAGGCAACTCACCAAACAGATTGGCCTGTAATCTGCCAAGTTAACAGGTTGAAAAATCTTAGGGACAAGAGTGAGGAAAGCATATGTAATGGCTTTGGGCAGAAACACATTCTTATGGAAATCCTGCACGAAAGAGATGATTTCCTTCTTCAAAATCAATCAATAATTCTTATTGAAAACAAAATTATACCCATCAGGCCCGGGCTTTTATCACCATCACAAGTCTAATAAATCACTCAATGTGTTTCAAGATTAAATGTTTAAATCAAAGCGGTAATTTCCTTAAGTACCACAACAATCTGAAGAGTTTTATTTACAAAGTTGACAATCTCTTTGTTCACAATCTCCAAATATGTTTTTGAAACACCCAAATTGAATTTGTCACATCCACGGATTTTATTTTTATCACACTTCCATAATACTTTTTTAGAGGATTTCTTCTTCCACCTTATATGTTTCTTAGCAACTTTGCAAATTTTCAAAAATGCCCCCCGTTTCCGGAGATATATCTCTGGATGCAGCCTACACTACTAGAAATACTCAGTTTTCCTGCGGATTTTGACAAAATTTCCGCAGGAAACTTGTTACCTGCGATTCTTCCTGCTATTTTCTTTTCCCAGCTAAAACCTTCGTGGATAATTAATTTAGCAGGTAAAGTCGCAGGAAAAAATCGCAAGTAAAACAGCTAAAATCGCAGATAATACCGCATGTAATTGAAATTTTCGCAGGAAAAGTCGCAGCAAATTGTAAATAGGCAGGTAATTTCTCTCTCAGGTTTTTAATTTTTATTATTAATTGTGTTTAATTCATATTTAAAATATTATAATTAATGTTAAATATCAAAGTAACAATAATATAAAAATAAAAATCTAATTTGAATAAGCCAATGCAGCACTAATCACATTCAAATTTTTAAAGCAACCAAACATTACTATAAAGTCAATAACAAGTACTTCTAGGTTTTCATTACTAAAAATGACACAATCAAGTTACTCATAATCCCTTGTCCAACCAAATTAATAAGAAAAAACAATGCAAATTTCAAACTAGTTAACAAGAAAAAACAATCCAAATCAAAATTCACTACTAATATGTTCACTAATGTCTTCATCTGATTCATCAACATCATCTTCACTTGGATTATCAGTTTCATTATTGGCTTGAGGTGGATGAGAAGAAGATGCAGCAAATCCTAAATGATTCATTAACAATGAAAGTTTATTATTCGTTTCAATCATCTCTTTTTCTTGTCATTGCAATTGTTGCTTCATCTCCAATTTCTCTTGTTCTTGTCTTTGCAATGATGCATTGAGAGCATGGACTTGACTTCTCAAATCATCAACCTCTTGAGAGTTACTCGAAAGACTTGGTTGAGTTGATAATGGAACTAGAGTCTTGGCAATGGTTCCAAGACCAAATACAATCCCTTTCTTCCTTCCAAATGACTCCACCCATATATCCAAATCAGGCGGCATTTATACAGTAGGTTGACTATCAACTTCATCCTCTCCTGGAACAGTTGAATTTTGAGAAGAAATCTCCATCTTGATATATAAATCTGCAGCTGCTCTCAAGAGAGCTAATGTTGATCCATCACTTGTGCAAGAAGTCTTTTTTGGGAATGTTCTTAGTGCTAATTTAGGTCAGGCTCCTGCTAGACAGGCTGCATTAGCTGCTGGAATACCTACATCTGTTATTTGCACTACTATTAACATGGTTTGTTCATCAGGGATGAAAGGTATCTTCTTCAAATTTTAAACTTTAATGTATGCCCACAATTGTGTAGCACATGTTCATGTAATAGAACCTACCTTTAAATTTCAAAATCAATAGCTTTGTTCGGTGCTGGAAATGAGTTCAAATTTATACTTCAACCTGCAAGAACAACAATTGATTGTATTAGCTGTGTATAACATAAAACCAATGTTTTGAGCATCAGACCAATCATCAAACCAGGTTATGGTTTAATGGTCTAACATAAATACAAACAGAGACATGCATATATTATTAAAAAAAATGTTGTTATTCTATATAATTAAGATTTAACAGTATTAGAGTTTGTAAAAATATTGAAACTTCTTTTGGAAAAATGAATAAATACTAGTACAAAATTATGCGGGACTAAGTTAATTTTAAATATAACAAGTTAACAACTACAAACCACAATGTCACAAAAAATTGAAGCTGGAAATTAATTGTAAACTTCTAAAAATATTTGCCTTGCCGACACTAAATTAGTAATTGGCAATTTCTTCCATGGTATTTTAACTTCAATGATTCAGATTCTTTTAAGCAATCACATTAATACAAGGATAATTGCCCTAATAATATTACACATGAAGCATGAATAGTAAAATGGATTGGAGTTACCTTCTTAAGCTGCACATACAGGTTAGAATTCTATTTCTATATGCAGTTCAATTTATCTGACAAGTGGAATGGACAATAAAATGCATAGAAAACATAAAATGTAAAAAAACTTACTATTTCCACACAGGGGGGCTTCTTAGTTTTCTTGTAATAGCGAGCAAGCCTATGGATTCTGCTCTCAACAAGAATGAGCCTGAACTTAGAGTCCTTGTCCTTCCAGTTCCTCTCCAAATGCTTGCGGATTGAAACTGCCTTCTTGATCCAATGGTATAGATCCTTAGGAATCTCAAGGGCAAGTCCTTCAAACATAGATAAGTTAATATCCATCATTCAATGTTGAGACACAAAATGCATTACTATTAGAGTACCAAACCAGTCAAGTAAGTGGCAGCTAAAGAGCTATACATAGCAAAATTTTGGCGAATTATTAATGTGACAAAGAGACTTTACATAATTTCATAATAATATATTATATATCAGTACATGTGCATATGAAATAGTTTTAATACAAGAGATAAAGTGAAAAGCCACAAAAAGCAGAAAATAACTATGTTTAAAAAGCTCGTTTCTCGTCTTAGCCTCGACATAGAATGCGACCGTAACCTCGTTCACATAGTTTATAGTCTTTCAAAAGACATGGGATTCCCGAGGTTTAGAGTTGGTATAATATACTCATACAACTGTACCGTTGACAACGAGTAAATTAACTATTGTCAAGACTGTAACGGCAACGAGAAATTTACACAATATTATAGTAATAAATGAACAAAAGCTTTGAATGTACAAAACTACTACTACAAGCATACACAGTTCTAGGAACTTTTCTGTAAGTGAAATTACGTGAACCATACGTCTTGAAATTCTAGCTAAAATCCCTAAATGAATTTCTAATAATCTAGTTTTGAAGAACGCACTAATGAAGTTGAAGCTACAAAGCTCAATGAGGTATTCTAGCATTCATTTTATACTAGAGAAACAAACAAAGAGACCAAGGGAGAGATTGAGCGAACGAAATAACAAAAAGAACAAATACAAATTAATCTGATTCTGAAGAAAGAGAGAGATGCTTAGGATTGCGCGGTGGTGTTCCACTCTGCAGATGGATTTTGAAGATCGGCAGAAGACTGAGAATTGGTCGTCGTCAGGGAAAGATGTCAGAGACACCGTGTGAAGATGAAGCAAAAATGAGAGAATTCAAAACCCTAACATCGTGACTCTCTAGCTTGCTTGTACAATTCAAATAAAACCTGACCCGCTTCTTAACGGGTAGAAGTAAGTACGTGTCAAAGAAAATTGATTATTAACACTTAGTGGCAGTTTTATTAAACCCGGCGCTTCTCTAGCTTGCTTGATTATTAATTCTTCTTTGCTGATGTAAATTGAATATTAGTACTTAAGTGGAAGTTTAATTTATTTAATTCTAAAGCAATTTATCCACTATTAATTGTAATAATATAAGCAATTGTTATGACGACTATTAATTATTTTTATGTAAATTATTTTTTAACTTTTTTATTTGAATATTTAATACTTAGTGGTAGTGTTACTCTTTTTTTAGTTACAATGTAAGAGATGTGTGTTGCGATGAAAATCGGATAACGAGCTATTAATTAACTCGCATCATTTTCTTTTACAACCGACTTTGATTTATCCAAAGAAAAGGTTCAAGATCGTTAGAGAAACCTAAAGGGGGGAGATCTAAGGTTCGGGGGTTGGTTACGCCTAGGGAAGGTATTAGCACCCTAAACGTCCGTAGTACTCTACGGGAACCTCTTGTTTTACTTGTTATATCTTACTCGCTTGCTAAGGGTGTTATGCTAAAGGTTGAAACCCTAGGGGTTTATTTCTAAGTACACTCGACAAGGCATCACACCTTGCGCCTACGTATCCTCGGGAGTAGAATCAGAGTACGCGTAGTTCTACGATCTAAAGGTGAGGGATAGGAACCATTGGTTATGGCCAAAGTTCCAAGGGGAAAATGAGTATGAGCTCATTTTAGAGTTCACGATAACTCTCTAATCCTAAGTTATAGGGGGAAAGTGAGTTCTCATGATGATGAGAATCACATAGAGTTCACGATAACTCTAATATATTACTAAGTTATGATTTCATTGGCTCATGATAGCCAAGAAATGGGATAGGCTCCTATTGTTAAGGTAGGGTGGTTTGTTTAGTGACTTCATGAGTCAATTTTAAGAAGCAATTTCCTTTGGAATGGGGGAGCATAACATCTTATAGATAAGAGTTACATAGAGTTGAAGTATGAGACACATATGAGTTCAATAAATCCAAACAGTAAGCATATAATCATGAAAAGAACTTAAATGTGAGCATAGAAAACAGTGAGCATTTAATCATGAAGTGAACATGAATGTGAACATAGCAAACAGTGAGCATTTAATCATGAAGTGAACATGAATGTGAACATAGTAAACAGTGAGTATGTGATCATGTAACTGTGACAAATATGGCAGAGAAGCATTCACAATTTGAACCAAAGCATTTGAAAACATGTAACTTATCAACAGATAGCAAAACAAACAATAATTGCATGGCAAGATTTTGTTAAAGTCAGAGACAGAACTTTACAAATCAAATACATTCATAGATAACTCAATTCAAAAATAGTAGTCACACGAGCATGGCAAGATTTTGTTAAAGTCAGAGACAGAACTTTACCAATCAAATACATTCATAGAAAACTCAATTCAAAAATAGTAGTCATACGAGCATGGCAATCATGGCATGGAAAGCAACAGAAACAAAAGAATTTAACTCATGTGATTTCAACAGAGAACAAAAGCAAACAACATTCTCATGGTAGGGTTTGTTAGAATCAGGGAAACAAAGTTCAGGAACCACAACATATTTCCACAGTAACTCATTTAAAAATAGTAGCACATGAATACATTAAGCATAGCAGAAAAGATATTCTTACAGTTTGAAAACCAAAGCATTTGGAATCATGCAACATAACATTCAGAAGCCAGAAAGTACAGACAAAAATTCTTATGATAAAGTTCAGGAAGCAATGTTGAAACAAACTTCACAAATCAGCATACTTAAGGAAATGCATCCAACATTCAAGAACACAGTTGATAAAAAAGAAATAAGAAGCAGAAGAATTTATATTGAGTGATGGGTATGTCATTGTTTTGTTTGAAATTATTAAGAAAAACATAGCAAAGAAAATGGACAGGAATGGTTAAAAAACAACAAAATAAAAAAGGAAAATTAAAGCCACATAAAGGGTGGCTTGCGCCACCTATTCCCTTAAAGGGAGGGTGGCTTGCTCCACATGACCATGAAGGTGGCTTGCGCCACATGACCATGAAGGTGGCTGGCGCCATGCCAAAGCATGGCTTGCGCCATGGCTACTTCATTTTCTTTTTATATTATTTTCTGGTGAGTGTGTGTTATTATATTAATATTTTACTATGTGGCGGGAGCCACCAAACTTAATGTGGCGAGCGCCACCCAACTCCTTATTCATTTTGTTTTCATTTCAGATGAACACGAAACAAAAAAAGCTACGATTAATCAACACAAAATGAAACCAACATGATGATTTTTCTTCCACAGCAACAAACGATAATCAGACAAAAATGCATATAACAGCATGATAATTAAACATGGAGCAAAGTAATCACAAAAATCAGACAGTAATGGAATAAAAATGATAATAGCATGGTGCATATAACGTATCACATAATCATCGTGCATAAGAACAGAAGGAGATAGGGTGATACCTAGTGGAGCAAGTCCACTGTTTCTTCACCTTGTGATGAGCTTTCTGAACTTGAACCAGAATTCCAAAGCCACTCTCCCTCTCTCTTGCTCGTGCACCAGAAACCTTTATAATTTAGGATGTTTTGTGAGAAGTGTTGGAGTCCTCCAGTGTTAGGATTAATTTCCTTATATAGGCTGCTTGATGGGCCGGGTTGAGTTTCAAACACTTGGTGGGTAAGGTCAGAGCTAGGGTTTGCAATTTGAATTCAAACGTTCTTCAGCTCTTGGAGACAAACGCTCCTATGTCGTGCCAAAGAAATCAGACGCTGCAGGGCCAGCTTCACCATTTCATGTATGGCTTCAGAACTCTCCCTCTGGTGTCATTGAGAGGGTATCGAATGAGGTAAGGTCTTGGGATTGAGAAAGCATCTTGTAGGTGTGTCAGGATGAATGCTAAGATGAGTAACTCCTCATAATCAACTTTTATTAAGCCAAACCATTGAGAGCTCAAAAGGGAATGGTCTTTGGAGAGTTCAATTTGAGTAAAAACGCACCAAGGCTTGAATGGAAGTGGACTTTTGAGCGAATGGATTTCAAATGTGCTGAATTCCTCCTTTCCAATCTGTTGCTTTTCCATTGGCTGATGCTTGAGTTGAAAAGTCAACATACTCATACTTGATTTCTATTGGTCACTTGGCAATGAAAATAAATCCAATAATTTGTAACACATTCCTTTCCTTTCTTTTGGTCATGATGGGCTTATGAAATGTAGGTTTAGGAAATAAAATGGTCTTGTATAAGCAAAGGTGATTAGGAAAAATAAATGGATGGATGATTTGGCAATTGATTAGGACTAAATGTGGTCTAGGAGAATTAATTTGAACAAATTGGACAAAATTGGTTAAATGAAAAGGTTAGTGAAATAGGTTTAGAAAATGAAGGTGACAATTGAGGGTAGATATAATGGGTAGAAATTTGGTCATGGTGAGGTTAGGGTTATGGAGGCATCTCTTAGAGACTTGCTTGATTCAATGCTCCATCCAAAAAAATATTGATCAACCACTCCTTGAATCTCCTCAAGACAAACCTGATAAAAAAAGAAACAAACATAAACAAAAACCTGGTAAAAAGGGTTAGCTATGCAGCATGATTGACCTAAAATGATATGCAAGAGATCAATGGATCTAAGGGAAAAATTTGGGGTACAACAGTTGCCCCTATTTAAATATCTTCACCGGATGGCACGAGGAACGATGATCCTCGGGACGTCAAGGTTAAAGGTATTTAAATATAGCAAATCGAAAATTTTGCCCTTAGATGCAAAGACATGCAATGCCATGAAAGATACAAAAATGCAGACAAAATAGGACACCAAAGAAAGAAAAGCCACCAAACACAGAGGAAAGCTTCACTGGGGAAGCAGAGAAGAAAGTAAGTATCTGCAAGGAAGAGACTCCTTGGGGAATGCAGACTAACCAACAAAAGAGACTCGCCGGGGAGTCTCCGAAGCAACACCGGGGATAGAAAACAAAAGGGATTCTCCACTGGGGAAAGATCCAGGGAGGATGGACGACATGTTCAAATATGACCGGATGACACTGGGGAAAAGGCACAATCTTACTGGGCATGAAACCAGAAAGAAGACACGATCTCCACTGGAGATCAGCTGAAATAAAAGGAAAGACACCCGAAGAAAATATTTTCTGGGGATTTCTTATGCTGAAGAGTTCGAATGAGATCTTCAAGAAAAGCCAGAAAAGACAGAGACGAGCTCTGCGCGCCAGATAAAAAACACATGGAATTCAAAAGGCAATAAGGCTAATGGGCCAAGAAAGACTCTGGTATTCGCAAGAGTTAGTCGAAATGGCAAATAATCATTTTATCAGCTAGTTTGGTAATTTGGATTTAGGTTCATATTTGACCTGAGTTAAGCAAAACAGGTTCACGATAACCGGAGATAAGCAAATGGTTCACGATAACCGAAAAAGAACAACTGGTTCACGATAACCAGAGGTACAGGTTCATGATAACCTGAAATACAGATTCACGATAACCTGATTTCAAACAAAGCGGTTCACGATAACCAGAAAATAAGCAAACGAATGGTTCATGATAGCCAGAAACACAGATTCACGATAATCTGATTTCAAAGAAAAGGGTTCATGATAACCGGAAATACAGATTCACTATAATCTAATTTCAAAGAAAATGGTTCATGATAACCAGAAACACAGATTCACGATAATCTGATTTCAAAGAAAAGGGTTCGTGATAACCGAAACTACAGATTCACGATGATCTGATTTCAAAGAAAATGGTTCATGATAACCGGAAATGCAGATTCACGATAATCTGATTTCAAAGAAAAGGGTTCATGATTGTTATTTCGTTGATTTTGTGGTTGGCATTTATTTTGCTAAAACTAATATAGCAGCAAGATGTTGAAACAAGATGTTCTAATTTTCTGCTTTCAACATATCGAATGAAGATGTCTCATACTGGCTCATAGGACATCGCGTCTGATTTCAGTTTTAAAGAAGATTCTGTTGATGTTAATTGTTACTGAATATTCTGTGAATATTTGGTTATCCTATGTGGCATCCAAAGTATTTTTGGATTGTGTTTTTGTGTGGTTTTTAGATTTTCAACACTTTCTAATTATGGAGACATATTAGGAAACTTTAGATTGATGACCTATTTTGTTGGAGTTTATTTTGCAGATTTGTGAGCAGTCTCTTTGCTGCATTTTTGAAGCCTAATCCAGTCCAGATTTAATGCTATATATTGACTGGTGATTAACCTAGTTTATGTGTGGAACTTACGTGTGTTTCTATTAGGGTTTTCGAGTATTATTTGTGAGCCTAACTGGTATCATTCTGATAACAGTATAAGGACTGGTTTTTGTGTTGTAAGTTCTGTCAGTTACTCATAAGCTTTTAAGCATCGAGTTTCTTGTGTGTCAATTCTCATAAGCTTTGAAGTATTGAGAATTGTGTGTTATGAAAGTGTGTCTTTCGTTTTGTTACTTGTGTTGGAAGGAACCAATCACGGGTTGTGATTGTAGAGGGATTTGAGGAGGGTCTCATACCTAGGCGAGTCTTAGGTAGAAGTCATAGGAAGGGTAGTGATTAAGTGAGCAGATTATAACAGGATTTGGTTATTGTATGATCTGTGAATTGATACTATCGTATATTGGTTTCGTCCCAGCCTTGGTAGCCCCCAGAGTAGGATTGTTGATCTGAACTGGGTAAACATATCACTGTGTTCTTTATTTTCTGCACTGTTATTATTTTTGTTATCTTGTTCATTGTGTTGGATATCAGTGTCTCAACATTTGTGTAGGACATCTGATATCTGTGCCAGAATTTCAATTGGCATCAAGAGCTTGCACCCTTGTTTGGCTGTGGGTGAGATTCAGGGAAGGTACTTTTTGGTACAATGGACAAAGATGGAGGATTTTTGAACAAACCACCTCTGCTTAATGGTTCCAACTATGACTATTGGAAACCGAGGATGATAGCATTCATCAAATCCATGGATGATCAAGCTTGGAAAGCTGTTATCAAAGGATGGGAACCCCCAAAGGTTAAAGATGGAAAAGGTACTCCTACTGATGTGGTGAAGGAAGAGGAAGACTGGGATGATGCAGACTACAAAGGGTCTGTGGGAAATTCCAAAGCCATGAATGCATTGTTTAATGGTGTTAATAAGAATATCTTCAGGTTGATTGAACATTTCACCATTGCAAAAGAGGCGTGGGAGGTCTTGAAGGTTGGTCATGAAGGGACTTCAAAGGTGAAGATGTCAAAACTTCAGCTTCTCACTACCAAGTTTGAGTGTTTGAAGATGAAGGAGGATGAGAGCATTCATGATTTTCACATGAACATTATTGAGATAGCTAATGCTTCAAGTGCCCTAGGTGAAAAGATGTCTGACAGCAAACTGGTCAGAAAAATCCTCAGATCTCTACCTAAGAGATTTGACATGAAAGTGACTGCTATAGTGGAAGCTCAGGATATAGACAAGATGAAAGTGGATGAACTTGTGGGATCTCTTCAAACATTTGAATTAGGGATCAGTGAAAAGTCTGAAAAAAAGAAGAGCATAGCTTTTGTGTCAAATGCTGGTGACTCAGACGATGAAGGTGACCTGGTCAAAGATGAAGGGGTGTCTAAAGATCTGGTATTGCTTGGAAAACAATTTAACAAAGTGTTGAAAAGGATTGACTGGAAGTCAAGAGCAAATGTTCAGAACAAGTCACTCGACATCAGTAAAAACCAGGATGGAGGCAGAAGACCCAGAACTGAAGAAGACTCCAATCAAGGGAAGAGAGTTCAGTGTTTTGAATGTGAGGGATTTGGGCACATAAAGACTGTGTGTCCCACGTATCTCAAAAGGCAAAAGAAGGGCTTATCTGTGTCTTGGTCAGAAGGAGAGTCTGAGAGTGATCTTGAAGAAGAATCAGCAAAATTGGTGACAGCCTTGACCGGGATATGTAAGGCTGATGGAGAAAAGAGTTGTGAGTCTGATTCTGACAAAGAATCTTATATTGGAGAACTCACTGAGCAAGAAGTCTTCACCGGGTTCTCAGAGTTGTGTATCAAGAATGAAGAGAGGTGCCAGATAAAATTAGAACAGAAGGTTCTGAGAGCTCAACTAGAAGCTGAGAAGGAAGAATATCTATCAATCATTGATGAGCTTAAAGAGGAGGTTGTATGGCAAAAGTCAAAACTTGACAATATGACCAAATCTATAAGAATGCTGAACAATGGTACCACCCAGCTGGATGAGATTCTTCAGACTGGGAAAGATGCTGGAAATATGCAAGGTCTTGGTTTTAACAATCAAGCAGAGAACTACAAGGAGCCTGCATTAAAGTTTGTTCCTCAGAAAATAAAGCAAGAAGAGGGGATGTCAAATCAAATGGTTCAACATCAGATGAAGCATCAGAAAAAAGTATGTAGTTCAAAGTATAAACTATGGAGATGTCATTACTGTGGAAAGATTGGTCACTTAAAGTCCTTTTGCTACAAGTTGCACGGCTACCCCAAAACTGCTCATCAACAAAATAAAGGACAGAGTTGGGCTAAAGTAAAGAGAAGATGGATTCCAAGAAATATGATGGCTGGTCTCATAGCACATACCTCTCTCAGAGCATCTGCAAGGGAAGACTGGTACTTTGACAGTGGTTGTTCAAGACACATGACTGGTGTGAAGAAATTCTTGTCAGATATCAAGCCTCACTCCACCAATTATGTCACTTTTGGGGATGGATCAAAAGGTGAAATAAAAGGTGTTGGAAATCTGGACTACACAGGACAACCAAATCTGGATCGTGTTCTATTTGTCAAAGGGCTGACCGCAAATTTAATCAGTATAAGCCAACTGTGTGATCTAGGACTCAAAGTAAATTTCACAAAATCTGAATGTCTAGTAACCAATGAGAAAGATGAAGTTCTTATGAAGGGAACCAGGTCTAAGGATAACTGCTATCTATGGAATCCTCAAGAATCGGAAAGTTTGTCTACCTGTTTGATGTCAAAGGAAGATGAAACCAAACTGTGGCATCAGAAATTGGGTCACTTACATTTGAAAGGGATGAAGAAAGTTATGTCAAGTGAAGCTGTTAGAGGTATTCCCAAGCTGAAGATTGATGAGGATAGAATACGTGGTGAATGTCAAGTTGGGAAGCAAACAAGGGTGTCACACAAGAGGCTTCAACATCTTACCACAACTTCTAGAGTTCTGGAACTGCTTCACATGGACTTAATGGGACCTATGCAGGTTGAAAGTCTTGGTGGGAAGAAGTATGCCTATGTTGTCGTTGATGATTACTTCAGATTCACCTGGATAAGCTTTATCAGAGAAAAGTCTGAAGTATTTGCAGCCTTCAAAGAGTTGTGTCAAAGGATTCAACGGGAAAAGGATTGTGGTGTTGTTCGAATCAGAAGTGACCATGGGAAAGAATTTGAAAATAGCAGGTTTGAAGAGTTTTGTTTATCTGAAGGAATCACTCATGAATTCTCATCACCGATCACTCCTCAGCAAAATGGTGTGGTGGAACGCAAGAATAGGACTATACAAGAGTGTGCAAGGGTCATGATTCATTCCAAAAAGCTTCCATATCATTTTTGGGCTGAAGCCATGAATACCGCTTATTATATACATAATAGGGTGACTATCAGATCAGGTACTTCTGTTACTCTTTATGAGCTATGGAAAGGTAGAAAGCCAAATGTGAAGTATTTCCATGTGTTTGGGAGTAAGTGCTATATCTTGGCGGATCGTGAGCAGAGGCGAAAGATGGATCCTAAGAGTGAGGAAGGGATATTTTTGGGATACTCTACAAACAGTAAAGCATATAGGGTATTCAATTCCATAACTAAGGTGATGATGGAATCCATAAATGTGGTGGTTGATGACTCTGGGAAGGACGAAGATGTCCCAGATGATGTTGGAGCATGCTTTCCCATGAACAATGAAATCTCACAAGACATTGAGTCCGTAGAAGATAATGCTCAAGAAACCGACACTAGAATTGAGAATGAAAAGGTAGAGGATGCTAACAGGGGACCCTTTATAAGGATTCAGAAGGATCACCCTAAGGAATTGATTATTGGAAATCTGAATGAAGGTGTAAGAACCAGAACGAGGTAGGCTGTGTCAAATGCATGCTTTGTTTCAAAGCTTGAACCAAAGAATGTCAAAGAGGCATTGACAGATGAGTTCTAGATAAGTGCTATGCAGGATGAGCTTTGTCAATTCAAGAGGAATGAAGTCTGGTAACTGGTACCACGACCAGCAGGAACAAATGTGATTGGAACAAAATGGGTTTATAAGAATAAGTCTGATGAACAAGGAGTTGTTACCAGAAACAAGGCCAGATTAGTTGCTCAAGGATACACACAGATTGAAGGAGTAGACTTCGATGAAACATTTGCTCATGTGGCTCGATTGGAATCCATCAGATTACTGCTAGGAGTGGCATGTTTGTTGAAATTCAGATTGTTTCAAATGGATGTCAAGAGTGCCTTTCTGAATGACTATCTTAATGAGGAAGTTTATGTTGAGCGGCCTAAAGGGTTTGTGGATCCAAATTTTCTTGATCATGTTTTCAAGCTAAAGAAGGCTTTGTATGGGTTAAAACAAGCTCCACGAGCTTGGTATGAAAGGCTGACTGAGTTCTTAGTCAACCATGGGTACAGGAAGGGTGGTATTGATAAAACACTTTTTGTCAAGGAGAAGGATGGGAAACTAATGATTGCTCAGATTTATGTAGATGACATTGTGTTTGGTGGGATGTCGGATGAAATGGTCCAACATTTTGTCAACCAAATGCAGTCTGAATTTGAGATGAGCTTGGTAGGTGAATGAACTTACTTCCTTGGATTACAAGTCAAGCAGATGGAAGATTCCATTTTTATTTGTCATAGCAAATATGCAAGGAATATTGTGAAGAAGTTTGGACTGGATAATGCCAAGCATAAGAGAACTCCTGCTCCTACTCACTTGAAGTTATCCAAAGATGAAAAGGGAGTGAATGTTGAACAAAGTTTATACAGAAGCATGATTGGCAGTCTGCTGTATCTTACAGCAAGTAGGTCAGACATAACCTTTGTTGTTGGTGTATGTGCAAGATACCAAGCAGAACCCAAGGTTAATCACATCAATCAAGTTAAGAGAATTATTAAGTATGTGAGTGGTACTTGTGATTATGGGTTGTTGTACTCCCATGACTCAAGTTCCATTTTAGTAGGATACTGTGATGCTGATTGGGCTGGAAGTGCTGATGATAGGAAGAGTACCTCTGGAGGTTGTTTCTTTTTGGGAAATAATCTTATTTCATGGTTTAGTAAGAAACAAAATTTTGTATCTCTTTCTACTGCTGAAGCTGAGTACATAGCAGCTGGAAGTAGTTGTGCTCAACTGGTGTGGATGAAGCAAATGCTATCTGAGTATAATGTCACACAAGATGTCATGAAATTATTTTGTGACAACCTGAGTCCTATTAATATTTCTAAAAACCCTATTCAACATAGCAGGGCTAAGCACATTGATATCACGCATCACTTCATCAGAGAACTTATGGAGGACAAAGTCATAACGCTTGAGCATGTGAGCACAGAAAATCAGCTTGCTGACATATTTACCAAGGCTCTGGATGCAGTTCAGTTTGAAAATATGAGGAGAAAACTTGGGGTTTGCATTCATGAAGAACTATAGCAATTAATGTTCCTTCTGGCTGCCAGATTGAAAAGATTAAAGAAGGTTCTGGTAGTGCAGTGTGTGCATGAGGTTATGAAGGGGAAGATGCTGAAGTTTGTGCATGACACTTGGTCATGTGATGTGGTGTGCATCTACTCTCTGATGTTGTTTATTCTGGTTTATGACTTGACCATTTCTCAAATTTTAAAACCTATTCTACTTGCCTTTGTCATATTTCTGGCTAAAAAGGGGGAGTAATGTGCTTGTGCGTGTTGTGCTTGTGCTGGTGCTGCAGCTGAGGGGAGAATGTGGAATGTTGTGTTGCTGCAGTTGAGGGGGAGTTTTTTTTTTGCTGCTATGCTATGCTGTGTTGTGTAGTTGGTTTTTCGTTGCTGTCTCTGATATGGATTTTTTGCTTGTGTGTTCTTTGCAAAATTTGTTTGTGTGTAGTTTTAGCCAAAATAAACCAAAGGGGGAGATTGTTATTTCATTGATTTTGTGGTTGGCATTTATTTTGCTAAAACTAATCTAGCAGCAAGATGTTGAAACAAGATGTTCTAATTTTCTGCTTTCAACATGTCGAATGAAGATGTCTCATACTGGCTCATAGGACATCGCGTCTGATTTCAGTTTAAAAGAAGATTCTGTTGATGTTAATTGTTACTGAATATTCTGTGAATATTTGGTTATCCTATGTGGCATCTAAAGTATTTTTGGATTGTGTTTTTGTGTGGTTTTCGGATTTTCAGCACTTTCTAATTATGGAGACATATTAGGAAACTTTAGATTGAAGACCTATTTTGTTGGAGTGCATTTTGCAGATTTGTGAGCAGCCTCTTTGCTGCATTTTTGAAGCCCAATCTAGTCCAGATTTAATGCTATATATTGACTGGTGATTAACCTAGTTTAGGTGTGGAACTTACGTGTGTTTCTGTTAAGGTTTTCGAGTATTATTTGTGAGCCTAACTGGTATCATTCTCATAACAGTATAAGGACTGGTTTTTGTGTTGTAAGTTCTGTCAGTTACTCATAAACTTTTAAGCATTGAGTTTCTTGTGTGTCAATTCTCATAAGCTTTGAAGTATTGAGAATTGTGTGTTATGAAAGTCTGTCTTTCGTTTTGTTACTTGTGTTGGAAGGAACCAATCACGGGTTGTGATTGTAGAGGGATTTGAGGAGGGCCTCATACCTAGGTGAGTCTTAGGTAGAAGTCATAGGAAGGGTAGTGATTAAGTGAGCAGATTATAACAGGATTTGGTTATTGTATGATCTGTGAATTGATACTATCGTATATTGGTTTCGTCCCTGGCTTGGTAGCCCCCAGAGTAGGATTGTTGATCTGAACTGGGTAAACATATCACTGTGTTCTTTACTTTTTGCACTGTTATTATTTTTGTTATCTTGTTCATTGTGTTGGATATCAGTGTCTCAACATCTGTGTAGGACATCTGATATTTGTGCCAGAATTTCAATGATAACCAGAAATGCAGATTCACGATAATCTGATTTCAAAGAAAAGGGTTCATGATAATCGTAAATACAGATTCACGATAATCTGATTTCAAAGAAAATGGTTCATGATAACCAGAAATAAATAGTGTTTAGTGGTTACTAAAATGTTACGTATCCAAACGAGGTGATATATAGGTGAAAAAAAGTCACAGGTTAGACTTCCTGGGGAATACAGGACAAATGGTCAAAACCTGGCGCACAGAGGCAAAGAAACCGGACGCGAGCAAAGCATAGACAAAAAAAACCAAAGACCCACAACAGGGGAAGGAGGGAAGAAAACAAAACAAAACCACACACACAAGACACCCAAATGTAAAGATGCTCAATGCTATGGTATGATGCGGATGATATGCAAGAAATGACAGACCGGAGACGGCCAAAAAAGGAAAACACTGTGTCCACTACAAAGAATCACACTGAAATCTGAGCAGATAGTCAAACTTCAAAGTCAATTATGTGAACATCCCTAATTCATTGGTGAAACAAATTTTCTTCAAACATCTTGCATAGATATCGGTGAGACGCCTTTAGCCATTGTTAAAGCATTTATCAGGGAGATATTGTCAATCTTCTTTTAGAGCTTAAAGTTTTCAAAACATTCCGCTTTTAAAACCATTATTAATAAATAAGTGAAGCTTTGAATAAAATGGAAATATCAGAGTAATGATAAACATTGGACAAAGAAGGTGGCTCAAGAGAACTGTTTTCATTAGAATGGTAACTTGACAAATAGCGAAGTTCCATGGATCATTACAATTGAAAAATGACAAAAGGAAAGGATTACATCATATTCAATGACCTACTCCCTAGTGACTAGAATCCTAGAATTCTTTTCAAGCATAATATTTCCGTACTGAGTCAGCATTCACAGGGTGTGTGAGCTGTTCACCATCCATTGTTGTGAGAAATAAAGAACCTCCTGAAAACACAGTCTTCACCACATATGGACCCTCATAATTAGGCGCCCACTTTCCACGAGCATCCCTTTGAGATGGCAGAATCTTCTTGAGTACAAGTTCTCCTTCTCGAAATTCCCGAACACGAACCTTCTTGTCAAAATCCATCTTCATTCTTTTCTGATACAGATGACAATGACACATAGCAGTCAGTCGCTTCTTGTCAATGAGGTTCAGTTGGTCATATCTTTCTCTAACCCACTCAGCTTCGTCAAGTTTAGTTTCCATAAGGATTCTCAGAGATGGTATTTCTACTTCAATGGGGAGTACTGCATCCATCCCATATACAAGGGAAAACGGGGTTGCCCCTGTCGAGGTTCAAACCGAAGTTCTGTATCCGTACAGAGCAAATGGTAACATCTCGTGCCAATCCTTATAAGTCTTGACCATTTTCTGCAGGATCTTCTTGATGTTTTTGTTGGCAGCCTCGACAACTCCATTCATCTTAGGACGGTAAGGTGAAGAATTATGGTGCTCAATCTTGAAATTGTCACATAACTCTTTCATCGTCTTGTTGTTCAGATTTGTTCTGTTGTCAGTGATGATCCTGTTGGGAATCCCATAACGATAAATGATGTTATTCTTGATGAAACGAGCAACTACTTGCTTAGTTACATTGGTAAATGAAACAACTTCAACCCATTTAGTGAAATAATCAATGGCCACTAAAATGAAACGATGACCATTGGAAGCCTTCGGCTCAATGGCTCCAATCATGTCAATGCCCCACATAGAGAAAGGCCAAGGGGATGACAACATATTCAATAAAGTAGGAGGAACATGCATTTTATCTGCGTAGATCTGGCACTTATGACATTTCCTGGCATATTAGATGCAATCAGCTTCCATAGTTAACCAATAATACCCAGCCCTCAAAATTTTCTTAACCATGGCATGTCCGTTGGCGTGAGTGCCAAAGGCTCCTTCGTGAATGTCATGAATTAATAGGTCTGCTTCTCGTCTATCAACACATCTTAGAAGGACCATATCATGATTCCTCTTGTAAAGCACATTGTTACTGAGAAAGAATTTGGCTGACAATCTTCGCAGAGTCTTCTTATCAAGAACAGAGGCGTTGGCCGGATATTCTTGATTCTTTAGGAAGTTCAAAATGTCATTGAACCAGGGCTTGCCGTCTGATTCTTCTTCAACAGATTGGCAATAGGCAGGCTCAGTCCTTCTTCCGATACTGACTACTGGATCCTCGTTGATAAATCTAACTTGCCACATCGAAGCCAGTGTTGCTAGAGCATCAGCCACATGATTCTCAGTACGTGGCACATGGCGAAAAGTTATCCCATCAAAACACTTAATCAACTCTAAAGCATATGCCTGATAAGGGATAAGATTCTCATCTTTTGTCTCCCATTCGTCTCTGATTTGATAAATGACTAGAGCAGAGTCACCCATAACTTCCAGAAAATAGATTCCAAGATCGATTGCAGCTTCCAGACCCAGAATGCACGCTTCATACTCGACAATATTATTCGTACACCCAAAATCCAATCTGGCTGTAAAAGGGGTGTAGCCACCTTCAGGATTAATTATAACAACACCTACTCCATGCCCCTTGTAATTGGACGAACCGTCGAACATCATCTTCCACCTATATTCAGCCCTGGGATCTTCTTCAGAGCTTGACTCTTCACAATCTTTCACTGCCATAATATCCTCGTCAGGGAAATCAAACCTGAGTGGTTCATAATCTTCAACAGGCTGATCTGCGAGGTATTATGATAATACGCTCCCTTTGATAGCCTTCTGGGGTACATACGGGATATCATATTCTGACAATAGCATATGCCAACGGGCAAGTCTTCCTGTCTGAGCAGGCTTCTCAAAGATGTATTTTATTGGATCCATTTTTGAGATTAACAAAGTAGTGTGGCATACCAGATACTGCTTCAAACGTTTAGCGGCCCATGCTAAGGCACAACAGGTTTTCTCAAGTAATGAATAACGGCTTTCACTACAAACGAACTTCTTACTCAAGTAATAAATGGCATGTTCTTTGCGACCAGTTTCATCACGTTGGCCCAACACTCAACCCATGGATCCCTCTAGAACAGTCATGTACATGATAAGAGGTCTTCCAGGAATTGGAGGAATCAGGATAGGTGGTTCTTGCAAATAGCTTTAGAGCTTCTCAAAAGCTTGTTGGCAATCAGCATTCCACTCTACAGTCTGGTCTTTGCGGAGTAGTTTGAAGGTTGGTTCACAAATTGGAGTCATATTGGAGATAAATCTGGATATATAGTTCAAACGACCCAGAAATCCTCTCACTTGTGATTCAGTTCGTGGAGCTGGCATTTCTTGAATGGCTCGTACTTTGTCAGGATCTGCTTTAATTCCTTTCTGATTGACAATGAAACCAAGCAACTTCCCTGACCTGACACCAAAGGTACACTTGGCCAGATTCAACTTCAATTGATACTTCCGGAGTCTCTTAAACAACTTCAAGAGATGGTCCAAATGTTCTTCCTCGCTTCGGGATTTAGCAATCATGCCATCCACGTATACCTCAATTTCCTTGTGGATCATATCATAGAACAAAGTTACCATAGCTCTTTGGTAAGTTGCCCCTGCATTCTTCAGACCAAAGGGCATAACTTTGCAACAGTAGGTGCCCCACGAGGTGATAAATGTAGTCTTATCCATGTCAGCTGGGTCCATTCTGATCTGATTGTAACCGAAAAAATCGTCCATGAAGGAGAACACTGCAAACTTGGCTGTATTATCCACAAGGGTGTCAATATGTGGTAGTGGGAAATCGTCCTTGGGACTAGCTTTGTTGAGATCCCTGTAATCTACGCACATTCGCACTTTACCATTTTTCTTCATAACTGGCACAATGTTGGCTACCCATTCTGGATACTTTGAAACTGCCAAGAATCCTGCATCCAATTGCTTCTTAACTTCATCTCTGATTTGGAGAGCCATATCCAGTCTACTTCTACGGAGTTTCTGCTTCACGGGTGGACATTCAGGCTTGAGAGGTAGTTTATGAACTACTATATATGTATCCAATCCAGGTATGTCTTGATAAGACCAAGCAAACACATCTACATATTCTTCCAGAAGCAGGACTAGCCGTTGTCTGATCTCTGCCCCAAGCGTTGCCCCAATATTAACCTCTTTCCTCTTCTCTTCAGTGCCAAGGTTGATGACGTCAACTTTCTCTTCGTGTGGCTGAAGATCCGTGTACTGATAATCACACATTTCTGCCAAATCATCGGGGATCTCATAATCCTCTTCCTCCTCAGCTTGATAAATGGGTGAATCAAAGTTGATAGTGAGAGTAGGGTCATTGAATACAAGGGGTTTAGGAATCACTCTGCATGATGGAGGGATTTATTTTATTAAAAATGCATAAATAGGAACCCAAGAAAAAGAAAAAGAATGCAGTTTTGAAAAGATTGCCATTTTTCTTAAAACGAAAGCAAGAACAAAGACAAGGAATTTAACAAAAACAAACACTTCATTAATTTATAAGATTTAAAAGCGGTGGCCCATACAAAATAATCCGAAAGCCTTGGGCAGGGCTACAGAATTGAAAACAACAAAGCTAACAAACAAACTACTCTGTCAACGGGTACAAAGTAGGTATCTCAATGGCTTCCCAGTTACTTAAAGCAGCGTCACACCGAAACACCAAGTGATTGATATCCTCGTCTTCAGCGTCTTCAATAATTGCATGGACTTGCTGTCCTCCGCTGACGAACACTTCTTGAATGGTCCTTAGTCTTCCCTTTGTTGAAGCAGCTTTTCCTTCAAAAGTTGGTTTGTAACCCAACCCTTGGTATTTCTCTCTTTCTGGAACTTCGACGATCTTGCCCCAGCCTTCAGGAATTCCTCCTCGCAGAGCGGATTGAATGCTTTTGAAAGAAGCAAAATATGGATAATCAGAGACCACTGGTTCTTTGTCGTCAAGCATAACGGCATTAGCTATTTCAAGAGCCTGGAAAGAAGTTTCCAAAGCATCTTCATCCGCTTCAATGTAACGAAACGAGGACAAGTTACTGACCATCAGGTCCTCTTCACCATGTATGATGACTAACTTCTCATCGGCCACGAACTTCATCCTCTGATGTAAGGTAGAGGTTACAACACCAGCTTCGTGGATTCAAGGTCTACCCAGTAAACAACTATAGGCAGGGTTGATATCCAAGATCTGAAAAAGGATGTTGAATGTTTGAGGGCCAATCAAAACAGGTAGCTCAATTTCTCCCATCACCGATCTTCTTGAACCATCAAAAGCTTTGACAATAAGAGAGGTGGGTTTCATTATAGCTCCTTGGTAAGACAATTTATCAAGAGTTCTCTTTGGCAAAACATTCAAGGATGAACCGGTATCTACGAGAACTCTGGCCATCGTATCCTCCTGACATTTTATTGATATATGTAAAGAAATATTATGATTCTTTCCAGCTCGGGGTAACTCCTCATCACTGAAGCTAAGAGTATTACTGGTTGTAATGTTGGCAACGACATGGTCAAACTGTCCAGCTGTTATATCCTGAGCTACATGTGCCTGAGCTAGTACTTTCTGCAAAGCTGATCTATGAACTGGTGAATTGACTAACAGAGATAAGATCGAAATCTTGGATGGTGTCTGATGGAGCTAATCTATCACTTTATAATCACTCCTCTTGATAATTCTTAGGAACTCTTCATCGAGTTCTTGAGAAATCACCTCTTTTCCTTTGTCTTTGGATGATGTAGGAATAACAGTTTCTTTGGGTGTGGTTTCCTTGAAAAAATGAGTGTAGAATCTTTCACTTCGGGTCATCTTCCCAGTTCCAACTATATTGGTCACATCTTCACCGATAGTTCCCACCTCTTTCCTTGGAACTACGTCTTCAGCAGTGATTCCCACCTCTTTCCTTGGAATCACGTCTTCTCGTCTTCTGCTACCCATAGCATTCTCATAGACCCACGACACAACCTTGGCCCCTCAGAACCTAAATGGAACAGGTTATCTGATGTTACTTTGCTTGGAATGGCTAATAGCAGAAGTATCAGTCGCTCCTGGTCTATTGAAAATTGGTACTGATTTGTTGAATACTGGAACTACGGAACCAGACTTGGTTATGGCAGACTCAGATGCTTTCCATTTTGGCTTTGGCAGGTTAAACACAGGCTCAATCGCTGCAACTTTGTTCTCCTTTTCTCTACTGAACACCTGTAGAAACCCTTTATTGATCAGGTACTGAACATCATTTTGGACTAAACGGCATTCCTTGGTACTAACATTACATTCTTCACAGTCGGCATGACAAACTTCAACTAACCCATCTTTAAACAGTCTAGCATGAAAAGTCTTGATAGGAGTCTTGATATTTGTTACATCCAAAACTAACACTTCATCCTTCTCATCTTCTATAGCATTAGTGGTCCCATGGGTAGGTAAGGGATTGCTCTTCATATTTAGTTGATTATTAGCAAATGAAAGGATATTCTTTTCTATTAAAGTCTTCACTACATTCTTCAATGCTAAACATCCCTCTAAGTCATGACCAGCGCCTCCTTGATGAAAAGCACAAGTTGCATTTGGATTGAAGAAAGGCATAGATTTCTCCGTCGGTGGTCCCAAAGGCCTGGTAACAATTAGTCCTTGCGCCACTAAGGACGGGTAAAGCTCTGTATATGACATGGGTATAGGTGGAAATGCTGGCTTTCCTCCTTGCTTCTTGGGGGAGAATTCTGCTGTGGACCCTGCTGTCTAGGTTGCTGGTAGTTCTGGTTCTTAGGCCATTGCTGATGGGTTGTCTGTTGATATACCGAGGCCTGTTGCGCTTCTTGGTGATTGAATGTAGGCGTAACTGCAGCTACATAGGGTTGCTGAGCATATTGCATATGGTAAATTAAATGCTGCAAGAAATTTGGTCTCTCCAACGTTGTGCGTATTCTTTGAAAGTCTCAGTACCTTTCTGGGCCATACTCAGTAATTGCCTACGGTCAGGAGCTAGATCCATATTATATTTGTAGTGTTTCACAAAAGCATCAGTGACATCCTGGAAACAACGGATCTGGGACTGGTCCAGACTTAAATACCACTTAGCAGCAGCCCCTTTCAAACTGCCCTGAAAACAGTGGATCATCAGCTTCTCATTGCGTACGTGCGCGGCCATTCTTCGGTAGTACATGATCAAATGGGATTTGGGACATGTAGCCCCTGAGTATAACTCAAAACTTGGTAACTTAAACTTGGGTGAAATTACCAAATCGGAAACCAAACACATGTCTTTGATGTCAGTACTGAAAGTATTACTCATCTCCATTGCCTTCATCTTCCTCTGCATTGTTTCAACACTTTCCCTCAACTTTTCGTGTCTATAATCTCCCTCTTCTGACATATCAACATAGTCGTAGGGCTGGTGGTTCTGGAAAACCAGATGCACTTGCGTTTGCACTACTGGCGGAGCGTAGGTAGGAATAGCTTGAAGAGTCTCATTGATCAAAGGAACTGCTTGTTGTGTTGTCAAAGGAACTGTAACACGGATAAAGTCTTCTGGCATGCCCAGAGTAGGGATGACAGGGACGATAGGTGGTTCTACCTATGTGGTGACGATTTCAGAGACCACAGTGGCCTGAGTGTCCATCTTTGCTTTCATAACATTAATTGCCTCGAGGATTTGTCCCATTCCTCCTCTTATCTCATTCATCTCGTTGTTGACTCTGTCCATTTCTCCGTACTCCTCTGACATCCTGAATCGAGCTTGGGCCCGAGTGTTGTAGTTGTGTCTGGGATTCAGTGTGACGATTCTAAAGAGAACACGGTGACATAAGACAAAGACAAGGAAAGAAAATGCACATGAAGATGCAGATGCAAGCTAAACTATCAAGAAACCAAAGAAAATTTGCAAATAATGTAGACAATAGATTCTTGATAAAATAAAACTTCTTCATTCAAGAGTCTGGTAAACATTACATCCGGAGCAGGGTATTCTCATACTCTAAGTACATAAGTAGAAATACATCAAAATGAAAAGGAACAATGACAACAGAAATGTCACCAATAGCATTAGAGATTGAATCCACCGGTTGATGATCCTTCTCCTCCATTGATTACTCTCATTATTTTGATGATACGCTACTTTGTTTCCTCCTTTGTGAGAACCAATTCTCCTAACTCTTCCACCATCTTCTGCTTTGTCTTGGTAGGCGATTCATGGTAAGGACGTGGCTTTATCATTACACGCGTTATATGACGAGACCATTGCAGGTGAGCCTCGGTGACTGGGCATTCAACCTTCCATAGTTGTCTGTTAATCTGGCACCAAGCATATTTCAAACGCATCATCATTTCAAAACCTCCCCTTTCATCATAGAACATCATCTGCATATCCTCGTCATTTGGAATTCCTTTCTTTAGGTGACCCAACTGACGGCGTGCAAGGACAAGGTTGTAATTGATACAATCGTTTCTTCCCATAAGAGGCACGTTGGGGCAATCCCCACAGCTATGGATTATGATAATTCCTTCGTCGGTTGAATCATACCACTCGATGTTGGTATGCTTCAGTTCCATCAGTTGTCTAGACCAAATCTTACAGTTTTCAACCTCCTAGAAAGTTGGAGTTTTCGGCAGATAAGAAACGAACCACTTGTAAAAGAGGGCTACACAGCAAACAATTGGCCCACAGACTCTTGTATATCTGGTCTGTATGGAATGGTAAACATCAGCTAGCAGTGTTGGAACCAGAATGTTGACTGCAAAAAGCTGAATGGCTTGGGTATCCACGAAGTCCTTGGCATTCGGGAACAGAAACAAACCATATATCATCAGCGCTAGAGTTGACTCAAATAAAGCTTCACTTCCTCTGTTTTTGAAGTACATAGCTTTTTCCATCAAGAACTAGGCAGGCAACCCACGCTTCCCTCCCTTGTTAGTCAGGTTGGCTTGGATGTCAGATAGTCTGATTCTGGTTACTTTGGCGATATCTCTGGTAGAAGGCATTTCTTCAATCCCACAAAAGATAAAAGCTTCTCTGATTGGAATTCCTATCATTGCTGAGAATTCCTCCAGGGTTGGCACCAACTGAAATTCAGGGAAAATGAAATAGCATTACGCGGGATGATACAACTAGACCAAGACTTCCAGAGGCCCTACAGTTACTGGTGTCTTCATCAGTGGGATGACGCATCCATATCTGTCAGTGAAGGCTGACTGGTCTTCAATCATCTCTCCCAACCACAACAAACGTTCCACCTTCGGTAGTTCAAAGAAGAAAGGCCAGACTCTCTTCCCTGTAGCATCCATTTCTATAAAATCTGCAAAACAAAATTAGTAACTTAATAGTTTAGCAGGAATGCAAGATGCAATGCAAATGCGATTGGTTTTAAGGAACTCAAGCAAGACAAATTTTCAAAACAAGCCTCATTTCATTAAATATTGAGAAGAGTTTACAATTCAGAAAGTACATCTCAAAAAGGCTCAAAATACAATAGAATGAGAACAACAACTAGGCCTAGAAGAAAAAGAAACCCTGTCTAAGAGTGTCCTGCTTCACGTCTTCTCTTTTGTCTCCTCAACTCTTGATTCTCGAAGACTAACTTATCGACAATCCCTTTCCAAGCGCCAGACATTGGAGGAATGCTAGCATACTCATGAGTGCTAGAAGTAGGCCTCATGCTAGAGAAAAATGAATTCTCCTGTGCCAGAGGTTCATCTATCACACGTTTTTCCAGCCACTCAATCAGATCGTCCTTCTCCTTCATTTTTTCTTTCAACTCTTCTTGCTCGATGCAGATAGTATGATATTTCCACTCCCATGTGTCCCTCTCAAGCTTCATCCTGGCTAGATTTTCTTGGTATTTCTCCATGCGCTCAATAGGAATAGCAGATGGAGATGTAACAGTTGGCTGCTGAAGTATTTTGGGAATATAGGGCATCTTGAGGTCATAGGCTCGAGATCGGACCCACTGAAGGTATGGCTCCAAAGACACACAGTTTCTTTTCCCCAACTCATCCTTAGTACTTTCGTGGAATTTATCCCAAGCACACCAAACTCCACTCTTGGTCTCAACAGTGGCTTCCTCGTTAAGATAAAAGAAACAGGACACATAGATACTCTTAGGCTTTTCCTTCATCGCAAATCCGAACTGGCGTCTGGCAAGAACAGGACTATAGTTAATCCCACCATGAATACCAAGAAGTGGTACGTTAGGAAATGGTCCACAGCTATCAATGTATACATTCTTGTCATAAACTGGGTCATACCAAAAGATGTCGTTGTGGGTAAGAGAGATGATCCTTTGAGACCAACGAAGTTTGTCGGGGTTGTCTCGGAATTCAGATGTTCGAGGCAGATGAGTAATGTACCATTGGTAAAGCAACGGTGCGCAACATAAAATAGTTCCTTTTCCTCGAAGAGTTCTATGGTGAATGGAATGGAGAGCATCGCCAAGTAATGTAGGCACAGGGTTTCTACTAATGAAGAACCTGATAGCATTGATGTCGACAAAATCTTCCATGTTAGCGAACAAGAACAGACCATAGACCAATAAAGCAAAGGTTGCTTCAAAGGCAGCAATACTATTTGCATTGAAAAATTGACAAGCTTTTTCATACAAGAACTTAGATGGTAGTCCCTTGATGCCATCCTTGGTGGTGATGTAGGGCTTGACCTCTGACGCATCCAAGTGAATACACTCGCCAATCTCCTTTGGAGTAGGAATTTTCTCCGGACCGCTGAAAGGTCTTTGTTTCTTCACAGGTAAGCCGATCCAATGAGAGTACTCTTCCAAGGCTGGAACTAGTTGGTAATCTGGGAAAGTGAAACAGTGATAGAGAGGATCATAAAATTGGACCAAGGTGTCAAGGATTCCTTCCTCCATTTTAGTTCCAAGAAGGCCAACTAATCTTCCATATCTCTTTCGGAAACTTTCATGTCCAGTTACCAAGGTTGCTAGTTTCTTCAGCTTCGCCAATTTGGGATTTTTGAAATTGAACTTCTTAGTGTTTCTCTTCTCAATGTCCATGATACCTATGTTTTTCAAAGGAAAATATGACTGAGTTCCCTAAAACCAATGAGATGGATGCAATGAGATGTATGCAATGCGTAAACACGGGCAGACACAAACATAAGCACAAACATAGCACACAAGCCCTAGGTTTGAGGTCTCATGAATGGAGCTATGGTCTACCCATCCCAACAAGATATGGACTATAGGTTCGTCATCTGTGGAACAAGGTTCTAAAAGTTCCCAGAGTCTACGTAAATCCTTCGGATATTATCGGCCCATGTAACTACTTACACGAGTTAATAATATTCTCAAGATAAACTCTTCTGAGTGTAGTATCGCGTGACAACTACTCGGGACTGGCTCCCTCATAGTCACCGCACTACATCTTAAAAGGCCAAGTGGGGTAAAGGTAACTACGGTCCTCGTAATCCCTGGCTCCCAATTGAAAAAGTAATATCAATGCGACTGCTCACATCAGACATCAACAATCCTAAAGGGCCTCATCTGAGTGTGGTCATCATATGCCATATGTTGTTAGTACTACTGCCAACAACCGACTATTGAATACACCACGATCCTATCATATTTGTGCACTCAAATCCGGGTTAGGACTTATCTCACCACTCAAAAGTACCATGCCCGCAAAAGATCTCAAACAAATCATGTATACAAGAAATATGTACAAATATAGTAAACAAGCATGAATAACACAAGCAAAACAAGGTGGGCTTAACCCTGAAAATTAGTCCCCAGTGAAGTCGCCATTTCTGTTGCGGTGAAAATCGGATAACGAACTATTAATTAACTCGCATCATTTTCTTTTACAACCGACTTTGATTTATCCAAAGGAAAGGTTCAAGATCGTTAGAAAAACCTAAAGGGGGGAGATCTAAGGTTCGGGGGTTGGTTACGCCTAGGGAAGGTATTAGCACCCTAAACGTCCGTAGTACTCTACGGGAACCTCTTGTTTTACTTGTTATATCTTACTCGCTTGCTAAGGGTGCTATGCTAAAGGTTGAAACCCTAGGGGTTTAATTTTAAGTATACTCGACAAGGCATCGCACCTTGCGCCTACGTATCCTCAGGAGTAGAATCAGAGTACGCGTAGTTCTACAATCTAAAGGTGAGGGATAGGAACCATTGGTTATGGCCAAAGTTCCAAGGGGAAAATGAGTATGAGCTCATTTTAGAGTTCACGATAACTCTCTAATTCCAAGTTATAGGGGGAAAGTGAGTTCTCATGATGATGAGAATCACATAGAGTTCACGATAACTCTAATCTATTACTAAGTTATGATTTCATTGGCTCATGATAGCCAAGAAATGGGATAGGCTCCTATTGTTAAGGTAGGGTGGTTTGTTTAGTGACTTCATGAGTCAATTTTAAGAAGTAATTTCCTTTGGAATGGGGGAGCATAACATCTTATAGATAAGAGTTATAGAGAGTTGAAGTATGAGACACATATGAGTTCAATAAATCCAAACAGTAAGCATATAATCATGAAAAGAACTTAAATGTGAGCATAGTAAACAGTGAGCATTTAATCATGAAGTGAACTTAAATGTGAACATAGCAAACAGTGAGCATTTAATCATGAAGTGAACATGAATGTGAACATAGCAAACAGTGAGCATTTAATCATGAAGTGAACATGAATGTGAACATAGCAAACAGTGATCATGTGATCATGTAACTGTGACAAATATGGCAGAGAAGCATTCACAATTTGAACCAAAGCATTTGAAAACATATAACTTATCAACAGATAGCAAAACAAACAATAGTTGCATGGCAAGATTTTGTTAAAGTCAGAGACAGAACTTTACAAATCAAATACATTCATAGAAAACTCAATTAAAAAATAGTAGTCACACGAGCATGGCAAGATTTTGTTAAAGTCAGAGACAGAACTTTACAAATCAAATACATTCATAGAAAACTCAGTTCAAAAAAAGTAGTCACACGAGCATGGCAATCATGGCATGGAAAGCAACAAAAACAAAAGAATTTAACTCATGTGATTTCAACAGAGAACAAAAGAAAACAACATTCTCATGGTAGGGTTTGTTAGAATCAGGGAAACAAAGTTCAGGAACCAATACATACTTCCACAGTAACTCATTTAAAAACAGTAGCACATGAATACATTAAGCATAGCAGAAAAGATATTCTTATAGTTTGAAAACCAAAGCATTTGGAATCATGCAACATAACATTCAGAAACCAGAAAGTACAGACAAAAATTCTTATGATAAAGTTCAGGAAGCAATGTTGAAACAAACTTCACAAATCAGCATACTTAAGGAAATGCATCCAACATTCAAGAACACAATTGATAAAAAAGAAATAAGAAGCAGAAGAATTTATATTGAGTGATGGGTATGTCATTGTTTTGTTTGAAATTATTAAGAAAAACATAGCAAAGAAAATGGACAGGAATGGTTAAAAAACAACAAAATAAAAAAGGAAAATGAAAGCCACATAAAGGGTGGCTTGCGCCACCAATTCCCTTAAAGGGAGGGTGGCTTGCGCCACATGACCATTAAGGTGGCTGGCGTCATGCCAAAGCATGGCTTGCGCCATGGCTACTTCATTTTCTTTTTATATTATTTTCTGGTGAGTGTGTGTTATTATATTAATATTTTACTATGTGGCGGGAGCCACCAAACTTAATGTGGCGAGCGCCACCCAACTCCTTATTCATTTTATTTTCATTTCAGATGAACACGAAACAAAAACAGCTACGATTAATCAACACAAAATGAAACCAACATGATGATTTTTCTTCCACAGCAACAAACGATAATCAGACAGAAATACATATAACAGCATGATAATTAAACATGGAGCAAAGTAATCACAAAAATCAGACAGTAATGGAATAAAAATGATAACAGCATGATGCATATAATGTATCACATAATCATCGTGCATAAGAACAGAAGGAGATAGGGTGATACCTAGTGGAGCAAGTCCACTGTTTCTTCACCTTGTGATGAGCTTTCTGAACTTGAACCAGAATTCCAAAGCCACTCTCCCTCTCTCTTGCTCGTGCACCAGAAACCTTTATAATTTAGGATGTTTTGTGAGAAGTGTTGGTGTCCTCCAGTGTTAGGATTGAGTTCCTTATATAGGCTGCTTGATGGGTCGGGTTGAGTTTCAAACACTTGGTGGGCAAGGTCAGAGCTAGGGTTTGAAATTTGAATTTAAACGTTCTTCAGCTCTTGGAGACAAACGCTCCTATGTCGTGCCAAAGAAATCAGACGCTGCAGGGCCAGCTTCACCATTTCATGTATGACTTCAGAACTCTCCCTCTGGTGTCATTGAGAGGGTATCGAATGAGGTAAGGTCTTGGGATTGAGAAAACATCTTGCAGGTGTGTCAGGATGAATGCTAAGATGAGTAACTCCTCAGAATCAACTTTTATTGAGCCAAACCATTGAGAGCTCAAAAGGGAATGGTCTTTGGAGAGTTCAATTTGAGTAAAAACGCGCCAAGGCTTGAATGGAAGTGGACTTTTGAGCGAATGGATTTCAAATGTGCTGAATTCCTCCTTTCCAATCTGTTGCTTTTCCATTGGCTGATGCTTGGGTTAAAAAGTCAACATACTCATACTTGATTTCTATTGATCACTTGGTAATGAAAATAAATCCAATAATTTGTAACACTTTCCTTTCCTTTCTTTTGGTCACGATGGGCTTATGAAATGTAGGTTTAGGAAATAAAATGGTCTTGTATAAGCAAAGGTGATTAGGAAAAATAAATGGATGGATGATTTGACAATTGATTAGGACTAAATGTGGTCTAGCAGAATTAATTTGAACAAATTGGACAAAACTGGTTAAATGAAAAGGTTAGTGAAATAGGTTTAGAAAATGAAGGTGACAATTGAGGGTAGATAAAATGGGTAGAAATTTGGTCATGGTGCGGTTAGGGTTATGGAGGCATCTCTTAGAGACTTGTTTGATTCAATGCTCCATCCAAAAAAATATTGATCAACCACTCCTTGAATCTCCTCAAGACAAACCTGATAAAAAAAGAAATAAGCACAAACAAAAACTTGATAAAAAGGGTTAGCTATGCAGCATGATTGACCTAAAATGATATGCAAGAGATCAATGGATCTAAGGGAAAAATTTGGGGTACAACAATGTGCATTATAAAATTGATTGTTTTACTAAAATGTTAATCCTTCTTATAGAATGGACAATACAAAAATATGTTCATAAATTATTAAAATAAATGTTAAATTAACTTTTGACATCTGATCACTTTATATACTACATTTTCTTTTTTTTTTTCTGTTTAAGTTACTAAGCATGATCATCGGTAGTGGTTATTGCTAAACACAAGGGATGCGTTATATCATATTTGTCCTAATTCAAATCTTAATTTTTATAATTATTAGAGAAAAAAAATGGTACTAAATTATTTAGTTTTTATGAGTTTTTATAAATTGATTTAAAATTATAATTTATTTTAAAATAAAATAAAATAATATTTAATAATATTAGTTGATTGAACCAAATTTGTCAAGATATATTTTAAATAATTCATCCAAGATACAAAACTTAATATGATAAATAAAAAGCCGTCACTTGACAAAATATAGAATAATTGTCACATGACATATAATTTAATAAAATGAGGATAAATTAATTTGAGATTCTCTTTTTAATAGTATAAAATTGGCAAAATACCCTTTTTGTCCCTTAACTATACTTCGGGATTCATTTTGGTCCCTTAAATTTAAAAAGGTCTATATTTGTCCCTTTACACTATGTAAAATTAATTTATATTGATTACATTCATTGTCTAAATGACATCCATAGAGTTACACAAGTTTCTAACGATTATAAAACATAGTGTGAACATAATGCAGATGTCAACGTAAATCCAACAAAAGATGAACAACTGCAGCAAAAACATAAGCTAAAATATCAAAGTCTTCAAAGTCTTCAAGCCTTTCCTTTAGCTTTATCTTTTTCCGAACTACCTGAAATATTGGACATGGGGTGAGATATAACTTATCTCAGTGGATCCCACATATTTTATTGGTTTGCTTATCCAAATGTGTCTAATACTACCACATTAACCTAATACTACACATTCGTATTAGGCGAGGTAGCTAAGAGATCAAAACTCTTGAGTTTTCACAATGCGTGATCACACAATCACCTATTACCACATTCGAAATAACAAGTGATTAAGAGAATGAAACTCTTATTACAACTATTCTCATACTCACAGTACACAAGCGTATAAGAGAACAAAGCTCTTATTGCTTCCAAAACATAAGAACATCGGCTCCTAACTATGCGGTCAATGGATATGCTAGGCAAAAGTTAGTCTCTTTGAACTGAGTGAATTTGAATTACTAAGCCTTATCCATTCGGGCATGGTTTTACGAAGCGACCTACCCCCGTAGTCTTGAAAATGTACATCTTGGGGACTTACATACCTAATTATACTCCATCCTTTAAAAAAAAAATTAGTTTTTCTAATTTTCACAACAATAAAAAAAGTATTAAATAAATAAATTTTCTTTAAAAAATAACAAAAAAACCCAATTAATATAGTAAAATTTTTAATATGTCAATTATGTTTTATAATTTTATTTATTAAGAGTAAAAATATAACTAATAAAGAAAAAACTAGTACTAAAAGCCGCAGCAAATATTGCAGTAAAGTTCTCAGCAAAATCCGCAGCAAGAATCGCAGCAACTCCTGTGACATTTCCAGAGGTTTCCATGGATAACCAATTCCTGCGAAACAAATCGTAGTAAAATCCGCAGGAACATTGATAAATTATTTTAAAATCATAAATCGCA
Organism: Lathyrus tuberosus; assembly: GCA_022829125.1. Classification (NCBI taxonomy): domain Eukaryota; kingdom Viridiplantae; phylum Streptophyta; class Magnoliopsida; order Fabales; family Fabaceae; genus Lathyrus; species Lathyrus tuberosus. The sequence goes on from JALAZF010000321.1 coordinate 7,194,741, forward strand.
GGTAAGGTCTCAGAAATTCCTGCTAAATTTGCTGCAACTCAATTTTTCCGTAGAAAATAATGTTTCACAATATAAATTCGCAGGTAAAGTCGCAGGTATATCTGCGGATAATTTCCCAGGAATATCCACAGGTAATTCGCGTATTTAATAGTATTACACGGATTTGATTCGTTTTTGAGTTAGACCCCAATTTCATATATACATTTATTTCGAAAATATATCTTCAAAAAATTTCAGAAAATATATTTTCAAAAACACGAAAATATATATATACATATACTGTAGACATTCTACCTCATATGGATACGACCTTATTTTATTATTTGTTATGTTTAAAGATTTTTTATTGTTTATTGAGTTCAATATATTATTAACTATAAATTAATTAAAAAATATTTTAAGTTATTTACCATAGAGAAAGAAATAAAAATAAAAAATAATTAAATTTACTATTGTATTGTATTAATATGTATTAAAAGTAAAAAAAATGTAAAAATAAACAGAAGGAATAATTAATAGACACAAATAATTTCTTTCGACAAAAAAATTATAGATATATATTCGTAAAATTATTTTTTCATAAATATTGTACAAATATATGTCTATAATTTTTTTGTTGGAAGCAATTATTTGTGTCTATTAATTATTTCTACTTTTTTTTTTAATTTTTATACATATTAATACAATACAGTTGTAAATTTAATTATTTTTTATTTTTATTTCTTTCTTTCTCTATAGTAAATAACTTAAAATATTTTTAATTAAGTATGTTAAGTATGCTAAGTATGCTAAGGGAACATAACAAAAGTCTAATGAAATGGATAGTGAGTATTGTTGGAATTAAACCCAAAACTTTGAGTAATTCTGAATCAATCTTGATGAACAAGATTTAATCAACCGATCAATTTCTCTCTTGTTCTTCACTATTCACTCAAATGAATCAACCAACCTTGATTACAAGATTGTATCATTGCACAATGGTGATGAAAACAGGAAAAGAAAATTGAATTGGGGAAGAAGAAATTTAAGGTTTTCACAAAAATAGGGAAGGAGAGGAATTTCTACAGAGTAACTTTCTGCTCTCAAAACTGTAATTTTATTCAAGTGAATCACATTTTACAATAATAGGGTTATTCAGCTAAAAAAACAAAAGACCATAATACCTAATTCTGCAAATATTACAAAATTAGGTTTAAGACAAAATCCATTTCGAGACTAACTCCTCGACACTTGGACAACTCGGTGTTTCCACTCACACACTAGACTATTCGACAACTTCCTTGTCCCAGTCGAGCAACCTGCTTCAACACAAGGAATTACAACTCAACAAGTATTTTGATTGCAATCTTGCATATCAAATCCCTTGAGTTTTTGCCTGCATATCTTCTTTTGTGCATCATCAAACCTCTACCACTCTTGTAGAATTAGATGCCAAGGAAATATGAGAGATTTCCCAAGTCGACATTTCAAACTCCTCACTTAGATCATGTTTGAAATCTTCGATCTCCTTGCAGCTTCCAGTTATCAACATGTCATCGACATAGAGACATAGTATAAGCAATTCACTATTGATTCTCCTTACATATACTCCATGCTCAGTTTTGCACTTCACAAATTCCTTCTCGCTTATAAAGTTATCTATCTTCTTGTTCCAAGATCTTAGAGTTTGCTTAAGTCCATGCAAGGCTTTATGCAACCTGTATACCTTTCTTTCTTCACCTTGTTTCACAAACCCAACTGATTCTGTAACATAAAATTCTTCATCTAAGGGGCCATTTAGGAATGCACATTTCACATCAATCTGACATATGTGCCAATTGTTGATGTTTGCTAGACTAACAACCAACTTGATTGTTGCAATCCTAGCAACAGGTGTAAAAACCTCATCAAAGTTGATTCTTTCTTTCTGAAGAAATCCTTTGGCCACAAGTCTTGCCTTGTGTCGAGTTACTTCTCCTTTGGGATTCAACTTCATCGTGTATACCCACTTCACATCGATTGAATTCTTGTCTTGAGGCAATTTGACAAGTGACCAAATGTTGTTGACATCGATGGACTTCAGCTCTTCATTCATTGCTTTCACCCACTTTGAATCCTTTAATGCTTCAACTGCATTGACTGGTTCAACATCTTCATAGAAAGCATAGTGTACCAGCTCACCTTCATCATCGACCATATCATCTGATGTAATCACACATTCTTGCAACCTTGCAGGCATGTGTCCTATTCTTTGAGGTCTGCTTGTGCTTGCTGGTTCTTCATATAAGATTCTCACTGAATCTTTCTTGACATTTTCAGTCCAATTTTATTCCTTAAGCTCATCTATGATCACGTCCCTACTGATCACTACTTTCTTGTTCATTGGGTCGAGCAACTTGTATCCACCAGTAGAATGATATCCTATTAGGATCGTTTGACTCGACTTGTCATCAAGTTTTCTTCTCAATTGATCTGACACATATTTATGTGCTATAGATCAAAATGCCTTCAGATGACTCAAGCTAGGCTTGATACCAGACAAACACTTTTTTGGCGTGATTCCTTCTAGCCTTTTTGTCGGACATTTATTCAAAATATATGTTGCAGTCGACACAACTCCCCCCCCCCCCCCAATAATTCTTTGGATAGATGCTTACCTTTCAACATACTTTTCACCATATTCATGATGGTTCCATTCTTTCTTTCTGCAGTTCCATTCTAGTGTGGAGTGTAAGGTGGCACCACCTCATGCACAATCACTTCTTTTTCACATAATGTGTCGAATTCTTTCGATACATACTCTTCACCACACCAGTCCTCAAAATCTAGAGCTTTTGACCACTTTGTCTTTCATCCATAGATTTAAACTTGGCAAATACCTCAATCACTTCACTTTTCTTATTGATTAGGTTAGTCCACAGTTTTCTACTGAAATCATCTTTGAATGTGACAATGTATCTGTTACCTCCAATTGAATCCACCTGGATAGGTCCACACACATCAGAGTATATGACTTCAAGAATTGCCTTTGACTTGCTTCCTACATCCTTGCTGAAGTTGTTCTTGTGCTGCTTTGCCTGTACACATTCTTCATACACTTTATTTGGAATGTCAATTTCCGGTAATCCTGAAACCATATTTCTTCTCTTCAGATCTCTGATGCCTTTGAAGTTGAGATGGCCAAGTCTATAGTGCCATATCCATTTATCCTTGATAGCTGCAGTTGTAAGGCATTTGTGCTCCATCACATTAAGTTCAATCCTGAAGGTTTTATTTTGACACATAGGATACTTCAAGATTAACCTTCCTCATGGGTCGGGAACTCTTATCATATTGTCTTCGATCGACACCTTATAGTTCTTTTCGACCAACTTCTTTATGCTGAGCGAATTACTTTTCATGCTTGGTATGTACAATACATTGTAAATTATTGATATCTTGCCATCTTTCCTCATAATCACAATATCACCAATACCTTTAGCTGCTAGAGTATTGTCATTTGCAAATTTCACCATGTTTTTCATTGAGGGTTTTATGTTGACAAACCAATCCTTCCTACAAGTCATGTGTGATGAGCATCTTGAGTCCAAGTACCATTGGTCTTGAAATCTTTCTTCATCTCTTGTTATGACTATCAGCAACATCCCTTATTTTTCATGTTTTGCAAACTTTGCATCATTATCTTGGTTCTTTTGTTTTTCAGGACAATCACTAGAGTAGCGACCATACTTCTGACAATTGAAACACTGAATGTGACTTTTGTCAGGTTTTCTACCACCACCTCTTCCTCTACCTGTTGCACCACCTCTTTGTTTGCTTTGGTATGAGGACTTTCTCTGATTCGACCAGCCTGCTTTTTGCTGATTTTGACCAGTCGAATTATTGTAGCCTCCTCTACCTTTCCAACTTCCTTTGCCCTTCTTTTCTTTTGCTGATTGCACCTGTAGAGCCACATTACTCTTCGACTTGCCTGCAACTCTTTCATCCATCCTTTGTTCATGAGATTCAATAGTCCTTTGAAGTTCTTTCTTTCTCAAACTTGATAAATCTTTCAAATATTTTATGGTTACTACCACATGGTCGAACTTTGGAGCCAATGACCTCAAGATCTTTACAACAACTGATCTTGATGTCAACATTTCTCCACATACCTTGATTTGATTCACGAGTTTTGTAACCCTATTGAAAATATCAGTTATGCTTTCATTATCTTCCATCTGAAGCAATTCATAAGTTCTTTTGTGAGTTTGTAACCTCCCATCTTTAACCTTTTCAGTGCCTCCAAACGATTTCCCCAAGATCTCACATGCTTCTTTCACTGATTCTACATCACTGAACTTTTCGAAATTGTCTGAATTAACACATTGATGAATTATAAAGAGAGCTTTATAATCTTTCCTCTTCAATTCTTTGTATGCAACTTTTTCTTGATCCGACGCATTTTCTAGAAGTGGTGTTACTCCTTCCTTCACAAGATCCCAAAGATCTTGATAACAGAAAACCACCTTCATCTGTTTGCACCAATTCTCATAATTCCGACCCTTCATAATTGGGAGACTTACCGGATAATATCCATTTGGATGATTCATCGCCGTTGCCATCGTGTTTTGCTTCCCATGAATCCCTCATCCATGCTCTAGATACCAGGTGTTGGAATTAAACCTAAGACTTTGAGTAATTCTGAATCAATCTTGATGATCAAGGTTCAATCAACCGATCAAATTCCCTCTTGTTCTTCACTCTTCACTCGAGTGAATCAACCAACTTTGGTTACAAGATTGTATCACCGCACAATGGTGAGGAAAACAGGAAAAGAAAATTGAATGAGGAAGAAGAAAAAGTTTAAGGTTTTCACAAAAATAGGAAAGAAGAGGAATTTCCGCAGAGTAACTCTCTGCTCTCAAAACTACAATTTTATTCAAGTGAATCACACTTTACAATAATAGGGTTACTCCCTATTTATAGATTTAGCTTGCTTGCTCCCTAAGCAAAGCCCAAAAACAAAAGGCCAAAATACCTAATTCTACTGACTTTACAAAATTAGGTTTAATACAAAATCCATGTCGAGGCTAAGTCCTCAACACTTCTACAACTAAGTGCTTCGACAGACACACACACACACACACACACACACACACACACACACACACACACACTAGATTATTCGACAACTTCCTTATCCTGGCCGAATAACCTGCTTCGACACAAGGAATTACAACTCAACAAGTATTTGAAGGAGGTTGTACAAAACGATGTATTTATATTATATAAGTATGAGCAGACATGACATAGGGAGAGCATGTTTCAAAAAACAAAACAAAAAAGAAATGTGATAAACATGTTAAAAATACAAGTTAACTTTATATCACCAGTTCTAAGGGGCTCATGGACCGTTGACGAGCATGATCACCTTAAAGAGTATTAGGATAAATTTAAATGAATTGACAAATACAAATTATATATAGCATATTATTATTTTATAGAATAATTAAGAACGACAAGAACGACTTACGTTCTAAGATTCAGGTTATTAATGTTGAGAGAACAAAGAATGAGAAGATTACTATTCTCATTGAATCTAGATTTTTCAATGTAGGTTAATCGTTTAATGGTGCAACGCTTAAATAGCTAAACAGTTGATGGCAAAGATCTCTTATTTCGCTTAACGAAATGGTTCAACCTATTATCGTTCATTCAGACACAAAATTCAATCAAATAATTGATCAATAATTAATGTTTAATAACAACGAATTATAATATAATTAATTAATAATTAATTATGTCAATACATATTTAATTAATTGAATAATTAATTTAACACATTTATGAGAGTATTTGACACTTTTAACTCCATAGTTACTTTTTTCATTAAATACTTCGATAGAAGATCTATCATCCTTCTTTGGATATACAAGTTCAATTTATATTTTCTTTAATGTTTTGTTTTATTTATTTTTTTCTTCCACTTTTTATTGCACGAGTCATGTTTAGCCCCCCTCCTCTCCCCTTTTATACACATTTTTATTTATTTATAATAGGGTTAATACCTATTTTCCCCCCTGCCATATAGGCGGTTTTTAAAAAACCCCCCTGCGAAAAAAAAAGTTGCAAAAATTTCCCTAACATTTGAAGATTCTCTCAATTTTGACCTTCATCACATCCAGTCATCAAAAATGCTGACGTGGCAGATAATTTTTATTTATTTTTAATTATTTTTCCTATGTGGATGACGAGGTGGATTTTTTTTTATTTTTGATTTATTTTTATTTCCACGTAGGCATTTCCTTTTATATGTATTGTTTGGTTTATTTTTGAAAATATGTAAACATTCAAAAAATGCCAAAGTTGAGAATCGAACCCACCCCCTTTCTTTCATGCTTTCCCTTTCTTACCACTAGGCTAGACTTCTCATGTTGTAATATTGTTTCCATTAATTAATGTTAATACATATTTTTTATGTTTTACCTTTAATTGATTTTAATTGATATTAATATATTATAACTAAATAATATATTTAGTTTTAACTTTTTTATTAAACTAATTTTATTAATATATTGAATGTGAATACATATTTAATTTTTTATTAAACTAGTTTTAATATATTAATAATTTTTAACTAATTTTTTTATTAAACTAAACTATTTAGACTATTCTAAATATTATAACTAATCTAAATATTTAAACTATATATTTAATATACAACCTAAATATATAAACTAATTAATACTGTAACTATTAATTTTTAACTAATTAATACTGTAACTATTTTTAACTAATACTGTAACTATATATAAACTATTTTTAACTAATTAATTTTTAACTAATTAATACTAATTAATTAGTTACAATTTTTAACTAATTAATACTGTAACTATTAATTTTTACCTTTAATTTCGTTTTTAATTATATAAATATATAAACTAAATAAACTAAACTATGTAGTTACAATATTATTTAAACTATATAAACTATATATTTAATATACAATCTAAATATACTATTATTTATAAACTATTATTTAATAGTAGCTAAAAGTATCATTTATAAACAAATAATAGTTACGGTATTATTTATAAAAAGTATCATCTAAAAAGTTACAGTATTATTTATAAAAAGTATAGTTACAAATAATAGTTACAAATAATAGTTACAGTATTATTTATAAAAAGTATCATTTAAAAAGTATCATTTATAAAGTATCATCTATAAACTATTAGTTACAGTAATATTTATAAACAAAATATCATTGCAATAATACTGTAGCTTATAAATAATAGTTTAGATTAAATAGTTTATATAGTTTAATATATTTATATCATTTATATATCATAGTTTATATAGTTTAAATAATATTGTAGCTAAATAGTTTAGTTTAATAAAAAAATTAGTTATAATATATTAATATATTAAAACTAGTTTAATAAAAAATTAAATATGTATTCACATTCAATATATTAATAAAATTAGTTTAATAAAAAAGTTAAAACTAAATATATTATTTAGTTATAATATATTAATATCAATTAAAATCAATTAAAGGTAAAACATAAAAAATATGTATTAACATTAATTAATGGAAACAATATTACAACATGAGAAGTCTAGCCTAGTGGTAAGAAAGTGAAGGCATGAAAGAAAGGGTGTGGGTTCGATTCTCACCTTGGGCATTTTTTGAATGTTTACATATTTTCAAAAATAAACCAAACAATACATATAAAAGAAAATGCCTACGTGGAAATAAAAATAAATCAAAAATAAATAAAAAAATCCACCTCGTCATCCACATAGGAAAAATAATTAAAAATAAATAAAAATTATCTGCCACGTCATCATTTTTGATGACTGGATGTGATGAAGGTCAAAATTGAGAGAATTTTCAAATGTTAGGGAAATTTTTGCAACTTTTTTTTTCGCAGGGGGGTTTTTCAAAAACCGCCTATATGACAGGGAGGAAAATAGGTATTAACCCTTTATAATATAGCATTTGGCTTTTTACAAAAAGAAAGAAGATAATTTATCATCCCTTAGTTCAAAATGAAAGATTTAGATTGGAAAATTGAAAATTCATTTTATCACCCATTACTTTGAGTTCCTTCATCTAAAAAGTTATATTCCATGATCAAAGTGTAGTTGATATTATTTTTAGCATGAATTTTACACCGACGATTTAGTGCATCTTTCATTCATATTGTGCTGATAGTTTGTTATCATAGATTTTTATGAACACAATTTCTGCACTACTCCCATTTCAAACATGTTATAAACATTTAAATACCAATATACTATGTTGAAAAACATATAATTTTATCACATAAAACAACATCAACATTCTAATTCATTTTCAGTTGTTGTAACTTTACATTTCTACCTTTTAATTAAGGAGACTCAAATTTTTGTCTTAATACTTCATTTAAAACTATTTACCATAAATTTTAAGGCAATTTCTTATCACACCACCCTTATTTCTTAGACACCATCTGAATTTTCAGTTTTGCTCCCTGATTCCGGATGTGCACATCCGGACGCACCAATTTTTTTAAAAACGCTGATTCTTTCCGGAAGTGCACATCCGGAAACATTCCTGATCTGCAGATCCGGAAAAATGCAGAACATTATTATTTTTTTTAAATCGGTTTTTTTGCTTGGTCGCATATGTTAATAAATCGTCGCAATTTAATATATATTTGACAACATCCATATATAAAATAAAATGATATATATATATATATATATATATATATATATATATATAATAAATCTCTGTCAAAATACAGTGCATACATCTAATATAAATATAATACATCAAACAAAAAACTACTGCGTATGGCGAAGGATCTCTCCTGGCTCCCCTGCTCCTCTGCCCCTACCCGCCATCCTGGATCGATGTCTGTGGTACTGAAGTGCCCCCTGAGCAATCGCAATAATCCTGTCCACGGCAAGTCTGGCACCAGAGCCCTCATGGAGGTAACCGTCCGCAATGGCCTGCTGCGCTATCTGCTCTATCTGACGACAACGTGGTAGGACATCCTGAGTGTGGTCCAGCTGAGACTGTCGCTCCTCTAATATCTCCTGATGAGCAGGTCTGGGTGGCGATCCCTCAGCAGTGGGCACCATGCATGGGTGTGAGACGGTGTAGAACCACACGATGTACCCGGAAGGGACATATTAGACGGTCCTCCGGGGTAACCGCCCAGCTCATCGAAATCCTCATCATCGTCAACACCCTCATGTGTTAGGTGATCACCCTCTGGAACAGAAACAGCAACAGGGGAACGAGGAGGAGCAGCTGATGAAGCTGTAGTCTCCCGACGACGCCTGCGTGCGGGCTGAGACCCTGATGAACTAGCAGTAGAATCCTGACGCCTCTGAGATGTAGAATCGGCGGCTGACGAGGGAGTGGCCTGAACCTGTGATGTGGACGGCTGTGGTGTAGGATGTGGTGTAGGATGTCCCTCAGCTGTAGGGGCTACCCCAACTCCCTCTGCGTCGGAAGCCTCGGCTGTAGACTGCATCCGCTCACGTCGGACAAATGCGTGCTGAGCTGTCCGTCCATGTATGGTACGATCGTTTCTGCCAGCCATCTAATCTGCAAAGCATAATAAATAAATTAAATTTTGTTTAAAAATAATTAAACAAAAACAAACAAACAAGCAAAATTAAAAAAGGAAAAAAAAAATCGTCTTCCGGATGTGCACATCCAGAAGGACTCAGAATTTTAAACGTTAGGTATTCTTGGATGTGCACATGCAGAAGGACGCAGAATTTTAAACGTTGGGTATTTCCGGATGTGCACATCCGGAAACACTAAACGTTTCAATATTTCCGGATCTGTACATCCGGTACGTATTTTGAAGTTTAAAAATGGCAGCCATGGCCACTGTAACAACCAAAAGGGCATTTTTATGCCCTGATCGTCCGTTTGAAGCAGTAAAAATGAGCCACATTGTCTCTAACCTATGTTATTCATACAACCTAACAATTTCTACACCTAAATGTCTACTCTAAATCGATTACTCGAAAATTACTCCGAAACTCTAAAATTTGAAAACTTACCGATTAAAATGTGATACGGAGGATTTGGAGTGTGTTGATCGTTGTAGCAGTTGCTCTGCGCCGAACTCGAGTGGAAAAAATCGAGATTTGTGGTGATTGAAAATTTGAGAGTTTGAGAGAGTTTGAGAGATTTTGAAAATGGAAAGGTGAATAATGAGGAGGGAAGAACGTCTGACGCGAACTAATAAGAAATACTTCCGGATGTGCACATCAGAATTCTTTCCGGATATGCATATCCGGAAAATCTCTACGATTTTTAAAAATTTGGTGCGTCCGAATGTGCACATCCGGAATAGAGGGAAAAAAAATAATTTCACGTGGTGCCTAAGAAACTTGGGTGGTGCATTAAGAAATTGCCAATTTTAATAATATGAAACAAACTCTTATGAAAAATATTGTGGAAAGTAAGAGTGTCTTAATACTTTTAACATAATTACAAAGTAAGAGTGTCTTTTTTTTTTTTATGTTTTCTATTTCCGTAAACCATTCAACTTTTACGATAATATATTTATAATTTAATTTTTTAATATACATAATTTTTATGTTGCTTTCTCTTACTTAAAAATGTCTTTAAAATTTGTCAAAAACCTAATAATATATTGTGTCAGTCCGATATATAACTTATGCACAACACAAATCATCAAAATACTCTACTTTTAACACCATCACTTGTTTTTATCAAATTTTATATAAAAAAAAATCAATGTGGCATAATTTTAACCAAAAATTTATAATTGTCTCTATTATTCAATTAAAAAAACATTAAAGAAATGAAAAAATACTAGATAAACTTGAAGGTGCAGAATATCAAAATAATTATAGATATTTTATTCAATAAAATAAAGTTAAACTTATTACTAACTTGAGAATTCGATGAAGCTAAAAGACTTGCATTGTCTTAGATATTTTAATTTGTAAGTCTTTAAGATTTTACATTGGATAGATAGATAATAGTCTATTTCAAAAAAAAAAAATATACTACTTATCAACATTATTATTATTATATGGTTTGGTGTAAGAACAATCAATGTTCACTTAAAATTAGTGTAGAAGCTAAGACCCTGATTATCCATACAAGTTCAATCAATTCATAAACCATCAAATATCATTTCTATCTTATATGCACTTGATTATCCATATGAGTTCAATCTATTCATAAGCCATCAAATATCGTTTCTATCTTATATATAAGCACTAGGCCACAATAATATACAAACTTGTTTTAATTTTTTTTTTAGTTTTATTTGTTTTTACAATTTTTAAAAGTGGTAAAAATATTTACAAAAACCTCTTATCATTTATTTTCAGGTCCTTAAGTATTTTTAATACATTAGATGAAGATTATTCAGCCTTAAACATTACAAAGTTTCATTTTAACCTGATTATCAATTAATGTTGGTAGATGCAGTCTTTTAAAAACCGGACCGGACCGGCCGGTCGGACCGGTTGGACTGGGAACCAACCAGGTAACCGGCCGGGTTCACTTGCTCGATCGGCCATGTCTTTGAACCGGTGGGAACCGGTGTGAACCGGTGCGAATCGGGAAAACCGGGAAAACCGGCGGTTTTTGCAAACCGGTGGTTCAACTGCTTATTTTTTAAAAAAAAAATTAATTCTTTTTTGATTTTTTTAAAAAAATTTTTTTACTCAAATACATAGGAACTTTTCTCCAAGAATAATAGTGATCACTCATTTGATTCAAGTGATACACAAATTAAGTTTCGTAATATCCACAAAACTATTTTTACTATTTTATATTTATATTGATTGAAAAACCATCATACAAATATTTGTATAGAAATTTAAGAACACAGTTTAAAAAACTAAATATAATATAATTTTAGACTTAACTGATTTCCATTATATATATAGACTTGGAAAATTTATTATTTAGAATAATGTTAATATTTGTATTGTTTTAATTATTAACATTAAAACTGATTTTCTATTAACATTAAAACTATGAATTTAAATTAAACTCTGATTAATTTAGACTTTGTTTAAAATTTACAATTAGACACTGTTTAAAATTTGAATTTAAATTATGAACCTGTGAATTTATGATATGATATTTTCAAAAAATTTAAGTGCTAGTTATATTTTTTAGTGCCTGAATCATCCGGTTCGATCGGTTTTATCGGTTTTATACCTATTATAATGACAGGTTTATTCAACCGAGTTATCCGGTTTGATCATGCGGTTCGACCAATGACCCAGTGATTCGACCGATAAACCAATGACTCAGTACCCTCACCAATTTAATGACCAGTCCGATTTTTAAAACACCGGGTAGATGACCAACCTAGCATAATCTAAAATGATAGGTTACAAAAATATGTCATCCTTCTACATAATGTAATTTATAAGTCTAAAAATATAGAAAGATACAGTTAGAGTAATTTAATCAATTTTCATTAAATAACAGAAATGTCACTTAGAATGATCATTCATTGTACGGGATATTCCTTTCCTTTCTCAGACAACTCAACGTATAAATAAAAATGAATTTTATATTAATTCTTTCCCTGCTTTCTTTAAATTTCTGTGCTTACATATACTTGTTGTATAGTTTAAGTGCAAAATGTTTTTAAAAATTCATTTAATAACACCTAGATAATAACAACTTTACTATTGATTCAATTTTTTTATAAATAATGTCAAAACAAAATTAGTATTTATATATGGAAAAAATATATTGTTGATTAAAATATTTTATATACGGGAAAAATACATTGTTAATTCAAATATTTTATATACGAGAAAAAATATTGTTATAAACGGGCACAATTTTACTTTTGATTCAAATATTTTATATACGGGAACAACTTTACTATTGATCCAATTTTTTTTATAAATAGTGTCAAAACAAAATCAATATTTATATAAGGAAAAATATATTGTTGATTAAAATATTTTATATACAGGAAAAATACATTGTTAATTTAAATATTTTTCTATACGAAAAAAAATATTGTTATAAACGAGCATAATTTTACTTTTGATTCAAATATTTTATATACGGGAACAACTTTGCTATTGATTCAATTTTTTTTATTAATAGTGTCAAAACAAAATTAATATTTATATACGGGAAAAAAATATATTGTCGATTAAAATATTTTATATACGGGAAAAATACATTGTTAATTCAAATATTTTTCTATACGAAAAAAATTATTATTATAAACGGACACAACTTTACTTTTGATTCAAATATTTTTATATACGGCAACAACTGCACTATTGATTCAATTTTTTTTATAAATTTTTTTTAAAAAATTAATATTTAAATACACGAAAAAAAATATTGTTAATTAAAATATTTTATATGCGAAAAAAATACATTGTTAATTCAAATATTTTTCTATACGAAAAAAATTATTGTTTAAAAGAATGCTCATAAATGACTTTAATTATAATAATAGAAAAAACACTATAAAAGTACTATGTAGTATCCAAATATATTTGTAGTCTCTATATCCAACTGTCATTATTAATTTAATTATAATCAATATTTTAATTACTTATCAATCAAAAGATCATTATTAATTTGAGATAATAAAAAATAATTTTTTATGATGAAATATAAATCTAATTTTTAGATACGGGCAAAAATACATTCTTGATTCAATTTTTATTTTATACAAATTCAAATATATATCTAATGTCAAAACAAACTTTTGTTTTTTTTTAATAATCAAAGCTTCATTCATTAAGGCAACATGATACAATTACACAATGAATGAGACCTTTCTAAGTTCTATTAGCCCAACTATAAACATGGCATAAAGAACAAAGAAAGCAAGAAATAAATCAGATATTACAATAACCTCAATTAAGGCTCAAAAACAAGATCTTCTTGATTTCATAGAGATGCAATAGGCATCTTCACCCAATCATAGAAGGTACCGTCGTATCCCCTCGTTTTCCGTTTCTTTTTCCACTTCCAAGTTAACATTTGGATTTCTAACAGCATATCTTTCTCTGCAATATCAGACCCTTTAAATAGAATAGCATTTCTGTTCTTCCAAATACACCAACAGGCTGAAATCTTTATGAAAAGGAAATTTGATTCAGCCCCACCTGCTCTTGCCCATGTTAGAAACATATCAATACAACAATTACTAGTAGGAAGTTTATATCCTAGCCAATATTCCATATAAGTCCATAACCTCATGATTTGATTACATCCTAGAAACAAATGGTTGTTATCCTCTACCGTATCAGAAAAGAAAGCACACTGCGTACCATTCGGATCTATAATGACACCTCTTTTGATGAGATTCAACCGAGTAGGCAATCTGTTCAACAAAAATCTCCATCCAAATATCAAAACCTTCAACGGTAACTTAAGCTTCCAAAGATATCCAAGATCATCCCTAACATTCTCATCCAACATGTCGACCTCACTAATTCTATTCCACCTGTCATAACATTCTTTTACACTAAAAGAATAGTCCATCTTCCTTGGCCAAATAACAATGTCTTCCTCTGAACTTGACAGCCTGCTTTCCCTCAGTAAATTCAGCAATTCCTCGACAGATTCATCTACTGCATTAGCAAGGATTACGTTTCTGCCTCTGATATCCCAATTCCACACATTATCACTCCAACATCCACAATCCTTCACCAGCACATTTTGATTTGGAGATGAGTTGTACAGAGTTGGAAACTGATATTTGAGAGCCAAATCACCTAACTACCTTGATTTCCAGAACAAAGTGTTCCTACCATTCCCAATTTTCCACTCCAAATTATTGAACATGCCCTGCTTATTGGAGTGTGAAGCAAGTCGACCCAAATCCTTCCACCGACTGGAGCTCTGATATTTAGAATCTTCAGATTGTTTGATAAACAGACTGTTGAAACTGCCATCATATTTAACCTTTAAAATACTTTTCCATATTGCCTCTTGTTCATCACTAATTCTCTACAACCATTTGGCTACCAAGGCTCTATTGAATATACCCACATCTTTGACTCCTAAACCTCCTTGTTGTTTAGATTTGCAAACCAAAGACCACTTTACCCAAGCTATACTCTCTCTATCCCCCTGACCAGACCACAAGAATCTTCTTTGGATAGCTTTAATTTCCTTAATCACTTTTACTGGAGCTAGAAACATTGCAAAATAATGAACTGGTAGATTTGTTAAAACTGAGTTTATTAGTACAACCCTCCCACCAATTGATAGATTCTTACTTCTCCAATTTGTCAGTCGATTTTTGAAAGAATCAATAACAGGTTTCCAATAATCACATGCCTTATGTCTACCACCAATTGTTAATCCTAAGAATTTAAAAGGGAACTTGCCCACTTTACAATTCATAAAAGTGGAGGCTGCTTCAAGTTGATATCCATCTACCCCAAACCCCAAAATGCTACTCTTGTTATAGTTTATTTTCAGACCTGATAATACTTCAAATCCTCTCAACACAGCTTTAATACCCCATATATTTGACCATGAATCATCACAGATGAATAAAGTGTCATCTGCAAACTGTAACAGATAACTTGTGTTGCTGTCAGCTACTTTGATGCCCTTCAAAATGCCACTCACCTCATCTTTCTTAACCATCAGTGCCAAACATTCAGTTACCAAAACAAAGAGGAATGGAGCCAATGGATCCCCTTGTTTTAATCCCTTTTTTATTTCAAAATCCTTAGAAGAACTACCATTGATCAAGACTGGTCCATAACTCTTACAAACTAAACCCCTTATCCAACCAATCCAATTTGTACTAAAGTTCATAGCAACTAAAACCTTGCATAAAAACTTCCAACTTACACAGTCATATGCTTGTGTAAAATCTACTTTAAACATGAAACCTTTCTTCTTCTTCTTTTTAGCATGATCGTATATTTCATTGGCAACCAACACATCATCCAGAAGTTGTCTACCTGGTACAAAAGCTGTCTGAATAGGAGAAACTAATTTACCAATGACAGATTTGAGCCTTGTAGCTAACATCTTGGAAAGGATCTTATACAAGCAACCAATTAGAGCTATTGGTCTAAAATCCTTAAGATGTTGAGGATTTTCCATCTTTGGCATGAGAACAAAGAATGCAGAGCTGAAGGCTTTAGGAAGAACAGGCTTGTCATGAAATTCACTGATACAGTTGTACACCTCCTTGCCAATCACATCCCAAGTCTTTCTTAAAAACTTAAAGTTGAAACCATTAGGTCCTGGACTTCTATCACCCTCACATGACTCTATGGTTTCAAATACCTCTTCAAAAGAAAACCTATCAGTGAGAAACCTATTATTCTCCTCAGAAAGTTTGTTTATCAAACTAAGGTCCATATCAAATGGCTCATAAGAATTATTATGAAACTTGTCTTCAAAGAAACCATGGATGACTTGTTTAACTTTCCCTACTCCCTCCTCCTCAAGCAACCCTACATTCAAAGCAGAGATATTATTCAACCTCATTCTTCTATTGATCACTGAATGGAAGAACTTGGTATTACTATCTCCCTCCTCCAACCATTTTAACCTAGACTTCTGATATAAAATACTTTCTTTTGTATTCAGTTTGTTCCACATATCCTCCAAGGCCCTGCCTCTTAACTTCAGAAGCTCCTCATTCTCTACATCATTTGAATCAGCCAATATGTCTTCAATCTCATTGATCTTTTTGATGTTCTCTTCTATTTTTAAATCACTAATACCAAACACATGAACATTCCACCATCTGAGCCTGTTTTTTAAATGCCTCAATTTCTGAAAAAGAACTTCTCCTGCATTGCCAGTGGTACTGATCGAGTCCCAGCTTTCTCTAACAAATTCCATAAAGTTAGGATGATCCAGCCACGTATTCAAAGACTTGAATGGCTTTGGGCCCCAGTTGACATCATTCAATATCAAAGACACTGGTCTATGATCAAATACATCTCTCACTCCTATTTTCTGATTTACCACTTTCCAAAAATCACAAAGATCTTCACTAATTAATATCCTATCCAATCTACTTTTACATGATCCATTGGCTTTGAACCAGGTGAACCTGTTCCCCACAGTGGGAAGGTCAATCAAATTCAGGTCCTCTATGAATGCCTTAAATTCCTCCATTTCATTCAGATTGTATCTACCTACACCTTGACTTTCCTCTGTGCTTTTGATTGAGTTAAAGTCCCCCCCCCCCCCCCCCCACAATCCAGTCTCCCCTTGGAAAACTAGCTTTTATTTCAATGAGTTTCCTCCATAGTACTCTTTTTTCAGCCATTGAGCAGGGAGAATTTACATTAACCATATAAATAAGTCTGTTCCTCCAGGATCCTCCAACTCCTAAATATCCATTCCCATTGAAACTAAAATTTGCATTAAAGGAATTCTTATTCCAAACTGAGATCATGCCACCTGACTGCCCTTTGGAAACTGATGTTGTCCATTCAAAATCCTCTCCACCCCAAATACTTTTTACCAATCCATCTTCCACCTGTTGACATTTGGTTTCTTGGATCATACAAAATTCGATTTTATTCTTTACAATTAATTGATTAAGTCTTCTTCTCTTTATCAAAGAATTGCACCCCCTTATGTTGTATGTAGTCAGATTCATTTGACTATACTTGTTGCCACTTTCGACCTAATCATTTTTTCATTATCACCTCTTTCCATTTTCCTTAGGATTCCTTCAAGTATTTCATCATCTTCATCACCCTCAATGCCAATAGCTTTTAGAATGGCCCATACCTTGCCTGGAACATCTTCAGAATTCCGTTTGATTCTTCATTTCCTGCCACTATATCCCCATTAGAGACCGATTCACAACATAGAATTGAGCCACCAGAGTATCTTGATTCATTCTCAGCAGACTGGGAGGTCATCAGCAAGCTTTCTTCAGCTTCTCCAGTGGTTTTCTTTTTCAAAGAGGTGTGGAGCAACGCAGAGTAATAAGAAGGTTCATAAGGAATATTTACTTTATCATAAATCTCCTGAATAGACTTCTTTTTTCTATTTTGTCTTTCTTGTAGTAATTGTGGCCCTCCATGTTCCAGCAGACCAATATCATTTGTCCCCACCTCGGTTATTCCTACATTCTCCGTATCTGGGCCCACCATCTCTTTTGTTCCTTCTTCCAAGTCAAGTATTATTATATTGTTTGACCTTCTCTGTTTCATCTTTTCCACATGTCCCTTCAATAATTCTTGAGTCGCACCCACATTACCCACCTCAGCACTCTTTTTATTACAAAAATTGACCTTTTGTCTGTCCCGTTCTTTCAGAATTTGAAACCTATTGCTTGTACTCTTCATCAAAGCAGAAAAAGGTTGGTTACTTTTGCACTGTATACCTGCTTCACCTGACACCTGATTAGTAGACCTAGTCCTATCCGTAGGTGTCCTAGCCTCACCACCATCCAAGGCCTCGCCTCCATTGTTGGATGCTTCAATCTGATCGGATTCACCCTCCTTGGATTGGTTATCATCTGAATCATCTTCTTCATCAAGCTCATCCTCTGTTTCTTCGACCAGTGACTCATCAGAATCCTCCATACTACTCCCCTTGCGTTTCTTGACAATTATACATTTGGGACCATGGTTATCTTCCACAAGCTTTATCACAAACACATCTCCATTGATTTCAACACTAATGACTTCATTGAGATTACTAACATATTTTGTCTTTATCAGTATCCTAGCAACATCAAACTTTCAGTGTGCCTCTGTCTCTTCATCACAACAAATAAATTCTCCAACTCTGCTAGCAATATAATTGTAAAAATCATTTCTCCAAGCGTGGCATGGGATACCATAGCATTTAACCCATGTGAGTCTCTCTTTGTCAACCTCTGTTGGAGACCACCCTCTAATATTCACAATCCAGTTTTGTAGCCAAGTTTCCTCTTCCTTCACCAATGATCGTACCGCATTGTCTTCCAAATCTTCTAGTAAGCACAGATTGGCACCCATTGGAGTCACTTTTACATTAAAAAACCCTTCTTTATGAAATAGTTCTTGAATGTTGTAGGAGTTTCCGGGCTTCTTTATCACACCAACAAAAGCTTGCTCGAAGCGCTTGCTATCTTCTTCATTTATAGTGAAAGATAAGCCTTCCCAGTTAGGATGAACCTTCCCATAATCGATCTCATTTTGCACCCCAACATATTTTCTGATTGAATTTCGTCGGTCGAAGTTTCCTCTAGCCACATCCACATATGTTCTTCCATTTTTAACAATTGATCCAAATGATTTGTTTTGTCCCACTTTCTTGTGTTCTTCTCCTTTACTTGTGAATCTAGGTTCTTTGCTTACAACCACCCTCATTCTGTCGAACCTAGGAATGTTCACGTGAAGCTTCATCCCCTTAATCTGAATGTTATCCAAACTGATCGCCATTGTTCTCTCATTTTCCACCTTCCAGAACCTGACAAAACTGTATCTTCTTCCTCGTTTATCCAGTTTAGCCGGGATGAAAACCTCATAAACACTACCGAACTCCATAAAGATTTTTGCCATTTCTCTTGCATTGTATCCATCGGGGATTTCCGTAAAAAAGAAGGATTTCATTCTCACCTAAATGTTTACCCGTTCTCTCTTTCCATACTGAGAATTTCGTATTCCTGTTCTTACCACTAACCACCTTCCACTCCATTGATAGGGGTTTGTACCACAGCACACCGACAATCCTTTGAACCTTACTCGGCCAAATTTATCAATTGCCAAGGCCCCTAGCCCTAAAGCTAGGAGTTTAAGCCAAAAACAATATCCAGACCAAATCCAGGAAGGTTGAAAACACAGACTTTGAAAACACAGACTTAGAAAATTTACCAGCTAAACAAACTATAATAAAACAGTATCCACACCTTGCTTGTGCTCTTATTTGTTGAATCTTCATACTTGAGGAAGATGAAAAGGTTCTAGAGAGAACTCCATTCCGCTTTTTATCCTGCTAAATGTTAGTAACCATTAACACCTTGCTCCTTTCATAACTGTGCTTTTTTATGGGATTTTCATTATTGGATTTATGTCAAAACAAACTTAATATTTATATACGGTATCAAGTTCGTTATTCATTAATTACGGGCAAAAATACATTCTTGATTCAAATTTTTTACGGGCAAAAATATTTTTTTTATGTCATTGAATAAAATAATATTTAGTTACGGGCTTCAGTTCGTTGTTGATTAATTTATTTATACGGGATCAAGTTCGTTGTTGATTAATTTATTTATATATACGGGAAAAATATCATTGTTATAATATAGATTTTAATATTTTTTTAAATAACGTCAAAACAACAATAATATTTATATAAAATATAATATATTGTTGATTCAAATAATTTTATATATGAAATGAATTATTGACACTAATTTCTTATATCTTTTAAAAATAGTATCTTTTTGGTTAAACACCTTAATTTTTTTAATATCATTTTTATTATATTTTGAAAAAAATGCGCGTAACATACCAATACCCGTGCAAATTTGCACGGGTATTGGTATGTTACGCGCATTTTTTTCAAAATATAATAAAAATAATATTAAAAAAATTAAGGTGTTTAACCAAAAAGATACTATTTTTAAAAGATATAAGAAATTAGTGTCAATAATTCATTTCATATATAAAATTATTTGAATCAACAATATATTATATTTTATATAAATATTATTGTTGTTTTGACGTTATTTAAAAAAATATTAAAATCTATATTATAACAATGATATTTTTCCCGTATATATAAATAAATTAATCAACAACGAATTTGATCCCGTATAAATAAATTAATCAACAACGAACTGAAACCCGTAACTAAATATTATTTTATTCAATGACATAAAAAAATATTTTTACTCGTAAAAAATGTAAATGCATGAGTATCCTACTAGTTTTTAATACATTAGATGAATATTATTCATCCTTAAACATTACAAAGTTTCATTTTAACCTGATTATCAATTAATGTTGGTAGATGACCAACCTAGCATAATCTAAAATGATAGGTTACAAAAATATGTCATCCTTCTACATAATGTAATTTATAAGTCTAAAAATATAGAAAGATACAGTTAGAGTAATTTAATCAATTTTCATTAAATAACAGAAATGTCACTTAGAATGATCATTCATTGTACGGGATATTCCTTTCCTTTTTTTAGGGATGTGCAAAAAAACTGATTCACAAGAACCAAATTTAAAAATATGGTGCACCAATTTCTAAAATCCATATTCTTTGGTTTAAAAACTAGTCCAAATTCATTTTACTAAAACCATAAAAAACCAATGTCCACTTTTTAAAACCAATACATGAATGATTAGTCAACTTTTTAAACATAATTTACTCTTTGTCTTGTTTTTGTTTCATAGTAATAAATGGCAATTAAGTTAATGTATACTACTCCGTTCCATATTATAAGCAAAAGTTAGTTTTTAGATACATTGAATAATTAATGTATCTGGTCTATATATAGGTCAGATACATTAATTATTTAATGTATCTAAAAAGTAACTTTTGCTTATAATATGGAACGGAGGGAGTATATATATATATATATATATATATATATATATTAAAGTAACTTTGTGTTCTCATAGTCTCATAATGATGCATTTAGGGCCTGTTTGAATTAGTTTTCAGAAACTGTATTTTAGTTTTTCAAATTTAAAAAATCAAAAACTTGTTTGGATCTACTATTTTACAAAACTCTTTCTAAAACCCATTTTTAGAATCATTGTTTTTAAAATAAAAAAAAGTAGAACTAATAATACATGTTTTCGTCTTCTACTTTTCAATTTTGAACTAAAATTCAGAACGAAAACACACGAAAAAGTGGCTCTTTTCATTAATGGTAATCTTGTAATTTTTTGCAACTCATTTATTAAAAGTCAAATTATTATTATACTAAAGCACGTAGATGATATTAGTTACCACTTCAAATAATTTAAATTTAAGTTTTAAATATTTGATAAATTAAAGCATCATTCAACTTATTTATTAAATAATAATAAATAACATTAATCAACTTACTGGTAATTAATTTCATTTAATTAGTCAAAATAAGATTAAGAAAAATTTGATTTTAAAACTGGTCCAAACAAAAACTGGTTTTTTGGTGCAAACCGGTTATAACCAAACTGATCCAAATATAAACCGGTTTTAAAAAAATAAATCAGTTTTATCAAAGTGGTTTTAAAAATCAAACTGATCCATATATTTGATTCAATTTGGTTTGGTTTTAGAACCATGCACACCCATACCTTTCTCATACAACCCAACGTATAAATAAAAATGAATTTTATATTAATTCTTTCCCTGGTTTCTTTAAATTTATGTGCTTACATATACTTGTTGAATAGTTTAAGTGCAAAATGTTTTTAAAAATTCATTTAATAACACCTAGATAATAACAATTTAATTTATTGATGTCTAATTGATCACACTTGTTACTATCATAAGCTACAATTAAGTTTTCTAGTATAGCCCCAATACATAATTGTTACTACATACGGAAGGCTTTCACTATTTCTTATTTTCAAGATTCAATTGAGATTAAAACAAGGAAAAATCTAATCAAAAACCAAACAAAATATTAAGACTCGTGTGAAAAACTTCTGTATTGTCGAAAGCATAGATGTTTGCTTGGAGAATGCTCATTGATAGACTTCCTGTTGGTGTATAAGGTGAATAATGATGAAAAGAGAGGAATATATTATAATAGAATGACGGCTACAAAGGATTACAAAATTACTCACTACCACTAGTCTATTTATAAGCTAAAACTAAGGCTACAAAAGCAACAAACAAAATACTAAAATACCCTCTAACAAATTTAATGACTAAGTTTGTGAATATAAATTAAAATATAAATTATTATTTCTAATACCATCCCTTAATTTATATTTCTTCAAGACTAACAACACCAATTTCATCCCTTAAGCGAAGAAATTGATCAGTCTTGATAGCCTTCGTCAGAACATCTGCCAACTGCTTCTGGGTGCTACAGTGCACAACTTCTAACACTCCACTCTGAACTTGACTTCTCAGAAAGTGATACTTTGTCTCAATATGCTTGCTTCTCCCATGCAACACTGGGTTTCTGGCAAGATTGATTGCAGACTTGTTATCAATCATCAGCTTCAGAAGCTTATCAACTTTGATCTTCAGATCCTACAGCAAGTTCAGAATCCATATAGCTTGGCATGCAGTAACAGCACCTGCAATATATTCAGCTTCACAGGTTGATAACGCAACAACGGGTTGCTTCTTGGAACACCAAGAAATAGGGCCTCCCGGGAACTTGAACAAGTACCCAGAAGTACTTCTTCTATCAACTATGTCTCTACACCAATCAGAATCTGAATAACTCAGAAGTTCTGATTCAATCTTTCTTCCAGAAGAGAATAACACTCCATACTTCAGAGTTCCCTTGATATACCTCAGAATTCTGACAGCAGCTTGGTAATGGGATCACTTGGGTTTACTCATGAACCTACTAACCATTCCAACTGCATAGCAAATATCAGGTCTGGTATTACACAAATACCTCAGAGAACCAACCAACTGTTTGAAGGTTGTAGCATCCACATCCTCACCATCAGAATCAGAATCTAACTTCTGATTCCTATCTGCAGGTGTGATAGCAGCCTTACAATTCTGCAGCTTAAATCTCTTCAGAAGTTCTCGTTCATACTTCAGCTGATGCAAAATGATACCTTTCTCAGAATATCTGAACTCCATCCCTAGAAAGTATGTCATTTTCCCGAGATCAGTCATTTCAAACTCATTCATCAGCACCTTCTTGAACATAGCTAGTTCTTGTTCAGAACTTCCGGTCAGCAATATGTCATCAACGTACAAACACACCAGAATCATATTGCCTTCAGAGATATGCTGAACATAAACACCGTATTCCATCTCACATTTCTGAAAACCCTGCTTCTTGAAAAATGAATCAATCTTCTGATTCCAAGCTCTGGGCGCTTGTTTCAATCCATACAAAGCTTTATGTAATCTGTACACCATCCCTACCTGATTCTTTTTCACAAATCCAGGAGGTTGTGACACATAAACTTCTTCTTCTAATGGACCGTTCAGAAATGCAGATTTCACATCTAAATGCATCAGAGGCCAATTCCTGTTAGCAGCTATTGCAATCACTAATCTGATTGTTTCATGTCTCGCTACAGGTGCAAACACTTCAGAATAATCCAGCCCAGGTTTCTGCAGAAATCCTCTTGCTACTAACCTCGCTTTATGTTTGCCAATTGATCCATCTGGCTTTAGCTTCTGCTTGAAAACCCATCTGACGCTGATGGCTTTCTTGTCCTTTGGAAGTTCTGTCAGCTTCCAGGTCTTGTTTCTCTCTATGGCATCAAGTTCTTCTTTTATGGCCTTCAGCCAGACTTTCTGCTTAAGAGCCTCTTCTGTACTCACGAGTTCAGAGTCTACTAACATAGCACACTGAATAATTTCTCCTTCAGAATCTACTTCAGTGTCTTACAACATGTCAAACTCTTCGAATCTTCTCGGAATGTTTCTGATTCTCTGTGGTCTCTGACTTCGTTCAGAATCTTCTTCAGATGCTTGAACCCCAGAAGTTTCTCCTTCAGAAGTTCTTGCTTCAGAAGGTTGACTTCCTCCAGAACCTTGACCATCTTCAGAGTCTGGCATATTCCCAGAGTCTGAATCACAACCAGAATCTGGATCATCATCAGAATCTGGATCATCAGAGTCACCTTCATCTTCTGAGTCTCCTTTAGTGTCAGAATCACCATCAGTTTCAGAAACTCTTAGTTCTGACCTTCCATCAGAAGTTCTCACATCAGAATCATATTGAGACTTGTACCAATTCCAAACTTCTGATTCCTTCACAATAACGTCTCTACTGAATTCAACTTTATTAGTTTCTGGACAATAAAGCTTGTACGCACCTGTACTGTGGTACCCCACCAGTAACATTACTTTGCTTCTATCATCCAGCTTCTGTCTTCTAGCTTCTGGAACATGTTTGTAACAAACAGAACCAAACACCTTCAGATGACTAACACTTTGCTTTTCTCCAGTCCACTTCTGAATAGGAACTATTTCCTTCAGCTTCTTCGTTGGACATCTGTTGAGTACATATGTTGCGGTGGCAACAACTTCTCCCCACAAGTTGTGAGGAAGCTTCTTCTCCTTCAGCATGCTTCTCGTCATATCAAGCAAAGTACAATTTCTTCTTTCAGCAAGACCATTGTGTTGAGGAGTATAAGGAGCAGTAACCTCATGCTCAATTCCATTCTCCTCACAGAACTTCAGAAACTCTTTGGAGTTATACTCACCTCCACCATCGGTTCTGAGAATCTTCAGAGTCTGACCACTCTGATTCTGAACCTTCATTCGGAACTTCTTGAATTTAGCAAACACCTCATGTTTGAACTTAATAAGGAATACCCATGTCATTCTCTTGAATTCATCAACAAATGACACGAAGTATTTATTCCCTCCAATCGATGCTACTGGAAATGCACCACACACATCAGAATGTACTACTCCCAAGGCATGTTTTGCTCTTGGAGCTACTTCTGACGCAAATGGCAATCTTGGTTGCTTTCCTTCCATGCACACTTTGCATGACTTCTCAGGCTTCTTAATTGTAGGAATTCCATGTACCAGCTTCTTCGAATTCAGATGTTCTAAGCTTCTGAAATTCAGATGACCAGATCTTCTGTGCCACAGCTCAATTTCCTTCACAACACTTGTTGCATTGAGGCATTCAGAGTCAGAAGTTCTGACATTCACCTTTAATGTTCTATTCCTTCCCTGTTCTGACTCCATAATCAGCTTCTGATTACAGTCATACAGCTTCAGAAGATTGTCCTTCATGGTAACTGAAAAACCTTTCTCAATTAATTGTCCCACGCTCATCAGATTGCTTTTTATGCCAGGTACATACCACACTTTCTGAATCAATGTTGTTTTCCCATTGTTCAGAACGACTTTGACATTTCCCATACCTTCAGCGTTAAGATATTTGTCATCAGCACATCTGATCTTTGTCCTTTTTTCAGAGTCAAAATCAACCAGCCATTTCTTATTTCCAGTAAGATGATTTGAGCATCCAGTGTCCATATACCACCAGTCTGTCAAATTCGTATCATCAGATTCAGAAGCCATCAGTAGCACAGATTCATCATCAGAACGTCTGGCTATATTTGCTTCTTCTAACTTCCTTTCTTTGTTTGACCAACAATCTCTAGCAAAGTGACCAAACTTCTTGCAACAGTAACATTGAATCTTCTTCTTGTCATACTTCTCTTTTCCCTTCTGAGCATTCTTTTGCCTATCAGAAGTTGAGGTTTCTGACTTCTGACCACCATCAGATCTTCTCCTGGCTTCTGACCAAGACTGTTTCTGATGCTTCTTATCAGAAACTGCTTTCAGAGCCTGCTGCTCTACTTCCCTTTCAGAAGTTCTCTCAGTCAGACGCAATTCTTGCGCTTCCAGACTGCTTTGCAGCTCTTCAATTCTCATGGTGCTCAGATCTTTAGAATGTTCTATTACTACTAAAATGTAATCAAACTGATGAGTAAGGGATCTCAATACCTTCTCAATGATTACTTGTTCAGAAAGAGTTTCTCCATATGCCTTCATCTCATTAATGATCAGAATCACTCTGGAGATGTACTCAGAAACTTTCTCATTGTTCTTCATGTTGAGATTCTCATACTGCTTACGTAGAGACTGAAGCTTCACCTTCTTCACTGATGTGTCACCACCGTAACATCTGACCAGTGTGTCCCACGCCGCATTTGCCGTCGTTGAATATGCAATTTTCTCAAACACATTCGCATCCACACACTGATGGATGTAGAACAATGTTTTCTGATTTTTCTTCCTTGTATCCTTCTGCGCGTTCTTTTGTTCCTCCGTTGCATCTACTGCCACCGGAACGTAACCTTCAGTGACAAGATCCAGAACATCTTGAGCACCGAACAGTACACGCATCTGAATCATCCAACGAGTCCAGTTTTTGCCATCAAATACTGGAAGCTTGGTGTTCATGCCGCCGTTTCCGTTCATCTTCAACCTTGTACAGTACACTCAGATCTCACCACACAGTGTTTCCCAACCCCACAGAATCAAAAATTGTGATTCTGATCAGAATTTTGTTCTAGATTCAACACGAATCTAAGAACCAAAAATCAATCTCACACAGCCTCACGTTTCACTCGTGTTTCCCGTGTTTCCCTTTGATCCGAACTAAGCTCTGATACCAATTGTTGGTGTACAAGGTGAATAATGATGAAAAGAGAGGAATATATTATAATAGAATGATGGCTACAAAGGATTACAAAATCACTCACTACTACTAGTCTATTTATAAGCTAAAACTAGGGCTACAAAAGCAACAAACAAAATACTAAAATACCCTCTAACAAACTTAATGACTAAGTTTGTGAATATAAATTAAAATATAATTATTTCTAATACTTCCAACTCGCCACAACCTGCTGGTTCGAGAAATTTTATAGAATTAACATGACACAATATGTGTTTTCTACTTTGGTGGAAGATTGTAATCGTGTGTTCCTCACTTGTCCTACCATTATGTTGATGGGGGAAGAAAGTGTTCGAGTGGGTTGATCTACGATGGATTAACGAAATCCAGTGTTGTAATCATTTGTTAAGGTGGATTGAAAGGTTGAGAGGAAGGTGTTCATTGAAATCTTTGCGCGGGTTGTGGTTTGTAATCTGTTGGTGCATATGGTTGTCAAGAAACCAACTTATATTCAATAATGAAGTTGGGGATCCAAATTTAATTGTGCATAGAGTGTTGTTTTTCGTGGTTGGCATCTCGGTCAAATTTTCGTATTCATTGTAATTATTATGAATGGTGCAAATATCCTATATACTTCATTTAGTTGGAATTACTTATAATCTATTAGTGCATTGTTGTATCATTGGGTTGGGATACCCTGGTATCTTTGAATTTGACTTATAATAAAATAAATTGGGATGATTTTTGACCTTTCTTCTTTTCAATCCATAAACAAAGGAAAGAGATACACACTCAGTTACGTAGATATGGATTAGCACAAAACTACTTCATGTTTTGGCAACAATAAAGGGCATTTTTGTTTTATCTTTAAAAAAATATATTTTTTTGTATTTTTTAAAATATATTTTTTTTATATTCGTTTTTTTAAATTAAAAAACTAATTTTGACATTCTATAATATATATATATATATATATATATATATATATATATATATATATATATATATATATATATATATATATATATATATATATATATATTATTGAAGATTAAAATATAGTTAAAATCACATTTTTTTTTCAAAAAGTTATATTTTAAAAATGATTTTTATTAAAAACTATTTGAAATAGCTTTAAAATTAAGTAATTTTTTAAAATTTTGATATAAAAAAAATTAATAAAATGATAAAATACTTAAAATAATATTTACAAAATAACTATTCAAACTAAATTTTTAATAAAATAATTAAAAAAAATTTGTGATTTTTTTTTATTATACAAAATTATGTAACCTTATAAAAAATTATTTTTAAAAAAAGTCAGAATTTACAGGCCCAAAAGACTGTTGATCAACTTAACTTGAAACCACTCCACCAAGTATCACCAAAAATTCATAAATAAAAAAAATCTCAATTCTCCTTGTAATAATATCAACGACACCCAATTTCAAATTTTGACCATTTCTAGAAGCATTTTTTATGCTTATTATTTATGGACGTGGATTATCAGTTTATTCAGACATGCAAAAGAAAAGGAAAAGCTAAAATCTGAAAGGGAAAAAAAAGAATTTTTTTTTATAAGCAATTCAATAAAAGAGATTAAGGAAATCTCCAAACCAAAACAATTACAAAAAGTCGAACGGGAATTTATACTATTCGTAAAGTCGACAAGGGACCCTACTTTTCCTACCTAGAATCAACCAATTCCAAGACGACACTTTGATCTCGTTTACAATGTCGTTAACATTAAAATCGCAATCGCAAAACAAAAAATTATTACGCACCCTCCATATATTCCAGCAGGTAATAAACCAAAAGGACGATGTCGTAGCCATGTTACTACGACCTTTGAGTCTAGTATTCCATTCCTTAGCATGATTCTAGTAATTTGAATCCGTAATAGGCTCGATATCCAGCCAGTTACAAATCTGCCTCCAAATCATAGTAGCATATTGACAAGTAAAGAAGAGATGGTTCAAGTCTTCTAAATGGTGAGAGCAGAATACACACTCCATATCAAGATCATTAACAATTATCTTCCTAGCAACCAAATTATCTCTAGTTGGTAATCTATCTAAACACAATCTCCACCCAAAAATTTTAATGTTTGGAGGGAGACCAGATTTCCACATAAGCTGAAGAAGGTTCTTGTTTACCAACTCATTCTCAAGATTAATGGAATTAGAATTCAAGATGGAGTAAAACGAACTCACCGAAAAAACCAAGGAGTCACAAGCAATTCACTTTCATTCACTTTACCCGATAACATGAAATCTCTTCACCTTATAGATTTTTTTTCCTATAGTAAAAGATCAAGTAATTTTCTTAACAAAGACCCATACCTACTGTTCTGGACTGGACCAATGGCTGGAATTGGCCCAATCCACCTCTGCTCCAGAGCGGCCCTAATTGCCTAAGCCCAATCCACAGAGGGGCAAAAGTGACATTTCTGCCCCTCCAACCGGGAAAGGAACGCAACGTCCCTCCCCGGCTTTAATGCCCGTTACGCACGGCTTCCTCGCTGCCGAACAGCAATGGACAGGTGCCCGGAACTGCGTCTATGCCCGACATAACGGCTAGTTTTCGGCGCCCTGCCCGACATAACGGCTAGTTTGGGCAGTTGCCTATTCTTTGGGAAAAACGGTTAGTTCGCCCCGAAAATAGGACCGTTGGCCACGCGCTGGGGGCTCTATATAAACCCTCTAGCTTGAGAGGGTCAGGTATCACATTTTTCACCCTAAGAATACACTTTGTACTTGCCCCTTTCTTACTTGAGCGTCGGAGTGCCTTGCAGGTACACCCCCCCTCTCCTCGTTCACAAGCCGAACACTTTGCACGCCTGACGACCAGCTTCCATCCGAGCACCTCGCTATCTGACGACCAGCTCACGTGGACCTGTTCGAATACTCCAGATCAGTGGCGCCGACTGTGGGGACTCCTTGTTCTCCCCTTCTTTCTTTCCTCCTCGGAAACTAAAAGATCAAAACATACTTTCTTGATCCGCCCACATATGGCCGCTCAGAACTCCGCGAAAGGTGTTGACGCTACGGTTCTCATTCCCGTCAACAAGATGGACGCCGACGGCAATTCGTTGCTACTTTCTGATCCCCGTTTCCTTCGGGACGGGGCCACTGCGTCTCCAACTCCTCCTTCCACCGAGCAAGGGGGCAAACAGCTACCGTTAGGGGATCGACCAATTCCTGGCCCTCCCAGCGCTGACCTGGCCGTTGCAGCCCTTCTGGAAGCTGTCAACCGCACAAACCTCCTTATCTTGCAGCAAGGAGAAAGGATAGAAGCTCTCGAGGAAGCATCTCTTCCAAGATCCTCTCCTCCCAAGAGAAAACACCAGAGATCAAGAAGCGCGCCACCTAGGCGCGGGGAAGACCGTATGACGAGGCGTGAGCCTGAACCACAACGCGTTCGCAAGCGCGACCAGATCTCCCCGCGGGATCAGTCACCACCAAGACACAAGAGAACGAGGCAGGACAGGCATTCTCCACCAGTCAGACCTCGCGCCGGCCACGATCACCCTCACCTCGCAGAGACCGTCGTCGCGAGCGTAGACAACGGTCACCATCAACTTCAAGCTCGGACAGCGACGACGAGCCTCGCGGCCCGTTGTCCCGCCGGATCCTGGCCACCCGTCTCCCTAAAGGACTAGAGAAGCCTCTGTCTCTAGGGACTTATGATGGAACCACGGACCCAGACGAGCACATAGAAAACATAGATGCTCTTCTGGACTACAGAGGTGTACGAGGAGCCATCAAATGCCGCCTGTTCCCAACCACGCTCCGGAAGGGAGCAATGACCTGGTACAAACAGCTGCATGAGGAATCCATCACATCTTGGAGGCAGCTCGGGAGGATTTTCTCCCGTCACTTTACCGCATCACGACGTCATCCAAAGACTGAGGCGTCCCTCGGAGCTGTCGTGCAGGGAAGAGATGAGCCTCTTCGGGACTACATTGAGCGGTTCAACAAGGAGGCCGTCCAAGTGCCGACGATCGACGAGATGAAGAAATTCCTGCTCGAGCAGGGATTACGTCCCGGCTCAGACTTCGCGAAAGCCATCGGCCTCGATCCGCCGAGGAACCTCAACGCCCTCCTCCACCAAGCCCAGTCGCATATACAGTACGAGGAGAAGGTCACTGCCCACTCTGTCCGGGCCTCCCGTCACCAGGAAGGTGCCCGGTCATCCAGAGCTGAAGAGCCCTCGACATCCCGTCGAGGAGATAAAAGACGCGACGATCGGCCTCGTGATGCACGCGAACAGAAGGGACCTTCTGGGCGGTTCCATGACTATACCCCCCTCACTACCTCGAGGGAGAAAATCTTGTCCGAATGTGCCAACTCAGAGTTCAAGCAGGCGGGAGTCCGTTTCCCCAAATAGCTGCCGGCCAGGCCGGGTGTAGACAAATCCAAATATTGCCGCTTCCACAAGAGCCACAACCATACGACGGAAGAATGCATCCACCTCAGAGATGCCATAGAGATCCTCATTCGCGATGGCCACCTGAAGCAGTTCGCGAAGAAGAAAGAAGCTCCCCGGCAAGAAACCCAGGAGAGCAAGAAGGCTGCAGAAGAGACTCCGCCCTCCGATGACACCAACGTACAGGTCGTTATGTCCATAACTCGACCAGAAGACTTCTGTATCCCTGATAGTCTGCCCGCATCCACGTTCCTCGGCACTCACAGCCCATGGGAGACCTTTCCGTCGGCCATGGTCATCTCCGGTGGTGATTCAACAAAATCACGGTCGGTTCAGTCAAAAGGAAATTCGAGCAACTGATCAGCAAAAGCTCAAACGAAGTCACCACGCTGGATACCACTCACAAAGGATACTCTCCCATTTCCTTCTACAAGGAGGAGCTCCTCGGCGGGTCACCGAACTCAAGCATCCCGCTTCTCATCCGGGCAAGGATGGCGAACTTCGACGTTCGCAGGATACTCGTTGACCAGGGCAGTTCAGTTGATATCATGTACAACCATTTGTTCGAAACACTGCTGCTGGACGAATCTCACCTTACTCCATACGTTGGATCCGACCTGCAGGGATTCAACGGAGCAGTAATAAGGCCCCGAGGTTACATAGAGCTCATCGTGACCTTCGGTTCAGGAAAGACTACCCGAGCAATCAAAGCACAGTTTCTGGTAATTGAATGCCCGTCACTATATCAGTGCATTTTTGGAAGGCCAACCCTGGCAGAGTTTATTGCAGTGCCTTCCACCGTACATCTCAAGATGAAGTACTACACTTCTGAAGGGATGGTCGCCACCCTCCACGGCGACATCGAAGCTGCCCGTCGATGCTTTGAAGCAGCATCAAAAGGACTAAGCACCATCTCAGCAAGGCCGAGGACCTCTGGTCGTCCTCCTCTGCCCAGCAGCTCCGAGCAGCCAAAACCACTCCCCCAGGTCGAATCCATCGGCTTGGACAGCCGTTTCAGCGAGGAGGATCACGCCAAAGACCTGACGACTTCCGGCATCCAGTCTTACAACAGCGGCTATCTCCTACGCCCTATCCTAGATGGCAACTTCGAGATCGTTCCGTTCGGAGAGGACCCCCAACGGGGAGTGAAGATCGGAGCAGACCTCCTCGACCTGGCCAAGAAATAACTAAAAGCGTGCCTCCGGGAGAACGCAGACTTGTTCGCATGGAGCGCTGCCGAAATGCCAGGATTGGACCCCTCCGTCGCTTGCCACCAGCTTACAATTGATCCGGCCGTCAAAGTCGTTGCCCAGCGCATAAGGAAACAGTCCCCGGAGAAGATGGAAGCCGCGGAGAAAGCTGTCAAAGACCTTCTAGAAGCTAGGTTTATTTCTGAGGCCAAATACACTACATGGCTCTCAAATGTTGTACTTGTAAGAAAAAATAATGGCAAATGGAGGATGTGCGTTGATTATACCGATGTTAATAAGGCCTGTCCGAAGGACGCCTACCCCCTCCCCAATATAGATAAGCTCGTAGATAACTCCGCAGGTTTTAAACTTTTATCGTTCCTCGACGCCTACTCGGGCTATAACCAAATCCCAATGGCCGCGAGCGATAAAACTTACACGGCCTTCATGACCGAATCGGGCAACTATTACTATAACGTAATGCCCTTCGGACTGAAGAACGTCGGTGCTACGTACCAACGAATGATGAACAAAGTCTTCCAAGGACAAATAGGCGACATCCTCGAGGTATACATGGACGACATGATCGTCAAGTCCCACGAGGAACTAGACCACGTCGCCCATCTTCGCAAAATTTTCGAGCAAGCGAGAAAGTATCAAATGCGTTTTAACCCAGAGAAGTGCACGTTCGGCGTATGGGCAGGAAAATTCCTTGGCTTCTACCTAACGGAACGAGGAATAGAAGCTAACCCCGACAAATGTCGGGCATTCTCTGAGTTCCCAACGCCCACGTCTAAGAAGAACATCCAGTCTCTCAACGGGGTACTCACCTCGTTGTCCCGCTTCGTCGCAAAATCCGCCCAACACGCCCTTCCTTTCTTCAAGCTCTTGAGAAAAGAAGCAGCGTTTGAATGGACCGAAGAGTGCGAGGCGTCCCTCCTTCACTTGAAGCAAGCTCTGTCGAAACCGCCCGTGTTATCACGGCCAGATACCGGGGAAGTCCTGTTCCTATACCTCGTCGTCACTGCCGAGCCCGTTAGCGCCGTTCTCATTCGCGAGAATCCTGGCGGGCAAAAGCCGGTATACTTCACGAGCAAAGCGTTGCAGGACGCGGAGTTGTGATATCAGCAGATAGAGAAGGTATCATTGGCCCTCGTCAACTCTGCCAGACAACTGAGACATTATTTCTTGGCCCACACGATCGTAGTGAGGACGGATCAGCCCATCAAGCAATTACTGGGCCGGCCAGACATGGCCGGTCGAATGCTCAAGTGGTCGTTGGAGCTGTCCGAATTCGACGTCCGGTATGAAAGCAGAAAAGCTCTTAAAGCACATGCCCTGGCCGACTTCGAGGCGGAAGTAACCTTCTCAGACTCCTCACCCCACATAGCGAACAGATGGACCATCTACGTGGACGGAGCATCCAGCTCAAGCGGCAGCGGGGCAGGAGTAATTCTGGAGAACGACGAAGGGACCATAGTCGAGGCTTCTCTCACATTGTCCTTTCCCACGTCGAACAACCAGGCCGAGTATGAGGCCTTCCTCGCCGGGTTGCGCCTAGCCGAAGACCTAGGGGTTGAAGAAATCGTCATCTGCACGGACTCCCAGCTCGTAGCCCACCAGATATCCGGGGAGTATCAGGCCAAAAATGACAGTCTCTCTGAATACCTCACCCTGGTCAAGGAAAAAATGTCGAAGTTCAGAACGGTAGAAGTGAGACATGTTCCACGCGAACACAATGTGCGAGCAGATGTCTTATCCAAACTAGCGAGCACCAAGAGGAAAGGCGGAAACAGGTCAGTCATCCAAGAGATACTTCCCCGGTCCAGCATCGATAAGGGGTCCTCGACCCTACACGTGCACGCGATCGGGGACAGCGACTGCTGGATGACGCCCGTGTATAACTACCTCACCAGGGACGAACTTCCGGATGACCCCAAGGAAGCCAGCACCATCAAACGAAGAGCTTGCTCGTACGTCATCCTCGAAAACAAACTCTACCGAAGGGGCTTCTCCATCCCACTACTCAAGTGCATAGAGGAGGAGATTGTCCCCCACGTATTACGAGAAATCCACGAAGGCATTAACGCCCAGCACCTGGGAGGAAGGTCCCTTGCCCGCAAGGCCCTCCGGGCAGGGTATTATTGGCCAACCATGCAGCAAGATGCCAAGGAGCATGTGAAGAAATGCGACAAATGCCAACGGCACGGGGATATGCACCAAGCTCCACCTAACGAACTGAAGAGCTTGACCTCCCCGTGGCCATTCGCCTGGTGGGGCCTGGACATCCTAGGACCCTTCGTAATGGGGTCCAGCCAAAACAAATACCTGATAGTGGGCGTAGATTATTTCACAAAATGGATAGGAGCAGAAGCCTTAGCAAAGATAACGGCACTTAACATTCTACGCTTCTACAAGCGGAATATCCTTGCCCGTTTTGGGATTCCCCAAGCAATCGTCACGGACAATGGAACACAATTCACGGACAAGAAGTTCCAAGACTTTGTCGCCCATCTCGGAACAAGGCAACACTTCGCTTCTGTAGAGCACCCCCAGACCAACGGGCAGGCGGAAGCGGCCAACCGCGTCATCCTTCGTGGCCTCAAGCGAAGACTGGATGAAACGAAGAAAGCCTGGGTCGAGGAGCTCCACAGCGTCTTATGGGCATATCGCACTACTCCCCAGTCCACCACCGGGGAAACGCCTTTCCGCTTAGCATATGGCATGGAGGCTGTTTTACCCATCGAAATCCACGTACCATCCAGAAGGACCGATTCACCTCTAGACGAGGAAATGAATAACGAAGCGATAAGAGAAGAGCTCGACCTCGTCGAGGAAATCCGGACAGGAGCAGCCCTCCGCGAAGCATCTCTTAAGCAAAAAATAGCAATCAGGCACAATGCCAAAGTCTTACGACGAGAGTTCGACGTGGGCAGCCTTGTCCTACGAAGAAACCACAAGGACTCTCGCGAAGCCAAACTAGCAGCCAACTGGGAAGGACCATACAGAGTCCGTGCCAAAATGGGAAATGGTTCATACTTCCTCGAAAACCTTAACGGGGATGCACTCCCTCGACCTTAGAACGCTGAGAAGCTTAAGTAATACTACAGCTAAAGTAGTTGTAGGCTTCCTCGCATCAAAGGACCACCCAACGGTCATCATGCTCGTCCAGGTACAAACGACACATGCACACAAAGCAGAATCCCGCTCAAGTAAATGAGCCGGAACTCTGCTCGTCGGCGGTCCTCAACCGAGCACCGCCTTCACCCGAAGTACCATGATTGGCAGAACCCCAGCTCGCGATGGGACGTTCACGCCGCGACCTCAAGCCTCGATCGCGACCTGAGACCCGCAACCTCGCAAGGACCTTCCCCGGCTATTCGACCAGTCCCCCACACTGGCGAATTCAAACACAGCGAGCTATCTTTCAAAAAGGAAACTCCGCTAACATACACGCCCTCCGACGGGCAGCCATACATGCACAGCAATAATGTAAAGTACAACAAAAATTGTATAGATAACATTAACCGAGCATTAAATAAAAAGGCCACAAGGGCCAAAGAGTGTACATATTACATAAAAAAGGGGGCCATGCCCCCCCAAAATAAAAAAATGTTACAGAAAAATCAATGGCACGCAGGCCGGACAAAATACAACAACATCAGAATAACCAAAGCTCCTCATTCGTCCGCTTGCTCGGCTGTTTCCGGCTCGGGCCTCTGCTCCTCCTCGGGCTGCTCCTCGGGCTGAACCTCAGGGGTGTCAAGAACAAGGCCTGCGGGAACGACGATGCGATCATCCTCCACTCGTGCAAGGTAGTGGATACCATTGGTCGAAATGTCGAGCCCAGGGTTCACCACCCGCAACTGGGCCACGACACTTTCGAAGGACTCCAATGCCACTTCAATGCCGTCCTCCTCGGCCTGCAGTATGCTGGCGACCAGCTCAGCCCTAGTTTTCAACACTTTTATCTCGTCCGGTTCATCAGCACCCGGGGCACTGGCTGCCATCAGCTCCTTGTTCAACTCCTCGGCAGCCTTCTTCTCCGCCTTCAGCTTAGCGGCCTCCTCTTTCAGCTTGGTCGCCTCCTCTTCGGCCTTCTTCCTAGCCTCACGAGCACCCTTGACTTCTTCCTTTAGGGACGCCTCAGAGGCCCGGGCAGTAGTGAGTTCAGCCTCAAGCACAAAGTCCCCTTCCGCATAAACGGCCGCCATTTCCAGCATCCTCACCATGGCAGAAGCATCCTGGGCCACCAGCGCCCTCTTGCTCGCTCGGTCCATGCTTCCCAGGTTGAGTGATTCTGCCCGCGGAACGATCAAAGTGTTGCCCTCAAAGAACCTCCGGTCAAGGACGCACGGGGGGAGCTCAAACTTCCCTTTCTCAGGCGCCCGAGTCAGGTCCACGGCATCCGACGACCTTTGCCGCTTCGCTCGCCCAGCCAGAGCCAGTGGGGAGTCCCGGGGAGCTAGAGTGGGAGAAGCAGAGGTCCCCGCCGCAGCTTGAGCAAGAGGAAGAGCACGAGCACCACCAACAGGACGGGCCTTGGGAGGAGCCGCTCCAGCCTTGCCCCTCGCCATGGCGTTCCTCACCACACGATCACGAGCTTGAGGCATCTCACCTGCACGAATGAAAACAAGCATGTTAGTTACGGGGAAAGGAAATAACACAAACAAAATCTAAGTAACTATGACTATCGAGCAGCTTCTCAGCATCCGCAGGAGTCTTGCACTCCAGCAGTGCCTTCACATTGATAAACCTGCGCTCAACCCTCTGGCTACCATCCTCCTCGAAGATGGGGTTACCCTTACTCGTCCAACAGCTCGCGGGCTGAAAGGAGTTGACCCACTTCACCAGCGTCTCATAAGACACGGCATCCTGCCCGCGTAGAGCGCTCGGCTCGAAGACATAGGCACTGGGCTTCTTTGAGAAGTGGTCGGGTGTCCAGCGGATCGAGAACTTGTACAGCCTCTCCCCGATATACTTCCCCTCCTCGTTGAGCAACTCCTCTCCGTTCTCATCCACCTCTACCTCCCAGACGTACACGCTGTCCTGGGCAGCCTCAGACAATGGCTCGACGATAAAGTACCGTCCCTTGAACATTCGGATGGACTCCGAGAATGGCTTGAACAACTTTTTGGGCTGCTTCAAAGAGACCCATCCGTACCTTTTCCCCGCCAGCTGCCGCTGTAGGTGGAAAACAGCAAAGAATAGAGGAATGGTGGTCCCCAGAGCAAGGTGCTCGCACACCAACTCAAAAGCCCGTATAAAGGCCAGCGAATTGGGGTGGAGTTGGGAAGGCGCCAACTTCAGATGCACAAACACTGACCGCTGGAAGTCAGTGAAGGGCAACCTCAGCCCCAATTCCTTGAAAGCATATTCATACATCGAAAAGCAGTCCCCGAAGCTCGAACAGACCCGCTCGTCCGAATTAGGAAAAAGCACTCTCCATTCACCCGCTGGTCCCACCTCGGTAAATACATCCGCCGGAGACCTCGCGAACGTGGAAATATGCTCGGAGGGCTCGGCCACTTCCCACTCGTCCGGACAGAATCCTTCAACGTCTTCTTCCATGACGTCCACCTCTCCTTCTCCCTCAACTTCACTCGTTTCCCCCTCGACTTCGCTCGAGGAGTTCGATGCCGTCGAGCTCGAAGACGCAGAACTCGAGACCGTTGCGCTGCTACTCTCCTCGGAGACAGTTTCCTCCTCGGATGTAACTGGGATAACTTCCCTCTCTGGCTCCATCGCCACTACGATCACCTGAAAAAGCAGAGAAAGACAGTGAATTCGACAGGAAATCAAATCCACCCTTCCACCGCTAAGTCAAGTGAAAGGGCGCGCAGAAGGCTAAGGACAACGTCCCCGGCCTAAGCCCTAACATCAAACGAAGAAAGAAAAACCTCCCCTCAAGGAGA
This sequence comes from Lathyrus tuberosus, assembly GCA_022829125.1. Taxonomy (NCBI): domain Eukaryota; kingdom Viridiplantae; phylum Streptophyta; class Magnoliopsida; order Fabales; family Fabaceae; genus Lathyrus; species Lathyrus tuberosus. The sequence goes on from JALAZF010000321.1 coordinate 7,233,516, forward strand.
TGCCTGAGACATACCATCTTCCTACGAGGAACCTCCCCGCGCTCGTGCCCGGATTCCGTTTGAAGCTCTGCTGGAAACTGCAAAGCTCCACCGGAATCTGGAAACGTTCCACCGGGAAATTCACCAATCCACCAGAAGATGGTAAGACGCGGTGGTCACGACTCGCAACCACGACGTGGACCACCACGTTCACCGAACGCGCTACCTACTCCGACGAGATGCTTGATGCAGCAGAAGGGCAGAACCGCCACCCACCACCAACACTCGCCGAAAATCTACCTATTTTGTCACCTAAAACTAACCCTAGCCGCATGCAATCTACCATTAACAATGAGAAAAAGTAAAACAAGCTGGAAATCAGAGAACTTACTTGATTTGAGTAGAAGAGAAAGGCTGCTCGAAACTTGGCACGGTGGTCGGTTGCTCTGAATACGGCGACGGGCAAGAACGCTGATGACGACGAAGAAAAATCAGAAGGGAAAAAGTGCAAAATGGGACAACCTTCCCCCTTTTATACTGAGGGGCACGTGCACACACGCGCCCGTAGGTAATAATGACTGCCCACTAGCCATAATTACCTATTAACTGCTACGCAGGGCTCGATGCACACGTGGCAGCCCAACGTTTCCCATTCTGTCTGACGTTTTATCTTCCCGAATACCGGGCAATAGGTTCACGACCACAAACATCACAGGCACAGAGGGCCACGGGCACCTCGAGACAATCTTCCTCGTCTCCAAACGACGACTCCGCGCAACTCCCCCCGGCGACGAGCAGTCCTTAAGTCATCACCCCCATGCTCGGGAGCAACGATTTGGGGGGCTCCTGTTCTGGACTGGACCCAATCCACCTCTGCTCCAGAGCGGCCCAAATTGCCTAAGCCCAATCCACAGAGGGGCAAAAGTGACATTTCTGCCCCTCCAACCGGGCAAGGAACGCAACGTCCCTCCCCGGCTTTAATGCCCGTTACGTACGGCTTCCTCGCTGCCGAACAGCAATGGACAGGTGCCCGGAACTGCGTCTATGCCCGACATAACGACTAGTTTTCGGCACCCTGCCCGACATAACGGCTAGTTTGGGCAGTTACCCATTCTTTGGGAAAAACGGTTAGTTCGCCCCGAAAATAGGACCGTTGGCCACGCGCTGGGGGCTCTATATAAACCCTCTCGCTTGAGAGGGTCAGGTATCACATTTTTCACCCTAAGAATACACTTTGTACTTGCCCCTTTTCTCTCTGACCCTTTCTTACTTGAGCGTCGGAGTGCCTTGCAGGTACACCCCCTCCTCTCCTCGTTCACAAGCCGAACACTTTGCACGCCTGACGACCAGCTTCCATCCGAGCACCTCGCCATCTGACGACCAGCTCACGTGGACCTGTTCGAATACTCCGGATCACCTACACACCTATATACTTATATCTAGTTTGTTAAAAGAAAAATATGGAAGATTGGTGTTTTCTTCTAACGACAACCTATTATGCATATTCACTATGTGATCAAACCATATTTAGCTCATATAATAGTGTATTGGAAAATGCAGAAGCATTTTCTTATTTGCTCGCATTGCAATTGGCTCATTTAGACAAACACATTTAATAGTCTAATTTTCATGCAAAGATAAGATTTTATTAGCTTCTCGCATGAATTTTATAATTATATACATTTTAGTACAAAGACATGCAAATTTATACATCAAATCTATGACTTAAAAATATAAACATGTTATAAAACACTATATCACTACTAGAAATACTCTGTTTTCCTGCGGATTTTGACAAAATTTCTGCAGGAAACTTGTTACCTGCGATTTTTTCTGCTATTTTCTGTTCCCAGCTAAAACCTTCGTGGGTAATTAATTTAACAGCTAAAGTCGCAGGAAAAAATCGCAGCTAAAACAGAAAAAGTAGCAGATACTACCGCAGGCAAATGAAATTTTCGCAGGAAAAGTCGCAGCAAATTGGAAATCCGCAGGTAAGTTCGCAGGTAATTTCTCTCTCAAGTTTTTACTTTTTATTATTTTTTGTGTTTAATTTATATTTAAAATATTATAATTAATATTAAATATCAAAAGTAACAATAATATAAACATAAAAATCTAATTTGAATAAACCAGTGCAACACTAATCACATTCAAATTTTTAAAGTAACCAAACATTACTATAAAGTCAATAACAAGTACTTCTAGAGTTACATTACTAAAAATGACGCAACCAAACTACTACTAATCACTTTTCCAACCAAATTAATAAGAAAAAACAATTCTAATTTCAAACAAGTTAACAAGAAAAAACAATCAAAATCAAAATTCACTACTAATGTGTTCACTAATATCTTCATTTGATCATCAGTTTCATTATTGGCTTTGGGGTGGATGAGAAGATGCAACAAATCCTAAATGATTCATTAACAATGAAAGTTTATTGTTCGTTTTAATCATCTATTTTTCTTGTCGTTGTAATTGTTGCTTCATCTCCAACTTCCGTTGTTCTTGTCATTGCCAATGAGAGCATGGACTTGACTTCTCAAATCATCAACCTCCTGAGTTACTCGAAAGACTTGGTTTCATCTTCTTGAACTACTTGAACAGGAAGCATACCCGAGTTTATTCCTAAAGCTGCACCTGAGGGAAAACCAACAGTGGCAACGCCGATTACATCACATCACATTCTCAGTATTTGAATGTTCGTTGCAGAAAAAATGTTAAATTGAAAATATAAATATATATGAGAGAATATATGTGGGAGAAATTGTAGGTAGTATTATTAGGGGGAATAATGAGAGAATAAATATATATTATTATTTATAATTAATTAATTAATTATTATAATTATAATTATCAAAGAACTAGTGGAACTAATAAGTCATAACCCATAAAAATGTAAGAGAAAACAGTACACCGTAAAATTTTTTGGCGTTGATGCAAGCATAGATCCTCCAAACCAATCTGCAAATCTTGGATGGCTGAGTACGTTGACCTCCACAAGATGTGACTGTGGAATCCATACAATAAAAAGAACCAATAAATATATAGCTTCTGGGATTTTTATTAACATTGCCAATGTTAGAATTACTTCCAAACATGTGTGCATGTGGAGAGGGACTTGTGTAGATCTTGACTGATGCATTAAGTAAATTATATGAAATGAATATTTTTTTAATTATTCAATTTAAAACAATGATGTGTCAACGATTGACCGGTCTTACTCCATATAGCTTGTGCAAACAATATTATACAAGAATTTCCGATGCAATCATTAATTTAAGTAAGAAATATACATTAAATCTCACTTTTATCTTCCCATTTGGGCGTCCTTCAGCTGCAAGGACACAGGCATCCATAATTTTCTTTATATCACGTTGCAATCTCCTATGAAAATCCTTGAACATCCTTGATCCTCCTGACAACACTATATTCTGAAATGAAAAAGACAAATGGGCAAGTGGTTAAAGTTAAGCGTTTATTCATTAAGAACATGTAGAGTGGAGGCCTTGAATTTAACGCGATCCTTAATTTATCTGGGCTTGTCTGTGGACTGATATAGCACATGGAACTGATGTATTGCATCTAGGCCAACAGCAGAAAATGCACTTCACTAAAGATTGAACATTAGAAGTTCTCTAATACTAAGGTAAAGCTGATTACTCATTAAAATTTAAAATTTTAAGGATATCATGTTAAAACAGCATATTGAAATATTTGGGCCTCAAAAGCAGGCACTTTCTTGGCTTATTTCATAGAAAAATGTTACCATTAAATTGAGACGAGGTGCTTCACCTTATATAGTGATCTCCTTGTGTCAATTGGTGCAGACTGAATGCACCTGTCTATTACGACTGGCAAAGGAGTGGTAAGGTCGCTGCGGATTCCCATTGGTGCAGACTTCAAAACTATGATTTCTATCTTGCAAGCTTGAGTATGTAACTCTCCGATTTGTGCAGACTGACGCGACCCCATCATCAAGCTGAAAACATAGCAAAAATTCATATCTTCTGACATAAGAACTTGTGAGACTATTTGACAGAGTTTATTGAAACAAAACAACTTATTGGCCCAAATACCGACGAAGCAATTAGAAAGTTACAAACTAGACATAGCCTTACAGAAACTTAATTACATACAAAACTTACAGCTGATGTTGCAATTTGAGCAAGTACGGTTACTAGAAAAACTAAGAAGTTCAAAAGCAAATGTTGTTGTGTTCAAGTGAGAAAATGCATGAGGTGCTTTGAAGAATTTCAGTTACATCTGAACTTCCACATTTGGTAATGGAACAAAGTGTTGACAAAGCCAAACAGAATATAAACAAGCCTAATACTCTAAGCAGATTCATTTGTCTTCAAACACAGTTTGTGAATTGGTGCCAGTCACAGAGACAAATTTAAGGAATTAATTTTCTTAAGATAGTGTACCATAACACTCGTCTCAATTAACATTAAATGACAAGTTAGAATTAGATAGATGTTGAACTACAATACAACATAAACGTGTGCTATCAAGTCTTAAGAAAGTCTCAAATCGGAATATTGACATAGCCGCAGAGGTCCAATTGCATGGGCTAACGTGATTTTTATGGCATGAAATGTGGATTCAGTTCCTTTACCCACTACAACTCTAAAAAACTATAACAATCCTTTTGTGTCAAAATCATTCAAACAAGTTCAATTAATTTTAATAATCGAACTAACAATAAAATCCTACTAATAAAATAGTTGATTCCTGAATACCAAAACGCTAATCATTTTTTGATGCACGTGAATAATGAAAAACGAAAATCACAGTTGTTTTCTCTTTCAGTCGCATAATCAAATCCTACTCCTACTTCGATTCATATACGAAGAATCGACACAAAACATGAAATTAAAAAAAGTAAGAGCGTAGAAAAGTCACAATTTCACGAACCTTCAAAGTGATTTCATCTACAGCCTTCAGGAATTGTTCCACAGACTTTCTGAAAATGGATCACGGATTCTTGCATTAACATAAAATTATACTTCCATTCAACATTTTGAAGTATAATTATTTGAAACAATTAATCACTTTTGAGCTGTGAACAGATAATTTTACCTTTCGCCGTATGTCAAAATCTGGCTTCCTATATTTTTTGATGCAATCATCTGAAAAAGAATGAAGAATGTTAGTAGTGTATAAGAACCACGACTGAAACGAGTAAACGAGATGCTAAACCATATTTTACCCTTCTTCCACAGTATTTTAAACGAGTTTATATGCCATAAAGAAGGTGAGTGCTTACTCTAGATTCCAGATTCATAAGAACTGCAGATTTAATGGATTTTTTGGCACGGTCGAGTTGTACCTGTGAAACTATCGTTGAAATAAGATTTAATGCCGGACACGCCGTAATTTTAGTAACCGCTTTCCGGACACGCCGAAACATTATTAACCGCTTGCTAGACATTTTTCAAACTTGCAGTAACGCAAAACAACGACTGTGTCGCTGTTGTAATTCGCTGGACCGATTTGGAACTGATTCAGATGGAGCATTGTTTGACTCTGAACTATATCCAATGCCCAAGCCAAAATCCACCCCACAAATGCCTTTGCCACCAGCACCGCCACCCCTGCCTTTGCCTTTTCTCCCACCTGTACAACACAAGAATGGCATGCAGTTCATGGATAACACTATGTGGGTTCATAACCCCAGAACTGCTCCTTGAAAACCCGAGTATCAACCAAGAGAGGGCCTGCAAGTTTCTGTGGTTCTTCTGCCAATAGTGAAACAAAAAAAAAATTGATCAGTTGAGAACAATGAACTTTGAAACTTTGAATCAGCATTTAGATAGATATTTAGCCTTCTTTGGCTTTTGAATCATTGCTTGTATTGGCACTCATTTCCCCACTATCAGTATTTGCAGGGCAGACAGGGGCGTATTGACAGAAACAATTAGCAACATTAAAAATATAATACTTTTTACACAATTGAAACAGGTGAACCGCAGCGAGAAATCTTCATGAACTTCTGGAAGACAACACGGCCACCTCTTCCAAGTTCCTGGTAACACCTCTCTTCGCGACAGTATCCCTCAACATTCACTGAACACTTCTGCGCAAATAAATTGCTTTTAACATCGACATGCACAGCTATCAGAATTTCATTCGGTTGGAAGCATGTCAACACTCTTTCAACCAATTGATTCAGATTCATTAGCTCAAAATTATACCAGCATGTCTCAAAGCTGGCGTAACTGAAGCCATCTTCCGGAGTAACATGCATTGTAGAAACAGCAGCTCCTTCTACATAGCTCATTGAATATCCACACTGTTCAAAATCAAACTCACATATTTATGAATCTGGAAGAATGTTTCTAATACCATATTTTTCAGTCATCAGCCCTCTTTGATTCACTATCTTTACGGTGTAATAAGACCAGGTCAGTTAACATTGGTCACGTAGACTCGAGCAATACTTAACAATTAATAGACGATGGACAAAATGGTAACAAGAAGATTAATAACCCAAATTCGCGCGATTGGAGCTTAACGGACCAAAACTGCAAAATCGTATTACATGCCAAACTACAAGTTCAAAACAGCTATGCTTTGAACTTCTGACTCAGGAGACAAATGAAGTTTTGTTTAATTTGTGCATTTCATCAAACATATAGAAGTCATAAAAAAAAAACGAACCTGTTTGTTAGTGTTCTCATTTCAATACAAACCATAATTCATTTCATATTATCATAGCATAACATAAGCATATCATAAACTATATACAAAAATTAAATTCCATATTTCCCCAACAATAACCACCACAATGAGTAGCATTAAGTTTTTAAAAGCTACAACCGTTACAATACTAATATTGATACTATCACTCACCGCCACCGCTCAGTCGTGTCCACCGTCAGACAGGGTGGCGCTACTAGCCTTCAGAGCGGCTCTCCACGATCCCTACCTCGGCATCGTCAACTCATGGACCGGCACCGATTGGGAGTCATGGTGGTCGGAAAGTGGTGAAGGAATGAATAGCGGCGGCGGTAGGGTTTCAGAGAAAGGAAGGTTTGTTTTGATTGAAGGGAAAGGAAAGTTCACGTGGGAGTATGATGAAAAATTGGGAGGCCCAATCTTCAAGCCCATATTCAAAGTAAACTCAATAAAAATTCTTAACATTTATTTCTCAAACTCAATTTAAAAGATCAAATAAATATTTTAAATAAAATAAAATAGTTTAAAGGAAAATAATAATAAAACTAAAATAATTTTGATATTTATTAAATTTTATTTCTACTAAAATATAAAATAAGATAAAATAATCTAAAAATAAATTAAATATAATATAATTTAGTTTAATTCAAAATAAGCAATTATATATATATATATATATATAAAAGAGTAAAATTTATAAAATTTAATATTTTAACTCGATATCAAAATTATAACTAATATTTTATATTGATTAACAAGAGATCAAATATAATTTTTTATAACACAAAATGTATATTAAATCAATGAGATTAAATTTAAATTTTAAAAATAATTCTAAAATATATCCTTAAAGTTAATGTATCAAAATGGAATGAGTGTTTTTTTTTTGAAAAAAATAATACACAACACATTAATACTATCTCTGGTCCTTTTTATAAGGAACATTTCACTTTTTTGGATTCATTAAATAATTAATGTATCTGGTCTATAATGCAGATCAGATACATTAATTATTTAATGAATCTAAAAATGTGAAGTGTTCCTTATAAAAAGGACCGGAGGGAGTATTTGTACAAAAATATTTAAAATTTTCATTTGTTTTAAAAAAAAATATTTAAATATTTTAACGCTTGGAGATTGTGTAGATGCGAGATTTTTCTTTCGGGCATGGTTTTATGAAGCGACCTACCCCGTAGTTAGACATGGCAACAAAACTCATACCCGCAGGTACCCACCCAAACCCGCCCCGAAGTTGACGGGGAAAACCCGCTTTGAATGGGTATGGGTTCGGGTTTGGGTTTTCCCCGATTAAAAAATATGGGGACGGGTCGGGTAATGGGGACACTAGTACCCACCCCGAACTCGTCCCCGAACCCGCCCCGTTTATTTTATTATGTACATTATTATTTAATTTTGTTAATTTAGAATATTAAATATGTGGCCAATGTTTTAATATTTTGATTTGTATTAATTATTTAAAATATTTAAAATGTATGTAAGAATTTTCTTTGAGTTTTTTTTTATTATTTGAAATGTAATTTGATTTTTGAAAAAATAAATATTTTCTATTAAAAAAATTGATTTTACTAAATAGATGGTGGCGGGGCGGGGATACCCGAACTCAACCCGAACCCGTTTGGAACGGGTTTGGGTTTTTATTTTCCATCCCCGTTTAGGTTTGGGGCGGGGAACGGGGATTGTTTGGGAATTCGGGTTTGGGTTTGGGGGAAGTAAAAACCGTCCCCGACCCGCCCCGTTGTCATGCCTACCCGTAGTCTTGAAAATGTACATCTTGGGGACTTACATACCTAATCATACTCCACACTTTAAAAATATTTAGTTTTTCTAATTTTCACAACAATTAAAAAAAGTATTAAAGAAATAAATTTTCTTTAAAAAATAACTAAAAACCACAATTAATATAATAATTTTAAAAAAAAATATATACGATTTAATATAAAATTAAAAAGAGTTTAATTTGTATGCACTGACAGTGTAATTTTACACTGTCAACCAATAGGAATATATTTATCTGTCATGTTATTCAGTTAACTTAAAAGTTATAGTCTAATGTGGCATACCAATTGGTTGACAATGTAAAATAATTTTACACGGTTATTGTATACCAATTAAATTCAATTAAAAAATATATCAAAAACATATATTTAAAATCAATTTGTCAATTATGTTTTATATTTTTATTTATTAAGAATAAAAATATAACTAATTTTAAAAAAAATAGTGCAAGAAATCCGCAGTAAATATTGCAGTAAAGTTCCCAGAAAATTCCGCAGCAAACTTCGCAGCAATTCCTTCGAATTTCCAGAGAATTTTGAGATTTCCATGGATAACCTATTCCTGCGAAAGATATCGCAGTTAAATCCGCAGAAAAACTGATATATTATTTTTAAATCATAAGTCGCCGGTAGGTCTCAGGAGTTCCTGCGAAATTTGCTGCGACTTGGTTTTTCGCAGGAAACATTGTTTTGCATTATAAATTCGCAGGAAAAGTCGTAGGTATACCTGTGGATTATTTTCCACAGGAAAATCCGCAGGTAACTCGTGTATTTCTAGTAGTGTATATATATAGAGAGAGAGAGAAAAAGAGTCCTATGAGAATGCTATTTTTATGTGAAAAAATGATAATTAATCTAAACCATTAGATTTAAAATAAATGGATAAGGGGAGAGAGAATTTTAATTATCAAAAATATAATATTTTAATTTAATTCATTTATTTTAATAATAAATGCGAAAGAAAATAAAAATGACACATAAGTGAGTAATAAGGACAATGTAATCAATGTTGCGGAAAAGTACTTGTCAAGTCCAAAAATCTTGGAAAGTGGCTTGCCAGAGGAGGGGGTCCCACAAAGGTTAGAAAGTCAAAGGCTGAAATTCATTCATGTAGATATGGATGAAAATTCTAATGTAAGGTGTGATGGGCTTTTGGGTGTTGTTGCTGGTCGTTCGGCTACAGACCCAATATCATGCTCTGGGCCGGTTATTGGTGGCCCATCTATTAAGGCTAGACCAAGGAAGAAAAAACTTCTAAATGATACTTACCAGAAAATCAAAATCCTGTTTTCCCCTTCTTACTTTTCTGCCCTAATTCACGCTGAATACCCTTATCAGACCCTAATTTTATTCCCTGAGGCACTACCACAAAATTCTCAACCTAATTTCGGTAAAGTTGTTTTTGATTCTAGGGGTAATAGTCATTTACCCCCTGTAATATAGACAAGTTTTGATTTACCCCCTTTAAAAAAATAATTTTGGATTACCCCTCTGAAATTTTGGGGTACCCCCCTAAGCGTGTAAAAACCAGGGGGTAAATAAAAAAAAAATTTTACAGGGGGATAATTTTTCTACTTGGGGGCAAAAGACTTAAAATTTTTAAATTTCAGGGGGGTAATCCAAAAAACTTTTTTTAAAGGGGGTAAATCAAAACTCGTCTATATTGCATGGGGGTAAATGATTATTAACCCTTGATTATATTTCGCATTATTCTGGGGGCTTTATTTTATGTTGTGACTCAATTGGAGATTCAGATGTCAATTAAAGCAACACGAGGATTTTGAAAAGGATTGAAGATGTGCCTTCTAAGATATGGGAATATATCAAGAAATTATAGGTGGAATGAGATAAGGATGATGAAGTCTTTGAGAGTATCATTAGGAAAATGGAGGCAAGTGATTGTAGGGCAATTGCAGAAAAGAGGATGGCTGAAATTGAGGTCACATGAATTTTGTAACTTACAATGTAAGAGGATATGGGAGCTTGGTGAAACGAAATAAAATTAGGAAAACCTTGACGAGAGGTATGGCGGATTTGTGCTTTATCCAAGAAACAAAATGTCAAAATATGCAGGATAATATTGTGAAAACTATCCGGGAAAATGATGTTTGTCAATGGTCCTCCATAGATTCGGCTGGACAATCAGGTGATATTCTTACAATTTGGTGGAGTGATTGTTTGACTCCCATCTTCAGTTTCAAAGGGAAAGTTTTCTGGGGTTGAACGCTCTTTGGAAAGAAAAAAATTGTTTCTTTGTAAATATATATTCATCTTATGTTTTAGCTGAGAAAAGAGCTATATGGGCAGAGATTTTGGAGGTCAAAACAAAATTTGGAGTTAGAGAGTGGGTTTTGGGTGGAGATTTCAATTCTATCAAAGATAAATAAGAAAAGAGTGGTAGAGGGATGAGTAGACTTGAAATGGAGGAGTTTGGGGAGTTTATTGACTTATTGAGCTGTGTTGATCTCCCCATTAGTGGGAAACGGTTCTACTGGTTTAACTCAAATGGAAGATGTTGTAGTAGGCTAGATAGGTTTTTGATTTCTTTGGGTTTGATTAGTGAGTGGAACATGGAGGCTCAGAAGGTTGGGGATAGAGATGTGTCTGACCATAAGCCAGTTTGGATAATTTCTAGGAATGTCAATTGGGGTCCTAAGTCGTTTAAAGTTTTAAACACTTGGTATGATCATCCTGAATTCCATTCATTTGTCAAAGGCGTGTGGGAATCCTATGTAGTGGTTGGGAATGCAGATTTTATGCTGTCAAAGAAAATGCTACACTTAAAGAAACGTCTCCGTTGGTGGAATAAACATACTTTTAGCTGGATTAACCTCAAAATTGAAGAGGAGATTGTAACAATTAATGAGGTAGAAGCAGGTTTGGCAGATGTTGTTGGATCCACTAGTACCCAGGATTTGATGAGAAGAGATTGTGCCCAGGTAGAGTTGTGGAAAAGTATGTGCATCAAAGAGAGCATATTGAAACAGAAGTCTAGGGCTAAGTGGATCTTGGAGGGAGAACAGAACTCTAAGTTCTATGCACTGTTGAAACATTGTACAAGAAGGAATAATATTTCATTGGTTCAACTGGCATCTGGGATAGCGGAGGAGGTAAATTCAGTGAAGAAGGCAGTCAAGGCATACTTTGAATTACAATTTCATGCATCAAAGTCTTCCAGACCAAGACTTGGTATTAGTGGTTTGAAGAGATTGTCTTTGGATGGGTATAATCTGGATTTTCTTAAGAAATGTTGGGATGTGTCGCTCCCAGGATTTTCATCCAGGTACAAACGCGAGAGTGGCGCGGAAAAACAGAGTCTCCAGCCGTGTAAATTTATCCCAAGAGAGGGAAAGGGAACACCGCACAAACCTTAGGAAGGGGGAAAGGAATGGTCATCGCAACCATAACCTGGGTTCGGGAGTCGGTTACGCGAGGGGAAGGTGCTAGCACCCCACGCGTCCATCGTACTCGATGGGATCCACGCTTGTTGTCTAATCTAAGGGTAAGTTATACTATCATATAGGGCTGTACTAAAACGGAGAGGGGAAGACAAAGACAGACTCGGTAGGACGTCGACGTCCTAGGCCTACGTACCCCCTTGTGCAATGGGGAATTCAGAGTCAACGTAGTTCGGACCAAGTTCTTTTTGTGTTTTTTATGAGGGACGTTAAGTTCGTCTCCGGCAGTTAGGGTCGATGCCTGTTTACGACTCAGACGGAAGGTAACGTGCCCTTTTTGAAAATAGCCTTTAAGTTGAAGGTCCTGAAGGACAAAAAAGTTTGAAGTTGGTTTGTGTTTTTTAGGACAGAAGTGGTTTAAGTTAGTTCCTAAGTTGCATTGCACCAAAGTCTAGGGTACAGGGGCGAATACTTAACGCATCGTCCCAAGATAGGACACTCGCTAAGCACTCTAGAAAGATGAGAGGAAGCCCCTCATTTCTCTTTCCCTATACTTAAGGCTCGTGCGCAATACACCTTATTCTTATTAAGTGTTTTAAAGAAATTTGAGATGAGAAGAGAGAAGACACAAAGGTAACTCTAAAGGGAGACTATGAGTCCTAAAGTTATCATGCATGGGTGACCTACGGTTAGTGAGGTTCAACCTAAACCTTAAAGAATGAAGATAGGAGAGAAAGAAAGAACAAAGGTGAAGAGGGATACTTTTCCACCCTTAAAGAACTTACCTTAGTCCCTGCATAAAAGATTAGTGAGAAACAAACATAAGTAAGAGAAATGAGGTGAATGAAAATCAAACAATGGCAAACAACAATGATAATAATCCAAACATGAATTCAGAAATCAAAGGAACAATCCCAAAACACATGGCACAAGTGCCTTTTCAAACAGATAATCATACAAGGTCAAAGATGCGCCTGCAAGAAAATCTCAAGTGAAAACAAATCAGATAATTAGAAAAATGACTCCTAAAATTCCCAAATTAAACATTAAGGTTCCTCAACCAGAGGCAAACAACATATCACAAGTCCCTGCAAAAAATCAAGATATTAGTTATTCAAATAATTAGGCAGAGTTCAGGTGGGAATTAGGGCTCGGTGTGCCAAAGGGAAGGACCTAAATGCAATATGAAATAAATTTAAAAATTAAAGAAAAATATTTTTATGCAATTTAGGATGTTAGTGAACAAATGCAAAAAGAACGGATCAAAAATATTTTACGGATGCAGAGAAATAAAATAAAGAAATTTAAGTATGCATGGTATGGATAATTCAAAAAGAAAATAGATTAAACAATTAATTTAAATGATAAAAGTAAAATAAAAATAAAAAATAAAATTTGTAAAAATTTATTAAAATGATGAAAATGATGCATGAATTTTTTGGTAATTTTTAAATGCAATTATGTTATTTTAATAATTAAAAATGAAAATGATAAATTAAATAAATAAAGATGAAATAAAATGTGCTGGGGGTGTGTGTAGTAAGAAAATGAAGAGGAATTGGGAAATGGGCTGCAGTTGGGGGTGTTAATAGCGTGGCCCAATGCGTTAGGTCCATCTGGAAAAAAAAACAAAAAAAAACCTGGGGGTGCAGAGAGTGAAAAACCACGTTGAAATTATGGTTGGGCTAAGGGGTGGGGGGCGTGAATAGCAACCCAGCCCACCCAACTATCCAGAAAAAACAAAAACCTGGGGAGTTTACCGTGTTCCCCCATGTGCCATGCACATGGCCTTTTTAATGCGCTGGCGTGATGTTGACCGTATGATGAATCGGACGCGTGGAAATTGGTCAACCAAAAGAAAAAGTAAGCAACATAGCAAATGTGATTGGGGGAGCATGGTAGTTATAATGGGTGAATAAACATGTGATTAACAATTAAAATTCAGAAAATAAAATAAAATAGAAGACATATGGCCGCGTGAGGATCGTTGGATGCATGGATCGGACGGTTGTGAGTCATCTTCAACCTTCCTTCGCCGGAACCCTCACAGCCGCCGGAGCTAGGGTTCCGGCCGCCGTCCTTCGCCACCTACAACCTGAAAAGTGCCCAGAAAATACCAAACCATATACCGTTCGAACCAGAATTTCGCAAGGGTTCCAAATCTCTCATCCAAAATCACAAATAAACAACATATAATAAAAAACGAATGGATTAGTGTTAGGGCATAAAACTTCAAATGCACATAGCAAGCAATATACACATCCATATTAAAAACCAATTATATCAGCATGATCAATGACAGTCACACAACAATATACACGTAAAAAATTGGAGTTTTAAGAGCACTAAAAATTCATCAACCTGAGATGGTGCAACTCCAATCCTTGCTTTTGGCTGCAAATGGTGGTTGGGTTCTGTTCCAGAGGTCACCAGGAGAAGGTTTGTGGAAGTACTTTTGGCAAAGACCTTGTGGATCGTGAGTTTTGATGAAAAATAGCTTTAGGGTTCAAGCTTGGATTCCTCTCCAAGATCACGTGTGTGAGCCCTAACCAGTGCATGGATAGGTTTAAATAGGCTAGGGTTTTCTTCTGATGAGGAATTGGGCTTGGGTAACCCGTTGTTTAATGATTTTTGAATAATTTTGGAAAAATGCATAATGTGAATTACACCTTTCTCCTTGCATGGATACTTGAGAATTATTTGATGGATCACCTTCATTTGGATTGCTAATCACACCATATTTAAATTGGGCCTTGAAAACAAATGATTCATGAGTTTTTTGATGACTTGGCTTTTTTGAATAATGAAAAATAAGTGAAGAATAAACCATGGAATCACTTGATTAAAAAGCCAAAAATGCTTCTTAGGAATTGTTTTTGGGAGTTGGAACATGTCTTGAAGCAATGGAATTAATCATAGGTCCCTATGTCCCAAAACCTAAAAGTTGTGAAAATGAAACCCTAAAAACCACCTTGCCTTCTTTGGACCATAACTGGAGCTTCACAAATGATATGGAGACCCACTAGTACTTTTTGGAAAGAGGGGAAAAATATCTTCAACTTTCATGTTGGAGAGAAATTCAATTGAAGCTTTCTTGATGATGAAAAGTCAAGTTGAATGCAGTGTAGATACTTGCCAAAAATGGAAACTTTTCATTATAGGTTACTTTCCAAATTTAGAAACTTTGCACCAATTCCTGATTCCTGATAAATATGTATGAAACTTGACCCGTGAAGACCATATGAGGATGTGGGGCCTTGAAAACCTTGGAGAGAACCTCAAAATTCCACAGTTGACTTCTCCTCTCACTATTGACTTTTACCCAATTCACCTGATTCTCAATCTTCTGATCAATTGTACTTCTCCTGAACCAAACTGATGGTCAACCTCCCATCCCTAGGTACTCAGGGACCCAAGGAATACCATAGGATCAAGTCTTACCCAAAAAATCAGATATAAACTGACTTTATAGCAAACCCTAGTTGTGGGACCCTCAGTCTAGGAGGAAATAGCACAGTCTCTAAATCCAAATTCCTCTGAATATGATGTGTATCCTCTCCAACAAAGATAAGATGTGCCATTTGATGATGATAAAAACCCAAGGAGCTTGCCCATTGGACCAATAAACCCAAAAATCTCAAAACCCTAATATATGCACTGGTTAGGAGAGGATGATCCACCTGAGCTCTCTTGGACAATACCAGGACTTTTGCTTGACCCTCTGAAGCACTGCCTCAGGCACCTTGACCCCATGCTAAGAACCAATGCTATGCACACATGATAATGCAAAATGCAATGCAACATAAGCCAGTTAGTAATAAAGTAAGGAGAGCAAATTTTGGGGTACAACAGCTGCCCTTATTCAATCAACTTGGTCCTGAAGGTATGATAGCAACGGCTCTCAGACATTCCAGGGTACACGGGGATTGAATACCGAAAAGAACCCCAAAAATTTTCTTATGGTAAGAATAACGAGATAGAGTGTGCTGAAAAATAAGGAATATGCCCTCAACCATATCCACGAGGAAAAAACAAATACGACCTCAATCGTACCCAAAAGACGAATACAACATCACAGGGAGACTGACCTCAATCACTCTGCCCACAAAGAAAACATGAATACGACCTCAATCGCACCCACAAGACGAGTACAACCTCAATTGCATCCGCAAAGGAAGACTGACCTCAATCACTCTACCCGCAAAGAAAAGACGAATACGACCTCGATCGCATCCACAAAACGAATACAACCTCAATTGTACCCTCAAAGGAAGACTGACCTCAATCACTCTACCAACAAAGAAAACATGAATACGACCTCAATCGCACCCACAAAACGAATACAACCTCATTTGTATCCGCAAAGGAAGACTGACCTCGATCACTCTACCCACAAAGAAAACACAAATACGACCTCAATCGCTCTCACAAAACGAATACAACCTCAATTGCATCCGCAAAGGAAGACTGACCTCAATCACTCTACCCACAAAGAAAACACGAATACGACCTCAATCGCTCTCACAAAATGAATACAACCTCAATTGCATCCGCAAAGGAAGACTGACCTCAATCACTCTACCCGCAAAGAAAATACGAATACGATCTCGATCGCATCCATAAAACGAATACAACCTCAATTGTACCCTCAAAGGAAGACTGACCTCAATCACTCTACTCGCAAAGAAAAGACGAATACGACCTCGATCGCATCCACAAAACGAATACAACCTCAATTGTACCCTCAAAGGAAGACTGACCTCAATCACTCTACCCGCAAAGAAAAGACGAATACGACCTCGATCGCATCCACAAAACGAATACAACCTCAATTGTACCCACAAAGGAAGACTGACCTCAATCACTCTACCCACAAAGAAAAGACGAATACGACCTCAATCGTACCCACAAAGGATAACCAACATAAAGTGGACTTCACTGGGGGTAACGTGAAACAAGACTCACAAAAGAAAAAGGCCAAAATGAGGCAAACACATACAAACTTCTAACGGACTCCTGATCCACAGATAAGATGACTCCGTTGAGGAAGGTGAAATATAAATAAAAGACTCTGTCGGGGAGCACAAGTATGAGGAACGCATCCCTCCAAAATCTCCCGAGTTATGCCATCTTTGCTGAGAAAGAGAACTGGCAAGGAAAGTATCAAACCTAGCTTATGCTTTGGAATGCAAATGTTTGAATTTTGCCGTAATGCTCCACACGAAGTGGAAATGCTACGCGTTTTGAGGATGCAATGCTTATGATATGTAAAAAGGGTCCCTCCAGCAAAATAAATGCCGGAGAGAAAAGATCAACTCAGCCGGGGATGACAAAAATAAATTATCCTCTGAACCTAGGAACTCTGCTGAGAAGGATCACACTGATCGACTCCTTGGATCAACAATTTTTTGCTGGGGATGAAGTCCCAAAAGAATATCCACACTACCGGGGTTTATACCTGTCCTCTACTGAAGGTAACATCCAAAACCTGAGATTTCCTCTCTGCTGGGGGAGTTGAGAATGGACGCCAATAACGGAACCGGAAGTTTGTTGCCGAGGATTGCCAACAACAGACGGGCTTAGGACCTACTGGGGGATACCAACCCATAATACCATCCTACTTGGGGGATACTTCTGAACTTAACCTGCTGAAGGGAAGAGTGCCTTTACTCCCACCTTGCTGGGGATTAGAATATGACATTATTGGCGAAAGTACACTTCCTGACTGGATGGGGGAAGTGAGCACCATGATTCTGTGGGGAAATAACATCTTGATTCGGAGAAAATACTTTCCAAGTCTTCTGCTGGGGGAAGTCTGCTCTGCTGAGGAACGGTTGCCCTGCTGGGGAAGGAGCAATCTCGATGCTGGGGAGTACAATGTTGTTGCCCTGCAAGTCAAATAACAAAAACAAAAGGAGAATGCCACAACATAACTATCACTGTTAACGCCTAAGTAATTTCTACTGCTTTTCGTTATGCTTCGCAAAGCTCAAAGTTTTATATGCAATGTTTATAAAAAATATCGGACGTTTTTGCAAACAAAACAGTAAAAGTAAAACAAGCAACAGAAAGATCTTTGAATGAAATGAATATTTTATTGAGAAAAGTGGCCTGTAAATAGGCATTTACAATTGGAAGCAATTCCTAGAAATAGGTAATTGCGCAAAAACAAAAAGAAAATACACATGTCGGCAATGTGGGAACAGATATCCACCATGATTCGACTCAGCTATGACCCATACGACTTGCTTATCCACAAATGTCTTGGCCTTTGAAGAGACTAATTGTACTGATTCCTTTCTTTCAAAACTTCCAGGTATTGTGAGTGTTCACAGATCGAACGCAGACCGTAGCCTTTCGCTTATAAATCCCTAACTTTTGCCTGGATCGCCCTTTTCGGGTTTTCAATCCACCGGGATACCCCTTTTTGCCAAAGTCGCCTTTTCAGGTTTTCAACTTTGCGGGTGTACACATTTCTTTTTACATTTTATCCCTAATTTTTGCCCGAACCTTTTCCTTTTTATGGTTCGCCGGGATGCCCCTTTTTGCCAGGACTTTCTTTTTATGTCCAGCGGGTCTCTTTTATGCGAAGTATTTTTTGACTACGTCTGCGTTCACAAGGGATGTAAAATCTTCGCCATCCATAGTTGAGAGTAGTAAGGCTCCACCAGAGAAAACCTTTCTGACTACATACGACCCTTCGTAGTTCGGAGTCCATTTGCCCCTGTGATCTGTCTGAGGAGGAAGAACCCTTTTCAAAACCAATTCACCTGTCTGAAAATTCCGAGGGCGCACTTTCTGATCAAAGGCGTGCTTCATCCTGCTCTGATACAAACGACCATGTGCGATGGCTGCCAATCTCTTTTCTTCAATGAGGTTCAACTGATCCAACCTGGAGCGTACCCATTCAGCTTCATCAAGCTTCACATCTGCCAGAACTCTCAAAGATGGAATCTCAACCTCTAAGGGTAAAACTGCTTCCATACCGTACACCAATGAAAAAAGGGTTGCCCCAGTTGACGTACGCACCGAAGTACGGTAGCCATGTAGGGCGTAAGGTAACATCTCATGCCAGTCATTATACGTTACCACCATCTTCTGTACAATCTTCTTGATATTCTTATTCGCCGCCTCAACAGCACCATTCATCTTCGGACAATATGGAGAAGAGTTGTGATGCTCGATCTTAAAACTCTGACATAGTTCCTTCATCATCTTATTATTCAAATTCGAGCCATTATCAGTAATGATTCTCTCCGGGACCCCATAACGACAGACGATGTCCTTCTTTATAAACCGGGCTACCACTTGCTTGGTGACGTTGGCGTACGAGGCTGCCTCCACCCACTTTGTGAAATAGTCAATGGCAACCAAAATGAAACGATGCCCATTGGAAGCAGTAGGCTCAACCTTTCCAATCATATCTATGCCCCACATTGCAAAAGGCCAAGGAGACGACAACACATTCAGAGGCGTAGGCGGTACATGCATCTTATCTGCATAAATCTGGCATTTATGGCACTTTCGAGCGTACTTGAAACAATCAGACTCCATAGTCATCCAATAATATCCTGCTCTCAACAACTTCCTAGCCATGGTATGTCCACTGGAATGAGTACCAAAAGAACCCTCGTGAACTTCCTCCATCAATGAGCTTGCCTCGTGTTCATCAACACAACGTAGCAAGACCATATCGAAGTTCCTCTTATATAACACATCATCCTTGTTCAGAAAGAAATTCCCTGCCAACCTTCTCAGAGTCTTCTTATCTTTGGTGAAGGCACCCTCTGGATACTCTTGTCTTTTCAGAAAAACCTTAATATCATGATACCACGGCTTGCCATCTGACACTTCTTCGATTGCAAACACAAAAGCTGGTCTGTCCAGACGCATGATTCTAATCGAAGGTGTTTCATTCCAACGGTTCACCTTATACATGGACGCCAATGTCGCCAACGCATCAGCCACCTGATTCTCAGCTCTGGGCACATGATGAAAATCCACCCTATCAAAGAACGATAACAACCTTCTGGCATAGTTGTTATAAGGTACCAAATTTGCCTGACAAGTCTCCCATTCTCCTGTGATCTGATTAACCACCAACGCGGAATCACCATAGACATCGAGGTTCTTAATTCTTAAATCAATTGCTTCTTCTAACCCCATGATGCATGCTTCATACTCCGCCTCGTTGTTGGTACACACAAATGCTAACCGGGCAGTGAAAGGTATATGAGAACCCTTCGGAGTTGTAATGATTGCCCCAATTCCATTGCCATATGAGTTGACAGCCCCATCGAAAATCATCTTCCACTGTGATCCAATCTCAGGTCCTTCGTCAGGCAGAGGCTCTTCACAATCCTTCATTTTCAGAAACATAACATGCTCGTCTGGAAACTCAAACTTCATAGGCTGATAATCCTCGACTGGCTGCTCAGCAAGATATTCTGACAGAACACTTCCCTTAATGGCCTTCTGAGAAACATACTGAATATCGTACTCTGTCAAAACCATCTGCCAACGGGCTATCCTTCCAGAAAGTGCTTGCTTCTCAAACACGTACTTAATCGGATCCATCTTCGAAATCAACAAGGTTGTGTGATTTAACATATACTGCCTTAGGCGCTTGGCTGTCCAAGCGAGTGCACAACATGTCTTTTCCAGCATAGAATATCTTGATTCGTAATCGGTGAACTTCTTACTCAGGTAGTAAATGGCGTGCTCTTTCTTACCTGTCTCGTCGTGTTGACCGAGCACACAACCCATCGAATTCTCAAGAACCGTAAGGTACATAATCAACGGTCTCCCAGACACTGGTGGCATAAGGACTGGAGGTTCCTGCAGATACGTCTTTATCCTTTCAAACGCCTCTCGACAATTTTCATTCCACCTGACCTCTTGATCCTTTCTCAGCAACTTGAAAATTGGTTCACATGTAGCTGTCAGGTGAGAGATAAACCTGGCAATGTAATTCAACCTCCCCAAGAAACCGCAAACCTCTTTCTCTGTCCTTGGCTCAGGCATCTCCTGTATGGCTCTTATCTTTGCAGGATCAACCTCTATACCCCTTTCACTAACAATGAATCCCAATAATTTACCAGACCTCACGCCAAAAGTGCACTTGTTTGGATTCAATCTCAACCTGAACTTCCTCAACCTCTCAAACAACTTCTGGAGGTTTACCAAGTGTTCTTCCTCTGTCTGCGACTTCGCAATCATGTCATCAACATAGACTTCAATCTCCTTGTGAATCATATCATAAAAGAGAGTCACCATCGCCTGCTGATAGGTTTCCCCAGCATTCTTCAATCCAAAGGGCATTACCTTGTAGCAAAACGTTCCCCACGGTGTTATGAAAGTAGTCTTCTCCATGTCCTCTAGGGCCATTTTGATTTGGTTATACCCAGAGAAGCCATCCATGAAGGAAAACACAGAATATTGAGCAGTATTGTCCACTAACACGTCAATATGGGGGAGCGGGAAATCATCCTTCGGACTCGCCCTATTCAAATCTCGGTAATCGACACACATCCTGACCTTCCCATCCTTCTTAGGTACAGGTACAATATTAGCAACCCACGGAGGATAATTTGTCACAGCAAGAAATCTGGCGTCCAACTGTTTCTGAACCTCTTCCTTGATCTTGACGGCCATATCTGGTTTCGTCCTTCTCAATTTCTGCTTGACTGGAATACAACCCTCTTTAAGTGGTAGCCGGTGTGAAACAATGTCGGTATCAAGTCCGGGCATGTCTTGGTAAGACCAGGCGAAGATATCCATATACTCTCGAAGTAACTCAATCAATCTTCCCTTAACAGTGTCTTCCAGGGCAGCCCCAACCTTTACTTCTCGTTTAACATCCTCGGTTCCCAGATTAACAGTCTCAACTTCCTCCTGATGAGGTAGAATAACCCTTTCCTCTTGTTTCAGTAACCTGGCTAATTCTTCTGGTAAGTCACAGTCTTCGTCAGTCTCTTCTTCGGCCTGATAGATGGGATTGTTGAAGTCATATCGAGCCATAGCTAAGTCATGGGTGGAATCTGAACAAAGGAACCTGCATGATGGATGTTTTATGTTCATTATGAGTGCAACAAACAAGAAAACACATTGCCATTTTGATGTGGGTTAATGCAAAAAGTAAAAAATAGAAAGGCAGGGATCAAATAAATATCACTACGCCTTGGGCAGAGCGTAGGACTCAGCATAACAGAAAACAAAAGTAAATTACTCAGGGCGCGTCACTTGGATAACTTTCTCGGAGGACCAGTTGCCTAGGCTCTGACCAGGAATGCAGGGACGGATCCATTTATCCACGTCACAATCACTATCTCCTTTATCCTCAATAGCATTGACTCTGTCGAAGAAAACACCGGCACTGGTGAAACGGACTGGACCATAGAACTTGGGAGGCTCTTCAGAACGCCTAGGTGGCTTGTAACCCAGTCCATGAGTATCTTGCTTCCTTTGAACATCAATAACACTGCCCCACTTCTGAGAACCACCAGCTTCAACTATAGCGCACGCCTCTTTGAAAGAGGACATTGGAACTTCTGGTTGTATGACGACTTCAGCTTGGGCAACTGCCTCAGGCTGAGTGACTGCCTTTGGGGGTTCCTGGGGAATCTTCACAGCTTCAAAGGCTTGGCACAAAGTTTCCTGTATCTCACCATCTACCTCTACATACTTGAAGGTCGATAGGTGACTCACCATGATATCTTCTTCACCACAAACAGTCACAACGTGGCCATCCACCATATACTTCAACTTCTGGTGCAACGTAGAAGTTACTGCCCCAGCACCATGGATCCATGGGCGGCCCAACAAACAACTATAGGCGGGCTGAATATCCATTATGTAAAAGGTGTTATTGAAAACCTCAGGACCCACCTTGATCGGCAGAACTAACTCTCCAAACACTGACCTCTTGGAGCCATCAAAAGCGCGTACCACCAAGTCACTTGGTGTACAAATCAACCCACGAGTATCCAACTTCATCAAAGCCTTCTTCGGTAGCACATTCAAAGACGACCCAGTATCAACTAACACATGCGACATTAGAGAACCACGACATTCCACTGAAATATGCAGAGCGTTGTTGTGATTCTTCCCTGCCGGAGTCAGATCTAAATCGGTGAAACCCAAACCATTACCAGCATTCACATGAGCCACAACCCCTTCCAACTGGTTGACAGATATCTCCTGCGGTACATAAGCCATATTCAGAATCTTCAGCAATGCATTTCGGTGTGCCTCGGAGCACAACAGTAAAGATAGGATGGAAATCTTCGATGGAGTTTGGTGGAGTTGTTCAACAATCTTGTAATCACTTTTTCTGATCAACCTCATAAACTCTTCTACGTCTTCTGAGAAGGTATCTCCACCTGGCTTTGTCGTAGAATTATTAGCTTCCTGCCTCTGTACAGACTCATCCATCATCTGCTTACCTTTGTCTTGTCTTGAACTGCTAGCTTGATTCTCTGACGGAACAAAGACTCTGCCACTCCTAGTGATAGCCCCTGCTTCAACAAGATTTTCCACCCCTGTGTTCACAACTGATGTCTCTTCCAATTCTAGCTTCTCACCATTAACAAACACCTCGGCCCCATAATTCCATGGGATGGCCTTGGTACTCTCATACGGAACTGGTCCAGGAACTGTGATAGTGACCGACGCTGGTCTCGCCGGCGCTGATATAGTTATCGTCTTGAATAGAATTGTTATCGTGGCAACATCAATCTCTCTGTCAGTAATAATACTCTGCTTACAGCCCCTGTCAAACTGTAATATCCCTTCGCTGATCATTTTCTGAATACCTGCTTTCAATAAATCACAACTGCCTGGCTGCGACACACATTCTACACAACCTTCATCACAACCGGGAAATACCCCTCCCTTCAACAGTCTTTCCTTCACCACACCCAAGGGAGTTTGGATTTCGTTCACATCTGAAATCAAACTCAAATCTTCACAGTCTTTAATAACAGCATTGACCTTCGGCCCACCGTGATTCGGCATCGGGTTCTGATTCACATTAGGAACATCGTTGGAGAAATTGATGGCTTTGGAATCCAGCAGATCTTGAACCTGATGCTTAAAAGCTTTACAGTTTTCAATATAATGTCCGGGTGCCCCAGAGTGAAACTCACAGTGGGCGTCATAGCTGGGAGGTAGATTACCAGTAGGTGGAGCCAATGTTCTCTTCTGGATTAACTGTAGCTTTAGCAAATACTGAAATAATTGAGCGTATGGAAGAGGTGGAGTGTCAAAATGCCTATCCCGCCTAGTCAGAGGCTGAGATCGGCGAGGAGCCTGATTTTGTTGTTGAGACGCTGCTGGCTGTTGAGGTGCTGCTGGGATGGTTACAGAAGCCACCTGCTGATTGTAGTTCTGACGAGGTCCATCTCTACCATGATATGATGACACAGAGTTTGTATCTCCCTCCTTCTTCTTATAACCATTGGCATAAGGCTTCTTGTTTTCTCCAGATGAGGACCCATCACTGCCTGATATCTTCCCCGCCTTGATTCCGCTTTCCACCATTTCCCCCACTAAGATCAAGTCAGCAAACTTTCCAGTCATACATGGTACCAGCTTTTCATAGTAATGACCCTGCAAGGTGGCCATAAACATAGTTATCATTTCACGTTCCAACATGGGAGGCTGAACCCTAGCTGCCAGTTCGCGCCACCTCTGAGCGTACTCCTTGAAACTCTAATTGTTCTTCTGCGACAGATTCTGCAACTGTGTTCTGTTAGGAGCCATATCAGTGTTATATTGGTAATGTCTGATAAATGCCCCTGCCAGATCTCTCCAACTACGCACATCCTTCCTTTCCAGTTGCATGTACCACTCCAGGGATGCCCCAGATAGGCTATCCTGGAAGCAATGCATCATCAGCTTTTCATTCTTCGCATATGCAGCCATCTTGCTTGCATATGCCCTCACATGGGTCCTCGGACAAGTCATACCGTTATACTTATCGAAAGTGGGAGTCTGAAACTTGTGCGGAATAACAACGCCTGGAACCAACCCCAAATCCTCTAGATTTATTCCCACAGAATCCTGATTCACAACACCCCTCAGTTGTTCCTCAATCAAACGGATCCTCTGGTCCTGATCAGTCTGGGGACCAGCATCCCCACCTGGCAAAGAAAATGCATCATCCTGAACATCATCATACTGACGACCCTGAACTGCGCTAGTACCAGTACCACCTCCCCCAGCATTTTCAGCTCCGCTCGGAGGAATCACAACACTAGAAACCAGAACACCTCCGCCCGTAGGACCATTCTGACCATTATCAGTAACACCAGTCTGAAGTCCTCCATGAAGGACACCATCATTATCAACCCTCACAATCAGTGGCTGAACGAGAGTTCTCAACTGTTCTTGTCCCTGAGCAACCCCTTGCATTAATTCCATGAATTGGTTCATGCGAGTCCGCATCTCAATGATCTCATTCTGTAGCTGATCTATGAGTCTCTTCCGATTCTGCTTAGTAGGTGTAGCGAGCGATTTTGGACGCGGTTCTTAAGCGCTGGTCGCTCTCTGCAGTTTGAGCTTTGACTACAGGTCGATTCATTTTTTATCCTATTGTGAGCTGAATAAGGAAGGGAAATAGATGTCTCCAATTAACCCTGCTTTGCATACTGAGTTTAAACAGCGGTCTGTTAGGTTACGAATGCTATCAATGTGGGGGGCCTTTGTACTGGTTATTTGTATTTTCGCCAATACAGTTTTCTTTCTTTTTTACCTGGGCAGAAGGTTTCTGGCGGGGAACAAGGATTAGGATGTTAGGACTGATGCTTTTGAATTACTGCTTTTGATTGATGGAGATAGGGGATTTGGGTTTTTTGTTGATTGCGCTCGCTAAGATCTTTTCTTTCGATCTTATGCCTACGTATTCCCGTTTACCGAAACAGGGAAATCAGAGCGTTCGTAGTTCCTCCTATTCTATGGGAGGAAATTGGTTTTTGGTGTCTTGTTCAAAGCCCAAGACGTGAAGCGAAAGGTGGTTTGTATCTTGTTCAAAGCCCAAGATGTGAAGCTGAAAGGTCTATTTGTGTCTTGTTCAAAGCCCAAGACGTGAAGCTGAAAGACTTCGACTTTAGAGAGAATTTGTCATCTCTAAAGAGGGGAAAAGGAGAATTACTTTAACTGGGATACGCGGATCCGAGCAATGCCATAACTTCTGAAGAAAGGGTTTTAACCTGAAGGAGAAGACTTTAACTCAGTGTAAAGCAATGCCATCTTTCCTTAGGAATTTCTCATGCTAAAAGAGGGACAGTGGCGTGGATATAGATGATCCATAGGCTTGCCGCTTACAGCGATTAGATGAAGGGAAAGGAGTTGTTGATGTTTGTGTACTGTGAACGAGGCACAGCTTTGATGCTAAAAGGTCGATTGGATCAACTAGTGGTTTTCTTATACAAAGCCTAAAAGGAGGCTAATTTCCGCTAGGAAAATCATTATATAAAGCCTAAGATGAGGCTATTTTGTGTCTCGTACAAAGCCCGAGAGAGAGGCTAAAAGTTTTTGACCTGACGATGGAGTCTTTGTGTGTCTCGTACAAAGCCCGAGAGAGAGGCTAAAATGTTGTTTGACTCCGCTAGGGAGAGTCATTGTACAAAGCCCAAGAGGAGGCTATGTCAGTTAAGTGACAGGTCCAGTATACTGATTTTGAAAGAGAAAATCAGTTCTTATATGAGCATCACTGTACTCGTGGGTTAGATCTGAGGATCGGGGTTGTTTCCTCTTCTTTGGGGAAACTGGAAATCCAAAGGGTATTGAGACTGTCCGAGTCTGCAGGTTTCCTTCCTATTTAACGAAGGGGTCACTTGAGAATGTCTTTTGAGACTCAAGGAGATTAGACTGTCCAAGTCTAGAGTTTTATCTTTTGTACTATGTTTTGAGAAATAGTAGTAGACTCTATGAAAGGGCTGTTCTATGAGGATGACTAGGTTCTGTTCCTATACCTCTAGGAGGTCGTCGGGACAATTTGTACGAAGCCCAAGAGGAGGCTGGAAACTTCTAAGAAGCCGACGGGTCCTTGTACGAAGCCCAAGAGGAGGTTATCATTCCCGAAGGAAGAGATCATTATACGAAGCCTAAGAGGAGGCTGTGAATACTTCTAAGAAGCCGTAGTATCCTTGAATAATGCCCAAGAGGAGGCCGATGCTTTTAAGAAGCCCGTGGGTCTATCATCTCCTTTCCATTAGGAGAGATAACTCTTTTAAAGATAAAAACCACTGGTAAACGTGCGAGGTTTACTATCCAGTGACTTTTAACCTTTAAAGAGGGTTCCTTAGTTAAGGTCCAAGATTATGACCGTAGTGGGTACCCAAACCCCGAGACATTCAAGGCAAGCTATCCACAAGGAATAGATCAAGTCAGGAAAGTTCGAGAATTTGGAAGAAACTCAAAGATGCCATTCACGGAGAATACATTCATCTTGGGGAGTAGAGCTTCTTGACGATTCCTAAGGAGGACAGCCGAAGAGAAGACTGTATCTGGTGCTCCTATTGGGGATCTAGGCGTCTATTTCTACGAATAAATGAAACGGCGTCACCTAGTTCTAGACGTAGTTGCCGGGGAAACTCGAAATATCTATACTATTATTACACAGTAGATATGAGTTTATGAAAGGAGACTTACAGTGAGCAGCCCCACAATACAGTTTATAATATGAAAGCAGTAAACGAAAGCGATAACCACTTACTCGGTTGTAGTGCTTCCATGATGTTTGGTTAGTTGTTCAACAAAGAAAGATTGAAAACAACAGTATATTCAAAATCAAAGGAGAAAGTGCTTTGAAAAAGAAAGATTTGGGGCTTACAGCTCAAGGAGAGGCCCAGGGTTTTATCAGTGAGCGCACTGTTTGAATTTGTACAGAGGGACTTATACAAGTGACTGAGGCCCGAAAAAGGTTTTCTGTACAAAGGGATGGGTCTTACACTCTCTCAAGAGGCCCAAAAAGGTTTAAAGAAAAGAGTGGGGCTTATAACACGAGGGTAGGCCCAAATGATTTTTCGTTTAAAAATGGCGATCGCGCCGAGGTTTTCTTTTAACGCAGAGGGACTTATACAATAAGTGAGGCCCAAGATGTTTTGGTTAAAAGGGGGATTGGGTCTTACACTCTAATAGAGGCCCAAAGTGTTTTGAATGGGTCTTATAGCTCAAGGAGAGGCCCAGATGATTTTTATTTTTAAACGGGCGACGATCGCGCCGTTTACTTGTACAGAGGGACTTATACAATGAGTGAGGCCCAAAAAGTTTTTGTACAAGGGGGGATGGGTCTTACACTCTCTCAAGAGGCCCAAAGTGTTTTGAAAATGATTTATGAGGGTTGAATTAATCCAAAACCCTAATTTGTTTTCAAAATGTATTTAATTGAATAAAAATTCAATTAAAATGATCAAAAATTTTTTAACACATGGAAAACAAATTGTGATCTTGGATTAATGCTTCAAAAATTAAGTATTGACCTACAAAATAATTAGAAAGCATTAAAAGTTGCAAAATCAATGTAGAAAAAATATTTAAAATGCCAAAAATAATCAAAATATTAATTCTTTACAAAAATATCAATTATATGAAATAAATAATATTTTTGGGATTTTTTTGTGAAAATAAAATATTTTAACATTTTTGTGAATTATTAAAAAAAGAATCAACTCAAAATCATTAAAACTCAGAGAGAAATTAATTTTTGAATCAATTAAACAAAATCACAAAATTCAAATATTTGAATTTCTAAAAATGGCGCCAAGAACAAGCTGAAGAACACGCGCGTGTTCTTGGTTTCTCAGATTTGCATTTTCTATCCAATCTCCATGAATACGTAATCATATCATGCAATCCACATATTATTATGCTCGCCTCAACCTCACGATCATGTCTATGTACTTTAATTTCATTTAAATTAAACATACAACAAGAAATCACGAAGAGACCTCAAGAACCCTAATTTCTGCATGAAGGCTAGGATTTTTGATACACGATTTAAACAATGCAATTAATTGAGGGAAAACATTCCATGCATGATTATGAACATATGGCCAAATTATTGTGCGAGGAAATATGCATAGATTGAGAGATGACCAAGTATGTGCTTACCTCCAAGTCGTGATAGCAAGTTCAAAGTGATTTTTGATTTGGAGGTGTTACAGATGAGTGGTGATGATCTGAACAGCTTCCCTACACCCTATGGATTGTGTTTGCATGGTTGGACTTGATTGAAATTGGCTGGATCATTTTGTGGCACCTCAGCTGCACTTTGATTAAAACCTTGAGCAACCAGCTGGTGATTTTGTGAAATTGATGTTTCAGAAGTAATCTAAGTGTTTGATCAACTCAAATGTGATGTATGTGAGGTGTGTGAGTGATTGGTTTGATTGGAATTGCTCTCAAACTCAAAACCCGATAGTGACTTGCCTTAGAAGGCAAAATTGGAGTGAAAGAAGAGATTTTGAGGAAAGCATCTGTTAGATGGATTTGGTGTACTCAAACTGACCACAATTGAGCTCTATTTATAGTAGAGCAAGTTTGTTTTGCAAGGAATAGTGCATGGCAGCTGGTAAGTAGGTTTGGCCAATGTTGGCAAATGAAAATCCAAGTCTCCTCTAGCCATTGACTAGAGGTTAGGGCACAGAGCTTTGGTTCCCTTGGTCTTGGATAAGTCTTGACTGATTTCAGATGAGAATGGCTCAGTCCATGCCACCTTGATGGTTCCATTGAATGCCTCATTCCAAATTTGAAGTCTTGTCCCTATTTTGGCCATTCTAGGTTCAACATGCTATTTCTTGTTCCATGGACTTTGGAGGCTTGGCTCAGTGATTGTCCCTTTTAGATTCAATCCTCTGAGGTGTCCAAGTGGATAGGAGCAATTGAATTTGGCTGATTTTGGCAAATCGACCAAAGTTGCAAATTCTGCCTTGCCTTGACAGATTTCAGCAAGGCAACTTGGCAATGTTGTATCTCATGGTGTAGGTTGAATTTGGCAATGTTCTTGGCCATTTTGGAAAGCTCTTACATGATACAACAACTGTTTGAACAAGTTTGGTTTTGATCTCTTTTGATTCCAAGTGAAAAATCCCCCTACATTTGGCAAAAAGTGAGGCAGAATCTGACTTAGTGAAAATTTCACTAAGTGTTGGAAAAAGTGACATTTTCACTTTTCAGCCACTTTGATCACTCCATAACTCAAAATCCTTAATGAATTGGAATGACTTGTAGTTGAAGTTTTTGTAGGTGATAATGAGGGCTACAAATCCATCTTTGGATGAGAAAAAATGGCCTTGTGGTTTAGGAGTTATGGTCCTCCAAAGTTGGTACCTTTGCCACTTTATTTTTTAACTTAGAAAAATTTCTAAGTTTTATGGTTACCCCTTTTACAAGTTATCTCACTTTTCTTGTTTTTTCTTGATGAATGATGATTCAAATCATACATTAACATCATTTTAGGGTTAAAAATCCATTTTGGTGAAAAATCTCAAAAAGTCAAAGTTGACTTTTGTGCACAGTTGACTTTTTATCAGATGAATTCCAAACTGTGCAATTCTTCAGGAAATCACGTCCTTGACCTAAATCAAACTTGATAGAAATGTTCCATGGGTGTCATAGGGTATATTCAATCATGTATTAGGGTTTGGGAGCATGTCCTAGTCAAAAGTCAAAGTTACAGTTGACTTTTCTCTTAAAACCCTAATTGTGGTGCAGATGAAATTGAGACTTGTTGCTCAAGCTTCTTGGATCAATCCATTGTTCCAAATGGATCAATATGGTATATTAGAGACCCTCAAACCCTATCTTGAGGTATTGGCTCATGGTTTGCCCTAAAAGTCAACTTAGGGGTGAATTAGGTCAAGAAACCCTAATTCCTGATTTTTGATGAATGCATCCCCTGAGGCAAAATTGACTTGATGCATGGGTTCATGAGGTTCCATGAAGTATATTGGGTTATGTTTTGGATCATTGCCTTGTGCCCAGATGAAATTTCCATCTGGAGGCCCTGGTCGACCAAAACCCTAATTTGGTGACACTGTCGATCTTGAGACTTGATCCACCTAGAAGGGAGCAGCTTTGTGCTTGATCCTTGAAGTAGGAGTCCTTTTGATCCTTTGACGATGTTTGAGAGATTAGACAAGTTGAAGATCATGTCATTTCTTGATTGATCCTTTGTCTAAGCACTCAGAGAGGGCTTGAAACCCTAATTTTGATTGTATTGGATGCTCACCCATCTTTGGGGAGACTAATGAAGCATGATGGTTCATCCATATTGTGATGATGATTTTCACAATGATGGGAAATCTAAGTGGTCAAAATTTGGGGTATTACAGTAGGATACCGGTGAATACGCTGATCTGCAATTCTGAGATGAGAACAAGATAAGAATACCGGAGATAAACACCTGTCATGCAAAATGATTATGCGAAATGATTATGAATATGCAAATGCAAATGGACGTGTTTGAAAATTCACAGGGCGATCCACCCCTTGATTCCGGTTTAATAACAAGATATAATGGAACTTCTGCTCATATATTAAGAAAACCAGAGAAAAGCCAAATGTCAATGATCACAAATCCGAGATAACAAGTCTGAATATAAAAACCATAGGTCCCAACCAACAAGCCTGGTGGTGATCCACATACAATGAAAGAAAACAGAAAACTATGGCATATCATCAAAGTTTACAAGCGTCAATCCCCCCCATCCATTATGCTTTCTGCACCAGTCTTGAATCTCCTTGAACAGCTTTCTGTTATCGGGATGCTTCAGCCTCTGAATTAGCCCTTGAATGAGAAGGTCTCTCCTGTGTATGATCCCATCCAAGTATCGACAATGTAACTCCCAAACGTCTTCTCCAGAAACACCCTCCATGCTAGGACCCTCATGTCTAGGTTTCTTCACTTTAGCTTGGACTTTCAGTTCTTCCATGGAGGCTATGGCTTCCTTGAGTCGATCTTCGACTACTTATCTCTTAAATATCCCTGATAAGATCTCAGCGTCCTTCTTCTTGAGTGTTGACTTCAACTGATCAATCTTAGTTAGGTAGTCGTCTTCCTTTCTCTTATTCTCAGCCATGGCAGTTTCTTGGTGATCATTGAACCTATGAATCTTCAATAAAGCCTTGCCTAATTCCTCCTTCTTGGTATTGAGAACGTTACTGATACCATCCAAAGCTTGTTTCATTCTTTCTCTGGATGCGACCATGTCAGCAAGCTCTTTTTCTGCTTTAGCAAGGAGCTCTGTCTTCAACTTGGCGGTATGAACAGCTTCACCCCGCTCATGCTTCCACTGATAAATCTCTCTCTTTAGCTCACTATTTTCTTCCCGCAACCTTTCCTTTTCAGCCCATAGTTTGTTATACTTCTCCAACTCAACGGTGGTAGGAGGCTCGATCACCAAAGGATACAAAGGTGGTTCCACTGGGGAGGGAAGAAGCTTCTCTTCTACTCTCTTCTTAATCCACTCTTTATAGGGAGGGAAAGCCCGATTGTTACTTTTCCCGAACGGAATCTTACCCTTCTTAGTCACCTGTTTCCAAGCATTCACAACTTTCCTTATCAACCCTTGATCCTCAATACCATTGAAGAACAAGGACTCACGGGCATCTCGCTCTTCGGGTGGACCTTTCAAAGGATAGCCAAACTGTCTGATAGCTAGGGAGGGATTATAATTAATTCCACCTTTCCTCCCTATCAAGGGAACATTAGGGAATTCTCCACATTTGTAAATAATCTCCATTCCTAGCAAGTCACGATTAATCCAAGCAATGTTGTCAGCAGTCAAGCCCATAACCCTCTTTGACCACTTCAGAGAATCTTTCGTATCAACGAAAGCACCAGATTTGGAGAGATGACTCAGAAACCAAGTAGCTAAAATCGGTGCACAGCAACTTACAGTTTTCCCACGCCTATTCTCATTCTTGTAGTGAACCGAGTGATACACATCACCTAGCAAGGTAGGTATAGGATTCTTCGAAATAAAGATCCTGACGGCGTGCATATCCACCAGATCAGGAATATTCGGAAACAGAACAATCCCATAGATACACACAGCCAGAATAGCTTGGAAAGCAGTCCAGTTCTTCTCTTTGACATGTATGCATGCCTGATCAAACAAGAACTTCAGCAGGAAACCCTTAACTCCTTGTTTTTCTTCAATATTACTGTTAAGAACGGATTCACTAATATGAAGAGCCACAACCATTTCTTTTATACCGGGGTGTTCTTCAGAAAAGAAAACTATATCATGACTGATAGGAATTCCCAAAATAAATGAGAACTCCTCCAACATTGGTGCCAAGATGTAGTCCGGGAAAGTGAAGCAATGCAGAGACGGATTGTAAAACTGAAGAAGTGTGTGAATGACATCCTTCTCATACTTGGAGATGTTATAGACAAATTTCAGAAGTCTTTCATACCATCCACTGAACTCTGTACGAACTCCGAAACCAGCCATATTAATCAGTTTGTGGATCAGTGTCAAAGTCGGTTCTGGGAACGAATAGGCAACAGTCTTTTTTCTCTGAACATCCATACTGAAGTAACCTCAAAAAACCGGAATCAAGAGTAAGATGCAAGCCCTGAAAAATGTCAAACACGTCAGAATGCAAGAAAAATGATATGCTCATGCAAACATGGGGTCAAGGCACACTGCTGGATGTGCTGTACTGTTAGCTGAACGAGAAACCAGAAAACCAGAACTCTGAACCACTGAGGAACCCACATAATCAGACATTGATAAGAAATCCAGAAAACCGGGTAGGTTGAAAGTCTCGGTTACCTGCAAACCTGCAAACGCCCATCCCCTCTCACATGTGGGTACTAGGATGTTCAGTATCCTGGGTTCTCAGGTCGAGAAATGATGATACGTTCACCATTTCTGGTTTGGCATCATCATCAATCGAGGAGGCCTCAACTGATTCTCCAAAGCGGAAGGTCCTCAGCTTTGGCACTGAGGTTGAGAAACAATGGTACATTCATCCCTCGGGGTACAGTACTAAAGTCAATCGAGGAGTGCCTCCACTGATTCTCTTCAAAACGTAGGGGCCATCCTATGCGAGTTCCAAAGCGGGCCCTCGGGTGCGAATGGGTTTGCCACAGGATGTGGTCTGCCACTGTCACCACTAAAGAGGGATGTTTCCACTAAGGTCCTCAATGATCGGTCATCAGAGTCGACAGCTCTCTAGATCAACACCCCAACATGCGCAAGACACACACGTTAGAATGCGTCCCAAGATAGCCTCGTCTGGTTGTGAATTTCGTGAACACACAAACGTACCAAGCGGGCACGTAGGTCCCACTACTTTCCACTCTAGTCCTAGGGTATACTCAAGCCTGGCTATTGGGCTTAGCTCTCAGACCCACCCAACCTGCAAAACAAAGACAGCCAGCACAGCACAGCAGCATGACAGTAAAGAATGAAATGCAGAAAATGCGGTAAAAATAAAAAATAAAAATAAAATACAACACATAAAGCAAATTAAAAACAAAACACCCAAAGGGAACAGAAACAAGCAAGCGTTAGGATTGACTCGCTTAGGGATGGACCAGCATTGAGATTACACTTTCCCCAGCAGAGTCGCTAGCTGTCGCTCCCAGGATTTTCATCCAGGTACAAACGCGAGAGTGGCGCGGAAAAACAGAGCCGTCAGCCGTGTAAATTTATCCCAAGAGAGGGAAAGGGAACACCGCATAAACCTTAGGAAGGGGGAAAGGAATGGTCATCGCAACCATAACCTGGGTTCGGGAGTCGATTACGCGAGGGGAAGGTGCTAGCACCCCACGCGTCCATCGTACTCGATGGGATCCACGCTTGTTGTCTAATATAAGGGTAAGTTATACTATCATCTAGGGCTGTACTAAAACGGAGAGGGGAAGACAAAGACATACTCGGTAGGACGTCGACGTCCTAGGCCTACGTACCCCCCTTGTGCAATGGGGAATTCAGAGTCAACGTAGTTCGGACCAAGTTCTTTTTGTGTTTTTTATGAGCGACGTTAAGTTCGCGTCCGGCAGTTAGGGTCGATGCCTGTTTGCGACTCAGACGGAAGGTAACGTGCCCTTTTTGAAAATAGCCTTTAAGTTGAAGGTCCTGAAGGACAAAAAAGTTTGAAGTTGGTTTGTGTTTTTTAGGACAGAAGTGGTTTAAGTTAGTTCCTAAGTTGCATTGCACCAAAGTCTAGGGTACAGGGGCGAATACTTAACGCATCGTCCCAAGACAGGACGCTCGCTAAGCACTCTAGAAAGATGAGAGGAAGCCCCTCATTTCTCATTCCTCATACTTAAGGCTCGTGCGCAATACACCTTATTCTTATTAAGTGTTTTAAAGAAATTCGAGATGAGAAGAGAGAAGACACAAAGGTAACTCTAAAGGGGGACTATGAGTCCTAAAGTTATCATGCATGGGTGACCTACGGTTAGTGAGGTTCAACCTAAACCTTAAAGAATGAAGATAGGAGAGAAAGAAAGAACAAAGGTGAAGAGGGATACTTTTCCACCCTTAAAGAACTTACCTTAGTCCCTGCATAAAAGATTAGTGAGAAACAAACATAAGTAAGAGAAATGAGGTGAATGAAAATCAAACAATGGCAAACAACAATGATAATAATCCAAACATGAATTCATAAATCAAAGGAACAACCCCAAAACACATGGCACAAGTGCCTTTTCAAACAGATAATCATACAAGGTCAAAGATGCGCCTGCAAGAAAATCTCAAGTGAAAACAAATCAGATAATTAGAAAAATGACTCCTAAAATTCCCAAATTAAACATTAAGGTTCCTCAACGAGAGGCAAACAACATATCAAAAGTCCCTGCAAAAAATCAAGATATTAGTTATTCAAATAATTAGGCAGAGTTCAGGTGGGAATTAGGGCTTAGTGTGCCAAAGGGAAGGACCTAAATTCAATATGAAATAAATTTAAAAATGAAATAAAAATATTTTTATGCAATTTAGGATGTTAGTGAACAAATGCAAAAAGAACGGATCAAAAATATTTTACGGATGCAGAGAAATAAAATAAAGAAATTTAAGTATGCATGGTATGGATAATTCAAAAAGAAAATAGATTAAACAATTAATTTAAATGATAAAAGTAAAATAAAAATAAAAAATAAAATTTGTAAAAATTTATTAAAATGATGAAAATGATGCATGAATTTTTTGGTAATTTTTAAATGCAATTATGTTATTTTAATAATTAAAAATGAAAATGATAAATTAAATAAATAAAGATGAAATAAAATGTGTTGGGGGTGTGTGTAGTAAGAAAATGAAGAGGAATTGGGAAATGGGCTGCAGTTGGGGGTGTTAATAGCGTGGCCCAATGCGTTAGGTCCATCTGAAAATAAAAATAAAAAAAACCTGGGGGTGCAGAGAGTGAAAAACCACGTTGAAATGATGGTTGGGCTAAGGGGTGGGGGCGCGAATAGCAACCCAGCCCACCCAACTATCCAGAAAAAACAAAAACCTGGGGAGTTTACCGTGTTCCCCCATGTGCCATGCACATGGCCTTTTTAATGCGCTGGCGTGATGTTGACCGTATGATGAATCGGACGCGTGAAAATTGGTCAACCAAAAGAAAAAGTAAGCAACATAGCAAATGTGATTGGGGGAGCATGGTAGTTATAATGGGTGAATAAACATGTGATTAACAATTAAAATTCAGAAGAAAAAAAATAAAATAGAAGACACATGGCCGCGTGAGGATCGTTGGATGCATGGATCGGACGGTTGGGAGTCATCCTCAACCTTCCTTCGCCAGAACCCTCACAGCCGCCGGAGCTAGGGTTCCGGCCGCCGTCCTCCGCCACCTGCAACCTGAAAAGTGCCCAGAAAATACCAAACCATATACCGTTCGAACCAGAATTTTGCAAGGGTTCCAAATCTCTTATCCAAAATCACAAATAAACAACATATAATAAAAAAACAAATGGATTAGTGTTAGGGCATAAAACTTCAAATGCACATAGCAAGCAATATACACATCCATATTAAAAACCAATTATATCAGCATGATCAGTGACAGTCACACAACAATATACATGTAAAAAATTGGAGTTTTAAGAGCACGAAAAAATTCATCAACCTGAGATGGTGCAACTCCAATCCTTGCTTTTGGCTGCAAATGGTGGTTGGGTTCTGTTCCAGAGGTCACCAGGAGAAGGTTTGTGGAAGTACTTTTGGCAAAGACCTTGTGGATCGTGAGTTTTGATGAAAAAGAGCTTTAGGGTTCAAGCTTGGATTCCTCTCCAAGATCACGCGTGTGAGCCCTAACCAGTGCATGGATAGGTTTAAATAGGCTAGGGTTTTCTTCTGATGAGGAATTGGGCTTGGGTAATCCATTGTTTAATGATTTTTGAATAATTTTGGAAAAATGCATAATGCGAATTACACCTTTCTCCTTGCATGGATACTTGAGAATTATTTGATGGATCACCTTCATTTGGATTGCTAATCACACCATATTTAAATTGGGCCTTGAAAACAAATGATTCATGAGTTTTTTGATGACTTGGCTTTTTTGAATAATGAAAAATAAGTGAAGAATAAACCATGGAATCACTTGATTAAAAAGCCAAAAATGCTTCTTAGGAATTGTTTTTGGGAGTTGGAACATGTCTTGAAGCAATGGAATTAATCATAGGTCCCTATGTCCCAAAACCTAAAAGTTGTGAAAATGAAACCCTAAAAACCACCTTGCCTTCTTTGGACCATAACTGGAGCTTCACAAATGATATGGAGACCCACTAGTACTTGTTGGAAATAGGGGAAAAAGATCTTCAACTTTTATGTTGGAGAGAAATTCAATTGAAGCTTTCTTGATGATGAAAAGTCAAGTTGAATGCAGTGTAGATACTTGCCAAAAATGGAAACTTTTCATTATAGGTCACTTTCCAAATTTAGAAACTTTGCACCAATTCCCGATTCTTGATAAATATGTATGAAACTTGACCCGTGAAGACCATATGAGGATGTGGGACCTTGAAAACCTTGGATAGAACCTCAAAATTCCACAGTTGACTTCTCCTCTCACTATTGACTTTTGCCCAATTCACCTGATTCTCAATCTTCTGATCAATTGTACTTCTCCTGAACCAAACTGATGGTCAACCTCCCATCCCTAGGTACTCAGGGACCCAAGGAATACCATAGGATCAAGTCTTGCCCAAAAAATCATAAATAAACTGACTTTATAGCAAACCCTAGTTGTGGGACCCTCAGTCTAGGAGGAAATAACACAGTCTCCAAATCCAAATTCCTCTGAATATGATGTGTATCCTCTCCAACAAAGATAAGATGTGCCATTTGATGATGATAAAAACCCAAGGAGCTTGCCCATTGGACCAATAAACCCAAAAATCTCAAAACCCTAATCTATGCACTGGTTAGGAGAGGATGATCCACCTGAGCTCTCTTGGACAATACCAGGACTCTTGCTTGACCCTCTGAAGCACTGCCTCAGGCACCTTGACCCCATGCTAAGAACCAATGATATGCACACATGATAATGCAAAATGCAATGCAACATAAGTCAGTTAGTAATAAAGTAAGGAGAGCAAATTTTGGGGTGCAACAGGATGTGGTGGGGATAGACTTTGTTAAGTGCTTGCAAGAGTTTTATGTTGAGGGTTGTCTTCCAAAGGTGATGTCATCCTATTTCCTTGCTTTAATTCCCAAGTTAGATAACCCTCAAGATTTAAATGATTATAGACCTATATGTCTTATAGGTTGCGTTTATAACGTGATTGCTAAACTGTTAGCTAGTGGACTTAAGGGATTCATAAGCAAATTAATATCTAAAACACAAACTGCATTTGTCCATGGTAGGCAATTGTTAGAGGGGGTTTTGGCCTTGAAAGAGATTATAGATTGGGCCAAGAAGAGTAAGCAGAGTTGTGTTATGCTTAAAGTAGATTTTGCCAAGGCTTATGATTGTGTTGATTGGCCATTTCTTAGAAGAACCATGTTGGATATGGGTTTTGGTGAGAAGTGGATGATGTGGATGGATTGAGGGGTTATGCATAATTACATGTTTGTTTTAGTTAATGGGAGTCCTACAAGGGATTTTAAGGTTACAAGGGGTCTCAGATAGGGTGACCCCCTTTCTCCATTCATGTTCTCAATTGTTGCAGAAGGGCTGGTCATACTTGTCAATAAAGTAGTTGTGGGAGGCATGTTAAATAGTTTCAAAGTTGGGAAGGGTGGCTCATACAATCTACTACAGTATGCAAATGATACTGTGTTGATTTGTGATGGGACTTGGTCCAATTTGTGGGCTCTCAAATCAATTTTAAAGGGATTTGAACTTATCTCGGGGTTGAAGATTAATTTTGGTAAGAGCTCTTTTTTTTCGCATAGGTGTGGGTGATTA
This sequence comes from Lathyrus tuberosus, assembly GCA_022829125.1. NCBI lineage: Eukaryota > Viridiplantae > Streptophyta > Magnoliopsida > Fabales > Fabaceae > Lathyrus > Lathyrus tuberosus. The sequence continues at coordinate 7,272,757 of JALAZF010000321.1, forward strand.
CTTTTTGAAAGCTGCAGAACTTTTCTTGGCCTACAAGATTGATGCTCTTCCATTCAAGTTCCTTGGCCTATATGTGGGAGGCAATCATAGGAGAATATCGTTTTGGAAATCGATCATTGATTGCGTGAAGTCTAGATTATCTAGTTGGAAAGGAAGGATGTTGTCTATGGGGGGCAGAGTTACCCTCATTAACTCAGTTCTCTCCAATTTGCCTGTGCATTATTTTTCCTTTTATAAGGTCCCAAAGAAGGTGCTGGAGAAACTGGTGGCTATCCAACGATATTTCCTTTGGTCAGGGTCAAAGGTAAAGAGAGGAATTGCTTGGGTCAGATAGAGTCCTGTTTGTAGATCCAAGGAGGAAGGTGGATTGGGGGTGAGGGACTTGAGGCTGTTCAACATGGCTTTACTTTCCAAATGGATCTGAAGAGTGCTAACAGATAAGGAGGTCATTTGGGAAGGAATCCCAAAAGGTAGATATGGTAACCACACAAAATCTTTGATGTCTAGTGAAATGCCTAAGTACCATTGTGCATCTTCACATTGGTGGAAGGATATCTTTAAAGTGAACAAACTTTTTGGAGAAGGATCTTTTGTTGATATGTTATCTTTCAAATTAGGAGGTGGTGGTAAGTCTTTATTTTGGTTGTCAAGGTGGATAGTTAACTGATCCATTGCATCTCTTTTTCCTGGGTTATGGCATAGAACTAACAACAAATTGGGGCTCGTGTCTGATATGGGAACCTGGAATGGTGAGGTTTGGTCTTAGTATATTGATTAAAAGTTGGAGGTGACTGATATGGAATTGCAACAGGAGTATCATGAGTCATCCTTGTTGCTGAAGGAAGTGTGTTCTAGAAGAGGGTGCGAAGATGAAATTGTGTGACCGTTCTGTAAATCAAAATGTTTTTCTGTGAAATCCGGTTATGATAGGCTTGTACTCCAGGTTGCAGAAGATGTCTTGGATGCAGATTGCAAGCTCACCCTTAAGATATTGTGGAATGCGTCTACACCTTTGAAAACTAAGATTTTTGCATGGAGATTATGCTTGAATAGGCTGCCTACTAGGGACAATCTCATTATGAGGGTTTTGCCACTAAACCATCACAAACTAGTGTGTGCCTTGTGCTTCAACTCTGCAGAAGATGTTTGGCATTTATTGTTCAATTGTGCCAAAAGTAGAAGATAATGATGTTTGGTGTGTGCATGGCTTGAGATTGTTCCTATGCGGGTTGAAGGTTATTATGGGCATTTGTTAGTATGGATTGATAGACTCAAAGGCAAAGCTTCTGCAATGACTAATGTGGTTGGAATTTGGATAATAGTATGTTGGTGTATTTGGTACTCTAGAAATCAAATAATGTTTAATGATGAAGTTTTGGACCTAGAATTGGTGTTGCACATAATTATCCTTTTATCTTGGTGGTGGATTTGTAAGAAAAACAAACATTTGTCTATTTGTAATTACTTTGATTGGTGTAAGTATTCTTGTTTGTTTATCTAATGTATTTTGGTTAACTGATAGTTGAGTAAGAGGTTGTTTGTAAATAGGTTGGGGTACCTCTAATATCTTTGGTGATATACAAAATTTTGCTTATTAAAAAAATTTAATTGTAAGTAACTAAGCTGAAACTGAAATGATCTGATAATTGAATGAAAATTATATCAACTAAATTATGATTCGCACAATACGCAATTTGCAGGGTTGGAAATGACTTATTTAAATAGTGTTAGATAAGATAGATTTTAGTATTGTTTATTATAAAAATTATATAACTGATACAATAATAATAAGGAGAACCAAAAAAATAAATAATAATTTTAAATAAAAATTTGAAATAAGTCTAAAAGAATTTCATGAGGTCACAGTGTCATTGTGATATAGTTAAAATGTATGGGGTAAAATAAGCATGAAATGGTAAATTATGAAAATTAAGTCTAAGAAATTCTAGTCAATTTACTTATTTTTTCTTATTTTTCTTTTCATTTGTTGTGCGTTTGTTGTCCAACATAATCATATCTAAAAATTTCCTCTCTTCATTATTCGATGGATTGAAGATGTCACAACTCACAACTACTCTGACTTAAAAGTTAAATTCAATTAAATTTCTGTCATAGAGATGGTTTTGTTTAGAAGTTAGTCCATCTATCTCTTATATTTTTTATGATTGATTTACTTCTCTGATTAATTGTTTAAGAGTTAAATATATTTTTTATTCTCTTAAATATCTCAAATTTCGTTTTTAGTTTCTCAAAATATTTTATTAAAAAAATAGTCCTCTTAAAATTTTTCATACACACCTTTTGTCTCTCCTCTAACTTAGCGACAATTTTTACAACTTAGCGACTGAATTAACGACGGTTTTAGCGACTGTTTATCACATAGCGATTGAATTAACGACAATTTTAATATTAGGGACCAAACGTGTGGATGAAAAATTTTAAAAGAACTATTCTTTGAAGGAAATATTTTAAGGGACTAAAACGAAATTTAAATATTTAGAAAGATCACAAACATATTTAACCCATGGTTTAAAACAGAAATGACATTTTCGTTGGTGCCTTTTATAAAGGGTTTGAGTACCTCTTGTACTATTTTAGGAATATAAAAAAAAACAAACCACTCTGACTATAACTAACCAAAACCAATCATTAGGGTTAACATTAAGATTAGAGAGGAATTCTCCATTTTATATCATCTTATTAATTTGAAAAGTTAGTAAGTAAGATTGTAACTCACAACCATTATGACTATGTAGGCAATGTTAGATTAATTATTTAATTAATTAAATATGGATTGAAATAATTAATTATTAATTAATTATATTATGATTTATTGTTATTAAATACTATTAAATAGATGAATTGTTTGATTGAGTTTTGTGTGATGGGTTGGATCATTCAGTTAAGTCTAATGAAATGTCTCTGTTCTCAGTCGTTTAACTATTTAAGTGTTTCCCCCTTAAAAAATTAATATACTCTAAAAAGCATAGACGATAATGATGGTAGTAATCCTTTTATATTCAATCTCTCCGACGACAATTTCTACAATCCTCTAAAATCCTATAAGGTACATTGTTCAAATTTTTCTTAATTACTCTGTAACATTATAATAAAAATAATAATAATATACTATAATTTGTATCTATTCAATTATTTTAAATTCATTAATTGGTATTAGAGCCAAATAGATACATATTCTGGCTATTATATATAAGTTTTGTAAATTTATGGTATGAATAACATTATACTTGTCTAATTGTTATTTCACATGGTTTCTAATTATAAATCATTTTTCTAATACTCTTGCGATGAAATCATAAACGATTAAAGTTTTATGGATATTCCTCATTTATTAAAATGACATGGTTTGTTTGCAATTCAGATTTATTATTTAGAGAATTATGCGATTGATTGACATAAAAATCTAACCAACATTTTTCTCTCTTGAGCGACATGTGAATAAAATGTGTAAGTGTAGGGGTTGTTTTGTTACATGCATGTGCTCATGGCATTTTTTTCCAATGTCTCATGAAACATAATAGTAGTGTTTAACTGGTCATTATTTATTATTTTAATTAAACTCCCTCTGTTTCTTTAGAAGTGTTATTTTTTGAATAATTTTATGTTTATTTTTAATTGTCACTTGTAAATTTCAAGTTAGTATTAAATGCATTTTTGTCAAAATTACTCCTAAGTAATTATTACATAGAGAGAAAAAGTAAAATGAATGTAATGAATAATTAGGGGTAGTATAGGTAAAATAAGAATTATTGTATGAAAATGCTATGGAAAATTTAATTAGAGAAGAAGAAGAATGGCTCAAAACGTGGTTTGAGGATATCAGGGGTTGGTCCTCGACGGAAGTAGATAAGGAAAGATTGACGTGGGTGAAATGCTTTGGGGTGCCGGTGCATGCGTGGAGTAATGACTTTTTTTAAATATATCACTAGTCGAACTGGGGTGTTTGTTTGCTGCGACGAGGAAATTGAAGCCCAAGCTAAATTCGACGTGGCAAGATTACTAATTAAAACAAGGTATACTAGTAATCTCAATGAAGTCATCAGTGTCGAAGTCAATGATCAGCTGTTCTGTATCAAAATCGTTGAAGACAATCATGGGCCTAAACGAATCGTATTGAATGACAAGAAGCAGCATTTGGAAATTAGTTCTGACGAGTCATTTGTGGATGAAACTGATGACGATACTGAATATAAAGATGAAGACGAGGGTGGCCCTAACCATGGCGTTGATCCAGGAGAAGAAGGTGATGATCCAGCAAACAAGGGTGGAGAAGAGAGAGAGGGCCTTGAGAATAGGGATGTCAGAGGAGCTTCTGAACCTAGACTCTGCACAAGCCGTTCTACTATTTAAAAGTATGGGATTTTTCATCATGAGACTGACCCCATGGGGAAGACAAAAAAAACACGTTCAAAAAGGTGAATTTTGGAGGAAGTAGAGGTGAATGTCAGTCCCTCGGGAAGTTAAAAAAGAACAAAGCATCAAACGTTGGTACTTCCTTTGAGAATTTGACGGGACAAGTTAGATCTGAACAAGGAAAAGATACACTTGTTGAGGAATTGGGCCTTGGAACTACATTAGAAGACACTTTGGCTTTGGGGCTTCCGGCCCAGTTGGACACTATTGCGGGAGATAACCCAATTGTTGAAATTTCTGGGTTGGACAAAAGTGGTGGGCCCAAAGTTGCTGTTCCCCTCAGGAAAAAGAAACCGATTGTAGATATTTATGAAAAAATTCAAATTCCTTACGCGCCATCATTCTATTATGCCCTCCTTCACTCCTCAATTAGTACTAAACCTACTAACTCTCAGAGGGTGAGAATGGAAAGTGATGATGAAATAACAACTAGTTCAACTCAATTGGAAGATTCTAGGTCCAGGTACTCGGGTGGGTCTATTCTCTGTTGTGATTCAATATCAGACAATGATGTGAGAATGGGCAATGATAGAATTAAGAAGAGATCAGATGACGTGCCAGGCAAAGTTTGGTCATTATTGAAAGAATTGGGAATCGAAGGAGAGAAGGATGATGAAGCTTTAGAAGGTATCATCCGTGGTTTGGAAAATAAAGACAAAGAAAGGGATTTACATTGGAAGGTGGCCATCACAAATGTGCCATGAATTTAACCACGTATAATATCAGGGGGTGCAACTCTTCTATCAAAAAGAGAAAAGTCAGACAGTTGATTGAAAGGAATAAAGTTGAATTTTGCTTAATTCAAGAAACAAAATGCAAAAGTTTCGATGATGGTGTGGTTAGTAGCTTGTGGAGTAGAGAAGATTTCAACTGGTCTGCTAGTTGGTCCTCGGGACAGTCTGGAGGTTTGATATCTATTTGGAACAAAAACTCTTTCTGCTCTGATTTTAGCTTTTTTGGGCAGGGTTACTTAGGTGTCCATGGAAATAGTAGAGGTAGGAACTTGTATATAGTCAATATCTATTCTCCATGTTCCATTATTGAGAAAAGGAATTTGTGGGCTAAACTCATCAAATTGAAATCCGAATTTCCAAGTGGAGATTGGATTGTTAGGGGAGACTTTAATGCTATCAAAATAAAGGAGGAGAGAAGAGGTAGGGGTAGTGGTAATTTGTCAGAAATGGAGGAATTTGCTTCTTTCATAGAAGATATGGAGCTTGTGGATCTGCCTGTAGTAGGGAACAAATTTAAATGGTTCAATTCAAATGGCTCTTGTAAAAGCAGGCTGGATAGGTTTCTCATTAATGAAGAGCTTTGCCAAGATTGGGAAATTGTGAATCAAAAAGTAGAAAAGAGGGATGTTTCTGACCACAGGCCCGTGTCTCTAATTTTGAATGATAGAAACTGGGGCCCAAAGCCCTTCAAAACAATAAACGCATGGTTGGAACACCCGGATTTCATACCTTATGTCAAAGAAGTGTGGGAGTCTTGCAAGGTGGGGGGAGATGCTGCCAACATTTTTTATAAAAAATTGAAGGTTTTAAAGACAAAGCTAAGGGATTGGAATTCAAAGTCTTTGGGATCATGGATCTCAAGGTAGAGGAGAGTATTGAGAATCTGAATTACATTGAGGAGGAGATGGCTGACTTGCAGGAGGATTTGCCTGAAGAAAGATTAAAGGAAATAAGTGATTTGATTGAGGATAAGTGGAGCAAGTTAAGGATCAAAGAGAGTATCCTTCACCAGAAGGCCAGAACAAGATGGCTGATGGAAGGAAATATTAATTCCAAGTTCTTTCACTCAACTATTAATTTTAGAAGGAGGTCAAACACTTTATCTCCTCTAAACTTAGGCCTGGAGGAACATGAGGATGTGGAGAGAGTAAAACAGGTCATACTTGAACATTTTGCAGAGAAATATCAAAATAAGATGGTGGAAAGTTTCCATATGGACCTTAGTGCTCTTAACAAATTAACTGTGGAGGATAATGTCATGCTAACTGAACCTTTCTCTAAAGAAGACAACTGGGAAGCAATTAGTGACTGTGATGGGGATAGGAGCCCAGGACCTGATGGGCTCAACATGAAATTTATAAGAAAGTCCTGGGAAATCATAGGTCAAGACCTCACCAACTGCATCTCTGATTTTCATAAGAAGGCAACACTTCCTAAATGCTTTACCTCAGCATTCTTTGTTCTAATACCTAAATGTGAAAATCCTCAGTCACTTAAGGAATTCAGGCATATAGCTTTGATAGGCTGCATTCAAAAGATTGTGTCTAAAATCCTAGTGGGCAAGCTTAGAAAGGTAATTGGGAAACTGGTCTCCATATCTCAGACTGCTTTTGTGCCTGGCAGGCAGTTGTTGGATGGAGTCCTAGCTGCTAATGAAGTGTTAGATTATGCCAAAAGGAAAAAGAAAAAAGGCTTCATGTTTAAGATCGACTTTGCCCAAGCTTATGATAGTGTTAACTGGAACTGTTTGTTTAAAATTCTAGAGGCTATGCAGTTCAGTCCTGTTTGGATAGGATGGATAAAAGGATTGATATATAATAACTTTGGATCAGTGCTGGTGAATGGTAGCTCTTCAAGAGATTTTAAGTTGCATCAAGGTCTAATACAAGGAGATCCACTCTCACCTTTTTTGTTTGTATTGGTAGATGAAATTCTATCATTGCTCATTAGGTTAGCAGAAGAAAAAGGCTTGCTCAGAGGGTTAAAAATTGAAGGGGAGCTAGTCAACTCAGTTCTACAATTTGCTGATGATACCTTGGTAATATGTGATGACTCTTGGAGTAATATTTGGGCATTAAAATCTGTTTTGAGGGGTCTGGAAGTTGTGACAGGATTGAAGGTGAACTATAGCAAGAGCAGATTATTAGGAATGGGATTAGAGGAAGACATAGTGGAAGCTGCTACATCTTTTCTATTCTGTAAGGCTGGGGAATTTCCACTTAAATTCCTAGGATTGTATGTGGGAGGCAGGCATAGGGTGGAAGATTTGTGGAAACCAATTATTTTATCTCTCAAATCAAAGTTGGCTTCATGGAGGGGAAGAAGAATATCAATATGAGGGAGAGTAACTATGATCAATTCAGTATTAGCAAACATTCCAATACACTTTTTATCCTTTTATTTGGCACCTACTAAAGTGGTAAAGATAATAAGAGCTATTCAAATGAATTTTATGTGGGGAAGTGATTGTGAGAAGAGGTCAATTGCTTGGGTGGCATGGGACAAAGTATGTAAACCCAAATCAGGTGGAGGACTTGGAATTAAAGAGGTACACACTTTTAACAAAGCTCTGGTCTCAAAATGGATTTGGAGGGTGGTTCAAGAACAAAATAATTTGTGGAGAGGAATTCTGAAAGCTAGATATGGAGAATCCATAAATAACCTGCTGTCAAACCAACTAGAGGCTCAACCTAGACATTGTTCCAGATGGTGGAAAGATATCCAAATTCTTGCAAAACACTCAAACGACCAAGGGCTCTTTAAACAACTGATCTGGAAAGTTGGAAATGGTGGTAAAACTTTGTTCTGGTATTCAAGTTGGCTCGGGGGAGAGAATATGAAAACTCAATATCCAAACCTGTTTAATTCTTCCCTGAACCAAAATGCTACAATAGCTGACTGTGGAGATTGGATTGGTAATACATGGGTTTGGGATCTATCGGGCAGAAACATTATTAGATCAGTCGAAGGAGAGGAATGTGAATCAGAACTTGAATTATGTCATTTGGTGAATGAGGTGATTTTGATTAGACAACAGGAGGATGCAATTGTTTGGCCTAGTGACAACAATAATAAGTTTAGTGTTAAAGTGTGTTATGAAAATTTTATGCAGTACCAAGTTTTAGAAAGAACTGATGATGGCTTGCTGGCTGTTCTTGAAACCATGTGGAAGACCAACGTTCCTCTAAAGGCCTTAGTATTTGGTTGGAGACTGCTACAAAACAAGCTTCCTACTCGGGAAAACCTAAAGAGAAGAGGTGTAATCATAGACCCTCATCAAGAATCATGTGTCTTCTGCTTTCAGGTCTTGGAAGACTCCTCCCATCTATTTTTAAACTGTGCTAAAACCAGGTTGGTCTGGAGGGAGGTAAAAGCTTGGTTAGGAATTACTTTGAGGAGTGGCCATAATGTGGTGGAGGACTTTAAAACTTGGTCTTAGCAGCCAGGCAAGGGTAAGGAAGGCATATTCTTCTGGATGGTAACATGCTGGTGTTTATGGAGAGTAAGGAATCAAATTATTTTTAACGATTTTATTGCTTCCCGAAAAGCTATTTTTGATGATATTGTGTTATGGTCTTGGAAATGGAGTAAGCTGGCTGCAAAGGGTAAGTCATTAGCATCCTTGTATGAATGGTATAAAAGGCCTCATAATTTGTTGTTAGATTAATATAGAGGAAGTTTAGGGGGAGGGAATCTTCAAACCATTACTGGATGTAGTTTTGGTTTATCTTTAAACTTTCTTCTTGCTGCATATTGCAGGCAGGGTTGTAACATGGTCTACTCTTTAGACCTATCCATTTAATATATTCTATTTGATTATTAAAAAAAAGGATTATTGTATGAAAAAAAAGAAATATTGATTAAGAAGTGACACTTAAAAAAGGACTGCGGGAGTATTAATTTCTCTCTTAATCCGAGTGGTAGAAGAGACGTGTGTCAGAATGTGCAAATAACTATGGTTGTGAAGTGGGGTCCCCGCTAGTGGACGGTGGGTATTGGTCCCTCTTGGATTAGTCGGTCGCAAGGCCGGATACCAAGATTTCCAAAAATAAAATAAAATATGGCTGTGAGATCAAAATTGTTTCACAGCGACTAGTTTTTCTTCTACTCATATTTTAAAAAAAAAATTAAAAAATTATGTTATATGGATAGTACAAAATATTATATGATTACTAGTAGGAGACCCGTGCATTCGCACGGGTACTGGTATGGTACGCGCATTTTTTTCAAATTATAATAAAAATTAAATTAAAAAATTTAAAATTTTCAACCAAAAAATTTATTATTTTTAAAAGATATAATAAATTAGTGTCTATAATCAACAACGAATTTGATCCCATATATAAATATTAAATTTGTTTTGCCATTACTTATATATTTGAATCTATATAAAAATATTTGAATCAACAAAGTATTTATTTGGTATTTTTTAATATTTATGAATGACACAAATTTGTCCCATAAAATATTTAAATAAAATTATATATTAAAAAATAAATTAGTATAATTATTAAATATAAGAGATGAAAGGTAAGCAACAATATCAATAATAATATGATTTAAAAAATATTGAAGCTTGTATTAGATAAATGAAATGTTTAAGTTTTTTTAACAAATAAGAAAATTATGTTATAAGAGATAATATAATGATCGATAAATTTATGTTATTCAATATTTGAATCGGTAATAAAGTTGATCCCGTTTATAACAATAGTATTTCTTTTCGTATATAAAAATATTTTAATCAACAATATATTTTTTCCCGTATATAAATATTATTTTTGTTTTGACATTATTTATAAATATATTTTAGTCAATAGTGAAGTTGTTCCCGTTTATACCAATAGTATATTTTCCTGTATAAAAACATTTAATCAACAATGTATTTTTCCTGTATATAAATATTTATGTTGTTTTAAATATTATTTATAAAATTATTTGAATCACCAGTAAAGTTGTTCTCGTATACCCAAAAAATTGAAACAATAATAAAATTGTTTTCGTTTATAACAATAATTGGATAAGTTATTTCATTTTCCCTGTTTCAAATCATTTCTACGACATAAGAAAACAAAATTTATTAATTTTTTTTGAAATAAAGAGAAAACTTAATAATAATAATAGTAACAGAAATAAAAATTAAATTATCGTTTTAGTTTTTTTTTTTACAAATGAGATATTATTTTATAAGAGAATACAATTTTAAAACATATACTCAATCTTGTTAAAACTCCCTTATATTTTTCACATATTTGAAAATAACAGCCAATATATTTTTACTATTTACTATTTGAATCAGTGATAAAGTTTTCCCCATTTATTCAATATTTGATTCAGTAGTAAAGTTTTCCTCGTTTATTACAAAATGAAGTAAGAAAAAATTAATCCATGTGATCACGTTGATTATGATCATGTTGCTTTGTGTATACATACACATTAAACGTGATCATTGATTGAATTTTTTAAACCAAATCCAATCATTGATTGAATATTTTATAATGTCATATAATTAAAAATTTATGATGTTTTTAAACTAAAAATTTATTTGGTGGATGTCACAGTTGCATAGTAAAAATAGACGTTCAATTTTTTATTTATTCGTAATAACTTTGTTTTATATTTATATTTAAAAAACAAATATTTTTAGTATTTTTTAATATTTATGAATGACAAAAATTTATCCCGTGATTTATTTATTTTTGTATCTTTCGAATAAACAATAAAAAAAAATTAACATAAATAATTAATTTTTCACTTTATAAAAAAGAAAGTTATTTAAGAATAGTTTGAAATAAATATTTGAGTGTGACTAATGTGTTATGTAATGTGCAGTGAAAAAATAAAATATGGCAAATAAATAATTTATTGTACCAATAGAAATCATTAAGTGTACCAAATTTTCATTATACTGCTTTATATTGAATCATTTAAAAATATACCGAATTTTATTCAATGATATAATAATAATAATAATAATAATAATAATAATAATAATAATAATAATAATAATAATAAATATAATTTCTCTAGTCATTATTAACAACAGAAATTTGAAATGCCTTTCATTTACACTATCAATGAATTGGTAATAAGTTGACAGTAAACAATTATATTAACCCCTAGCCAATGAATGGAATGTCTACTCTAAAAAACAATTAAAAAAGATAGACAACTATATGTTGTATGAGTGAACCAAGCAATAAATTATTTAGTTTTACAATGGCCGACAATACATTCCTTTTATAATTTGAAACTATTGATAGAATTAACTTATATCTAGAAATTTAACTCGGCTTAATCTATGTGGCTACATCAGTTTTTGTACAACAGTTTACACCAGTTTTTGTACACCAGTTTCTATAATAAGGAAACGCAAATAGCATCAGCTATATAATTATTAAAAAGCATACTAACACAAATATATCAAATTATAACCCAACTTAGTATATGTTGGAATAAGAATGTCGACATATAAGTCATGCACTCTGGTATCTACATTCAGAAAAAGTAAAAAAGTGAAACAACTTGGTATGTACTTGAAGAACTGGCAATTCAAATGTCAAAGACACAAACTTCTTCACTACAAAAAAAATCTTAAATTGCAGGGTGAATAACACCCAACAAAGTTAAAAAAACACCCTGCAATAACACTTTTGCGGGGTAAACAGAGAGCCCCGCTAAAACATTAGCTGCAAAAAGTTGCAGAGTAAAAAGCACGCCGCAACTTTTGCAGAGTGTATATCACGCCGCAATTTTGCTGGGTTTAAAACACCCCACAACTTTGCTAAGTGCAAAACACTCCGCAACTTACTTTCTAAGAAATCGAAAAAGTACAGCAGCAGTGTGTCAGTCTGCTTGACATGATTTATCACGCAACGTGTCAGGATATTTGCTGGGTGATTTCCACCCTGCAACTCTGTTTACAGCAGAGTGAATAGCACTTTGCAGACTGTGTTTACTATTATAAAAAAAATATTTATATTATTACAAATATTAAATTCATATTTGTAATAATATAAATATAATAAATAATATAATTACAAAATTTTAATTAAAAAAATTAATTTCAGAATTAATTAAAACCATTAAAATTCATAAATATTAAAATTTAAACATATTTAAATCATGTTATAATTAAATAAATCCATAAGAAATTTAAAATATTAATTAAATATTATTAATCATCCATAAAGTCCTCATTCTCGTTTTCTTCATCTTCATTTTCGTCTACCTATCCGCCACCCCCACCAGATTGTTGTCGCTGCAATAATTCTAGGATTTGTTGTTGTGTAGCTCTCATCTGCTCTTTTGAAACTCTCAATGCTTCTTCCAAGTCAAATTGTATTTTTCTCATTTCTTCCATTTCAGCATTTCTTGCAGCTTCACGTGCCGCTTCAGATTGAGCTAACTGTCTAATATTTTCAGCCATTTCAGGGGTTAATGTCGGAGGACGTGACGAATCTTCCCCATCTGCAATTCTCCTAAATAAAGATCTGTTATCCCATTTTCTATAATTACCAGCTAAAGGTCCAGTAGCATAAATTTTTCTATTTTTTTCTTTCCCCCAGCTGAGTTAAGCCAAAGATAAAAATCAACTGCAGGATCCAAAGGATATTGACCCGTAGGATCACCTAACTCAGAATGTTGAGTTAACAGTTCAGTCTTCTTTTTACGGTACACCTCCTACACATAAATAAATTAAATTAAATAATAGAGTTTATATTAAATAATAGAGTTTATACATTTTATTAAAATAAAATAATTAAATAAAATATTGAAATATTAATATATTTTTACCTGAGTATTTTTAGCACGTTCATTGTCATGTTCTCCATCTCTTCCCCTATATGTCCTCTCATGAAGCTCTTGCATTGTTGGAGTTCTTCCTTTAGTATGAGTCTAATTAATACAATAAAATTCAAGTTAAAATATTTAACAAATAAGAATATAATTTAACAAAATTAATTAGATGAAAATAGATAATTACCATCCGGTCAGCATGCTCGGCAATACTAATGCTTCCAGCTCTATGGTTGGCAGCTCCATTTTCAGATGCTCTATGTTTCTTTGCTTTTTCTGATTTTTTCTTAAACTCATCAGAATTCCAATAAACAATCAACTCTTTAAATACATCTTTCCCCATCCATGGAGGACTGGTCCTTCTCTCTTCCCAACCAAGTCTGGCACGCCTAAGCATGTCAGAAAGTCGAGCTGATGCTCTCTTCCTTAAATGTTTATAATACTTATAATATTCCAACTACGATAATACTTATAATATTCCATTCTGCACATTTACAACATCGTTCCCATTATAATCACTAAAATGTTTAAATCAATTGACCAATTTAGGAATTTTGGTCAATTATATATCTAAGAACACTATATATATAACATATTACATCCATATATAACATATCTATAACATGTTAATTATATATATAACACATATATTATAACATATTTATAACATTTTTATAATAACTGTTATGGACTAGGCCGGGGTCTGCTCCTCAATCAAGCAGGCCCAACCCACCCGTCCTGGGGTGGCCCAACAAAGGCCTCTTATCACAACCAACATCGAGCACAGGCCACTCCAATAGTGTTGAGCACATACACACCTCGGCGGTGTTCGGGCACATGCGACATAGAGCGGCGGGCAGAGGCACTAAGCCCCTCCAAGCTCGCCCCTCCTCAACACTCAGGTGCTCCTTCACGCGAGGAGCCGTCTCCTTCTGCACTTAAGTCCTCCCCGCGAGGACACGTCTCTCCCCGACATGCAAGACTCCTCCCTACGAGGACACGTTCTCATGTAACCGCCCACTCCCGATGGAATCGGTCTGCCCTAGTTCCGGAGATCTAGGAGCGGTTACCCCAGGGCGAAGACCACGTGTTGGTCTTCACTACGCCACGTAAGCCCTGGCTGTTACTTGGATTGGGCCTGGCAATCTAGCCCAACGCAAGTAACCGTTGGCCCCGCGCTGGGGGCTCTCTATAAATACCCTCTCACTTGGGAGGGTCAGGTAACTCACTTCTTGACATTCTAACTTTCCTCTTGTACTTGCTTTTTCTCTGACCGTTATCTTACTTGAGCGTCGGAGTACCTTGCAGGTACACCCCCCCTCGCGCCGTCTTTCGACCTCACCGGAGCTAAAGCCCAGACGACGTTGTTGGCCACTAGATACTATCTGATCCAGGTACGATCAGTGTCGCCGTCTGTGGGAACCCTTTGCTTCCCCGTTTTTCCTCCGATAAACCAAAGCAACTCTCATTTATCACCATCATGGCCGGCAATCCGTCCGCTAACAAAGCTCTGGACACCGTACTTGAGCAACTCGAGAACGGGAACCACCGCGAAGACACCACTGCCCTCCACATCGAAGAAGGCGACGTGAGAGATGGGCATACCGCATCCCCAGACTCCCAAGACGTGGCTTACAACGCCGTCCACCAAGACGATCAGCAAGCCGTTTTTCAGCCAGTTGATCATCTGCCCAATGCAGACGCGAGCACCGTGGCCCTGTTCGCCTTGATCAATCAGACCAATCAGTTGATCGCGCACCAGAATACCAGAATTGAAGCGCTGGAGCAAGGGCGGGCACGACGATTTTCCCCGCGAAGACATCGCCGTCCACCGTTGCCTCGCCGTTCCCCTTCCCCGTAAAGGACTCCTTCAGACGAGTCTCGGGCCCCCTCACCGGTGCGCGAGGGTCGTCGGCCACGTCTTGAGCGCCCCCAACTGACGATTTCCCAGAAACGCCCTCGCTCCCCGCCTCGGAAGGAACCAGGGCCTCCACCGCCGCCAAGAAGTCCAAGCAGACCGAGGAGAGGCCAAGGCATCGTTCGAGGAATTCCCCTCCACGGCCTCAGCGATCCCCTTCGATGTCCCTGACAGGAAGTGACGACGACGACCAGAGGACCCCTCTGTCGTGGGAGATCATGAACGTCCCAATTCCTGTGGGCATGGAGAAACCTCCACAGCTGGGGAACTACGACGGCCTGTCCGACCCCGACGACCACGTCGAAAGCTTCGAAGCCATGCTCGACTTCAGAAACGTCAGAGGAGCCATCAAGTGCAGGCTTTTCCCCACCACTTTGAGGAAGGGCGCCATGACTTGGTACAAGGGTCTGGCACCCGGGTCGATCACATCCTGGAAGCAAATAAGACAACGCTTCACCAAACATTTTACTGCATCTCGTCGACACCCGAAGACGGAAGCTGCCCTAGAAAGCATCTTCCAGGGGAAGAACGAATCTCTCTGGAACTACATTGAGAGATTCAACAGAGAATCTGTCGAGGTCCATACGACCGACGACATGAAGAAGTATTTAATCATCCATGGGCTACGTTTTGGATCTGACTTTGCCAAGTCCGTGGGCCTCCGCAGACCCCGCCGTCTCGAGGATTTCCTCCAACGGGCGCAGTCGTACATCGAGCTCGAGGAGTCAGAGGCGGTACAGATCGCCCTTGAATCGAGGCGCAAAGAAGGTCCCTGCGGCCACAAAGGAGAAGACTCCCCTCCCCGACGAGGAGGGGAAAGAAAGAGAGATAATCGCCCCCGGGAACCTCGTGAACCACGCATACCAGCTGGCCGGTTCACCGAGTACACCCCACTCAATGCTCCCCGCGCGCGAATCCTCTCCGAGTGCCAGAACTCAGAATTTGTGAAAGGAGGATTCCGCTTTCCGAAGCCCACTGCCCCCAAATCAAACGTTGACAAGTCAAAATACTGTAGGTTCCACCAGAGTCATGGGCATGTCACAGAAGACTGCTTCCATCTCAAAGATGCGATTGAGATTCTGATCAAGGAGGGGCACCTAAAGAAATACGCCCAAAAGAATGACACTCCTCGTCCCAGCTCCCAGGAAGCCCAGAACATCGAGGAGACGACGCCTCCCCCTGATGAGAGTCACCTTTAGGTCGCCCTCAGTGTCACCCGACCCGAAGATTTCTTTGTCCCCCAATCATTGAAGGCCAAGAAGCAATTCGCAACATGTGGGCGACCTTCCCCCACGAGGACCCCGTCACTGCCCGTAGCACCTGGGAAATCTTCCCCAGGGTGATGGTTATCTCCGGGGGTGGTCCCGAGAAGTTTTCCGTCGGATCGATCAAGCGGAAATTTGACGAGTTGGAATCCGCAACGTCGGCGAAGACAACCACTCTCGAGAAAGTGCAGGGAAACTCCAACCCTATCACTTTCTACCTCGAGGAACTCCCCGGGGGAGCGCCAAACACCACTATTCCCCTCTTGGTCAGGGCACAAATGGCGAACTTTGACGTTCGAAGGATCCTAGTCGACCAGGGAAGTTCGGTCGACATCATGTATGCCCATCTGTTCGGAACCCTTCAGCTCGACGAAAGGCATCTGACCCCGTACGTCGGTTCAGATCTACAGGGGTTCAACGGAACCTCCACCAGACCATGGGGTTACGTGGAGCTGATGGTTACGTTCGGGGCCAAAGACATTGCCCGACATGTGAAGATCCGTTTCCTGGTGGTCGAATGCCCGTCCCTTTACAACTGCATCCTCGGGAGGACCACCCTGGCTGAACTTACGGCGGTACCATCAACGGTCCACCTCAAAATGAAGTACTACACGACCAGGGGACGAGTAGTGATGATGCACGAGGACATCGACGCGGCTAGAAGATGCTTCAACACCACCATCAAAGGCATGAGTTCCATCGGCGCCAAACCCAAGACCGTGGCCAAGCCACCCCAGGACGCCGAACAGGTACCTCTCCCGCGCGTCAATGCGGTCGAACTCGACAGCAGGTTCTCGGGAGAACCCGATGAATACGGGGCAGAAGACCTCGACCTCCAGGAGAAAAACAACTTGTGGCCTCTCTACCCAACGCGCCCCATCCCAGACGGGGACTTTGAGCTTGTGGTCCTTGGGGACAATCCAGACCGTAACGTGAAGATTGGCACCGGGATCCCCGACCTGGAAAAGGAGCAGCTGAAGGCATGTCTAAGGGAAAACGCTGATCTCTTCGCGTGGAGCGCATCCGAGATGCCTGGCCTCGACCCCGAGGTGGCTTGTCATCAGCTCGCAGTAGATCCGGCCGCTAGGGCCATAGCACAACATAGGCGTAAGCAGTCTCCCGAAAAAGCGGAGGCTGCTGAAAAAGCTGTAAAAGACCTCCTAGAGGCAAATTTTATTTCGGGGGCCAGATACACGACCTGGCTGTCCAACGTTGTACTTGTTAAAAAGAATAACGGAAAATGGAGGATGTGCGTTGATTATACTAATCTTAACCGGGCTTTCCCAAAAGACTATTATCCCTTGCCTAACATCGACCAGCTGGTCGACAATTCTGCAGGTTACAAACTAGTATCCTTCATGGACGCTTACTCGGGATACAACCAAATTCCCATGGACAAGGTCGACAAATAACACACGACCGTCATGACCGCGTCGGGCAACTACTATTACAACGTAATGCCCTTCGGTATGAAGAACGCTGGTGCGACCTACCAACGGATGATGAATAAGGTTTTCTGGGCTAAAATCGGCGACATGCTCGAGGTCTACATGGACGACATGATCGTCAAATCCGCAGAAGAAGTCGACCACGCCATGCACCTCAAGAAGGTGTTCGGCACGGCGAGGAGATGCCGCATGAGGTTTAACCCTGACAAATGCACCTTCGGCGTTCGAGCAGGTAAGTTCCTCGAATTTTACCTCACAGAACGAGGAATTGAGGCCAACCCCGACAAGTGTAGGGCTTTTTCCGAGCTCCCTACTCCGGACTCAATGAAGTCGATACAATCATTAAACAGGATGCTCACCGCTCTCTCTCGCTTCGTCGCCAAATCTGCACAGTACGTACTCCCATTTTTCAAACTTCTTCGACAAAAAACGGAGTTTGAGTGAAGCGAAGAATGCGAGCAAGCGCTCCTCCACCTAAAACAAGTCCTATCGTAGCCCCCGATCCTCTCACGGCTTGAGAGCGGGGAGACACTCTTCTTGTATCTTGCGATCACGAGTGAAGCAGTCAGCGCCGTCCTCATTCGAGAAACCCCGGACGGGCAGAAGCCAATTTACTTCACGAGCAAAGCCCTCCAAGTCCCCAAGCTTAGGTATCAGCAGATAGAGAAAGTCGCCCTGGCCCTCGTCACGGCGGCCAGGAGGCTACGCCACTACTTCTTTGCCCACACTGTCGTCGTAAGAACCGAACAGCCTATAAGGCAGCTCCTTGGACGACCGAACATGGTGGGGAGGATGCTCAAGTGCTCGCTCGAACTTACTGAGTTTGACATCTAATACGAAGGGAGGAAATCCCTGAAGGCTCAGGTATTGACCGACTTTGTAGCAGAGATGACCATCCTCGAACCTTCGACCAACGGATCGCAGAAATGGACGATCTATGTCGACGGAGCATCCAGCCCGAAGGGAAGCGGGGCGGGCATCATCCTCGAAAACGAGGAAGGCATCCTAATTCAAGTATCCCTTGAACTATCCTTCCCAACGTCGAACGACCAAGCGGAGTACGAGGCCTTCCTCGCCGGACTTCGGCTGGCCGAGGACCTCGGCGCCAAGGAGGTCAAACTCTTCACCGACTCCCAGCTCGTGGCCTCACAAGTCCGAAGAGAGTACCAGGCCAAGAACGACAACCTCATAGAATACTTGGTCCTTGTAAAAGAAAAGATGAAAAAGTTCACCGCCGCGGAAGTAACTCACATCCCCCGCGAGCACAACGCACGAGCGGATGTCTTGTCCAAATTGGTAAGCACAAAGAAGAAAGGCGGGAACAAATCCGTCATACAAGAGGTACTTTCCCGGCCGAGCATCGACAAGCCCACCTGTTGCGGTGAAAATCGGATAACAAATTATTAATTAATTTGTATCATTTTTCTTTTACAACCGACTTTGATTTATCCAAAGGAAAGGTTCAAGATCGTTAGAAAAACCTAAAGGGGGGAGATCTAAGGTTCGGGGGTTGGTTACGCCTAGGGAAGGTATTAGCACCCTAAACGTCCGTAGTACTCTACGTGAACCTCTTGTTTTAATGTTTGATAAAGGTTCTATGCTAAAGGTTGAAAACCCTAGGAGTTAGTATCTAAGTATACTCGATAAAGCATCACACTTTGCGCCTACGTATCCTCGGGAATAGAATCAGAGTATGCGTAGTTCTACTTCTACTGAATGATTGACTATGGTCAATATTCAGAGGGGAAAATGAGTACAAGCTCATTGTAGAGTTTAAGAACTCTCTAGATCTAGTTGAAATGGACCTATGTTATGTTTTTAGTTAGTAAGGAAAAGTGATGATTCATTATGATGAATATCACTAAGAGTTTAGAAACTCTCTCCTAAAGCTAGTTGTAATTTCTATGGCTCTGATGATGCCAAGAAATAAAGTTTCTCCTAAGAGGTTACTTAGGTTAAGGAGGGGGCTAATGACTTTAAAAGTCAATATTAATCACTTTCCTTTGGAATGGGGGGAATCTAATAGTTATAAGGTAAAGATGATAAAAGATGATAAATGATAAAAGATGATAAGATGAAAGCAAGAAAGCATAAGTATGGCATAAGATGCTTCATGATAAACAAAGAATATACATGAGATGAATATCAAAGAGGTCAAGTAGACAAAGACAAACCAAAGATATTAAACTTGAGAAATATATCACACAAGAAACAAATCATAAGTCAAGACATAGTCATGAATAAAAGATTAATCAAGATGATATTCAAAGTTGAATAATACTGAACACAAATTAACTCAACAACCAAATGACAAGATAAATTAAAGATGAATTAAACCAAACATTCAAAATATCAATAAGGCCATAAATAAAGGTTTAAAAATTTAATCAAGATAAAGAGAGTGGAAACTCACATTAATAATAAATCAACTTAAATAACTATTTAAGAAAATAAATTACTAAATAAAATGAATATTTTTTTGGAGTTTTAGAATAAAACCAAGATTTTCTAAAAGATAAATAAACTGTTTTTGAATTTTTAATAAACTTTAAATAAAGGAAATGATTTTAAGTAAAAAAAGAAAGGAAGTGTCCCAAGTGTGGTTTGAACCCACGCCCTTGGATTCAGTAACACAAAACCAAGGCCAACTGTGCTAGGCGCGCGTAGTGAACATAAAGTGCAAGCAATGAATAAAATAACAAAGCGAATTGGAAAATCAGAAAACAAAAGGGTTGATCCGCAGGATCGAACCCAGGCAAGGCATGTGAAAGGCGAAGGCGTGCTAGTGTGTGACCTTTGGGACGGCGTGTTTCATCCAAACAATATACAACTCAAATAACATATAAGGCAAATAAGTCCCTGAATTCTAAACAAACCAAACACGCGCCATCCTCAAGCCTCTCTCCAACCAAATTCTCATTTGCACAACCAGATTCACACATCTATAACTCAGTTAATACTCAACCAACTTTACAAAGTGAAACTCTAAATTAATTAGCAAAACAATGAGGATTATGATGGTGTGACTTCAAAACATGGAAGAATTGAATACAAAGCACAGAAGGGAGAATGAGCGGAAACAAATGAACATTCATCCTAGCATCTTAGGTCAAGACATCCAACCTATCTGAACATGACAGTCCAGCTACTAGCATGCCAGAACAAATCCTTTACCGATAAGCACATAGATCCAACGGTTGAAGTAAAACAACAGTAACTAAAATATTAAAACAAGGCTGAGGATTAAACGTATGAAACAATGGAATTGATCATGGCATTCAGTAGGTATAGCAGGGCAGCAACATAATGACTAACTGCAAACTCTACAAGTCAGGTTTATGCAAACATAGATTCAACAAACTTGGCATGGACATACACTTTTAAGGTTAGCAGTAAATGACATACAAATGAATGCATATACAAAGGGCTCGCGGAAGTAGTGTGAATGTGTCATGTAACCGATTATTCACATCAATAATCACCAAAAGGAGCTTGTCAAGGCAGATTAGACAGTACAAACATTTTAAGGTTAACAATTCCAATCCTCAAACAAAACCAAATGGCACCATGTTTAAACATATGAGTATACCAAACATATTCAAAAATAGGTTTCAAGAGGGTACACATCAATTGACAACCATATATAGCTTGTAAGTTCAGAACAGAAAGATAACTATATTGGTCAAAACATTAGCATATACAAGGAGCAAAAGAGGAGGTAGGGCAGTCAGTTCCCTAAGTATATTCAGGGTTTCAGTAACAACATCTAAGGTATCACAAAGCATGGTAAAGATAGTGATAAATTATGAGTGGTAACTCCAAGACATCTTAAAAGAAATGTTGAGTAGAATACAAGCAAATCAAAATCACATGAACACTTATAGCTATACAAATACTCAGTTTGAATATAAGCAGATGATCTAAGAGCAAAGTAATAGCGAGCATGAATAAAGATACACATCCACAACATAAGCATGTATTTGACAAAAGAGACACATGTTCACCATGGTGATGGGCTTAACAATACATCTATCAAGTTCAACAAGCTTATCAGAAAACGAAACGTAAAGTAGGCCAACAAATATATGCCTTATGTATACAAAACATGGACTTATCAATACACCAGCTATAGTGTTATGGACAATATGAACATAGTAAGATATCAAACCTTCAAATACATCCTAGAAGACTCAAGTTTCAAGACATTTATCTAGAATAAAAAACATCAATGACAGTTCAATCTCAATAGAGTTCAAAACATATATTAACATATAGGATTTGGGCAGGGCATCATGACTGATTAAAGTAGTGAAATGAACACTGAATCAAAAGAAAAACCACAAACTAAAGTAGTTCAAACTCAAACAGCAAGATGAAAATCTACAAAGGGAACATAAACCAAAAGCTCACGAAGCCTAAGCACATAAGTAATAAGACACAGATTCAATACAATAGTGGTACGAAACGCTTTGACAACATAGACATATTGTGGCAGTGTAAACTCATACATGTTCAGGAGCAAGAAACAGATAGTAATAACATCCAAAGTAAACACAACATTCAAGCAATTCAAAGTATATGTTCACATGGCTAGCATAATCATGAGCAAGAAAACTAAATGAGCATATGAAATAGAAGGGAAACAGAAATGTTACCAACTGAAGCTTTTGTGCTTATACCCCCTCAGCCACTCCACAAATTCTCACTCCACTAAACTTGCTCGAATCTCAAATATTTTAGTGTTTTTTGAGGAAATTTGTTGATGCCAATGAACTGAAGTTGAGCCTCTTTATATAGGCAAGGAGATTGGGCCGGGTTCACTCCTTAAACACTTGGTGTGCTGAGCGCCAACGGATCTTTTGAATTTCAAATTTGGTCCAATTCTTGGAGATAATCGCGCTGTGCAATTTTCAGACGTGCAGGGTCAACTCATCACTTCATGAATGGCTTCAGAGCTCTTCCATTGATGCTATTGAGAAGGGTATCAAATGGAGCAAAGGTTGGAGATAGTGTGGACAGATTCGCAGATAGAAGCAGGTTGTATGCTGGAATTGGCAAATTTTCTGAACCACTTTTGATGAACTGAGCAAAGGAAAGCTTGAAAGGGAACAACTTCTTGGAGGGTTCAAATCGAGGACTCGCGCCAACAGATTGAATTGTAGTGAGTTTGAATTGAATTGATGAGCTCATATTTGAACTTCTTATTCAGTTCTGAATTTCGCGAATGGGATGAAGTGGGGATGAACAAATTGGTTGTTTTGGTTTCCTTGTATGCCACACGCCACGTTCTCATTGGTTGATGAAAGAGTTGAAAAGTCAAACACAACCAAGCCTGATTCTTATTGGTCTGTGGCAATGAAATGAAACCCAAAATTTTGCAGCATAAACTTTGGTCACGGTGGGCTTATGGACACATGTTGGGAATGTTTTCTTAATTGAATTAATAATATGGTTGCTAATAACAATAATAAACTAATTAATATTCTAGATTAAAATTAGTTAGAAAAAAACTAAATGAATAATTAATCTAATTAATTAAAATTAACTTAGATTAAGATTAATTTAAATTAATAAAAAAAACAACTTAAATATAAATGAAATAAAATAGGCCATATTTGAAATTAAACTAACATAAAAACAAATAAAAGCTAAGATAATTATTAAATTAAAATATGGAGAAAGATAATAGAACAACAATTAGCAGAAAAATGAGGGTAAAATTTGGGGTGCAACAGTTGCCCCTATTTAAATATCTTCACCTGATGACATGAGAGATGAAGATCCTCATGTAATCAACAGTGAAAGATATTTAAATACAGATAACCAAAAATTTTACCCTCAGATGCGCAAACATGCAATGCAACAAACATGATGCCGAAGGAGATGCAAAGATGCAGACACAACAAAGCGCCAAAGAACCGACAAGAAGCAAAAAGACCACAAAGCCTCACTGGGGAAGGACAAAAGATTAGTATCCATGAGAAACACCTCACTAGGGATACAAGCTAACCAACAAAAGAGACCCACCGGGGAGACTCCAAAGAAACACTGGGGAAAAAGCGCAGACAAACTCTACTGGGGAAAGATCCGGGGAGATAGACTACTGGGAACAAAACAAACCCACATTCTTCCTGGGCATGAAACCAGAAAGAAGAACCTGATCACTGGGGATCAGTCCAAAAGAGACAAACAACCAAGCAAAGACTTCCTCGGGATCTTATACTGAAGAGTTCAAAATGGGATCTTCAAGAAAAGCCAGGAAGACCGAGACAAACTCTGCGCACCAGATAGGAGTCTTATAAGGTTGAAGAAATTTGTTCCAAGAAGCTTAGCTTAAAGCAAGTTTCCAAAAAAAACAAGGTAAGGGTTCAATGTCCGACACGACTCGAACAAAAATGGTTTTAAAACAAAAAGACAGTGCTTGACACGATTCAAGCAAGGTCCAAGTTCAAGTTTGACACGATTCAGACAAGAACAGTTTTAAAATAAGAAGATAATGCTAGACACGATTCAAACAAAGTCCAAGTTCAAGTCTGGCACGATTCAAACAAGAACAGTTTTAAAACAAGAAGACAATGCTTGACACGATTCAAACAAAGTCCAAGTTCAAGTATGACACGATTCAAACAAGAACAAGCTTTAAAACGAGCAGACAATGCTTGACACGATTCAAACAAAGTCCAAGTTCAAGTCTGACACGATTCAGACAAGAACAAGCTTTAAAACAAGAAAACAATGCTTGAAACGATTCAAACAAAGTCCAAGTTCAAGTCTGACACGATTCAAACAAGAACAGTTTTAAAACGAGCAGACAATGCTTGACACGATTCAAACAAAGTCCAAGTTCAAGTCTGACACGATTCAGACAAGAACAAGCTTTAAAACAAGAAGACAATGCTTGACACGATTCAAACAAAGTCCAAGTTCAAGTCTGACACGATTCAAACAAGAACAATTTTAAAACGAGCAAACAATGCTTGACACGATTCAAACAAAGTCCAAGTTCAAGTCTGACACAATTCAGACAAGAACAAGCTTTAAAACAAGAAGACAATGCTTGACACGATTCAAACAAAGTCCAAGTTCAAGTCTGACACGATTCAAACAAGAGCAATTTTAAAACGAGTAGATGATGCTTGACACGATTCAAACAAAGTCCAAGTTCAAGTCTGACACGATTCAGACAAGAACAAGCTTTAAAACAAGAAGACAATGCTTGACACGATTCAAACAAAGTCCAAGTTCAAGTCTGACACGATTCAAACAAGAACAGTTTTAAAACGAGCAGACAATGCTTGACACGATTCAAATAAAGTCAAAGTTCAAGTCTGACACGATTCAAACAAGAACAGTTTTAAAACGAGCAGACAATGCTTGACACGATTCAAACAAAGTCCAAGTTCAAGTCTGACACGATTCAAACAAGAACAGTTTTAAAACGAGAGGCAATGTCCGACACAATTCGAACAAAGACTCTGTTCAGGTCCGACACGATTCAGACAAGAACAGTTTTAAAACAAGAAGACAATGCTTGACACGATTCAAACAAAGTCCAAGTTCAAGTCTGACACGATTCAGACAAGAACAAGCTTACAAAAATTTTTAATGTTAAACTTCTCGAAGAACAGTAAAAGGTTTAAAGATTCAAATCTGGCACGCAAAGGTTAAGACCGAACAAGCACGACACAAGGCAAACCGGGAATGTCTTTACTTCACTGGGGAAATAAAGACAGGCACCAACAAAAGACCACAAGCAAAATAGAGCACGAGGATGCAAAGATGCTAGGGTATGATGCATATGCTTAGCTACATGCTAGAAACGACGTTACCGACGCGAAACAGGAAAGAAGAAAGGATAACACAAGCCAACACCCTGAAACCCAAATATCAAGGATAACCGGGCAATCTTCTTTCACTGGAGATGGCAGATCCGTGCCAAAAATACAGTACTACTAATTCTTCCCGTACCAACTTGCTTCCATAAAACATCTTGATACTAGAGTAAAACTTAGTTCATCTTTGTGTTTTCTTAGAAATTGCAATATTCCCGTTTTCAAAAATCAAGTGAAAATGACAAAGTTTTGCAGAATAAAGATGATAGTGCAGTAAACAAGAAGATGGCTCAATAGCTGATATTCATTAAAAAATGGTGACTTACCAAATAACAGAGTCCCATGAAATATTAAAAATGCAACAAAATGGCAATTTGGCAAAGGTTACATTGTATTCAATGACCAATAACCCTAACGACTAAAGGCTCTAGTTGTAGCAAAAACTCGAGCTTCCTTGAGGATTTCAAGACACCAGTGAAGTATTCTTGTCTCAAGCATAATACTTCCGCATTGAATCAGCATTCACAGGATGCGCAAGCTGTTCACCGTCCATAGTTGTAAGAAAAAGAGACCCTCATGAAAACACTGTCTTGACTACGAATGAACCTTCATAATTGGGTGCCCATTTCCCACGGGCGTCTCTTTGCAACGGCAGAATCTTCTTAAGTACCAACTCGCCTACTCGGAATTCCCGAGTGCTGACCTTTTTATCAAATGCTATTTTCATCTTCTTCTGGTACAGCTGACCATGACACATGGCTGTTAGGTGCTTCTCGTCGATTAGACTCAACTGGTCATATCTTTCTTGAACCCATTCAGCTTCATCAAGCTTTGTTTCCATCAATATCCTCAAAGAAGGTATCTCAACTTCTACAGGGAGGACAACGTCCATTCCATATACCAACGAAAAAGGGGTTGCCCCTGTCAAAGTTCTGACTGATGTTCTATATCCATGTAGCGCATATGGCAACATCACATGCCAATCTTTATATATTTTGACCATTTTCTGAAGAATTTTCTTGATATTCTTGTTCGCAGCTTCGACCGCTCCGTTCATCTTCGGACGATACGGTGAAGAGTTATGGTGTTCAATCTTGAAGTTATCACACAATTCCTTCATGGTTTTGTTATTTTAATTGGTTCCGTTGTCAGTTATGATTCTGCTCGGAATCCCATAACGACAAATGATGTTGTTCTTAATGAAGCGAGCAACTACTTGCTTAGTCACGTTCACATAAGAGGCGACTTCCACCCACTTGGTAAAGTAATCTATAGCCACCAAAATGAAACGATGCCCGTTAGACGCTTTAGGCTCAATTGCCCCAATCATATCGATGCCCCACATAGAGAACGGCCAGGGCGATGATAGCACATTCAACAGAGTAGGAGGAACATGCATTTTGTCCGCATAAATCTGACATTTATGGCATTTTCTAGCGTACTGGATGCAATCAGCCTCTATAGTCAACCAATAGTATCCAGCCCTCAAAATCTTCCTAACCATGGTATGTCCATTGGCATGGGTGCCAAAAGCTCCTTCATGGATATCATGGATCAGCAAATCTGCTTCTCTCTTATCGACACATCTTAACAAAACCATATCATGATTCCTTTTGTACAGTACACCGTTGCTGATGAAGAACTTGGCTGACAATCTTCGTAGAGTCTTCTTATCAAGAGCGGAGGCGATGGTTGGATATTCTTGATTCTTTATAAAGTTCAAAATTTCATAGAACCAAGGTTTGCCGTTTGATTCTTCTTCAATGGACTGGCAGTAGGCAGGCTCAGTCCTTCTTTCAATACTGATTACTGGATCTTCGTTGATAAATCTAACTTGCCACATTGAAGCCAGTGTTGCTAAGGCATCAGCCACATGATTCTCAGTGCGTGGCACATGGCGGAAAGTTATCTCATCAAAACACTTAATCAACTCCAAAGCATATGCCTGATAAGGGATAAGCTTCTCATCTTTTGTCTCCCACTCGCCTCTGATTTGATAAATAACCAGAGCAGAGTCACCCATAACTTCAAGAAAATAGATTCCAAGATCGATTGCAACTTCCAGACCCAGAATGCACGCTTCATACTCAGCAATATTATTCGTACACCCAAAATCCAACCTTGCTGTAAAAGGGGTGTAGCCACCTTCAGGATTAATTATAACAACACCTACTGTTGCGGTGAAAATCGGATAACAAATTATTAATTAATTTGCATCAGTTTCTTTTACAACCGACTTTGATTTATCCAAAGGAAAGATTCAAGATCGTTAGAAAAACCTAAAGGGGGAAAGATCTAAGGTTCGGGGGTTGGTTACGCCTAGGGAAGGTATTAGCACCCTAAACGTCCGTAGTACTCTACGGGAACCTCTTGTTAATGTTATCTTATGTTTGCTAAAGGTTCTATGCTAAAGGTTGAAACCCTAGGGGTTAGCATCTAAATATACTCGATAAAGCATCGCGCTTTACGCCTACGTATCCTCAGGAATAGAATCAAAGTATGCATAGTTCTACTTCTACTGAATGATTGACTATGGCCAATATTCAGAGGGGAAATGAGTACAAGCTCATTGTAGAGTTTAGGAACTCTCTAAGTCTAGTTGTAATGGACCTATGTTGAAGTTTAGTTAGGAGGGGAAAGTGATAAATTCATTATGATGAATATCACTAAGAGTTGAAGAACTCTTCCTAAAGCTAGTTGTAATTTCTATGGCTCTGATGAGGCCAAGAAACAAGGTTCCTTCCTAAGAGGTTACTTAGGTCAAGATGGGGGCTATGACTTTAAGAGTAAATACTATTAACCTTCCTTTGGAATGGGGGAATATAATAGTTGTAAGTTACTAACAAGATAACAAGATAATAATGCAGATATGATGATGCAACAAGACATGAATAAGATAAATGAGATAAGATAAAATCATGATATAAATGCAAAGTGAGAATTAAACATGTTAGACAATGATTAAATATAAGATGAAATAAAATGAAATAGTCTCGTCTTAATCATGATTTAATCGAGAAATCGATAATCAATAATTCTTGACTTTCATCGACTAAATAAAAAGTGGTCTCATGTTGATCAAAGTCTTGTCAACTCAATGAAGTCAACCAAACCAAGAGGTTCGTTATGTCATCGACCAAAATAAAGGAAATGGAATCGAAATAAAATCAGTCTCGTCTAAATCAAGATTTAATCGAGAAGTCGATAATCTTAATATTTGACTTTCATTGACCAAAATAAAATCGGAAAGAAAATAAAATTGATCTCGTTTAAATCAAGATCTAATCGACGAATCGACAATCTTAAGATTTTTAAACTTTCATCGACCAAAATAAAATCGGAAAGAAAATAAAATTGATCTCGTTTAAATCAAGATCTAATCGACGAATCGATAATCTTAAGATTTTTAAACTTTCATCGACCAAAATAAAATCGGAAAGTCGACCAAAATAAAATCGGAAAGTGGCCTCCTACAAATCTAGATTTTAGTGATTTTGGAATAATCAACAAATCAAGATTTATATGATATCATTGGCCAAAATAAACGAAATGCAATGAAATAAAAAAAAGGTGGTCTCGTCTAAATTAAGAATTAATCGAGAAATCGACAATCTTATATTTCCGACTTTCATCGACCAAAATAAAATAAAATCGAATTGGGCTCGTTTAAATCAAGATTTAATCGATAAATCGACAATCTTAGATTTTTAACTTTCATTGACCAAAATAAAATAAAAACCAAATTGGTCTCATTTAAATCAAGAACTAATCGATAAATCGATAATCTTAGATTTCTAACTTCATCGACCAAAAAAATAAAAATAAAATAAAAAAATGGCCTTCTACTAATCAAGAGATTTATTGATTTGGATAAACCAACAAAACATGATTTTTTGTAATTTCATTGGCCAAGATGAATAATGAAAATAAATAAAGAAACTAAAGAGGGAGGTGCTGTAGGATACAGGGCGTGTGCATAGAAATTCAAGGAATCAAATGGGCTTGTTCCAGCCCATCATCCATATTAGCCAAAAAAAAGAACACACGGTCAAAAGAAAAAAAAGGTGAGTGCGCATGGAAACAAGGTGTGAGAAAAACATGGGTTTGACCCATTTATCCACTCCCTAAAAACACGGTTAACCTCTCATTTAGAAAAGAAAAAGAATGGACCTTGTAAAACCACACGGTTTACAGCCCACAATAATTACCTTCAAAAATCAGAAAAAAAAACTTTAATAAAAAGACCAGGGACAGCGCACATAATCCCTTATCAAATTAAAGTTCAACATTACTTCCACAGCCAAAAACAAAACTTCGTAAATCTCAAAATCTCCTTCGCATAATCCGTCTATCCCTCTTGCTCACTTGTTCGTGATTTCTCACTCTCCTCTTGATCCCTCTTCTGTTTTGGTTTGTTCTACGTCCCCGTCTCCGGTTTGAGTTCGATTTAAAGAGTTGGGTTGTTGTCGAAGATGGATGGTGATGGCGACGGTCGTGCTCGTGAGCGGTGGTTAAGGGTGGACGGTTGGTTGCTTGATTCGTTGTTGTTACTGATAGGCGAGTTCGGTGGTAATGGAGATGGGTGTGGAGAGTTGTGTGGCTGTTGAGGGAGGTGGAAGGTTTGGATGGGTTGAAGAGCCAAGGTTTGCGTGCTTGAACGGCGAGGCTGAGTTCCTTTTCTCGTCAAGAAAAGGTGGAAAATGGTGGTTGGTGTTGATGTTGAGGGGTTTACGGTTTCACAGCGAAGAAAGCTATATATGAAAAAAATGCTTATTTCAGAAGCTCTTGTGAGTGATGAGAAGGAGTAAAGGTTATGGTTGTGGAGGACGATGTTCGGTTTGGTTTTGGAGTTGAAGATGGAGGGATTAAAGATTTTGATGGCATGTAGAAGGTTTTCGATTGGTGACAGGCGGTTTGTGGTTTTCTGAACCGTTTCTATGTTGATGTAGCAGAAGGGTTGAAGACGGGTGATGAGGTATTTGATTGTTGGAATGGTGAGTGAAGATTGAAGAAAAAGTTCTGAGGTTTGAAGGATGGAGGTTGAGGAATGGTTACGCTCCAATACAACTCAAGAACAACGACGGTTCTGAGATGTTTTTTTTTAATTGTTTTGGTTTTTTGAGAACTTGTTCTGGTTTTTTGAGAACTTGTTCTGGTTTTTTTGATTTGAACCTCTGTTCATGTGTTCTTCCCCTCTCTTTTGAGTTCTTGTTCATCTATATATCCCCACCAACCGAACTTGCCTCTTGAATTTTTATGTTTGAAAATGTGATCGTTGTTGTGTGGTCATTTTCAGGCTGCAGGTTAACGTTGTTGCTCACAGAGTGCAGGCTGTGAAATCAGAAGCTACACAGTATGCAAAGACTTTGGTACGGTTTGAAAAGGGTGGAAAAACTTGCCACTACAATTGTGTTCTTGTTTTGATTTTCACAATGGGCCTTGGAACAAAAACGTGAAATGGGCTTTGGATCAGTAAATGGTTAATATCAATAACTAATTAATTAATTCAAATACTAATTAAATAAATTAAGCCAAATAAACTAAATTACAAATTAATTAATTAGACTAAAAATGCAAAATTAAATTGATGATTAATTAAAGTTAATTAGAAATAAAACACATTAAAACAAAAGAAATAAATAAACCATGTTGAAATTAAATTAAGATAAAAACAAATAAAAAACATTTAAAATAAATATTAAATTAAAACATAGAGAAAGATAAATAAAATAACAACTAGCAAGAAATGAGGGTAAAATTTGGGGTGCAACAGTTGCCCCTATTTAAATATCTTCACCTGATGACATGAGAGATGAAGATCCTCATGTAATCAATAGTGAAAGATATTTAAATACAGATAACCGAAAATTTTGCCCTCAGATGCGCAAACATGCAATGCAACAACATGATGCCAAGATGCCAAAGAAGATGCAAAGATGCAGACACAACAAAGCGCCAAAGGACAAATAGGAAGCAAACACAAGATGAGCTTCGCTGGGGAAGGAGGAGGATTAGTATCCATGAGAAGAACTCACTGGGGATACAGGATAACCAACAAAAGAGACCCACCGGGGAGACTCCAAAGAAATACTGGGGAAAATACCACAGACAATCTCCCCTGGGGAAAGATCCGGGGAGATAGACTACTGGGGACAAAACAAACCCACACTCTTCCTGGGCACGAAACCAGAAAGAAAAACCTG
Organism: Lathyrus tuberosus; assembly: GCA_022829125.1. Lineage (NCBI taxonomy): Eukaryota > Viridiplantae > Streptophyta > Magnoliopsida > Fabales > Fabaceae > Lathyrus > Lathyrus tuberosus. The sequence continues at coordinate 7,304,391 of JALAZF010000321.1, forward strand.
ATCGCTGGGGATCAACATGAAAGCGACAGACAAACAAGCAAAGACTTCCTGGGGATCTTAAATTGAAGAGTTCAAAATGGGATCTTCAAGAAAAGCCAGGAAGACGGAAACAAACCCTGCGCACCAGACAGGAGTCTTATAAGGTCGAAGAAATTTGTTCCAAGAAGCTTAGCTTTAAAGTAAGTTTTCAAAAAAACTAAAGGTAAGGGTTCAATGCCCGACACGATTCGAACAAAGAACAAGTTTTAAAACAAAAGACGATGCTTGACACGATTTAAGCAAAGTCCCAATTCAAGTTCGACGCGATTCGAACAAAAACGGTTTTAAAACAAAAGGGGGTCAGTGTCCGACACGATTCAAACAAAAACTCTGTTCAGGTTTGACACGATTCAAACAAGAACAGAAAAGACAATGTTTGACACGATTCAAACAAAGTCTAAGTTCAAATTTGACATGATTCAAACGAGAACACAGAAGACAATGCTTGACACGATTCAAACAAAGTCTAAGTTCAAGTTTGACATGATTCAAACAAGAACACAGAAGACAATGCTTGACACGATTCAAACAAAGTCTAAGTTCAAGTTTGACATGATTCAAACGAGAACACAGAAGACAATGCTTGACATGATTCAAACGAAGTCTAAGTTCAAGTTTGACATGATTCAGACGAGAACAGTTTTACAAGACAATGCTTGACATGATTCAAACAAAGTTCAAGTTCAAGTTTGACGTGATTCAAACGAGAACAGTTCAAGTCTGACACGATTCAGACGAGAACAGTTTTACAAGACAATGCTTGACATGATTCAAACAAAGTCCAAGTTCAAGTTTGACGTGATTCAAACGAGAACAGTTTTAAAAATCTTTAATGCTAGACTTCTTGGGGAACAACAGAAGGTTTAAAGATCCAAATCTGGCGTGCAAAGGTTAAGACCGAACAAGCACGACACAAAGCAAACCGGGAATGTCTTTACTTCACTGGGGAAATAAAGACAGACACCAACAAAAGACCACGAGCAAAACAGGGCACAAGAATGCCAAGATGTTAGGGTATGATGCATATGCTTAGCTATATGCTAGAAACGACGCGAACGACGTAAAACAGGAAAGAAGAAAGGATAACACAAGCCAACACCCTGAAGCCCAAACATCAAGGATAACCGGGCAATCTTCTTTTCATTGGAGATGGAAAATCCAAGCCAAAGATGCAGTACTGCTAACTCTTCCTGTACCAACTTGATTCCATAAAACATCTTGATACTAGAGTAAAACTTAGTTCATCTTTGTTTTCTTAGAACTTCCGCTTCCAAGAATCAGATGAAAATAACGAAGTTGTTGTATTCAAAGACCAATAACAATTCTAGTGACTAAGAATTCCGTCGTCTAACAGCTGACTTCTCTGGGGACTCTTGCATAAAGAGCTGGGGTTTAAATGGGAACATAGTTAATGAGTCAAGAATAGACTCTGGTACTTAAATAAGAGTTGGTTGAGATAACACATAATCTTCTTCATGAAGGAAAACCGGTAGGAGCCAGAAAGGTAACCTCATTGGAGATAGAATCAAGAAATGAGCTCCAATAAAGGTATCTAGAATGATTGATCATCAAGGCTAAACGCAACTAGATGCCATTCTAGAAAGGATCCGCAATGAAGGTTGAACCAAAAAAATGGTCTTCACTGGGAGAAGATATCCAGAGTGATGGAAGAACATGTTCAAGTATGACCGGTTGGCACTTTGGAAAAGGGATAACCTTATTGGAGATTGAACAAAGAAATGAGCCCCAATAAAGTATCTAGGATGATTGATAATCCAGTCTAACGTGACTAAATGACATCCTAGAAACACCTCTAAAGTGATGGAACAACAGGTTCAAGTATGACCGGTTGGCTCTTTAGAAGTAACCTCTAAAGTGATGGAACAATAGGTTCAAGTATGACCGATTGGCGCTTTAGAAGTAACCTTGTTAGAGATAGAACCAAGAAATGGGCTCCAACAAAGTATCTAGAATGATTGATCATCAAGGCTAAACGCGACTAGATGACATTCTAGAAAAGATCCACAATGAAGGTTGAACTGAAAAATGGTCTTCACTGGGAAAAGACATCCAAAGTGATGGAACAACAGGTTCAAGCATGACCGGTTGGCACTTTGGAAAAAGAAACCTTATTGGAGATAGAACCAAGAAATGGGCCCCAATAAAGGTATAGAATCTGATAGGTTAGTACCGCAGTTGCATAACTGAAGATAAGGCTTCCTTGGGGATACCCAATTACGGTTGCGAAGAGGTTGAATAGTACCAGAGATAGATAAGCTGCTTATAAAAGACTGTCAAGCTTCTTCAAGAGATTGTTGCTTCAGAGATATGTTGATATCACAATAATGTTGGAGAAATAATTATGTCTTCAATGAGAATCTGTAAAAGATTCTTCTGCGAAACACGGTGCAAAATAAATGCACATTCAAAGATAGGTTAAAAATCACACCTGCCCGGGACCAAAGTTCAATCTAGGAACAAGCTAGAAAGAAAACGGTCAAACAAGACTCCAATTGAGGAATGAACTCAAATGGGGATTTATCTAATCCACATGAGGAAAAGATAACTGAACCAACCATCATCCACGAGAATCAAACTCTGTGGGGAATTTAGAAAAGAATGGGCACTTTATGCCTAAGGCTGTCTTTCTATTGGAGAGAATAGACAAACCCAGTCACTTGGGGGGATAACCGCCAAAGTGAACAAAGACAGGAAAACACCAGAAAAAGGAAGCAGAAATGCAAAAATGCGTATGAGTGCTTATGCCATGCTTATGTCGACAAAACAGACAAGAAGCGAAACTGGAGACGAAACAACGTCTCGACAAAGGATACCCAGCCAAACCCAACTGATCGGACCAATACTGGGGATGAAGAAGAAGAGACAACTTCATTGGTGAAAATAGTATTCCACTTGAGGTATAACATCATGAGCATTGCCATCGTGAGCTTGATCTCTTTGTTGATGTAGAATCCATGGAGAATTGTCAAGATTAGCTGAAGTAACAACTTATTGGGGAGCTAGCCAAGGTTACTGGCGTAATGATCATCTTCAAATCTCATCTGCCCCAAGCTATATGGTATGTCAGAAGATGATAACAAGAGGATTTTATAGAAGAATTGGCATACAGGGTGTTTCAATATCTTCAAACTCTTGGAGAGATCTTGACGTAACTGCCCCAGATTAATGGTGTTTGCACAACAAAGCCTTGGAACTTGCTTTAGACTGATTGGCCTTTTAGAGATTTATCAAATCTCGACTTAACTGCCTCTGATTAACTGGTATGTGAGGGTAAGTCATCAAAATGATTTTACAGAAGAATTGATATACCAGATGCTTCAATGTCTTCAAACTTTTGGAAAGAAATGAACTTAGACATGATTGCCCCAGTTCAACTGTATTCGTAATACTCAAACTGTAGTAGAAACGACTGGGGGAACAAAACTTGCCCCTGCCGACAGGTCACTGGAGTCCAATACTTGTCATAAGATGACCTCAGGGAAACTTGCCCCAATATTTTGAACTTTGACGAGTTCTGCCCCTGATTCAACAATTCTTGAACTGATGGATCGGCAGAACCTTCCGCTTAATTGCCCCTTGACTGAGCTTCCTTTATCAAATCAAATTCCCTAGTTGACTGTATTTGTTGGGATTCCTTGATATCGAATGGTATTGCAAACAAGTGTTGTTCATTAAAATTGGCAAAATTTCATGCAAAGGTTTAATGCAAAGTTTGAAAACAAAGCTTTGATAAAAAAACACACAATGAAATGATTAAATAGTCAAAAACTAAGGTGGGTCTAGTCATTAAGGAAGTGACCAACACACGCGAGTAACAAAGATTATTAGGAGTCAGGTTACTCAACCTTGCTGTAGTGTGCTTTTCAAAACAACCTTACCTCAATTAGGTCTTTTAGGGGTTGTAATGTGGTATGGTTCCTGGTTTATGAAACAAAGGATAAAGGCTCAAATCCTACGCTCAGTTAACTCAAGATATACGTTCAAATCTCCAAAAATAGGAAGTCACTTGATTTAAAAGTTGACTGGCGCCTTATGTGAAACGCTCGTGTTTGAATGCATATCCAAGTTAAACTGAGAACTACCCTGCCCCAAGGTTGAGATTGAAGGGTTTTTTGTGTGTAAGGAAAGAAAACTCCTACTTCTAGGCTCGAAGGGGTTGACAAGGGATTGTCATCCTTCCTTCTCCAATGTTTAGGAAATGTGAAACAATGCCTTACATCCTTGGCGAAGTTAATTTGAAAGCATACCACAACAATTATGAACATGAGGTTTTCATCATCCTCCCTAATCTTTGCTTTAACAAAAGTTGAAAAAGGAGCGGAAAAGATATAAATATTTGCTTTTATAAAAATAAAAGTAAATGAGTGAAACGAATGGATTTAACCAGAAGATGCATAAATATTTCATTAATGTTGCCAATTTGAAAGTACAACAAAGCTTATAAGCAAATACAAATTCAAAGTGCAAAGGAACACGATACAATTGCTGAAACAGCCAACAGATTGCCAGCTTTAGGGAATCAAATGCAGAAAATCAAAGAGGAGCTCAATCACAGTCCCTCTTGGTCTTGATACATCTTCCACAACATTACTTATCTCATGAGCGGGTAAGGATTGTTCTTGAAGATAGGCTGGGAGCCGTCGAAAGACAAAATGTTTCTCTCCACTAAGTCCTTCACAATATGCTTCAAAGCAAAGCAATCTTCTAATTTATGGCCTGGTGCACCTTCATGGAACGCACAATGAGCATTGGGATTGTAAGACGGTGGAAGCGGATCAGGAGGTGGGCCTGATGACCTTGTAGTTATTAATCCTTGTTGCACCAAAACAGGATACAATGTTGTATACGTCATAGGAATCGGAGGCCTTCCACCCTTTCTTTTTCCTAGAATATTCTGACGAGAAACTTGAGTCCGTTGTGAATAAGCAGGAGCGTTGGGCGCTTGTTGATACGCTGGTGGTTGAGGAACCGACTGATAAACAGAAGCTTGATGGTTGAAAGTTGGCGCGATGGCGGCCACATAAGGTTGCTGAATGGCATAACACTGTCGTTGCTGCTGACGTTTCCAGTACTGACTTTTCTTCTTTTTGTTTGTCATCACTGGACTGGTTTCTCCTTCCCTTTTGAAGGATATCTTGGCGTCGTCGCTTGGACTACCAACTCTCTTGGTCATTTTTCCACTCTTCAGACCAAGCTCTACTTTAATTCCCACAGCTACAATATCGGAAAAACTAGCAGACACGCTACTGATCATCCTTTCATAGAATTCTGGTCTAACCGTATCGACAAACCAATCAGTTAACTCTTTTTCTAATAAAGGTGGCTCTACCTGTGAGGCCAGCTCTCTCCATCTCTGTGCATACTCCCTAAAAGACTCTGTATCGTGCTGTGACATACTCAGCAGTTGTCTACGATCTGGCGCCAGGTCTATGTTATATCTATAATGCTTTACAAAAGCATCAGATACATCTTGAAAGCATTGGATCTTAGATTGGTCCAAAGTCAAATACCACTTTGCAGCAGCCCCCTTCAAACTATCTTGGAAACAGTGGATCATCAACTTATCATTATCCATAAATGCAGTCATTCGTCGGTAATACATGACCAAATGCGACTTAGGACAGGTCGCACCAGAGTACAAGTTGAAATTGGGTAGTTTGAACTTGGGTGGAATTACCAAGCCTGAAACTAAGCACATGTCTTTCACATTAGTATTAGATTCATTGCTCCTCTCCATTGCTTCCAATTTCCTCCGCATCGTCTCTACACTTTCCTTCAACCTTTTATGTTGATTGTCCCTTTCTTTGAACCTACTGACATGATCATGAACCAGAGGTGGATTCTGAGAAACTGGGTGCATCTGGACTTGCACCGTTGCTGGAGTGAAAGTAGGAATAGCTTGAAAAGCCTCACTAACCAAAGGAACAACTTGTTGAGTAGAAGTGACGGTCGGATCACACATGAAGTTAAAAGGCATGCCCAAAGTGGGGTTCACAATAGTAACGGGAGGTTCTACAGTTGTAGTGATAATCTCAGAGACCTCAGTTGCTTGTGTATCCATCCTTACACTTATAACTTGAATTGCTTCCATAATCTGCCCCCATTCCTCCTCGGAGCTCACTTAATTCATTGTTAACTCTGTCCATCTCACAGTATTGTTCAAACATCCTTTGTCGAGTTTGGCTCGGGTGACGATTCAAAGACGATTCTGGAGGGAAAACGGCGACATAAGACGAAGACAAAGAGGAAATGTACATGCTATGACATGATGCAAATGAGATGCTAATGCAAGCCAAATGGTTTCAAGGAACTCAAAGGCAAGTTGCAGATTTTTTGGAAAATTGAAAAGTTTTTGTTTTTAAAATCCAAGCTCTGTTGGTCTTTTGAAAAGGAAACAAACATTTGAGTTCCTCGAAACCAAAGGGCTAGGAATGCTTGAATGTAGAGATGCACAAAACACACAAGCACAAATATTCTACCCATCCCAATAGGTATGTACTATTGGTTTTCACCTGCCGAACAAGGTTCTAAAGAGTTCCCAGAGTCTACAATCCATCTTTTGGATTTTAAGGATTTCCCAGATGACTTGGTAATCGATAAAATTCTCAAGAGGATCTCGTCTGAGTGTAGTATCGCGTGACAACCAATTCAGAAATAGACTCCATCATAGTCTCCGAACTACATCCTAAAAGGCCAAGTGGGGTTTGGTAACTACGGTTCTCAATATCCCGGGCTCCTAGGTCGAGAGTAGCACGCTTTCACAAATAGGATCGTTCAACATAACTAGACTCTCGAGAGGGCCTCAACTGAGTGATGGTGTTCTCAATTCAACTTTTTCAGGAATCGAATCCCTCAAAGCCTCCTTGAATATACCATTGTCTTATCATAAGTGTATGCTCAAATCCGGGTATAAGATTTATCTCACTCATAGATATCAACCCGAATCAGACAGGATAATCAAAACATAGAACATATATGACAGGTACATAAGCAAATATGACATACATAAGCATATACAAGCAAACAAGCAAAACATGAATAACATAAAAACAAGATAGGCTTAACCCTCTTAGGAGAGGACCAGCAATAGGTCTAACTCTCTATCTCCCCAGTGAAGTCGCCATTTCTGTTGCGGTGAAAATCGGATAACAAATTATTAATTAATTTGCATCAGTTTCTTTTACAATCGACTTTGATTTATCCAAAGGAAAGGTTCAAGATCGTTAGAAAAACCTAAAGGGGGAAAGATCTAAGGTTCGGGGGTTGGTTACGCCTAGGGAAGGTATTAGCACCCTAAACGTCCGTAGTACTCTACGGGAACCTCTTGTTAATGTTATCTTATGTTTGATAAAGGTTCTATGCTAAAGGTTGAAACCCTAGGGGTTAGCATCTAAATATACTCGATAAAGCATCGCGCTTTATGCCTACGTATCCTCAGGAATAGAATCAGAGTATGCGTAGTTCTACTTCTACTGAATGATTGACTATGGCCAATATTCCGAGGGGAAATGAGTACAAGCTCATTGTAGAGTTTATGAACTCTCTAAGTCTAGTTGTAATGGACCTATGTTGAAGTTTAGTTAGGAGGGGAAAGTGATAAATTCATTATGATGAATATCACTAAGAGTTGAAGAACTCTTCCTAAAGCTAGTTGTAATTTCTATGGCTCTGATGAGGCCAAGAAACAAGGTTCCTTCCTAAGAGGTTACTTAGGTCAAGATGGGGGCTATGACTTTAAGAGTCAACACTATTAACCTTCCTTTGGAATGGGGGAATATAATAGTTGTAAGTTACTAACAAGATAACAAGATAATAATGCAGATATGATGATGCAACAAGACATGAATAAGATAAATGAGATAAGATAAAATCATGATATCAATGCAAAGTGAGAATTAAACATGTTAGACAATGATTAAATATAAGATGAAATAAAATGAAATAGTCTCGTCTTAATCATGATTTAATCGAGAAATCGATAATCAATAATTCTTGACTTTCATCGACTAAATAAAAAATGGTCTCATATTGATCAAAGTCTTGTCAACTCAATGAAGTCAACCAAACCAAGAGGTTCGTTATTTCATCGACCAAAATAAAGGAAATGGAATCGAAATAAAATCGGTCTCGTCTAAATCAAGATTTAATCGAGAAGTCGATAATCTTAATATTTGACTTTCATTGACCAAAATAAAATCGGAAAGAAAATAAAGTTAATCTCGTTTAAATCAAGATCTAATCGACGAATCGATAATCTTAAGATTTTTAAACTTTCATCGACCAAAATAAAATTGGAAAGAAAATAAAATTGATCTCGTTTAAATCAAGATCTAATCGACGAATCGATAATCTTAAGATTTTTAAACTTTCATCGACCAAAATAAAATCGGAAAGTCGACCAAAATAAAATCGGAAAGTGGCCTCCTACAAATCTAGATTTTAGTGATTTTGGAATAATCAACAAATCAAGATTTATATGATATCATTGGCCAAAATAAACGAAATGCAATGAAATAAAAAAAAAGGTGGTCTCGTCTAAATTAAGAATTAATCGAGAAATCGACAATCTTATATTTCCGACTTTCATCGACCAAAATAAAATAAAATCGAATTGGCCTCGTTTAAATCAAGATTTAATCGATAAATCAACAATCTTAGATTTTTAACTTTCATCGACCAAAATAAAATAAAAACCAAATTGGTCTCGTTTAAATCAAGAACTAATCGATAAAAATCGATAATCTTAGATTTCTAACTTCATCGACCAAAAAAATAAAAAAAAATAAAAAAAATGGCCTCCTACTAATCAAGAGATTTATTGATTTGGATAAACCAACAAAACATGATTTTTTGTAATTTCATTGGCCAAGATGAATAATGAAAATAAATAAAGAAACTAAAGAGGGAGGTGCTGTAGGATACAGGGCGTGTGCATAGAAATTCAAGGAATCAAATGGGCTTGTTCCAGCCCATCATCCATATTAGCCAAAAAAAAGAACACACGGTCAAAAGAAAAAAAAGGTGAGTGCGCATGGAAACAAGGTGTGAGAAAAACATGGGTTTGACCCATTTATCCACTCCCTAAAAACACGGTTAACCTCTCATTTAGAAAAGAAAAAGAATGGACCTTGTAAAACCACACGGTTTACAGCCCACAATAATTACCTTCAAAAATCAGAAAAAAAAACTTTAATAAAAAGACCAGGGACAGCGCACATAATCCCTTATCAAATTAAAGTTCAACATTACTTCCACAGCCAAAAACAAAACTTCGTAAATCTCAAAATCTCCTTCGCATAATCCGTCTATCCCTCTTGCTCACTTGTTCGTGATTTCTCACTCTCCTCTTGATCCCTCTTCTGTTTTGGTTTGTTCTACGTCCCCGTCTCCGGTTTGAGTTCGATTTAAAGAGTTGGGTTGTTGTCGAAGATGGATGGTGATGGCGACGGTCGTGCTCGTGAGCGGTGGTTAAGGGTGGACGGTTGGTTGCTTGATTCGTTGTTGTTACTGATAGGCGAGTTCGGTGGTAATGGAGATGGGTGTGGAGAGTTGTGTGGCTGTTGAGGGAGGTGGAAGGTTTGGATGGGTTGAAGAGCCAAGGTTTGCGTGCTTGAACGGCGAGGCTGAGTTCCTTTTCTCGTCAAGAAAAGGTGGAAAATGGTGGTTGGTGTTGATGTTGAGGGGTTTACGGTTTCACAGCGAAGAAAGCTATATATGAAAAAAATGCTTATTTCAGAAGCTCTTGTGAGTGATGAGAAGGAGTAAAGGTTATGGTTGTGGAGGACGATGTTCGGTTTGGTTTTGGAGTTGAAGATGGAGGGATTAAAGATTTTGATGGCATGTAGAAGGTTTTCGATTGGTGACAGACGGTTTGTGGTTTTCTGAACCGTTTCTATGTTGATGTAGCAGAAGGGTTGAAGACGGGTGATGAGGTATTTGATTGTTGGAATGGTGAGTGAAGATTGAAGAAAAAGTTCTGAGGTTTGAAGGATGGAGGTTGAGGAATGGTTACGCTCCAATACAACTCAAGAACAACGACGGTTCTGAGATGTTTTTTTTTAATTGTTTTGGTTTTTTGAGAACTTGTTCTGGTTTTTTGAGAACTTGTTCTGGTTTTTTTGATTTGAACCTCTGTTCATGTGTTCTTCCCCTCTCTTTTGAGTTCTTGTTCATCTATATATCCCCACCAACCGAACTTGCCTCTTGAATTTTTATGTTTGAAAATGTGATCGTTGTTGTGTGGTCATTTTCAGGCTGCAGGTTAACGTTGTTGCTCACAGAGTGCAGGCTGTGAAATCAGAAGCTACACAGTATGCAAAGACTTTGGTACGGTTTGAAAAGGGTGGAAAAACTTGCCACTACAATTGTGTTCTTGTTTTGATTTTCACAATGGGCCTTGGAACAAAAACGTGAAATGGGCTTTGGATCAGTAAATGGTTAATATCAATAACTAATTAATTAATTCAAATACTAATTAAATAAATTAAGCCAAATAAACTAAATTACAAATTAATTAATTAGACTAAAAATGCAAAATTAAATTGATGATTAATTAAAGTTAATTAGAAATAAAACACATTAAAACAAAAGAAATAAATAAACCATGTTGAAATTAAATTAAGATAAAAACAAATAAAAAACATTTAAAATAAATATTAAATTAAAACATAGAGAAAGATAAATAAAATAACAACTAGCAAGAAATGAGGGTAAAATTTGGGGTGCAACAGTTGCCCCTATTTAAATATCTTCACCTGATGACATGAGAGATGAAGATCCTCATGTAATCAATAGTGAAAGATATTTAAATACAGATAACCGAAAATTTTGCCCTCAGATGCGCAAACATGCAATGCAACAACATGATGCCAAGATGCCAAAGAAGATGCAAAGATGCAGACACAACAAAGCGCCAAAGGACAAATAGGAAGCAAACACAAGATGAGCTTCGCTGGGGAAGGAGGAGGATTAGTATCCATGAGAAGAACTCACTGGGGATACAGGATAACCAACAAAAGAGACCCACCGGGGAGACTCCAAAGAAATACTGGGGAAAATACCACAGACAATCTCCCCTGGGGAAAGATCCGGGGAGATAGACTACTGGGGACAAAACAAACCCACACTCTTCCTGGGCACGAAACCAGAAAGAAAAACCTGATCGCTGGGGATCAACATGAAAGCGACAGACAAACAAGCAAAGACTTCCTGGGGATCTTAAATTGAAGAGTTCAAAATGGGATCTTCAAGAAAAGCCAGGAAGACGGAAACAAACCCTGCGCACCAGACAGGAGTCTTATAAGGTCGAAGAAATTTGTTCCAAGAAGCTTAGCTTTAAAGTAAGTTTTCAAAAAAACTAAAGGTAAGGGTTCAATGCCCGACACGATTCGAACAAAGAACAAGTTTTAAAACAAAAGACGATGCTTGACACGATTCAAGCAAAGTCCCAATTCAAGTTCGACGCGATTCGAACAAGAACGGTTTTAAAACAAAAGGGGGTCAGTGTCCGACACGATTCGAACAAAAACTCTGTTCAGGTTTGACACGATTCAAACAAGAACAGAAAAGACAATGTTTGACACGATTCAAACAAAGTCTAAGTTCAAATTTGACATGATTCAAACGAGAACACAGAAGACAATGCTTGACACGATTCAAACAAAGTCTAAGTTCAAGTTTGACATGATTCAAACAAGAACATAGAAGACAATGCTTGACACGATTCAAACAAAGTCTAAGTTCAAGTTTGACATGATTCAAACGAGAACACAGAAGACAATGCTTGACACGATTCAAACGAAGTCTAAGTTCAAGTTTGACATGATTCAGACGAGAACAGTTTTACAAGACAATGCTTGACATGATTCAAACAAAGTTCAAGTTCAAGTTTGACGTGATTCAAACGAGAACAGTTCAAGTCTGACACGATTCAGACGAGAACAGTTTTACAAGACAATGCTTGACATGATTCAAACAAAGTCCAAGTTCAAGTTTGACGTGATTCAAACGAGAACAGTTTTAAAAATCTTTAATGCTAGACTTCTTGGGGAACAACAGAAGGTTTAAAGATCCAAATCTGGCGCGCAAAGGTTAAGACCGAACAAGCACGACACAAAGCAAACCGGGAATGTCTTTACTTCACTGGGGAAATAAAGACAGACACCAACAAAAGACCACGAGCAAAACAGGGCACAAGAATGCCAAGATGTTAGGGTATGATGCATATGCTTAGCTATATGCTAGAAACGACGCGAACGACGCAAAACAGGAAAGAAGAAAGGATAACACAAGCCAACACCCTGAAGCCCAAACATCAAGGATAACCGGGCAATCTTCTTTTCATTGGAGATGGAAAATCCAAGCCAAAGATGCAGTACTGCTAACTCTTCCTGTACCAACTTGATTCCATAAAACATCTTGATACTAGAGTAAAACTTAGTTCATCTTTGTTTTCTTAGAACTTCCGCTTCCAAGAATCAGATGAAAATAACGAAGTTGTTGTATTCAAAGACCAATAACAATTCTAGTGACTAAGAATTCCGTCGTCTAACAGCTGACTTCTCTGGGGACTCTTGCATAAAGAGCTGGGGTTTAAATGGGAACATAGTTAATGAGTCAAGAATAGACTCTGGTACTTAAATAAGAGTTGGTTGAGATAACACATAATCTTCTTCATGAAGGAAAACCGGTAGGAGCCAGAAAGGTAACCTCATTGGAGATAGAATCAAGAAATGAGCTCCAATAAAGGTATCTAGAATGATTGATCATCAAGGCTAAACGCAACTAGATGCCATTCTAGAAAGGATCCGCAATGAAGGTTGAACCAAAAAAATGGTCTTCACTGGGAGAAGATATCCAGAGTGATGGAAGAACATGTTCAAGTATGACCGGTTGGCACTTTGGAAAAGGGATAACCTTATTGGAGATTGAACAAAGAAATGAGCCCCAATAAAGTATCTAGGATGATTGATAATCCAGTCTAACGTGACTAAATGACATCCTAGAAACACCTCTAAAGTGATGGAACAACAGGTTCAAGTATGACCGGTTGGCTCTTTAGAAGTAACCTCTAAAGTGATGGAACAATAGGTTCAAGTATGACCGATTGACGCTTTAGAAGTAACCTTGTTAGAGATAGAACCAAGAAATGGGCTCCAACAAAGTATATAGAATGATTGATCATCAAGGCTAAACGCGACTAGATGACATTCTAGAAAAGATCCACAATGAAGGTTGAACTGAAAAATGGTCTTCACTGGGAAAAGACATCCAAAGTGATGGAACAACAGGTTCAAGCATGACCGGTTGGCACTTTGGAAAAAGAAACCTTATTGGAGATAGAACCAAGAAATGGGCCCCAATAAAGGTATAGAATCTGATAGGTTAGTACCGGAGTTGCATAACTGAAGATAAGGCTTCCTTGGGGATACCCAATTACGGTTGCGAAGAGGTTGAATAGTACCAGAGATAGATAAGCTGCTTATAAAAGACTGTCAAGCTTCTTCAAGAGATTGTTGCTTCAGAGATATGTTGATATCACAATAATGTTGGAGAAATAATTATGTCTTCAATGAGAATCTGTAAAAGATTCTTCTGCGAAACACGGTGCAAAATAAATGCACATTCAAAGATAGGTTAAAAATCACACCTGCCCGGGACCAAAGTTCAATCTAGGAACAAGCTAGAAAGAAAACGGTCAAACAAGACTCCAATTGAGGAATGAACTCAAATGGGGATTTATCTAATCCACATGAGGAAAAGATAACTGAACCAACCATCATCCACGAGAATCAAACTCTGTGGGGAATTTAGAAAAGAATGGGCACTTTATGCCTAAGGCTGTCTTTCTATTGGAGAGAATAGACAAACCCAGTCACTTGGGGGGATAACCGCCAAAGTGAACAAAGACAGGAAAACACCAGAAAAAGGAAGCAGAAATGCAAAAATGCGTATGAGTGCTTATGCCATGCTTATGTCGACAAAACAGACAAGAAGCGAAACTGGAGACGAAACAACGTCTCGACAAAGGATACCCAGCCAAACCCAACTGATCGGACCAATACTGGGGATGAAGAAGAAGAGACAACTTCATTGGTGAAAATAGTATTCCACTTGAGGTATAACATCATGAGCATTGCCATCGTGAGCTTGATCTCTTTGTTGATGTAGAATCCATGGAGAATTGTCAAGATTAGCTAAAGTAACAGCTTATTGGGGAGCTAGCCAAGGTTACTGGCGTAATGATCATCTTCAAATCTCATCTGCCCCAGGCTATATGGTATGTCAGAAGATGATAACAAGAGGATTTTATAGAAGAATTGGCATACAGGGTGTTTCAATATCTTAAAATCTTGGAGAGATCTTGACGTAACTGCCCCAGATTAATGGTGTTTGCACAACAAAGCCTTGGAACTTGCTTCAGACTGATTGGCCTTTTAGAGATTTATCAAATCTCGACTTAACTGCCTCTGATTAACTGGTATGTGAGGGTAAGTCATCAAAATGATTTTACAGAAGAATTGATATACCAGATGCTTCAATGTCTTCAAACTTTTGGAAAGAAATGAACTTAGACATGATTGCCCCAGTTCAACTGTATTCGTAATACTCAAACTGTAGTAGAAACGACTGGGGGAACAAAACTTGCCCCTGCCGACAGGTCACTGGAGTCCAATACTTGTCATAAGATGACCTCAGGGAAACTTGCCCCAATATTTTGAACTTTGACGAGTTCTGCCCCTGATTCAACAATTCTTGAACTGATGGATCGGCAGAACCTTCCGCTTAATTGCCCCTTGACTGAGCTTCCTTTATCCAATCAAATTCCCTAGTTGACTGTATTTGTTGGGATTCCTTGATATCGAATGGTATTGCAAACAAGTGTTGTTCATTAAAATTGGCAAAATTTCATGCAAAGGTTTAATGCAAAGTTTGAAAACAAAGCTTTGATAAAAAAACACACAATGAAATGATTAAATAGTCAAAAGCTAAGGTGGGTCTAGTCATTAAGGAAGTGACCAACACACGCGAGTAACAAAGATTATTAGGAGTCAGGTTACTCAACCTTGCTGTAGTGTGCTTTTCAAAACAACCTTACCTCAATTAGGTCTTTTAGGGGTTGTAATGTGGTATGGTTCCTGGTTTATGAAACAAAGGATAAAGGCTCAAATCCTACGCTCAGTTAACTCAAGATATACGTTCAAATCTCCAAAAATAGGAAGTCACTTGATTTAAAAGTTGACTGGCGCCTTATGTGAAACGCTCGTGTTTGAATGCATATCCAAGTTAAATTGAGAACTACCCTGCCCCAAGGTTGAGATTGAAGGGTTTTTTGTGTGTAAGGAAAGAAAACTCCTACTTCTAGGCTCGAAGGGGTTGACAAGGGATTGTCATCCTTCCTTCTCCAATGTTTAGGAAATGTGAAACAATGCCTTACATCCTTGGCGAAGTTAATTTGAAAGCATACCACAGCAATTATGAACATGAGGTTTTCATCATCCTCCCTAATCTTTGCTTTAACAAAAGTTAAAAAAGGAGCGGAAAAGATATAAATGTTTGCTTTTATAAAAATAAAAGTAAATGAGTGAAACGAATGGATTTAACCAGAAGATGCATAAATATTTCATTAATGTTGCCAATTTGAAAGTACAACAAAGCTTATAAGCAAATACAAATTCAAAGTGCAAAGGAACACGATACAATTGCTGAAACAGCCAACAGATTGCCAGCTTTAGGGAATCAAATGCAGAAAATCAAAGAGGAGCTCAATCACAGTCCCTCTTGGTCTTGATACATCTTCCACAACATTAATTATCTCATGAGCGGGTAAGGATTGTTCTTGAAGATAGGCTGGGAGCCGTCGAAAGACAAAATGTTTCTCTCCACTAAGTCCTTCACAATATGCTTCAAAGCAAAGCAATCTTCTAAATTATGGCCTGGTGCACCTTCATGGAACGCACAATGAGCATTGGGATTGTAAGACGGTGGAAGCGGATCAGGAGGTGGGCCTGATGACCTTGTAGTTATTAATCCTTGTTGCACCAAAACAGGATACAATGTTGTATACGTCATAGGAATCGGAGGCCTTCCACCCTTTCTTTTTCCTAGAATATTCTGACGAGAAACTTGAGTCCGTTGTGAATAAGCAGGAGCGTTGGGCGCTTGTTGATACGCTGGTGGTTGAGGAACCGGCTGATAAACAGAAGCTTGATGGTTGAAAGTTGGCGCGATGGCGGCCACATAAGGTTGCTGAATGGCATAACACTGTCGTTGCTGCTGACGTTTCCAGTACTGACTTTTCTTCTTTTTGTTTGTCATCACTGGACTGGTTTCTCCTTCCCTTTTGAAGGATATCTTGGCGTCGTCGCTTGGACTACTAACTCTCTTGGTCATTTTTCCACTCTTCAGACCAAGCTCTACTTTAATTCCCACAGCTACAATATCGGAAAAACTAGCAGACACGCTACTGATCATCCTTTCATAGAATTCTGGTCTAACCGTATCGACAAACCAATCAGTTAACTCTTTTTCTAATAAAGGTGGCTCTACCTGTGAGGCCAGCTCTCTCCATCTCTGTGCATACTCCCTAAAAGACTCTGTATCGTGCTGTGACATACTCAGCAGTTGTCTACGATCTGGCGCCAGGTCTATGTTATATCTATAATGCTTTACAAAAGCATCAGATACATCTTGAAAGCATTGGATCTTAGATTGGTCCAAAGTCAAATACCACTTTGCAGCAGCCCCCTTCAAACTATCTTGGAAACAGTGGATCATCAACTTATCATTATCCATAAATGCAGTCATTCGTCGGTAATACATGACCAAATGCGACTTAGGACAGGTCGCACCAGAGTACAAGTTGAAATTGGGTAGTTTGAACTTGGGTGGAATTACCAAGCCTGAAACTAAGCACATGTCTTTCACATTAGTATTAGATTCATTGCTCCTCTCCATTGCTTCCAATTTCCTCCGCATCGTCTCTACACTTTCCTTCAACCTTTTATGTTGATTGTCCCTTTCTTTGAACCTACTGACATGATCATGAACCAGAGGTGGATTCTGAGAAACTGGGTGCATCTGGGCTTGCACCGTTGCTGGAGTGAAAGTAGGAATAGCTTGAAAAGCCTCACTAACCAAAGGAATAACTTGTTGAGTAGAAGTGACGGTCGGATCACACATGAAGTTAAAAGGCATGCCCAAAGTGGGGTTCACAATAGTAACGGGAGGTTCTACAGTTGTAGTGATAATCTCAGAGACCTCCGTTGCTTGTGTATCCATCCTTGCACTTATAACTTGAATTGCTTCCATAATCTGCCCCCATTCCTCCTCGGAGCTCACTTAATTCATTGTTAACTCTGTCCATCTCACAGTATTGTTCAAACATCCTTTGTCGAGTTTGGCTCGGGTGACGATTCAAAGACGATTCTGGAGGGAAAACGGCGACATAAGACGAAGACAAAGAGGAAATGTACATGCTATGACATGATGCAAATGAGATGCTAATGCAAGCCAAATGGTTTCAAGGAACTCAAAGGCAAGTTGCAGATTTTTTGGAAAATTGAAAAGTTTTTGTTTTTAAAATCCAAGCTCTGTTGGTCTTTTGAAAAGGAAACAAACATTTGAGTTCCTCGAAACCAAAGGGCTAGGAATGCTTGAATGTAGAGATGCACAAAACACACAAGCACAAATATTCTACCCATCCCAATAGGTATGTACTATTGGTTTTCACCTGCCGAACAAGGTTCTAAAGAGTTCCCAGAGTCTACAATCCATCTTTTGGATTTTAAGGATTTCCCAGATGACTTGGTAATCGATAAAATTCTCAAGAGGATCTCGTCTGAGTGTAGTATCGCGTGACAACCAATTCAGAAATAGACTCCATCATGGTCTCCGAACTACATCCTAAAAGGCCAAGTGGGGTTTGGTAACTACGGTTCTCAATATCCCGGGCTCCTAGGTCGAGAGTAGCACGCTTTCACAAATAGGATCGTTCAACATAACTAGACTCTCGAGAGGGCCTCAACTGAGTGATGGTGTTCTCAATTCAACTTTTTCAGGAATCGAATCCCTCAAAGCCTCCTTGAATATACCATTGTCTTATCATAAGTGTATGCTCAAATCCGGGTATAGGATTTATCTCACTCATAGATATCTACCCGAATCAGACAGGATAATCAAAACATAGAACATATATGACAGGTATATAAGCAAATATGACATACATAAGCATATACAAGCAAACAAGCAAAACATGAATAACATAAAAACAAGATAGGCTTAACCCTCTTAGGAGAGGACCAGCAATAGGTCTAACTCTCTATCTCCCCAGTGAAGTCGCCATTTCTGTTGCGGTGAAAATCGGATAACAAATTATTAATTAATTTGCATCAGTTTCTTTTACAACCGACTTTGATTTATCCAAAGGAAAGGTTCAAGATCGTTAGAAAAACCTAAAGGGGGAAAGATCTAAGGTTCGGGGGTTGGTTACGCCTAGGGAAGGTATTAGCACCCTAAACGTCCGTAGTACTCTACGGGAACCTCTTGTTAATGTTATCTTATGTTTGATAAAGGTTCTATGCTAAAGGTTGAAACCCTAGGGGTTAGCATCTAAATATACTCGATAAAGCATCGCGCTTTATGCCTACGTATCCTCAGGAATAGAATCAGAGTATGCGTAGTTCTACTTCTACTGAATGAT
The DNA here is from genome assembly GCA_022829125.1 of Lathyrus tuberosus. NCBI lineage: Eukaryota > Viridiplantae > Streptophyta > Magnoliopsida > Fabales > Fabaceae > Lathyrus > Lathyrus tuberosus. Next base: position 7,323,151 of record JALAZF010000321.1, read on the forward strand.
TGACTATGGCCAATATTCCGAGGGGAAATGAGTACAAGCTCATTGTAGAGTTTATGAACTCTCTAAGTCTAGTTGTAATGGACCTATGTTGAAGTTTAGTTAGGAGGGGAAAGTGATAAATTCATTATGATGAATATCACTAAGAGTTGAAGAACTCTTCCTAAAGCTAGTTGTAATTTCTATGGCTTTGATGAGGCCAAGAAACAAGGTTCCTTCCTAAGAGGTTACTTAGGTCAAGATGGGGGCTATGACTTTAAGAGTCAACACTATTAACCTTCCTTTGGAATGGGGGAATATAATAGTTGTAAGTTACTAACAAGATAACAAGATAATAATGCAGATATGATGATGCAACAAGACATGAATAAGATAAATGAGATAAGATAAAATCATGATATCAATGCAAAGTGAGAATTAAACATGTTAGACAATGATTAAATATAAGATGAAATAAAATGAAATAGTCTCGTCTTAATCATGATTTAATCGAGAAATCGATAATCAATAATTCTTGACTTTCATCGACTAAATAAAAAATGGTCTCATATTGATCAAAGTCTTGTCAACTCAATGAAGTCAACCAAACCAAGAGGTTCGTTATTTCATCGACCAAAATAAAGGAAATGGAATCGAAATAAAATCGGTCTCGTCTAAATCAAGATTTAATCGAGAAGTCGATAATCTTAATATTTGACTTTCATTGACCAAAATAAAATCGGAAAGAAAATAAAGTTAATCTCGTTTAAATCAAGATCTAATCGACGAATCGATAATCTTAAGATTTTTAAACTTTCATCGACCAAAATAAAATTGGAAAGAAAATAAAATTGATCTCGTTTAAATCAAGATATAATCGACGAATCGATAATCTTAAGATTTTTAAACTTTCATCGACCAAAATAAAATCGGAAAGTCGACCAAAATAAAATCGGAAAGTGGCCTCCTACAAATCTAGATTTTAGTGATTTTGGAATAATCAACAAATCAAGATTTATATGATATCATTGGCCAAAATAAACGAAATGCAATGAAATAAAAAAAAAGGTGGTCTCGTCTAAATTAAGAATTAATCGAGAAATCGACAATCTTATATTTCTGACTTTCATCGACCAAAATAAAATAAAATCGAATTGGTCTCGTTTAAATCAAGATTTAATCGATAAATCAACAATCTTAGATTTTTAACTTTCATCGACCAAAATAAAATAAAAACCAAATTGGTCTCGTTTAAATCAAGAACTAATCGATAAAAATCGATAATCTTAGATTTCTAACTTCATCGACCAAAAAAAAAAAAAAAAAATGGCCTCCTACTAATCAAGAGATTTATTGATTTGGTTAAACCAACAAAACATGATTTTTTGTAATTTCATTGGCCAAGATGAATAATGAAAATAAATAAAGAAACTAAAGAGGGAGGTGCTGTAGGATACATGGCGTGTGCATAGAAATTCAAGGAATCAAATGGGCTTGTTCCAGCCCATCATCCATATTAGCCAAAAAAAAGAACACACGGTCAAAAGAAAAAAAAGGTGAGTGCGCATGGAAACAAGGTGTGAGAAAAACATGGGTTTGACCCATTTATCCACTCCCTAAAAACACGGTTAACCTCTCATTTAGAAAAGAAAAAGAATGGACCTTGTAAAACCACACGGTTTACAGCCCACAATAATTACCTTCAAAAATCAGAAAAAAAAACTTTAATAAAAAGACCAGGGACAGCGCACATAATCCCTTATCAAATTAAAGTTCAACATTACTTCCACAGCCAAAAACAAAACTTCGTAAATCTCAAAATCTCCTTCGCATAATCCGTCTATCCCTCTTGCTCACTTCGTGATTTCTCACTCTCCTCTTGATCCCTCTTCTGTTTTGGTTTGTTCTACGTCCCCGTCTCCGGTTTGAGTTCGATTTAAAGAGTTGGGTTGTTGTCGAAGATGGATGGTGATGGCGACGGTCGTGCTCGTGAGCGGTGGTTAAGGGTGGACGGTTGGTTGCTTGATTCGTTGTTGTTACTGATAGGCGAGTTCGGTGGTAATGGAGATGGGTGTGGAGATTTGTGTGGCTGTTGAGGGAGGTGGAAGGTTTGGATGGGTTGAAGAGCCAAGGTTTGCGTGCTTGAACGGCGAGGCTGAGTTCCTTTTCTCGTCAAGAAAAGGTGGAAAATGGTGGTTGGTGTTGATGTTGAGGGGTTTACGGTTTCACAGCGAAGAAAGCTATATATGAAAAAAATGCTTATTTCAGAAGCTCTTGTGAGTGATGAGAAGGAGTAAAGGTTATGGTTGTGGAGGACGATGTTCGGTTTGGTTTTGGAGTTGAAGATGGAGGGATTAAAGATTTTGATGGCATGTAGAAGGTTTTCGATTGGTGACAGGCGGTTTGTGGTTTTCTGAACCGTTTCTATGTTGATGTAGCAGAAGGGTTGAAGACGGGTGATGAGGTATTTGATTGTTGGAATGGTGAGTGAAGATTGAAGAAAAAGTTCTGAGGTTTGAAGGATGGAGGTTGAGGAATGGTTACGCTCCAATACAACTCAAGAACAACGACGGTTCTGAGATGTTTTTTTTTAATTGTTTTGGTTTTTTGAGAACTTGTTCTGGTTTTTTTGATTTGAACCTCTGTTCATGTGTTCTTCCCCTCTCTTTTGAGTTCTTGTTCATCTATATATCCCCACCAACCGAACTTGCCTCTTGAATTTTTATGTTTGAAAATGTGATCGTTGTTGTGTGGTCATTTTCAGGCTGCAGGTTAACGTTGTTGCTCACAGAGTGCAGGCTGTGAAATCAGAAGCTACACAGTATGCAAAGACTTTGGTACGGTTTGAAAAGGGTGGAAAAACTTGCCACTACAATTGTGTTCTTGTTTTGATTTTCACAATGGGCCTTGGAACAAAAACGTGAAATGGGCTTTGGATCAGTAAATGGTTAATAGCAATAACTAATTAATTAATTCAAATACTAATTAAATAAATTAAGCCAAATAAACTAAATTACAAATTAATTAATTAGACTAAAAATGCAAAATTAAATTGATGATTAATTAAAGTTAATTAGAAATAAAACACATTAAAACAAAAGAAATAAATAAACCATGTTGAAATTAAATTAAGATAAAAACAAATAAAAAACATTTAAAATAAATATTAAATTAAAACATAGAGAAAGATAAATAAAATAACAACTAGCAAGAAATGAGGGTAAAATTTGGGGTGCAACACCTACTCCATGCCCCTTGTAATTGGATGAACCGTCGAACATCATCTTTCATCTATACTCAGCCCTGGGATCTTTTTCATAGCTTGACTCTTCACAATCTTTCACTGCCATGATATCCTCGTCAGGGAAATCAAACTTGAGTGGTTCATAGTCTTCGATTGGTTGATCGGCAAGATATTCTGAAAGAACACTTCCTTTAATGGCCTTTTGAGTGACATACTGAATGTCATATTCAGATAATAACATGTGCCAACGGGCAAGTCTACCCGTTTGAGCAGGTTTCTCAAAAATGTACTTTATCGGATCCATCTTGGTAATCAACAAGGTAGTATGACAAATCAGATACTGTCTTAGACGTTTGGCGGCCCAAGCAAGAGCACAACAAGTCTTTTCAAGTAGTGAGTAACGACTTTCATTGTCTGCAAACTTCTTACTCAGATAATAAATTGCATGTTCTTTCCGGCCAGTCTCGTCATGCTGTCCCAAAACACAGCCCATAGATTCTTCCAAAATAGTCAAGTACATAAAGAGAGGTCTTCCGGGAACTAGAGGAATTAGAATAAGAGGTTCTTGGAGATAACTTTTGAGTTTCTCGAAAGCTTGCTGACAGTCAGCATTCCATTCTACTGGCTGATCCTTACGGAGTAATTTGAAAATTGGAGCACACATTGGTGTCATGTTGGAGATGAACCTGGAGATATAATTCAAACGACCCAAAAATCCTCTGACTTGGGACTCGTTTTGCGGAGCCGACATTTCTTGAATAGCTCGCACTTTATCTGGATCCACTTCAATGCCCTTCTGGCTAACAATGAAACCTAATAACTTCCCTGACCTGACTCCAAAGGTACATTTTGCAGGGTTTAACCTCAACTGATACTTTCGAAGTCTCTTAAACAATTTTAACAAATGGTCTACATGTTCCTCCTCACTCTGTGATTTGGCTATCATGTGGTCCACGTACACTTCAATCTCTTTGTGGATCATATCATGGAACAGGGTCACCATAGCTCTTTGGTAAGTTGCCCCGGCATTCTTCAATCCAAAAGGCATAACCTTGTAACAGTAAGTACCCCATGGGGTAATGAAAGTAGTCTTGTTCATATCAGCTGGATCCATTTTAATCTGATTGTAGCCTGAAAAACCATCCATAAATGAGAACATGGTGAAACGAGCCGTGTTGTCTACCAGCGTGTCAATATGCGGTAGAGGAAAATCATCCTTGGGACTAGCTTTGTTAAGGTCCCTATAATCCACGCACATTCGTACCTTTCCATTCTTCTTCATAACTGGAACAATATTAGCTACCCACTCTGGGTACTTGGAAATTGCTAAAAATCCTGCATCCAACTGTCTCTTGACCTCATCACGAATTTTGAGGGCCATGTCAGGATGACTTCTGCGAAGCTTTTGCTTTACTGGCGGGCACTCAGGCTTGAGCGGCAGCTTGTGGACCACAATGTCCGTATTTAAACCAGACATGTCTTGGTAGGACCAAGCAAACACGTCCACATACTCTTCAAGGAGCAAAATCAACCGCTGTCTAATTTCCGGTTTCAGTGATGCCCCAATCTTGACCTCTTTCTTCTCATCCTCGGTGCCAAGATTGATGACATCCACCTGCTCTTCATGAGGCTGGAGATCCGTATACGCATATTCATACATATCTGCTAGATCCTTGGGCACCTCATAATCTTCCTCCTCCTCAGCTTGATAAACAGGGGAGTCGAAGTCAATGGTAAGGGCAAGATCATTGAATACAATGGGTTTATGATTCATTCTGCATGGTGGAATGACTTATATTATTAAAATGCACAACAAATCAAGAACACGCAAGATGAAGATGTTTTTGTTTGAAAAGATTGCCATTTTTAGAAACAGAATGCAATAAAGTAAAGACAACGAGAATTTTAGCAAAAAGTCATTTCATTGATTAATATTGAAAACTGAGGCCCGTACAAAACAATCCACTAGCTTTGGGCAAGACTAGGGAGATGAAAATAACAAATCAAAACAAGTTACTCTGGTTCTGGGTACAAAGTTGGGATCTCAACAGACTCCCAATTGCTTAACGAGCCTTCTTGGCGAAAAACCAAATGATCAATATCTTCCTCTTCTTCAGCACTTCCAATGATTGCATGGACTTGATGTCCACCTCTGATAAATGTCTCTTGCACAGTCTTTACCTTCATTCCTCTTCCTCTTGTATCTGAAACAGCTTCATCTTCTGGAGTTGGTCTGTAACCCAACCCTTGGTGTCGGATCCTCTTCTCAACCTCAATAACTTCGCCCCAACCTGCGGGCACGCCTTCTTGCATAGCAGACTGGATACTCTTATACGAAGCAAAGGATGGATATTCCGGTACCACTGGCTTCTCATTGTCGATCATAACTGCATTAGCTATTTCCAGGGCTTGGAAAGAAGTCTCCAACGCATCCTCATCAATCTCAATGTAACGGAAGGATGATAGGTTACTAACCATCAAGTCTTCTTCCCCATGCACAATGACCAACTTGTCATCGACCACAAACTTCATCTTTTGATGTAGGGTTGAAGTGACAGCTCCAGTCTCATGAATCCAGGGTCTTCCGAGCAAACAACTATAGGCAGGGTTAATGTCCAAAACTTGAAACAGAACATTGAATTCCTGAGGTCCAATCAAAACCGGTAACTCAATTTCCCCCATCACAGATCTTCGTGAACCATCAAAAGCTTTGACAATTAACGATGTGGGTCTTATGATCCCTCCTTTGTATGCCAGCTTATCGAGAGCCCTCTTTGGTAAAACATTCAGGGAGGATCCTGTGTCTACAAGAACTCTAGCCAATGTGTCCTCCTGACACTTCATTGATATGTGCAGCGCAAGATTGTGTTTCCGACCTGATTAGGTCAGTTTTTCATCACTGAAGCTGAGCGTATTGCATGCAGTAATGTTAGCGATAGCATGATCAAACTGTCTGGCGCTAATATCCTGAGCTACATGAGCCTGAGCCAATACTTTCTGCAGTGCTGAACAGTGGACTGGTGAATTAATCAACAGGGATAAAATGGAAATTTTAGACGGAGTCTGGTGGAGCTGATCCATGACCTTGTAGTCACTTCTTTTTATTATTCTGAGAAATTCTTCGTCATCTTCTTTGGAGATTACTTCTTTACCTTTGTCATTGGTAGGTATACGCACATCACTTTCTTTACCGGACGCTTCTTTGTTCACAGGGGTATGAATCCTTCCACTCCTCATCATTCTTCCCGTTACTACTATACTGGACACATTCTTCTCATCAGCCCCCACCTCTTTCCTTGGGACTGGTTCTTCTATAACGACCCCCACCTCTTTCCTTGGGATCATTTCCTCCTTCTTCTTTCCACCTGTAATGTCTTCGTAGATCCACGGTACTGCTTTGGTTCCTCTGAATCTGAATGGGACTGATCTTGGGAAATTATTTCGCCTTTCATGATTAACAGGAGAAACATCTTCAGGTTTGTTGAATCTTGGAACTGATTGTTTGAACACTAGACTCACGGTACTTGCTCTTGGATTGTTGAACACAGGGACTACTGGTATGTATTCCTCTTCATCAAACACTGGCACTTGCTTTGGCAAATTGAACACTGGTTCAATCACTGCTACTCTACTTTCTTTTCTGAAAACCTGCAAGAAACCTTCATTAATCAATTGCTGAATATCATCTAGAACCAACTGACACCCTTCACTACTACCATCACACTCTTCACAACTATCATGGCAAACTTTGACCAAACCGGCGCTGAACAGCTTGGCATGAAACGTTCTCAGGGGAGTTTTAATCTTTGCTGCATCTGAGACCAACACTTCATCATTCTCATCTTCGATAGCATTAGTTGACCCATGCGTTGGTAAGGGGTTATTCTTCACATTTGGCTGGTTATTAGCAAAAGACAGAATGTTCTTCTCTATCAAACTTTTCACCAGATTCTTTAATGCCAAACACCCTTCTAAATCATGGCCCACCCCTCCTTGATGGAAAGCACAGGTTGCATTAGGGTTGAAGAACTGCTGAGATTTCTCAGATGGTGGCCCCAACGACCTAGTAACAATTAATCCTTGCTCCACCAGTGAAGGATACAATGCTGTATACGTCATCGGTATGGGTGGAAAATTTGGTGTTACCGCCTGTCTTCTTTGAGGGGTATTTTGCTGTGGCGCTGGCTGCCTCGGCTGCTGGTAATTCTGATTTTGATTCTTCGGCCACTGCTGCTGATTCTGTGGCTGAGGGATAGGAACTTGTTGCATTACCTGATGACTAAAAGTGGGTATAACAGACGCCATGTATGGTTGTTGTGCGAACTGCATAGGGTAAACTGGTTGTTGAGGAAAACTGGGACCTGGTTGTGGTTGGAATAGAGATCGTTTCCAACTAGGATTCTGCTTCTTCCCTGTCATAACAACATTAGTCTCGCCTTCCTTTTTCTTATGAAAATTACCCGAAGACTTCTTGATACTGGCGCTAGTGGCACTGTTAGGTGAACTGGCTACCTTTCCACTTTTCAGACCTGCCTCCACTTTCATGCCAATTGTAATGATATCAGAAAAATTGGCACCAATATTACTAATCATTTTCCCATAGAATTCAGGCTTTACAATGTCTACAAACCAATAAGCTAATTCCTTCTCAGTCAATGGTGGTTCAACCTGTGATGCAGTCTCTCTCCACCTTTGAGCATATTCTTTGAATGACTCAGTGTTCTTCTGAGTCATGGTCAATAGCTGTCTACGATCAGGAGCTAAATCCAAGTTATACTTATAGTGCTTTATGAAGATATCCATAACATCTTGGAAACATTTAATTTGAGATTGGTCTAAGCTTAAGTACCACTTTGCGGCAGCGCCCTTCAGGCTGTCTTAGAAACAATGGATCATTAACTTGTCGTTATCCATATATGTCGCCATTCTTCAGAGATACATGACCAAGTTTGCCTTAGGACACGTAGCACCAGAGTACAATTCGAAGCTTGGCAGCTTGAATTTTGGTGGAATTACTAGATTAGTGACCAGACACATATCCTTAAGGTCGGAACTGAAGACATTGTCTCCCTCCATGGCCTTCAGCTTTCTCTGTATAATCTCCATATTGGCTCTTAATTTCTCATTACTATCATCCTCTTCCACGGATATGTTGTAATTATTAAAATGATGTTGATTCTGGAAAACATGTTAGAATTGGGTCTGCACCACAGGCGGAGCATAAGTTGGAATAGCTTGTTATTCTCACTGAACAACGACACTGCTTGTTGCGTAGATTGAGGATCCGTGGCTCACATAAACTCAAATGGCATCCCTAGAGTAGGGTTCACAACAGGTATAACTGGTGGCTCTACAGTTGTAGCAACGACCTCTGAGACTACAGTGGCCTGCGTATCCATCTTTGCTCGTATAACACTCAAAGCTTCCATGATCTGTCCCATTCCTACTCTCAATTCACTGAGCTCGTCATTAACCTGATCCAAATTCTCGCAATTCTCAGACATTCATCCTCTTCAAGTCTGCGTCCGGATGTTGTAAGGATGTAGAGAGTTCAGGGCGACGATTCTGGAGAAGACAAAACGACGATGAGACACAGAAGAATGCACATGCACATGCAAAGATGCAAATGAGGATGCACATGCAAATGCAAGATAAACTATCAAGAAACCAAAGAAATTTTGCAAATAATATAGGTAATAGATTCTTGATAAAACAAACTTCTTCATTCAAAAGCCCGGTGAACATTACATCAGGAGCAGTGCATCCCATACTCCAAGTACATAAGTAATACATCAAAGTGAAAAGATAGACAACAATAGTAATACTAAGGATTAATCCTACTGGTTGACGATCCTTCTCCTCCATTGATTACTCTCATTATTTTGATGATACGCTCCTTTGTTTCCTCCTCTGCGAGAACCAATTCTCCTAACTCCTTCATCATCTTCTGCTTTGCCTTTATAGGTGATTCGTGGTAGGGATGTGGCTTCATCATTACACGAGCTATGTCACGAGACCATTGCAAGTGAGCCTCCGTGACTGGGATTCAGCCTTCCATAATTGTCTGTTAATCTGGCGCCAAGCGTGCTCCAATCGCATCTTCATTTCAAAACCTCCTCTTTCATCATAAAACATCATCTACATGTCTTCGTCATCTGGAATTCCTTCCTTCAGATGACCTAACTGATGACGTGCAAGGACAGGGTTGTAATTGATACAACCGTTTCTTCCCATGAGAGGAACGTTGGGGCAATCCCCACAGCTATGGATTATGATGATTCCTTCTTCAGTTGAATCATACCACTCGATGTCGGTGTGCTTCAACTCCATCAGCTTTTTGGACCAAATCTTACAGTCTTCGACCTCCCAGAAGGTCGGAGTCTTCGGCAGATAAGAAACGAACCACTTGTAAAAGAGGGCTACGCAGCAAACAATTGGTCCACAGCCCCTTGTGTATCTGGTCTGTACGGAATGGTAAACATCAGCTAGCAGTGTTGGGACTGGATTGTTGACTGCAAAAAGCTGGATGGCTTGGGTATCCACGAAATTCTTGGCATTCGGGAACAGAAACAATCCATATATCATCAGAGCTAGAGTTGATTCAAACAAAGCTTCGCTTCCTCTATTTTTGAAGTACAGAGCCTTTTCCATTAAGAACTGGGTAGGCAATCCACACTTTCCTCCCTTGTTAGTCAGGTTGGCCTGGATGTCAAATAGTCTGATTCTGGTTACCCTGGCGATGTCTCGGGCAGAATGCATTTCTTCAATCCCAGAAAAAATAGGAGCTTCTCTGACTGGAATTCCTATCATGGCTGAGAACTCCTCCAAGGTTGGCACCAACTGGAATTTAGGGAACACGAAATAGCGGTACGCCGGATGATACAGCTGGACCAAAACTTCAAGAGGCCCTACAGTTATTGGTGTCTTCATCAGTGGAATAATGCATCCATATCTGTCAGCGAAGGCTGACTAATCTTCAATCATCTCTCCTAACCATAACAGACGCTCTACCTCCGGTAATTCGAAGAAATAAGGCCAGACTCCCTTCCCTGCAGCATCCATTTCTACAAAATCTGTAAAACAAGATTAGTAACTTGATAGCTTAGTAGGAATGCAAAATGCAATACAAAGTTTCATGGAATTCAGACACTTGCGAAATATTGAGAGATATCGAAAGACCTAATTTTCATTAAATAAAAAGTGAATTACAATAGTTGATACACTTTCAAAAAGCCCTAAACATAAAGCTAAATAAAATCTAGAAAGTCCTAAGGGGATTCTCCCAAGAGTCGTAGCTTGAGTCTTTTGTTTTCTTCCTCCATCTGATCTCTTTCTGCGACAAGGTTATCGACGATCGTCTTCCAAGCTGTAGGCTGAACAATAGGAGAACTTGGGCCTTCTTGGACCTTCCTTTTCTTGTATGAGGTCAATTCTTCATCCTTGGCGCCTAGTTGTTTTCAGAGTTCAAAATTCTCCTCAACAACCACCTGATACTTGAGTTTCCATGCTTCCTCTGACCGTTGGGTCTGTTTCAATGATATCTCTAACTCCTCTTCCTTTGACATGAAGTACATAATAGGCTCTTATTTCATGGGAATGGGCTCCTCCCTCTTGTATGGCATCTTTAATTCAATGGCTCTCTTACGGACCCACTGAAGATATGGCTCTAAAGAAACACAATTGGGTTTCCCCAAGAAGCTACTTTCTCTTTTACACTTGCTATCCCAGGCTTTTAAGATTAAATCCCTTTGTTCTTCATTCTTATCATACTCTTCAAAATAAATTCCCTCTACATGAATGCTTAGGGGCTTATCCTTCATAGGGTATCCTAATTGACGGCGTGCCAACACCGGATTGTAACTAATTCCACCTTTTATGCCAAGAAGAGGCACGTTGTTATATGGGCCACAACTGTCTGTTATTGAGATTTTGTCGTACACTCGATTGTACCAGTCAATGTCTGCATGAGAAAGGGCCATGATCTTCTTAGACCACCATCCTTTCTTAGGATCCCAAAATGTACCTTTCTTTGGTAAGTGTGAAACGAACCATCTATATAACACAGGAATGCAGCAAGTGATCTGTCCATTACCATGGGCATTTCTCGTATGGACTGAGTGATAAGCTTCAGCAAGTAAGGTAGGTACAGGATTCTGCTTTAGGAAAATTTTGATTGCATTTAAATCCACGAAGTTGTCAAAGTTTGGGAACAGGAAAAGTCCATAGATGAGTAGAGCAAAAACAGCTTCAAAGGCGACCTTGTTGGAATGTTTGGCAAAGTAATGGACTTTTTCAAACAGTAACTTAGCACTCAATCCAAAAATTCCTCCCTTGGAGATTAAGTTGTTTTTGATGTCAACTAATTCCAAGTGAGTTTCTTTAGCTATCTTTTCCTCTTTTGGGTCTCTGTTAAAAATAGGAAATGGAGAATCATCCTTGACGGGTAAACCAACTATCTGAGAATATTCTTCAAGCGTAGGCAAGAGTTGATAGTCGGGAAAGGTGAAACAATGATACTTTGGATCATAGAACTGTAGTAAAGTTGAAAGGAGTCCTTCATCAACACTTTTCGTCAACAATATCCATAAATTCCCATATCTGTCTTTGAATCCTTCGGGGTCTGTTAGCAAATCTCCCAATCTCCTTAGGTCATTCAACTTAGGGTTCTTGAAAGTGTATTTTACTATTTTCCTTCTTGATTCTTCCATGATATCTCTGTGACATTTTAAAAAGAAGTCTGAGTTCCATGAAACTGATATGCATATGCTTATGCTATATGGATGCAACAAACAAACACATAAAGGTTTGGGTTAAGAGTATGGAGCCAAGGTTCACCCTCCCATTGGTATGTACTATGGTTTTCACCTGCCGAACAAGGTTCTAAAGGGTTCCCAGAGTCTGCGATCCATCTTTCGGATTTTGTCGACTTCCCAGATGACTTGGTAATCAACAAAATTCTCAAGAGAACCTCGTCTGAGTGTAGTATCGCGTGACAACTAATTCAGAAATAGACTGCATCATGGTCACCGCACTACATCTAAAAGGCTTAAGTGGGGTTTGGTAACTATAGTTCTCAGCCTTAATGGCACATACATTGAGAGTAGCACGCTTTTACGAAAAGGATCGTTCAACATGACTAAACTCTCAAGAGAGCCTAAGCTGAGTGATGGTGTCTCAAGTTAACTTTTTCAGGAATCGACTCCTTCAAAGCCCCCTTGAGTATACCATCGTCCTATCCTAAGTGCACTCGAAATCCGGGTATAGGATTTATCTCACTCATAGATATCATATCAACCCGATATAACAGGATAATAAAGCAAGAACAAAAATACAAGTACATAAGCATACATAAGCATGTACAAGTAAATAAGCAAACATGAATAATAGAAAAACAAGATAGGCTTAACCCTCTAAAAAAATGACATCCCCAGTGAAGTCGCCATTTCTGTTGCGGTGAAAATCGGATAACAAATTATTAATTAATTTGTATCATTTTTCTTTTACAACCGACTTTGATTTATCCAAAGGAAAGGTTCAAGATCGTTAGAAAAACCTAAAGGGGGGAGATCTAAGGTTCGGGGGTTGGTTACGCCTAGGGAAGGTATTAGCACCCTAAACGTCCGTAGTACTCTACGGGAACCTCTTGTTTTAATGTTTGCTAAAGGTTCTATGCTAAAGGTTGAAAACCCTAGGAGTTAGTATCTAAGTATACTCGATAAAGCATCGCACTTTGCGCCTACGTATCCTCGGGAATAGAATCAGAGTATGCGTAGTTCTACTTCTACTGAATGATTGACTATGGTCAATATTCAGAGGGGAAAATGAGTACAAGCTCATTGTAGAGTTTAAGAACTCTCTAGATCTAGTTGAAATGGACCTATGTTATGTTTTTAGTTAGTAAGGAAATGTGATGATTCATTATGATGAATATCACTAAGAGTTTAGAAACTCTCTCCTAAAGCTAGTTGTAATTTCTATGGCTCTGATGAGGCCAAGAAATTAAGTTTCTCCTAAGAGGTTACTTAGGTTAAGGAGGGGGCTAATGACTTTAAAAGTCAATATTAATCACCTTCCTTTGGAATGGGGGGTATATAATAGTTATAAGGTAAAGATGATAAAAGATGATAAATGATAAAAGATGATAAGATGAAAGCAAGAAAGCATAAGTATGGCATAAGATGCTTCATGATAAACAAAGAATAGACATGAGATGAATATCAAAGAGGTCAAGTAGACAAAGACAAACCAAAGATATTAAACTTGAGAAATATATCACACAAGAAACAACTCATAAGTCAAGACATAGTCATGAATAAAAGATTAATCAAGATGATATTCAAAGTTGAATAATACCGAACACAAATTAACTCAACAACCAAATGACAAGATAAATTAAAGATGAATTAAACCAAACATTCAAAATATCAATAAGGTCATAAATAAAGATTTAACAATTTAATCAAGATAAAGAGAGTGGAAACTCACATTAATAATAAATCAACTTAAATAACTATTTAAGAAAATAAATTACTAAATAAAATGAATATTTTTTTGGAGTTTTAGAATAAAACCAAGATTTTCTAAAAGATAAATAAACTGTTTTTGAATTTTTAATAAACTTTAAATAAAGGAAATGATTTTAAGTAAAAAAAGAAAGGAAGTGTCCCAAGTGTGGTTTGAACCCACGCCCTTGGATTTAGTAACACAAAACCAAGGCCAACTGTGCTAGGCGCGCGTAGTGAACATAAAGTGCAAGCAATGAATAAAATAACAAAGCGAATTGGAAAATCAGAAAACAAAAGGGTTGATCCGCAGGATCGAACCCAGGCAAGGCATGTGAAAGGCGAAGGCGTGCTAGTGTGTGACCGTTGGGACGATGTGTTTCATCCAAACAATATACAACTCAAATAACATATAAGGAAAATAAGTCCCTGAATTCTAAAAAACCAAACACGCGCCATCCTCAAGCCTCTCTCCAACCAAATTCTGACTTGCACAGCCAGATTCACACATCTATAACTCAGTTAATACTCAACCAAATTTATAAAGTGAAACTCTAAATTAATTAGCAAAACAATGAGGATTATGATGGTGTGACTTCAAAACATGGAAGAATTGAATACAAAGCGCAAGGGGAGAACGAGCAGAAACAAATGAACATTCATCCTAGCATCTTAGGTCAAGACATCCAACCTATCTGAACATGACAGTCCAGCTACTAGCATGCCAGAACAAATCCTTTACCGATAAGCACATAGATCCAACGGTTGAAGTAAAACAAAAATAACTAAAATATTTAAACAAGGCTGAGGATTAAACGTATGAAACAATGGAATTGATCATGGCATTCAGTAGGTATAGCAGGGCAGCAACATAATGACTAACTACAAACTCTACCAGTCAGGTTTATGCAAACATAGATTCAACAAACTTGGCATGGACATACACTATTAAGGTTAGCAGTAAATGACATACAAATGAATGCATATACAAAGGGCTCGTGGAAGTAGTGTGAATGTGTCATGTAACAGATTATTCACATAAAAAATGCTTTATGAGATCAATAATAATCACCAAAAGGAGCTTGTCAAGGCAGATTAGACAGTACAAACATTTTAAGGTTAACAATTCCAATCCTCAAACAAAACCAAATGGCACCATGTTTAAACATATGAGTATACCAAACATATTCAAAAATAGGTTTCAAGAGGGTACACATCAATTGACAACCATATATAGCTTGCAAGTTCAGAACAGAAAGATAACCATATTGGTCAAAACATTAGCATATACAAGGAGCAAAAGAGGAGGTAGGGCAGTCAGTTCCCTAAGTATATTCAGGGTTCAAGTAACAACATCTAAGGTATCACAAAGCATGGTAAAGATAGTGATAAATTCTGAGTGGTAACTCCAAGACATCTTAAAAGAAATGTTGGGTAGAATACAAGCAAATCAAAATCACATGAACACTTATAGCTATACAAATACTCAGTTTGAATATAAGCAGATGATCTAAGAGCAAAGTAATAGCGAGCATGAATAAAGATACACATCCACAACATAAGCATGTATTTGACAAAAGAGACACATGTTCACCATGGTGATGGGCTTAATAATACATCTATCAAGTTCAACAAGCTTATCAGAAAATGAAACGTAAAGCAGGCCAACAAATATATGCCTTATGTATACAAAACATGGACTTATCAATACACCAGCTATAGTGTTATGGACAGTATAAACATAGTAAGATATCAAACCTTCAAACACATCCTAGAAGACTCAAGTTTCAAGACATATATCTAGAATAAAAAACATCGATGACAGTTCAATGTCAATAGAGTTCAAAACATATATTAACATATAGGATTTGGGCAGGGCATCATGACTGATTAAAGTAGTGAAATGAACACTGAATCAAAAGAAAAACCACAAACTAAAGTAGTTCAAACTCAAATAGCAAGATGAAAATCTACAAAGGGAACATAAACCAAAAGCTCACAAAGCCTAAGCACATCAGTAATAAGACACAGATTCAATACAACAGTGGTACGAAACGCTTTGACAACATAGACATATTGTGGCAGTGTAAACTCATACATGTTCAGGAGCAAGAAACAGATAGTAATAACATCCAAAGTAAACACAACATTCAAGCAATTCAAAGTATATGTTCACATGGCTAGCATAATCATGAGCAAGAAAACTAAATGAGCATATGAAATAGAAGGGAAACAGAAATGTTACCAACTGAAGCTTTTGTGCTTATACCCCCTCAGCCACTCCACAAATTCTCACTCCACTAAGCTTGCTCGAATCTCAAATATTTTAGTGTTTTTTGAGGAAATTTGTTGATGCCAATGAACTGAAGTTGAGCCTCTTTATATAGGCAAGGAGATTGGGCCGGGTTCACTCCTCAAACACTTGGTGTGCTGAGCGCCAACGGATCTTTTGAATTTCAAATTTGGTCCAATTCTTGGAGATAATCGCGCTGTGTAATTTTTAGATGTGCAGGGTCAACTCATCACTTCATGAATGGCTTTAGAGTTCTTCCATTGATGCTATTGAGAAGGGTATCAAATGGAGCAAAGGTTGGAGATAGTGTGGACAGATTCGCAGATTGAAGCAGGTTGTATGCTGGAATTGGCAACTTTTCTGAACCACTTTTGATGAACTGACCAAAGGAAAGCTTGAAAGGGAACAACTTCTTGGAGGGTTCAAATCGAGGACTCGCGCCAACGGATTGAATTGTAGTGAGTTTGAATTGAATTGATGAGCTCGTATTTGAACTTCTTATTCAGTTCTGAATTTCGCGAATGGGATGAAGTGGGGATGAACAAATTGGTTGTTTTGGTTTCCTTGTATGCCACACGCCACATTCTCATTGGTTGATGAAAGAGTTGAAAAGTCAAACACAACCAAGCCTGATTCTTATTGGTCTGTGGCAATGAAATGAAATCCAAAATTTTGCAGCATAAACTTTGGTCACGGTGGGCTTATGGACACATGTTGGGAATGTTTTCTTAATTGAATTAATAATATGGTTGCTAATAACAATAATAAACTAATTAATATTCTAGATTAAAATTAGTTAGAAAAAAACTAAATGAATAATTAATCTAATTAATTAAAATTAACTTAGATTAAGATTAATTTAAATTAATAAAAAAAAAACAACTTAAATATAAATGAAATAAAATAGGCCATATTTGAAATTAAATTAACATAAAAACAAATAAAAGCTAAGATAATTATTAAATTAAAATATGGAGAACGATAATAGAACAACAATTAGCAGAAAAATGAGGGTAAAATTTGGGGTGCAACACTACCCCAGTGGCAGACGTAAACGCCATTGGCGACAGCAATTGCCGGATGTGTCGAGGAGACCAAGGTCCCCAGCATCCTCCAGGAAATCCACGAAGGAATCAATGTACAGCACCTCGGCGGGCGATCGTTAGCCCGTAAGGCGCTTCGAGCAGGGTATTACTGGCCCACCATGCAACAAGACGCCAAGGAACACGTCAAGAAATGCGACAGATGCCAACGACATGGAGACATGCACCTTGCTCCTCCAACGAGCTCAAAACACTGTCCTCCTCGTGGCCGTTCGCGTGGTGGGGGATGGATATCCTCGGACCTTTCGTCCAGGGGTCATATCAAAACAAATACCTCATCGTCGGGGTGGACTCCTTCACGAAGTGGATTGAGGCGGAAGCATTGGCCAATCATGGCCTTCAACATACTGCATTTTTACAAAAGGAACATCCTCGCCCGATTCGGCGTGCCTCAAGCTATTGTCACCGACAACGAAACACAGTTCACCGACAAGAACTTCCAAGACTTCGTCTCCAAGCTAGGTACGAAGCAGCACTTCACGTCGGCCGAGCACCCTCAAACAAACGGATAGGCCGAGGTGGCAAACAGAGTAATCCTACGGGGACTGAAACGTCGATTAGCCGACGCCAAACAACGGTGGGTCGAGGAGTTACACAGTGTCCTCTGGGCCTACAGAACGACCCCTTATTCCACGACCGGGGAGACCCCTTTCCGTCTGACCTACGGAACGGAAGCAGTTATCCCCGTGGAAATCAGGGAACCCTCGAGGAGGACAGAAGCCCCCCTCGACGGGGATGTAAATGACGAAGCCCTGAGGGAAGAACTCGACTTCGTCGAGGAGGCACGTTCGGGTGCTTCTCTCGAGAAGCTTCACTTAAGCAGAAGATAACTTTGCGTTATAACGACAAAGTCATCAAACGTGATTTTCAGGTAGGCACCCTCGTCCTACGACGGAACCAGAAATACTCGCGAGAAGGCAAACTCACTGCAAACTGGGAGGGCCCGTACCGCGTTCGCGAAAAAACGGGGACATGAGCCTACTTCCTAGAAAACCTACACGGGGAAGAACTTGCTCGACCATGGAACGCTGAAAAGCTAAAGCAATATTACAATTAAGCACTACCCGCGACACACTAACGTCGCGGCCACGGGGACGCACTAAGGTACAAGTACGACACCCCTATACGAAACACGATGGTCAAGGGCTGCGTTGTGTGTGCGCGAGCACTTTGACTCGACAAGGACACCTCGATCGAGATCCTGCGTCGTCGTACCAGTTAGGCAGAACACCTAGCTCGCGATGGGAAGTTCACACCACGAAGCTAAGACCTCGACCGAGCTCTTAGCCTCGTTGAAGGTCAGAACACATCTCCGACCACCCGACCAGCTCTCCACGCGGTCAGGGACTATCAAGGTCGAGCAAATTCCAAAGTTTTTAATTAGACAAAAACAAAGTATAACAAATGCTACAACATCACACACAGTGTAAACCATACAAGCATCACACATGCAGATAAACAAAAATGCATTAATCGGGCAGAAGCCCAGCGTATAAGTGTTACAAAGTATCAAAAAGCCCCTAGCACGCAGGCCGGGCACAAGTCATTACAAAGAAAAAACAAGTGGCACGCAGGCCGAACAAGCAAAACTAAACAAGGATCTCATCCTCGACCCGACGTCCGTCCTCCTCGTCCTCCTCCTCTGGCAGGTCCAACTTGCCATCGACCACACGCAGGAATGGGCTGATCCTGTCGAGCGCAATCTGAACACCCGAATTCTCAACACCGACCTGCTCCACTGTATTCTTAAAGCCTATCTCGAGGGCCTCCAGGCTATCTTGCTAAAGTTCCCGAATCTTAGCGATCAGGCTCGCACGGTCGACGAAGCTTTTCTCCTCGGCGGATTCTTTCTCTGCGGGACGAACAACGGTTTCCAATTCTTCAATCCTGGCCCGAAAGCGATCGCGCTCCTCTTGAGTCGCCGTCAGTGCAGCCTTGGCCTCTTTCAGCTCGCGGAGGACATTGGCATAGTCCTCACATTTGGCCTGGGCCTTTTGCAGATCAGTCGCGACCTTGTCCTTCTCCTTCTCGAGGGCAGCATAGTCATCCTTCAGCTTCTGTAACTCGGAGGCAGAGGGGGCCCCTGTAACACCCCAATTCCCATCGCGAATAAATAATACATAAATAAATCAGAGTAAATAAAAATTTATTTTTCCGACAGAAAACAGGGATGTCACAATTAAAGAAAGAAAACATAATCCCTGCTCATTTATTTGATACATAACACAAAATGGAATAATCTCAAAGGGAAACTTTTTTCATACAAAAGGAAAGGTCAATTATGGAATAAAGCGGAAGATCCATAACTGAATTGTTTTACAACATAAATTGTTTTATAACATCAAAATATACATACAAAGGTAATACAGAATAAATCTAACAAAGGTATACATATATAACATAATCGTTCCCCGACTCCCGTGCTACGTATCAGAGCAGACACCAAGACCGACAAAAGAACGGAGGGCTAATCTTCACAAAAGCATCCAAGAGTACAAATCTGTAATTGCCTCATAGAGCAACAAACCACAACAGAAGGGTGAGAAATAACAACTAAATCAAGATTGCATAATAATATGCAAAACATATAAATTCACATACATAGTTATTCTCACCACAAACATCATATACCAATACACATAGCACGCCACATATACATAACATATTTCTATACATAACACATATCATCCATAACCAATGCATTTATCACATATGCACATCATTTCACCAATTCAAACATAAATCTCAACACATACTTAATCAATTCATAATTCTCACACATAATGCATCCATTCACAATTCTCACACATAATCAATCCATTCATGATTTATGCAAATGCACAGAGACTGACACAACGACTCAATGCAATGCATATGCGGTACCATCTATCCATCATCTCAACACTAGTTCACTCAGGAACTATTGGAATCATTGCTTGTTACTTAGTGTAACTCCCCGTCGGGAAAATGATGTTCCCCGTCGCTTTAAGTCCTCTTGGTATAAGGCGCACGATGTTTATGGATTGCTTTAAGTCCTCTTTGTATAAGGCGCACGATCTTCTATAATCATCGCTTTAAGTCCTCTTTGTATAAGGTGCACGATGTTATAGTGGATTCCCTCTGGAATCGTTTCGTCGCTCACACCCACTAGGGCACACGACATCACAAGAATGCATATCATGATGCTTGGCATACAATGACTCGTGACATTCAAATGCACACATAATGTAACCATAATCATGCATATATTTCAACTCATCAATTCCATGCATTCACAATTCAACCATATGAATTATCTCATCATCATTATTCATGCATTGGAAATCAATTCAAACAATGAATTTACTTGCCATAAGGCCACCAAATAACACACATTGAACTTCACATACACAATGCATTTCATCATAATCCGTAAACCATAACAATTAGCATTTTATCATATACCTTCATATCAATTCACATCAAGAATTACTCACCATCAACCACAACAATCATACAATGTATTTCACCACACAACAACATCATTATCACACATTGAAATCAAACCCAAAACAACGCATTTATTTCTCCATAAGACCACAAACCATCATCAACAACACTCATCATATATATTCACATCATATAACAGCACACAAGCTATACGATACATATTAAAGCATATCACATGGTAACACGTCAATCACACACAATTACGACGGTAAAAGCCGACAAAATGACACTATTCCAATTCCCGACACAATTAAATCAGCCACTAATCCCAAAACCATTTTAATAAGAAAGAACATGTCAAAAGCTTTCCAACGCACCAAACCGCGCCTCAAACCGACTTACGGATCAAAAGTTATAAAGAAAATAAATTGGGAAAAGCTGTCATGTTCGCAATGCGAAGCTCCTAGCGAGTCCTTCGCTTCCTCATTCGCAGTGCGGATTCCCCAGAGAACCATGGCAGAAAGGAAAATAGCCTACAGTTCGCAGTGCGAGTCTCTGGTGAATGCTTGGCCTCACCTTCGCAGTGCGAATAGCCAGCGAATGCTCGCTTTCCCCTTCGCTAGGGGATTCGCAGTGCGAACCTGCGAATTCAGCAAAACCCAGCAGGGCTGTTATAGGTCATATGGGACCAAAATCATCATTCTCCCACCTTAAACACTACCAATTCATACTATATCACCCAAAACATGATCCAAACCTAACAACAAGTATTCTACTCAGTTTTTATCGAATTTCATCCGCGAAAACATCGATTTCTATCAATCGCTCCTAATTTCGATCGATACGAAAAGTTGCGAAACAACCAAAACATTTACAACAAACAACACATATACATACACAAGCAAGATATAATTGAAACTTCTCACCCTTACCCGATTAATCGCGCTCGAAACGGAGTTCCCGCGATTTTCCTCTTTCTCCTCTTTTCTCTTTCTTTCTTCTCCTTTTCTTTCTCTTCTTTTTCTTTCCTTTTTTTTTCTCTTTTTCTCTCCACTTTCTATTTATATAAATATCTAATCCCCTAAAAATACTATTTTACCCCTCAACTCAAATATCTCGCAAACGCTCTCAAAATGTGATAAAACATAAACAGTGATGAAAAACAATATATTGTCAAATAAAAGTCAAGAATAAAATAATATAAAATGAAAATAATTAAATCGACTCAATTAAATAAATAAGACAAAACCGGGGCATTACAGCCCCATCATTCAATATCAAGGCAGTCTCGAAGACTCGCATCATGGCCGCAAGGTGTCATACCCCAAAATTTGCCCTCTCTTTTCTTCATATCATTTAGCATGAGCTTTCATTGCATTGCATTGCATTCAAGCGTAGAAAAATTAAGCATCAAGCATTTAGCATTGCATCTTGGATAAGGGCATGTGATCAGGTGATCCTCCAAGGTTTTGATCATCCAAAGCTAAAGAAGAAGACCAAGTGTTTCTCACAAGCCTCAAGGATCTCTTATATCCTATATCATCTCCATTTGCCCTCACAAGTCATAGGGAGAGGAGAGTTCACCAAGAAGATTGGACAGTGCATGATCTCCTACACAAGGCAGTCAAAAGTTGGGATCTGACCCCCAAATGTGCAATCTCTTTGAGTTTTTATCATCTCCAAAGGACATATCTCATCTTTGTTTGAGAGGATACACAACATATTCAGAGGAATTGAGATTTAGAGGATGTGTTTTTTCCTCCTAACCAGAGGGTGCCAAAACTAGGGTTGGACCTAAAATCAGTTTATTTCTGATTTCTTGGGCAAGACTTGATCTCATGGCATTCCTTATGTCCTCAAGTGTTTAGGGATGGAAGATTGCCCATCAATTTGTCTCAGAAGGTTTTCAATTGATCAGAAATTTCAATATCAGGAGAATTAGGAATGAAGTCAACTGTGCAGTAGAAAAGTCAAGCCCTGACTTTTTGAGGTCAACATCATGATTTTCAAGGCAAATATGGTCCATGGACAAGATTTGGTCAAGAGATGTTCAAGGATTCATGAAAAATCAAGAATGTGGAAAAAGTTACTAAAATTGGAAAATTAGGTTTTTAGAAACTTACTATTTTTAGTAAGTTTTTAATCACTTTCTAAGACATTTTTCACCATGTTCAAGGCATCATTCAAAAACCTTTTCCACATGGAAGTTGTAGATTGAAGTTTTCCCTTCAAAATGGATACAAGAACCATGACATTTGAGTTGTTTATGAAAGAGTTATGATGCTCCCAAGTTGGATGTTTTCATTCTTACAAAGTTCAAAAACTTAGAATTTTTTCTAAGTGTTTTAGGACAGATTTTGAAGCAACTTTCATGGGAAATTTCTTCATAGATCCCAGCTCCAATTTAAGATATAATCAACATGAGATATGTTCTTTGTCATGTGGGTTTTCCATAGAGCATAAATATGTCCTAAATGGAGCTATTTTCATCAAGATATGACCATGCAAAGTGAAGCTTTTTCAACCAATTTCAGAGCATGGCATGATCCAATTTCTTGGCATATTTTATCATTGGTTTTGCAGCATTCTTGTACTACCTAAACCACACGTTTCATCATCAATTACCTCACTACAACATTGCCTTATATGTCCAAACATACATCACATGCCATGCACATTTCATGCACTAAAATCCATCTTGTTTGGCCAAAATAAGAAAGGAAAATTTGCACACACCCTGACCATTCTTTCCTCTCACGTGCTATGTACACCACCCCTCATTTCATGATCCATTTTACACTAAAAAATCACACGAAAACCACCTCCATGTGAGACAAACCGTACCACCCTCTTTCTTTTCCAAATTTTGCCAAAAATTCCAAACACACATTTACCATCCTTAGGCCCATTAAAAAGTTGACAACCCACCATATTTAAGAAAGACAAACCCTAAACGTGGAGGGGGTTCTCATTTTTGGCAAGATCAGATAAAAAAAGTTCAGTTTCTCTCTTTTTTTTTCATCACACTCGAGTTGTTGATTTTCTGAGTTTTCTGGAAGTTTTCTTGGCGGAATCATCACCTATTAAACACCATCTTGTTTCTGTACGCAAAGAGTTACTTCTGTATCCATTGTTTGGAGTTCTACAAGCTCTATATTCTTCATTTTCGGGTTAAAGTAGTGTGAAGAGTTCTAGCAACTTGCTGACCAAAACGAGCTGTGATCTGCATTCTCCAAGTAACTTTGAAGTTTTCCATAACATTGGTATAGCTCAATCTTGTCAAAGAAGCAACGGACTGTTCTCCGTTAGGTAAAAATCTCAGATCTAATATCTCTCATATTAAACGTGCATTGAACCTTGTTGTTGGCTGTTCTGAAGTCCTACAGAGATGTAGGCATTGTTTGGTTAGTTTTTGGCTGTGTTTGAGATGTTTTCAGTTTGAGCATGTTTCCTTTTGGCTTACGATTCATCATGATATACGTGTTGAAAATTACTTTTGATGGTGGATTTGAAATCTCCTTGAAATTCTATGCAAGATGATGTCCTCTTTTATTCGTTTTGGTGTTGTTTTGTTCTGAACTCCGGCGAGTCTCCCAGAGAAGATGACCGGAGCTAGGGCTCCGGCATCTTATGTGTACTTTGATCGGTGAGGGTTTGAAACGCTGACTGGCCAATGAGAAGGGAGTCTTGTGCCAGCTCATTTAGTGAGACTCCAGCG
Organism: Lathyrus tuberosus; assembly: GCA_022829125.1. NCBI lineage: Eukaryota > Viridiplantae > Streptophyta > Magnoliopsida > Fabales > Fabaceae > Lathyrus > Lathyrus tuberosus. The sequence continues at coordinate 7,347,416 of JALAZF010000321.1, forward strand.
TGGCCAGGCTTTGATACCAAACGCAACGTTTCATTTATTTGGTTTTTTGTTGTTTGATTCTGAATGAAGCAATAACATTGGGCTTGGCACTTTTGATTTTCGCACCCCACCATTTGAGGCCCACTGTGCGCACAAGCCTGAATCATGTGATGGTCCGTTTTGCTTCTGCACCCCCCGTGTTTATTACTTGTTTTAATTTCTCTTATTGTTTTAATTAGTTTGTTTCAATTTTTATTTTAATTGTTAATCACATTTTAAAAAATCCAAAAAATACTTTTCTGATCATTTATTGTCTTGTGATTATTTTCCTTTTTTTATTTTTATTTCTTATTTTATTTTCATATTTTATTTTGATTTAATTTAGTGATGAGTTTCCAATGATACCCTTCATCTAGGGTTAGGATGTTCTTAACTTTTACTCATCATTTGAGGCCAATCTTTTGGTTACTTGTGGAGGTTTATGTGAGGATGTTTCAATGCTGGTTTGAGGTTGGTTTGAGTTACTTTTAGTGACTTGCCACTCAAGTTTTATTGACCCTCGATCTTTGTTCGGTTATGTGCACATCTTGACTTGTGGATCACTTTTAGACAAGCTCTTTAATTCTTTTTGATCCAATATTTTTGTACATGTTACTTGACTGAGTTAAATTCTGTTTGAGTATTTTTTGGGAATTTATTGGACAACTTTGCTATTTTTGATTGAGTTTTACTTATGATGCAAGTTTGATTGAGGTATGCTTGGATACATGATCTAGTTTGAGTGCATTTGCTTACTTGTGATGGAGTGGTGCTTGAGATGTTTTTATGGTATGATCATGTTCTATTTGAGCTTACTTATGGCTTTGGAATCATCCTCATTTGATCATTTTTCAATTTGTTCTTGATTTTACAAGTTGATGTTGTTTTGGACTCGAATCTTGTGGCATGTTCAACCTAATCTTGTGATGCTTCTTTGTATGATCTCACTCATGTATGAAACCTTTTGTTTGATTTGTATGACATGCTAGAGGTTCTGACCCTCTTGTTTTAAGGTTCATTATGTGACTTTCATTTCACCTTATGCTTCATATGTTTCTTTGCTTGCTTGCATGAATGATAAGTGGATGTTTTAATTAACTTTGATGCATGTTTTGAATGTGTTGCTTAAGGTTTCATCTTGCATGAGTTGAGTTTGATTTTGGTATGATGTTGATACATATGCTACTGCCCCTTGAGTTCATTACTTGGCTTTCATCTCACTTGATCATCTTGGTTTGATTTGTATGATGCATATCATCATCATTGGTTTTGTGATTTCTTTGGCTCATAATGCATCATAATGTGAAACATTCTTGCATGTTTGTACTAGTTGATCATGAGATGTCTTAAATTCTGACTTTGTTTCACTTTCATCTTATTTTGTTCATGTCATCTTTGTATGAACTCTTAGTGTGTGAAATTGTGAATCTTGTGCAAGTTTACTTGCATCCTTTCTTGTGTGCCTTCACTTGTATACTTGATATGTGCTTATATGATCTTTGAAGCATGTTTTGTGTTTTTATTTGGATATGATGTTTGTGATGTGCTTTCTGCCCCATCTCTTTTCTTTTTCTTCCTTTCTCTTTTCTTCTCTTTCACTCTTTCTCATCCCATGAATCTTGAGACTTATTCAAGTCTTGGATTCTTTTCCCCTTAGAGCTACCTAGTCCAACTTAATTTTTGATTAAGCTTGGAGTAGGATTAGCATTAGGTTAGGTAGTCTTTTCTCCTAAACCTCACTAACCCTAGGATATCCGTGCATGATAACATTAGGACTCTTAGTTTCCCTTTAGAGTTTCCTTTGCGTTTTCTCTCTTCTCATCTCAAAACAATAAAAGTAAAAAAAATACTTAATAAAGGTTAACGTGTATTGCGTTTGAACCTTATATGTGGGAAATGGGGAATGAGGGGCTTCGTCTCATTCTTCTAGGATACCTAGTGTACGTCCTGTTGGGGACGATGCGCGAAGTATTAGTTCCTATATTTAAGACTTTGGTTCAATGCAAGTTTCAAATAACTGTAAAAGATACTTCTTGTTAAAAAACTTCAAACCAACAATAACGTCTTTCCTTCGGGAATTCTTTTCTCATCTCACTCACTCTCAGCGTACGAACGTGCTCCTACTCGTTCTCTTGCAAGATGGTAACGCACTCGGACCAGCGAGCCTGCAACACCTGAGCTAGAATGTTAGCCGTTCCCAAAAAAACACAAACAAAGCGACCCTCGTTGAGGGGAACTACGTCGCTCTGATTCTCATGCTCCCGATGAGATACGTAGGCAGTGGGGTAGGGCCCATTCGAGCACTTCTTTTATTTTCCCTACATTTGTTTCTTTTTCTTTCTCTTTTCTTTTCCGTTCCTTTCCCTTTCCAGTAGCAGTGGAGCTCCAGTTGACGACACCCTTTGATCGAGACAAGCAAGTGTGGATCCCATCGGGTACGATGGACGCGAGGGGGTGCTAATACCTTCCTTTCGCGTAACCGACTCCCGAACCCAGTTCTCTTGGTCGCAAGACCATGCTCTTTCCTTTCCCTTCTGGTTTATGCAGTGTTTCCTTTCCCTCTCTTGGGATAAATACACATTGCTGGCGACTCTGTTTCGGTGCCACTTTGCGTTTGTACTTGGATGAAAATCCCGGGAGCGACAGCTGGCGACTCTGCTGGGGACCGTACCCAGAATCTCTGGTTTCCTTAGTGAGTCAGTCCTAGCGCTTGTTCGTTTTCTTTCTTTGGGTGTTTATTCTGGTCATGTGTTTTGTTGTGTGTTGTATATTACTGTATTGCTGTTTACTATATTTTTTACTGCTTTACTGTTTTTATCGCATTTTACTGCATTACATATCATTATATGTTGGATATTACTGCACTGTGCTGGCTGGTTTTCTGTTTGGCGGGTTGGGATGCTTTGAGAGATGAGCTCAATACCCAGGCTCGAGCATACACCTAGGTTTTAGCGTGGGCAGGCGTGACGCTCCCGTGGTGTTGGCCACGTGTGGGTGATTACGATCCCTACAATCAGACGAGGTTCTATCCGGAGCTATCTGCTACTGTATGTTGATACAGGCCAGTAGTTATTCTCTGGAGGAATTGTCGACTCTGATGACCATTCCCGAGGACTCAGTTGCGGCACTCCTCCCGAGATGTGACAGTGGCAGCCCAAGTTCTGTGGCAAACCTATTGCACATTCTCGATCTGAGGACCCAATGCTGGGAACTTGCTATAGGATTTCCCTTTTGTAGTGAATCAGCGGACGACCTCTTTGATTGGCGATAGCATTGTATCCTTTGAGCTGAATGTGCTATTGCTTCTCAAACCTCTGAAGCTGAGGATCTTTTGTCTTGGAGAATCGGTTGAGGCCTCCTCGATTGATGATGATGCCAAACCAGAAATGGTGAACATATCATCATTTCTCGACCTGAGAGCCCGGGATACTGAACATCCTAGTACCCACATGTGAGAGGGATGGGGTTTACAGGTTTGCAGGTAACCGTGACTTTCAACCTACCTGGTTTTCTTGTTCTATTACTATGGTGGTTATTTGTTCTGAGTTTTGGTACAGAGACTTGGTTTGTTCAGTCAGCGCAGTGCAGCCAGTTTGTGTAGACACCTTGATCACATGCTCCGCATTGCATTCCTTTTTTCTGACATTCATGTTTGTGCATTTTCAGGTAGTATCTAGTCTTTGATTCCAGTCAGAAGGCATTCATAGGGATGGACACTAAGAGGGGTAAGAAGAATATCATCATCTACAAATTTTCGAAGATCACTCTTGGTCCATTGAGCAGTCTGCAGAGTATAGCTGGTCCAGAAGTTTTAGGAGCCTTGAAGAGAAGTATGGTTGGATTTTACCCCTGGTTTGGAGTCTTAGTGAGTACGAATACAATGGGCTACACACCTTGATGCAATTTTATGGCCCTTCCCTGAGGTTCTTTGTGATGCCAGATTATGTGTTGGTTCCTACCCTGGAGGAGTACTCCGACCTTTTGAAGATTCCTGTCAGAGAGGGTGTTCCTTTCTGTGGTTCCCAAGGAGATTGTGATTTCCAGGCAGTGGCTGAGGCTCTGTATTTGAGCAGATCTACAGTGGAGGCTGACTTTTCTAAGAAGGGAAAATCCCGAGGGTATCACTTGGATTACTTGGTGAAGAGGGCTCGAGAAGAAGCTAAGGAAAAGAGGTGGAGGGCTTTCAATGCAATCTTAGCTCTGTGTATATATGGCATTGTGTTATTCCCTAATGAGTCTGACTTCGTCGATACAGATGCTATTCAGATATTTACAGCTCAGAATCCAGTACCGACTTTGTTAGGTGATCTCCACTACGCTCTATACAACGGGAATGAGAAAAGGCGAGGTGGTATGGTTTGTTGTTGCGCACCTCTCTTCTACAAGTGGTTTGCCAAACGTTTACCCCAATCTGGTGCTTTTGTGGATTCGAAGACTTCTTTAGAGTGGAGTAAGCGTCTGATGGGCTTAGCTACTAAAGACATTCTCTGGTGGATAAGGGTCTGTTGGGGACTGATATTTTGCATAGCTGTGGCAGGTATCCTAATGTACCTTTGATCGGAAGAAAGGGAGGTATTAACTACAACCCATTTTTGGCTATCAGGCAGTTTGCATACGCCCTGAAAGGTCCTCCAGCTAGAAAAGACTTGGAAGAATCCTTGTATTTTCATATGATTGATGGTGTAGCTATTGCACAAGAAGCTTGTCAAGCCTGGCTCAGCAGACAGAAGATAGGTAAAACTGTTTTGGGGAAACCCAATAACCAAGCTTTCGCTCCGTATGTTGAATGGGTGAAAAAGAGGGTAGAAGAATTCTATTTGCCTTTTGATCAGGCGCCTCCATTGTATCCAGAGATTGTGGAGGAAAGACTTACTGTGCCTATTGAAGAGTTCGACAAGCAGCGTAAGTTAGTATCTGACCTGAGGGCAGAAAACTCTGATATGAGTAGTCGGCTACAAAATGCTCTACATGACAACTTGGGGTTGAAGTGGAAAGTTTAAGACATGACTGCGTATCTAGAGAAAAAAGAGAAGGATTTCGCCGGCAGGGCTCAGCATTTCAAAAAGATCAGTATGGCTGCTGATTCATCAGGCAAAGACAAGAGAAAAAACAAGAGGCTTTTGACTAAAGCAGAAGACGAGCTTGCCACGTATCAGGATATGTGGGAGGAAGCCAAGACTGAGAATGAAGAGCTGAAGGAAGAACTTCAAGAGGTGAAAGCAAGGAAAGATCGTTACTTTGCCAAGTGGAAAGGTGCACAGAAGGAGATCGAAGAGCTCAAGCTGCAAGCCGAGATCAAGAAGTCGAAGCGCGAGGATAACACCGCTGAAGAGCAGATCACTAAGTTGAACCAAGAGATTGCAAAAAGAAACAAGTTGATCAAAGGGCTGATTAAGCGGCCTGCACATCCTGACACTGTGGATCTTCTCGAAGAAGTTGAAGCTAGTTTGTTTGGGATTAATTTGTAGTTGATTTTTGTTGTTTATCTTTTTGGGGTTACCATCAGGTTTGTTGATGGAATCACCTTTGATTATGTTTGAATTTTTCTGAAAGAACTACTTTGTTTTCTGTAATGGAATACCTGGTTTAGTTATCTGTGTTCTGGCAGTTCTGGTTTTCTGAGAGTATTTGTTCTTGTGGTTTGATTCTGCGGTATTTCTGGATTCAGATTTATTTTCCGATATTGTGTCCGATCCCTTGCCCAAAACTGGAATCAAAGCAGATTCGGCCTGGAAATGTTTAAAATATGATTGTTTGCATTTTGCATTTGCATCCTCATAATCATAAGCATTTTTGCATAGCAGGTACCTGTTGCAGGAGATCTCTAACCTTTATTTGGTTTCAGGAACTATAGCTGAGAATCATATTCATCGTTACTCAACTCGAGGAAATCAGGCTAGAGCTATGGATCAAATGCAGAGTGACTTGGCTGAAATGAGGGCAAGAATGGACCAGTTCATGACTCTCATGACTGGAATGTCATAAAATCAAGAAAGACTGAGGCTTCTGGTCGAGCGTCCAGAGGGCACGCTTGGAGTTAATCAGAATGGCAATGGCACTCCTCCTCCTGTTGGCAATCCCCCTCCTGTGGGTAATCTGGGTAATGGAAATGGCAGAAATGTTGGTGGTGTTCAGGAAGATGGTCAAGAAGACCAGTTTACTCTGTTGGATGTTGAGATGGGTGCTCCTAATGACAAAAGGTACTATGAGTTGGCTGAAAAGATACGAGTTATGGAATGCAAGAATTCTATGGGTATTGATGTTACTAGTTTGGGGCTGGTACCAGGAGTCAGGATCCCTCCAAAATTCAAGCCGCCTACTTTTGATAAATATCATGGCAATACGTGTCCCCAGACACATATCCAAGCTTATTTTGGGAGGATCTCAGCTCATACAGATGAAGAGAAGTTATGGATGCATTACTTTCAAGACAGTCTGGCTGGAGCTTCTTTGACCTGGTATATGAAATTAAATAGAGCTGCTGTGAGAAGTTGGAAGGATCTGGCTGAAGCATTCCTAAAGCAGTACCAGTACAATATTGACATGGTGCCTAATCACACTCAATTGCAGGGGTTGTCACAGAATGCTAAGGAAAGTTTCAAAGAATATGCACAGAGGTGGAGGGAAATGGCTGCACAGGTTCAACCTCCTTTGTTGGATAGAGAAATGGCAGACATGTTTATGGGCACCCTGCAGGGGGCATATCTTGAAAGATTAGATGCTTGTCCATCAACCGACTTTGCTGAGATAGTGATTGTTGGAGAAAGAATAGAGAGTTTGTTGAAGCTTGGAAAGATTCAAGATGTGAGTGGGGCTGGATCTTCTGGGATGAAGAAACCGTTTGCTGGTAGTCAGAGAAGAAGAGAAGGAGATACAAATGCTGTGTTTAGAGGACGAGGCAGAGGACATTCTCAGAGTTATCATCAGGTGGGTGCAGTGACAATCCCAGCACCGTCTATTCAGCAACAACAACCCCAACAACAGGTTCAGCAGCAACAATAACAACCTCCTTTCCAACAGAGGTCTAGGCAGAGGGATCGCAAGATTAACCCTCTCCCTTTGACTTATTCTGCGTTGCTACCACAGTTACTCCAGTTGAAGTTGGTTGAGCTCCGCACTATGAGGCCTCCTGCCGCTGGCAACTTGCCTCCTAATTTTGATGCTAACGCACGATGCGAGTTCCACTCAGGTGCTCAGGGGCACTCCATTGAAAGATGTTGGGCTTTTCATCATAAAGTGCAAGACTTAATTGACGCCAAGGCAATCAATTTCTCTCGGCCTCCTAATATTATTCAGCACCCCATACCTAATCATGGTGCGGCAAATGTGCATGCTGCGGAAAATGTGCATGCTATCGAAGATGGAAAGCGGTTGAATTTGGTAGCAGACATCAATCAGGTGAAGACTTCTTTGTAGGTTATAAAAGATCATTTATTAAAGGGACAGGTGTTCCCGGGCTGTAATCAAGATTGTTCTGAGTGTATGAATCAAGAGAATGGCTGTGATAAGTTGAAAGCAGGTTTGCAGAATCTGATCAATGAAGGATGTCTACAGTTTGACAGGGTTGTGAAAGAGACTGATGAGGTATCAACTGTGACCATCTATTATACTCCCGCTGAGATCCAGGTGCCTGCTAGTACAGTTCCTGTAGCAGGTGTTGTGCAACAAAGACCTAGTCCTATTACCATTATGGTGCCAGGACCAGTTCCGTTTACAACTACACAGGAAACCCCGTGGCACTATGGGGCAGACGTATATTATACTCCCGCTGAGATCCAGGTGCCTACTAGTACAGTTCCTATAGCAAGTGTTGTGCAACAAAGACCCAGTCCTGTTACCATCACGGTGCCAGGACCAGTTCCGTTTACAACTACAAAGGCAATTCCATGGCACTATGGAGCAGACATATATTATGAAGGTAAAAAGCAAGAAGTTGGATCGTCAGCCGGTTCGAATATTGATAATGTGGGTGGTGTAGGTGGTTTTACAAGAAGTGGAAGATTTTTTACTCCCCAAACTTTGCGCGGTGATCAAGAAGCTGAAGCTGCTGCAAAAGCTAAAGGAAAACAGGTGGTCGAGAGTATGCCTGTACCTGAAACTGAGAAAAAGACTACTTTTGATAATGAGATGGAAGAGATCATGAGGATAATCAAGAAAAGTGATTATAAGATTGTTGATCAACTGAATCAGACCCCTTCGAAGATTTCAATTTTGTCACTGTTGATGTGTTCTGACGCGCATCGGGAGGCTTTGTTGAAAGTGTTGAAGAGTGCATATGTGCCACAGGAAATCACTGTAAATCAGCTTGAAGGTGTAATTTCCAATGTTAATGTCAGCCATGGTCTGGGCTTCACAAGTAGGGATTTGCCTGCTGAAGGAAGAAACCACAATAAAGCTTTGCACATCACAATGGAGTGTAAGGGTGCAGTGTTGTCTCATGTACTGGTGGACACTGGTTCCTCACTCAATGTCTTGCCTAAGAAGGCACTAATGAAGCTGGAAGTTGATGGTTTGATTTTAAGGCCTAGTGAGTTGGTAGTCAGAGCATTTGATGGTACTAAAAGATATGTGTTTGGTGAAGTTGAATTGCCCGTGCAAATTGGACCGCAGGTGTTCAAATCCACATTCCATGTGATGGATATACAGCCTTCTTATAGCTGCTTATTGGGTCGCCCTTGGATTCATTCAGCCGGGGCTGTTACATCCACCTTACACCAAAAGCTGAAGTATGAGTTTGAAGGACAGGTTGTGACAGTGTGTGGTGAAGAAGATATCTTTGTTAGTCATCTGTCCACGTTCAAGTATGTGGAAATGGACGGAGAGATTCACGAGATGCTTTGCCAATCGTTTGAAGCGGTAAATATTGACAATGCGCCTGGGTCTTCCGCTGCACCAGTTGGAGCTGGTACCTCTATTTCATCCTACAAACAAGCTGTTGAGGTCGTCAGAGCCGGCAATGCCCAAGGCTGGGGCAGGTTGATAGAGACACCAATGAAGGAGGACAAATTTGGCATTGGTTATCATCCCTATATGACTTCAGAGGCAGAAAGCAGTGGACCCATCACTTTCAGTAGTGGGGGAATTATTTTCACAGATCAGTCTTGTACAGCTTCAGAAGATGGTGTTGACAGTGACTGTGACCTGGACAACTGGGTACGCCCACGTGCTCCGGGACAACAAGTGCAGAACTGGTCTGTTGAAGAAGTTGTTCGGGTTACTCTTCAGACAGAGTAATTTTTTACTTGTTTTTCTAATCATAATGCATGTCAAAATCTTGCGCTCTGCCCAAGGCGTATAGATTCATTTGTAGGGCCACCCTGTTTGCATTTGCAATTTTAATCATCAATAAAGGACGTTTTGCACTCAAATTTTTGTTCTCTGTCTTTCAGTTTTTATTTTTGCACAAATTTAATAAAATGGCAATGTTTCTTTTTCTGTTTGTTTTACAATAATTTCTAAAATAAAGCATGAACCCGTTCGTGCAGACTTGATCCTCCGGATTCCATTGATAACGATTTTGCTATGGCTATGAATGACTTTGACAAACCGATTTATCAAGCCGAAGAAGGGGATGAGAAGGATTGTGAACTCCCTGAGGAACTGGCCAGATTGTTAAAACAAGAGGAAAGGGTCATCCAGCCTCATCAGGAGACTGTAGAGATCATCAATATTGGTACCGAGGATGCTAGGAAAGAGATCAAGATTGGTGCCAGCCTGCAAGCAGATGTGAAAAGGGCTTTGATTGAGTTGTTGTGTGAATATGCTGACATCTTCGCCTGGTCGTATCAAGACATGCCAGGGTTGGACACTGATATTGTTGTTCACAGGCTGCCTTTGAGAGAAGAATGTCCGCCGGTTAAACAGAAACTTCGTCAGACTCACCCCGACATGGCCATAAAGATCAAAGAAGAAGTTCAGAAACAATGGGATGCAGGATTTCTTGCTGTGACTCACTATCCTCCCTGGGTTGCCAACATTGTGCCGGTACCGAAGAAAGACGGAAAGGTTAGAATGTGTGTGGATTATCGGGACCTTAATAAAGCTAGCCCGAAGGATGATTTTCCACTACCTCACATTGATGTACTGGTTGACAATACAGCTCAGTTTTCAGTGTTCTCGTTTATGGATGGTTTCTCCGGGTACAACCAGATTAAGATGGCACCTGAAGATATGGAGAAGACCACGTTCATTACTCTGTGGGGTACATACTGTTATAAGGTGATGCCTTTTGGGTTGAAAAACGCAGGGGCAACGTATCAACGGTCAATGGTAACTTTGTTTCACGACTTGATTCATAAAGAGATTAAATGTTATGTGGATGACATGATTGCCAAGTCGAGAACAGAAGAAGAACATCTGGTTAACTTGAAAAAGCTATTTGAAAGGTTGAGGAAGTTCCGCTTGAGATTGAATCCAAATAAGTGCACTTTTGGGGTGCGTTCTAGAAAGCTGCTGGGTTTCATTGTGAGTGAAAAAGGAGTTGAGGTTGATCCTGCCAAGGTGAAAGCAATACAAGAAATGCCTGAGCCGAGAACGGAAAAAGAGGTTCGTGGTTTTCTGGGTAGATTGAACTACATTGCAAGGTTCATATCTCACCTAACAGCCACGTGTGAACCAATTTTTAAGCTGCTAAGAAAAGATCAGATGGTCAGGTGGAATGACAATTGCCAGTTGGCATTCGATAAGATAAAAGAATACTTGCAGGAACCTCCAATTCTCATACCTCCAGTTGAAGGAAGACCTTTGATAATGTATTTGATAGTGCTTGAAGGTTCTATGGGTTGTGTTCTCGGTCAACACGACGAGACAGGTAGGAAGGAACATGCTATCTACTACCTGAGCAAAAAGTTCAATGAATGTGAGTCCCGTTACTCAATGCTTGAAAAGACATGATGTGCACTTGCATAGGCTGCAAAGCGATTGAGGCAATATATGATTAGGTACACAACCTTGTTGATTTCCAAAATGGATCCTATCAAGTACATTTTTGAGAAACCAGCGCTAACAGGCAGAATTGCACGGTGGCAAATGGTTCTGACAGAGTATGATATTCAGTACACTTCCCAAAAGGCCATCAAAGGAAGTGTCTTGTCAGATTATCTTGCGCAACAATCGATTGATGATTACCAACCCATGAAGTTTGATTTCCCTGATGAGGACATCATGTTTCTCAAAGCCAAAGACTGCGAGGAACCACTCCCGGAGGAGGGGCCAGACCTTGAATCTAAATGGAGTCTGATGTTTGATGGGGCCATCAATATGAATGGATGCGGAGTTGGAGCAGTTCTTATCACGCCGGAAGGTGTTCATATGCCTTTCACTGCCCGAGTAACTTTCGGATGCACCAACAATGAAGCAGAGTATGTAGCTTGTATAATGGGGATTGAGGAGGCGATTAATTTACGGATTAAGACCCTAGATATCTTTGGTGATTCAGCTTTGGTAATTAATCAGGTGAAAGGGAGTTGGTACACGCACCAAGCAAATCTGGTTCCGTATAGGGATTATACAAGAAGGTTGCTGACATTCTTTACAACAGTGAAGCTGTACCATATTCCTCGAGATGAGAATAGGTTTGCAGATGCCTTGGCTACATTGTCTTCCATGATCAAAGTGCAAGGATGGAATCATGTACCTAAGATTGATGTGTCTCGCCTTGACAGACCTGCATTTGTGTTTGCTATTGATGCAACGTCTGATGACAAGCCATGGTTTCATGATATCAAATGTTTCTTGAAAAGTCAAGAGTACCCTCCAGGGGCATCTACTAAAGATAAGAAGACGTTGAGAAGGTTGTCTGGTAGTTTCTTCTTGAATCAGGATGATGTGCTGTACAAGCGGAATTTTGACATGGTTCTCCTCAGATGTGTGGATAAATATGAGGCAGACTTGTTAATGCAGGAAGTACATGAAGGCTCTTTCGGTACCCATGCCGGAGGACATGCAATGGCTAAGAAATTATTGAGATCAGGATATTATTGGTTGACTATCGAGTCAGATTGTTGCAAGTACGCCCGCAAGTGTCATAAATGTCAGATCTATGTGGACAAAGTGCATGTTCCTCCAAACCCGTTGAGTGTCATGTCCTCTCCTTGGCCCTTTGCTATGTGGGGCATTGACATGATCGGAAAGATTGAGCCTACTGCTTCAAACGGACTTCGTTTCATCTTGGTCGCCATTGATTATTTCACCAAATGGGTTGAAGCAGCATCTTATGCCAACGTCACTAAACAGGTAGTAGCTCGTTTCCTGAAACGGGATATCATTTGTCGCTATGGAGTGCCCGAGAGAATCATTACTGATAATGGTTCTAATCTGAACAACAAAATGATGGCTGAGCTGTGCCGGGACTTCAAAATTGAACACCACAATTCTTCTCCATATTGCCCGAAGATGAATGGCGCTGTGGAAGCGGCCAACAAGAACATTAAGAAGATTGTGCAGAAAATGGTGGTCACCTACAAAGATTGGCATGAGATGTTACCGTTTACTTTGCATGGGTACCGAACGTCAGTGCGCACGTCTACTGGGGCAACCCCATTCTCACTTGTATACGGTATGGAGGCAGTACTACCGGTTGAAGTGGAGATTCCATCCCTCAGAGTTATAATGGATGTCAAGTTAGACGAGGCTGAATGGGGTGCGCGCCAGGTTTGATCAGTTGAGCCTTATTGAGGAGAAGCGACTGGCAGCTGTATGTCATGGGCAGTTGTACCAACGGAGGATGAAGCAGGCATTTGACCAAAAGGTGCGTCCTCGGGTTTACAAGGTTGGAGATGTGGTACTCAAAAGGATCCTTCCTCCAAGTACATATCACAGGGGCAAGTGGACTCCTAATTATGAAGGTTCATTCGTGGTTAAGAAGGTCTTCTCGGGCGGAGCCTTATTACTTACAACCATGGATGGCGAAGACTTTTCATCCCCTGTCAACTCAGACGTAGTCAAAAAATACTTCGCATGGATAGACCCGCTAAAAAAAAAAGAAAAAAGTCCAGGCAAAAAAGGGGCATCCCGGCGAACCACAAAAACAGAATAAAAAGGTTAGGGCAAAAATTAGGGATATAAAATAAAAAAAATTGTACACCCGGTGAGTTGAAAATCCGCAAGGACAACTCAGGCAAAAAAGGATATCCCGGTAGATTGAAAACCCGAAAGGGCGGTCTACGCAAAAGAGGGATTTAAGCGAACGACTACGATCTGAGTTTATCTGTACTCCATCATCCGTTTCAACAACTGACATTCCAAAGGGTAGAAATCGGTCTGATCATTCCTCAGAAGACAAGGTCGGGGAGTCTTGAAGACATACTGGCCATAGTAGAATTGAAACTCAGTGGAACGCCGTTTTCACATTGCCATTAAGATAGTTTCTTTTCTCAATTTTCAGCGACCACCTCTTTCCAGGGATCGCTTCCTGATGTAATTGCCTATTCTGGGCCTTTTGATCAATAAATTGAATTTCAGTTAAAAGCTTCTTATTTTGTTTTACTGCTTTGTTTGCAAAAACGTCCGAATTTTTGATAAAACATTGCATTTGAAAACATGGTGGCTTCACAATAACACGTGCAGAAAAATATTTAAAATTACTTTGAATGTTGAATAATCCTGGATGGTGGATTCAAACCACGCAATATTCCGGGGCATGTGCGCATTTCCTTTTGATTGTAGGTAACATATTCAGATGATTTTAAGCACAAGACGAGTAATCATTTATTCCCACACAGGAGACTGGGGCAATCATGTTCGGGGGAGGGTTTACTTGTTACCCTTTTGTCACAACGTTTACTGATTGAGTCCATCAGATGGTTGACGGTCGTTCGGGACGTCTCGATATCAGTGAATTGAGTTCAGCTTGGTATCGTTGTATATTATTAAGTCAATTCTCTCATTCATTATTTCCAACAGCTACAAGCTTTTCTATGCTGATAACGGCTGCGAATCCCCAGTAAAGTTGTTTCGCAGACACCGAAGTTGATGGTCAAGACCAGTGAAGTCGCTAGGAGTTTGAAGATGCTTAATCTTCTGTAAAATCCTCTTATATTGTTTCTTCAGATAAGTTTGGTATCATGGAGCAGGAAGCAAGTTGTTGACCTCCCAAGCATGGGGGCATATTGAAGTTCCCCGGCAGGAGATGTTCCAGATTTATTATCCCCAGTAGAGTTTGAGGACGTTTGGTCTTCTGTAAAATCCTCTCAAAAAAGGCATTCCCCAGCATGAGACGATTTAAGGTGGTTTTCTCCAGCAGGGTTGGTTATAAACTCATCATCCCCAACGGAGTAGTCGAACGGAAAGTTCGCCCAACATGGGGCATTGTAGCACTTATTTTAGGCTCAACAGTCTTATGCCTTAGCAGATTACTGTGCAGTTGCTTTGGATTTCCCCAGCAGATCTAAGGACTCTCTCCCAGCAGGTTGCAGCAGAACATGTGCTAATCAGGATTTGCATATCCCCGACAGAGTAGCCCTGATCCCCAGCAGGATCGTATATCTGGTAGCGGTATCCTCACAGAGTTCAGCTTTGAATCTTGTTAACAATACTCCCCAGCTGAGTTGTTTTGTCCCCACAGAGGCCTGTTGATCAACAAAATCTATTCCTCAGCAGAGTGATAGTATATTCTTGCCCCAGCCGGTTTAGAAGGTTGATTCTCCCCGCAAAGGATCTCAGGTCTGATAGATCCTCAAGCTGAGTTTTAATGACTTTTCTTCCCTAGCAAGACGTCATGCAAAGAAATTCTCATCCCCAGCGGAGTTGCTGTGACCAGAATTCATCCCAGACAGATGAAGTAATTCCTGGCAGATTTATCACTCCCTACATTTCCAAAGTACAATTTATTTTTGGCAAACTTGACAATTCGAAGTAGACGGATTATTTATTCATTCTCCAGCAGAGATATTATCCTTTCAGGAATCTCCGAGATTAAATCATTGATTGTTGTCCTCAGCAGAGTCAACAGAGATGTCTGACGTGGATGCAGAGAGTAATCCAATTTTGGAATTTTTAAAGTCCAACCGTAGATTGGTAAAAGGTCCATCCAAGGGTGGCAAAGCAAAGCAGTAAAGTCCAACCGTAGATTGGCAAAAGGTCCATCCAAGGGTGGCAAATCATTGTAAAGTCCAACCGTAGATTGGTAAAAGGTCCATCCAAGGGTGGCAAATCATTGAAAAGTCCAACTGTAGATTGGCGAAAGGTCCATCCAAGGGTAGCAAATCATTGAAAAGTCCAACCATAGATTGGCGAAAGGTCCATCCAAGGGTGGCAAATCATTGGAAAGTCCAACCGTAGATTGGCGAAAGGTCCATCCAAGGGTGGCAAATCATTGGAAAGTCCAACCGTAGCTTGGCAAAAGTCCACCCGTAGTGTGGCAAGTCAGTAGTCGTCTGACTCCCTTTAAAAGACCGCAGCTAAGTCCAACCGTAGATTGGCAAAAGTCCCCCGTAGTGTGGCAATTCAGCTGCAAAGTCCAACCGTAGATTGGCAAAAGTCCCCCGTAGTGTGGCATCTCAACAAGTCCAACCGTTAGCTTGGCAAAAGTCCACCCGTAGTGTGGCAAGTCAATAGTCGTCTGACTCCCTTTAAAAGACCGCAGCTAAGTCCAATCGTAGATTGGCAAAAGTCCCCTGTAGTGTAGCAATTCACCTGCAAAGTCCAACCGTAGATTGACAAAAGTCCCCCGTAGTGTGGCATCTCAGCAAGTCCAACCGTAGATTGGCGAAAGTCCACCCGTAGTGTGGCAGGCCAGTAGTCGTCTGGCGTTGTACAAAAGGACGTTGTTAAAGTCAACCTGTAGTGTGGCAGGCCAGTAGTCGTCTGGCGTTGTGCTAAAAGACATTGTTAAAAGTCCACCCGTAGTGTGGCAAGCCAGTAGTCGCCTGGCGTTGTATAAAAGACATCTCTCCAGTGGTTTTTTTTTCATCGTCAGAGTTTTCTTCAAGCAGAGTTCGTTTGGTTGGGTTTATCCCTTTTCTTCTTCCCTGCAAAGTGCAAATTTTTGGGTTATTGTCAGTATTCAATCCCTCCATACCTTGAAAGGCTGACAACAATCGCTATCATCCGTTCAGGTCTACAGTGATTGAATAGGGGCAGCTGTCATACCCCAAAATTTGCCCTCTCTTTTCTTCATATCATTTAGCATGAGCTTTCATTGCATTGCATTGCATTCAAGCATAGAAAAATTAAGCATCAAGCATTTAGCATTGCATCTTGCATAAGGGCATGTGATCAGGTGATCCTCAAAGGTTTTGATCATCCAAAGCTAAAGAAGAAGACCAAGTGTTTCTCACAAGCCTCAAGGATCTCTTATATCCTATATCATCTCCATTTTCCCTCACAAGTCATAGGGAGAGGAGAGTTCACCAAGAAGATTGGACAGTGCATGATCTCCTACACAAGGCAGTCAAAAGTTGGGATCTGACCCCCAAATGTGCAATCTCTTTGAGTTTTTATCATCTCCAAAGGATATATCTCATCTTTGTTTGAGAGGATACACAACATATTCAGAGGAATTGAGATTTAGAGGATGTGTTTTTTCCTCATAACCAGAGGGTGCCAAAACTAGGGTTGAACCTAAAATCAGTTTATTTCTGATTTCTTGGGCAAGACTTGATCTCATGGCATTCCTTATGTCCTCAAGTGTCTAGGGATGGAAGATTGCCCATCAATTTGTCTCAGAAGGTTTTCAATTGATCAGAAATTTCAAAATCAGGAGAATTAGGAATAAAGTCAAAAGTCAACCCCTGACTTTTTGAGGTCAACATCATGATTTTCAAGGCAAATATGGTCCATGGACAAGATTTGGACAAGAGATGTTCAAGGATTCATGAAAAATCAAGAATGTGGAAAAAGTTACTAAAATTGGAAAATTAGGTTTTTAGAAACTTACTATTTTTAGTAAGTTTTTAATCACTTTCTAAGCCATTTTTCACCATGTTCAAGGCATCATTCAAAACCTTTTCCACATGGAAGTTGTAGATTGAAGTTTGCCCTTCAAAATGGATACAAGAACCATGACATTTGAGTGTTTTATGAAAGAGTTATGATGCTCCCAAGTTGGATGTTTTCATTCTTACAAAGTTCAAAAACTTAGAATTTTTTCTAAGTGTTTTAGGACAGATTTTGAAGCAACTTTCATGGAAAATTTCTTCATAGATCCCAGCTCTAATTCAAGATATAATCAACATGAGATATGTTCTTTGTCATGTGGGCTTTCCATAGAGCATAAATATGTCCTAAATGGAGCTATTTTCATCAAGATATGACCATGCAAAGTGAAGCTTTTTCAACCAATTTCAAAGCATGGCATGATCCAATTTCTTGGCATATTTTATCATTGGTTTTGCAGCATTCTTGTACTACCTAAACCACACGTTTCATCATCAATTACCTCACTACAGCATTGCCTTATATGTCCAAACATACATCACATGCCATGCACATTTCATGCACTAAAATCCATCTTGTTTTGCCAAAATAAGAAAGGAAAATTTGCACACACCCTGACCATTCTTTCCTCTCACGTGCTATGTACACCACCCCTCATTTCATGATCCATTTTACACTAAAAAATCACACGAAAACCACCTCCATGTGAGACAAACCGTACCACCCTCTTTCTTTTCCAAATTTTGCCAAAAATTCCAAACACACATTTACCATCCTTAGGCCCATTAAAAAGTTGACAACCCACCATATTTAAGAAAGACAAACCCTAAACGTGGAGGGGGTTCTCATTTTTGGCAAGATCAGATCAAAAAAGTTCAATTTCTCTCTTTTTTTTCATCACACTCGAGTTGTTGATTTTCTGAGTTTTCTGGAAGTTTTCTTGGCGGAATCATCACCTATTAAACACCATCTTGTTTCTGTACGCAAAGAGCTACTTCTGTATCCATTGTTTGGAGTTCTACAAGCTCCATATTCTTCATTTTCGGGTTAAAGTAGTGTGAAGAGTTCTAGCAACTTGCTGACCAAAACGAGCTGTGATCTGCATTCTCCAAGTAACTTTGAAGTTTTCCATAACATTGGTATAGCTCAATCTTGTCAAAGAAGCAAGGGACTGTTCTCCGTTAGGTAAAAATCTCAGATCTAATATCTCTCATATTAAACGTGCATTGAACCTTGTTGTTGGCTGTTCTGAAGTCCTACAGAGATGTAGGCATTGTTTGGTTAGTTTTGGCTGTATTTGAGATGTTTTCAGTTTGAGCATGTTTCTTTTTGGCTTACGATTCATCATGATATACGTGTTGAAAATTACTTTTGATGGTGGATTTGAAATCTCCTTGAAATTCTATGCAAGATGATGTCCTCTTTTATTCGTTTTGGTGTTGTTTTGTTCTGAATTCCGGCGAGTCTCCCGGAGAAGATGACCGGAGCTAGGGCTCCGGCATCTTATGTGTACTCTGATCGGTGAGGGTTTGAAACACTGACTGGCCAATGAGAAGGGAGTCTTGTGCCAGCTCATTTAGTGAGACTCCAGCGTGGCCAGGCTTTGAGACCAAACGCAACGTTTCATGTATTTGGTTTTTTGTTGTTTGATTCTGAATGAAGCAATAACATTGGGCTTGGCACTTTTGATTTTCGCACCCCACCATTTGAGGCCCACTGTGCGCACAAGCCTGAATCATGTGATGGTCCGTTTTGCTTCTGCACCCCCCGTGTTTATTACTTGTTTTAATTTCTCTTATTGTTTTAATTAGTTTGTTTCAATTTTTATTTTAATTATTAATCACATTTTAAAAAATCCAAAAAATACTTTTCTGATCATTTATTGTCTTGTGATTATTTTCCTTTTTTTATTTTTATTTCTTATTTTATTTTCATATTTTATTTTGATTTAATTTGGTGATGAGTTTCCAATGATACCCTTCATCTAGGGTTAGGATGTTCTTAACTTTTACTCATCATTTGAGGCCAATATTTTGGTTACTTGTGGAGGTTTATGTGAGGATGTTTCAATGCTGGTTTGAGGTTGGTTTGAGTTACTTTTAGTGACTTGCCACTCAAGTTATATTGACCCTCGATCTTTGTTTGGTTATGTGCACATCTTGACTTGTGGATCACTTTTAGACAAGCTCTTTAATTCTTTTTGATCCAATCTTTTTGCACATGTTACTTGACTGAGTTAAATTCTGTTTGAGTATTTTTTGGGAATTTATTGGACAACTTTGCTATTTTTTATTGAGTTTTACTTGTGATGCAAGTTTGATTGAGGTATGCTTGGATACATTATCTAGTTTGAGTGCATTTGCTTACTTTTGGTGGAGTGGTGCTTGAGATGTTTTTATGGTATGATCATGTTCTGTTTGAGATTACTTGTGGCTTTGGAATCATCCTCATTTGATCATTTTTCAATTTGTTCTTGATTTTACAAGTTGATGTTGTTTTGGACTCGAATCTTGTGGCATGTTCAACCTAATCTTGTGATGCTTCTTTGTATGATCTCACTCATGTATGAAACCTTTTGTTTGATTTGTATGACATGCTAGAGGTTATAACCCTCTTGGTTTAAGGTTCATTATGTGACTTCCATTTCACCTTATGCTTCATATGTTTCTTTGCTTGCTTGCATGAATGATAAGTGGATGTTTTGATTAACTTTGATGCATGTTTTGAATGTGTTGCTTAAGGTTTCATCTTGCATGACTTGAGTTTGATTTTGGTATGATGTTGATACATATGCTACTGCCCCTTGAGTTCATTACTTGGCTTTCATCTCACTTGATGGTTTGATTTGTATGATGCATATCATCATCATTGGTTTTGTGGTTTCTTTGGCTCATAATGCATCATAATGTGAAACATTCTTGCATGTTTGGACTAGTTGATCATGAGATGTCTTAAATTCTGACTTTGTTTCACTTTCATCTTATTTTGTTCATGTCATCTTTGTATGAACTCTTAGTGTGTGAAATTGTGAATCTTGTGCAAGTTTACTTGCATCCTTTCTTGTGTGCCTTCACTTGTATACTTGATATGTGCTTATATGATCTTTGAAGCATGTTTTGTGTTTTGATTTGGATATGATGTTTGTGATGTGCTTGCTGCCCCATCTCTTTTCTTTTTCT
The DNA here is from genome assembly GCA_022829125.1 of Lathyrus tuberosus. Lineage (NCBI taxonomy): Eukaryota > Viridiplantae > Streptophyta > Magnoliopsida > Fabales > Fabaceae > Lathyrus > Lathyrus tuberosus. The sequence continues at coordinate 7,367,488 of JALAZF010000321.1, forward strand.
TCCTTTCTCTTTTCTTCTCTTTCACTCTTTCTCATCCCATGAATCTCGAGACTTATTCAAGTCTTGTATTCTTTTCCCCTTAGAGCTACCTAGTCCAACTTAATTTTTGATTAAGCTTGGAGTAGCATTAGCATTAGGTTAGGTAGTCTTTTCTCCTAAACCTCACTAACCCTAGGATATCTGTGCATGATAACATTAGGACTCTTAGTTTCCCTTTAGAGTTTCCTTTGCGTTTTCTCTCTTCTCATCTCAAAACAATAAAAGTAAAAAAATACTTAATAAAGGTTAATGTGTATTGCGTTTGAGCCTTATATGTGGGAAATGGGGAATGAGGGGCTTCCTCTCATTCTTCTAGGATACCTAGTGTACGTCCTGTTGGGGACGATGCGCGAAGTATTCGTTCCTATATTTAAGACTTTGGTTCAATGCAAGTTTCAAATAACTGTAAAAGACACTTCTTGTTAAAAAACTTCAAACCAACAATAACGTATTTCCTTCGGGAATTCTTTTCTCATCTCACTCACTCTTAGCGTACGAACGTGCTCCTACTCGTTCTCTTGCAAGATGGTAATGCACTCGGACCAGCGAGCCTGCAACACCTGAGCTAGAACGTTAGCCGTTCCCAAAAAAACACAAACAAAGCGACCCTCGTTGAGGGGAACTACGTCGCTCTGATTCTCATGCTCCCGATGAGATACGTAGGCAGTGGGGTAGGGCCCATTCGAGCACTTCTTTTATTTTCCCTACATTTGTTTCTTTTTCTTTCTCTTTTCTTTTCCGTTCCTTTCCCTTTCCAGTAGCAGTGGAGCTCCAGTTGACGACACCCTTTGATCGAGACAAGCAAGCGTGGATCCCATCGGGTACGATGGACGCGAGGGGGTGCTAATACCTTCCTCTCGCGTAACCGACTCCCGAACCCAGTTCTCTTGGTCGCAAGACCATGCTCTTTCCTTTTCCTTTAGGTTTATGCAGTGTTTCCTTTCCCTCTCTTGGGATAAATACACATTGCTGGCGACTCTGTTTCGGTGCCACTTTCGCGTTTGTACTTGGATGAAAATCCCGGGGAGCGACACAAGGTCCTCGACAAGCGCCTCTCTCCTGGCCGCACCGTCCATTCCCAGCACTGCCTTCACCTCGGCATCAACAATGACAGAGGGGCTTCCTCCGAAGAAATTCCGCTGGAGGTGACAGGCGGGCATTAGAAACTTCTCCGGTGAGGCAGGGTCTACGAGATCCATGAGGACAGGTTCCCCGGTCCTCGCTTTCTTAGCAGGGGTGCTCTCCAGAGGAGGAGACTGGCTACACTGCGGAGAGGCCGAGCCACTTGTCGCCGCAGCCTGGATAACATCCCGAACCTGGCTCTTGGCTCGCTTAGGTGCCCGTTCAGCGGCCAACTTCAGAATGTGCTCGGTGGCGTTCGACATTCGAGCTGCAAGAGAAAACATGAAAATAGTAAGTGCAAAGAAACAAAACTAAACGGACGCCCGAACAGGACGGGGAGTTCCTACCTAAGAACCTCTTGGCCTCATCGGGAGACTTGTACTCAAGGAGACCCAGGGTGTTTATGTACCGGGCCGCGGTCACAACCCTTCCTCGGGAGTCGAGGAGGTACTTTCCGTCCCTACCAACACACTCTACCTGGTTGAAACCATTGACATACTCGACCAGCGTGGCGTACACTGCTTTGTCCTCCTCCGACAACTCGCCAGGCTTCACGAGGTAGTCCTCTGTGCCGAGCGCAAAATACGCATCCTCCCACTCCAGGGGGCACTTGGACACAAACCTTTCCTTCCCGAAGCCATCGGGCACAATGTCGTAGAGCGTACCCACAACCTCGTGCGTCGCAGGCATGACATAGTAGAACCTATCCTTGAAATTCCTAATCTAATCCGAGTACGCCTTGAACAGCTTCCTCGGTTGTTTGAAAGAGACCCAATGATGTCGCCCATGGTCCGCTGAATGTTGGAGGTGGAAGACGCAGAAGAAGAGCGTGAGAGTGGCCCCGATCCTGAGATAGTCACACACGATCTCAAAGGCCCGCAGGAAGGCAAGCGCGTTAGGGTGAAGTTGGGACGGTGCCAAGTGCAGACGGTTGAAAACCCCCAACTGAAAGCTGTTGAAGGGGAGACGGATACCGGCCTCTTTGAAGGCAAACTCGTACATAGGGAACCTCAACCCACGGTAGTTCGAACATATGCGGTGGTGGGCCCTAGGTTAAAAAACCGTCCACTTCGCCTCCTCGCCCTCAAGGACCTCCTCGACGAAAGAGAACGCGTCCGTATCGTTGACAGTGAAACGCGACTTTATACGCAGGGGCTCCTCCCCGGCCCAGTCAGCGGCCGGACGCACGAGCTCCTCCCTAGGGATCTGAGCGGGCCCCG